>JAVKLA010000008.1:290031-350866 GCA_034782735.1 Sagittarius serpentarius
GGGCACCACTGGCTCCGTCCTCTTTGCACCCTCCCTTCAGGTATTTATATACATTAATAAGATCCCCCCTGAGCCTTTGCTTCTCCAGGCTGAACAGTCCCAGCTCTCTCAGCCTTTCCTCACAGGAGAGATGCTCCAGTCCCTTCATCACCTTAATGGCACTTCACTGGACTCTCTCCATTATGTCCATGTCTTTCTTGTACTGGGAGCCCAGAACTGGACATGGTAGAGTTTGATCTCATATTTTTGTTTCATGTAGCTTTTGGTAACTTAAGAACAACATTGTTCAAAATATGAACTTTGGCAGTAGTCTAGATAAAGCTTTTTTCTCTTTGGGGGTTTTGTTACAGTTGTTTATCTTTAATAAAAACATTTGACATATTTGTAGCATTTGAATACCATAAAAGGCAGTCATATTGATTCTACTAGCAAAACACGGGAGCACATTGTATCATTGATTTTGCATGTAATGAGGTTACAATGGATAATTGAAAGGAGAATTTGGCCCATTGCTTCTGAAACTTAATTTTCTTCCTCCCAAACCATTCTAGGCAGACCAGCTGGCTCCAGGCAGGACCTATTTACGTGCAGAAATAGTATTAAGCCACCTTAATGTGACAAATGGCAAAAAGCACTTTGTAAAAATTTCATTCAGAAACAAAAGAGTGACTTGTTGAGTAGCTTGTGGGGAAGAGAGGCCACAAGTGAGTAGATTTTTGTATCATCTCGAAAGAGCTAACAAAAACCAAGCTGGGGATCTGGGATAAGAAGAGAAAAAATGCAAAGATTTTCTGGTTAAAACTGCCCAAATTATTGTCTTTTAAGTGTTAATTAGTATAAAAATTAAATTTTGTTTTGATTCAAGTAAATATTCTGCAGCCACTGTTGGTTATGCTTTCAGCTACCCTCTGACAAATGCTAATTTTCCTCATGCTTCTTCAGGAGATCTCTTCAAGGATGGACTCCACTGAAGTAATGCACTTACTTTCTTAGTGACATCTGCCAAGGTCCTGTCAAACCCAGCTGCCTCATTATTCCTCTTTCATTACATTTTCTTGTTATTCCTTGTACATATGAGAAGAACCATATTAAAGCATTCCCTGTGACTCCGTTATAATTGCACCCTCTGTTAGTAATTGCTCATCCATTCAAAAGCTTTGCTGCAATATTTTGAAACAAATTGACATCATTCTAGCTCTGCAGTTAATCTGCTATTCAGAAAGGCATAGCAGGGGGATGTCTTATTGCTGTACTTTCTATGCATGGGTACTTTGGAAAGAAAATTAGCTTTGGAGACACTGTTTGAACAGTTTAATGAAACCATTATACCTAAGAGACTGTAATTTCTAGATTCCAGTCTGATACCAACTACCCCTGTTTATCGAATATTGTCATGCTCTGGTTGTGCCTGTCTTGAATTTACATTACATATTGTACATTTTTGTCTTCAGTGTGCATAGGAAGTTTGACATTTTGTTACATAAAGTGATAGAAATGCATGAAGACATTTACCTGTCATACTGACAACTTGTATGGAAACTAACGGAGATACATTATGCAAAGCAAGTTCTCTGAAATGTGATGGTCAAGTTTTTGTAGAACAGCTTTCTTTGATGTTGTAGCATGTCAGAAAAATAATGTATATCACTAAATTGGAAGATCAAAAGACATATACTCTCCTTCATAACAGAAGATCCCATTCTCCTCCCAAATATAACTTC
Source organism: Sagittarius serpentarius (assembly GCA_034782735.1). Lineage (NCBI taxonomy): Eukaryota > Metazoa > Chordata > Aves > Accipitriformes > Sagittariidae > Sagittarius > Sagittarius serpentarius. The sequence goes on from JAVKLA010000008.1 coordinate 291,753, forward strand.
GCACAAAAATTATAAAGGTTTAGCCTGAAACACGGCGCTGCAAAACGTGCAAGCAGCATTAAGAATTAGGAAAGGTTTGTCTGCATATTGGTATTTAGGAGCAATAAATATCATTGACAAAAAACAACTTTGACTTGAATTATAATGTTCTCTCTTTGACTGTGAAGAGAGGGACAAGTACTGACAAATGAATATGAATGATAATTTTTCCAGACAGCATGTAAGCAGCGTTTTGACAGTGAAGGATAACCACTATTTAAAAAAGCTTTTTCTACCAAATTTTGATTTGAAAGTGAATGCAGTTTGAAAATTTAATATTTTCCTGCTTCGCTTCATACCCTGACAATAAAAGTGTAGTATGACTTGCTTGCAGTTGTGTCTTCTAAGCTAATGGGGTATTGTCAAGGCTGTAAAATTAAAATTATCCTTCACAGTGAAGTTGTTTGTTTGGTTTGTTTTCCTCATGGAGATTAAGAGTGCTTTTATAATGACTGCTTTCCATTTTGTGAAAAAAACTTTCTTCTTCCAAGGCCCAAGAAAATAGTGAAGGAAATGTGCTATGTGTCAGGATTACGGCCATTTTCACCCCTCAGTTCCATCTCCTGAAGGCAAAATATCAAGAAACTGAAGCAAATTTGAAGGGTTTTCAAAAACAAAATGGCGTATCACATAGTAATACAATCACATCACCAACTTGTTTCTTTCTTCACACATCAAAACATATACCTGTCAGAACATGTCTTTGCCATTCTGTGAGAAGAATCAATAGAAAGTTTACAAACTCATATTTCATTTTTGGAAATGAGAATTATCAGTCTCCTGTATTTAGCCTTAGAAACAGCTGTATTTATTACCATTGTTTGTCCCAGCTCAGATCCGTACAAAAATGACTATACTGACTGTGGGGCCAAGGTGAATATTTCATCTATGATGTTCAAAACTGAAATGGGTGGTTTGTACCCTGTGTTTTATTTTTCTTCCTAACTCTTCCTTTGCCAGTACGGTTTTGGCAGCCACTGATTGTTGTTTACTGCTATCATTTTCAATGGCTTTATGTAACTTTTTTAATTACCGTAAATATCACCTTCTTTTCATCAGGAGTTTTTTATGTATCATTAAAATACAGAAGGTATCCTTGGATAGTTGAGTGGTGATACTTCTAAACAATGTTGTGAGATGTATGAAGAAAAGGCAGACTTTCAGATATACAGATTGGATTTTTAATTTTTTTTTTTTTTTTACTTTTTAAAGATGTTTCATCTTAGGCCTGTTTTCTTTGGCTGTCTGTTCTACAGAAAGTAGCACTCTTTTTCTGGAACTGAGTTATTTAATAGATACAGAGATTTTAGTCTTTAGTAGTAGCTCATAACTATTCAACTTTACCTTTTGTAGTAAAGATACCAGAGAGCAAAATATTTGCTTGAAAAAAGGTGTTAAAAAAATTGTCTTCAGACTATTTGATCTTTGATTAAAAACTTGAGGCTGATCTTCTGCAGGACCAAGTGGATAGAGCACTAAATAATTTACATAGAGAACTATGTAATGATTTCTGTCCTAAAAAAAATGAGGCAAATTTTCATTTATATCAGTGGAACAATGTAAATTAATTTCAGCCAATTTATTATCACTATAATGCCCAGTATCTCCTAAAAGATTTGATATTTTATTCAATATATCTGCATTTGCATTTATTTTCTTAAAATTGACAGATTGGATTCTGGGCCATTCTTCTAGAAAGCCTCTTGCTAGCACTGTTTATACATTTCTGGAAGGGACTGTCATTCACAATAGTCAAAATTACTGGGTTTTGTTCAGTTGTTTGTAAATGTACAATGAATTTTCAATTTTCATAATTGCTCTACTGGAAACAGTTCATATATTTTGGAAAATTTTATCTGTAATTTCTATAATTACTTTTTTACAGAGATTAGTTTGGCTATCTGACTTCTTTTAAAAGAAGGACTGTATTTAGATGTTTCTTTAACTTTTTTCATTTTGAAAATTTATAATAAATACAAAACTTCCTGCAGTGAAACTAACAAACACTGTAACTAAAAAGTATGCTCAGACTTAGCTTTTCAATTTTTCATTCTTATATCTGGATATCCGAATTTATAATACATTTCTTTAGGCATGAGCGACTTGAACTGTAGCTCCAGTAGAAACTGATTCAGATTAACTATATGTGCCCCAGGTATCTTGCTACTAGGAAAAAAATATTTAACTAGAAAAAACTTTGAAGGAGTAGAGGGAAAAAGGGCAAGCCTACAGCACAGCACTGCAACTTTAATTTGTTCTGTTAAAGAAGACACAATAATTAAGACATAAAACCCAGAGTACTCCAAAAATATTGACTGAAGAGTCATCTAATTTAACCTGGTTGCAGTCACATAATTAGTATTGATAGAAATGACTTAGAATTCCACTTATTTCACTTTTTATAGTTTCCGGCAAACTGTTCTTCTTTGGTTCTTAACTTGGTCAAGGCAGCATGACTTGAAATTATCACACTTAAAGCCCACCACACCGGTCTTTAGGATGACCGTGTTTTGCTCTGCATTTAGAATGGACCTGTTAAAAATTGCCTACGGTATTTCACTGTTACTAAATATGGCTTTATATTCCCTAAGTATGTCTCATGTACGTTTATCAGTAGCATTGCTTTAAAGTTAGCGTTAGCTGTTCATTTGCTAGAAATTTCCACGTGCTTTATATTTTGAAGACTTCAGTCTTCATTCTTTTTGTATATTGTCCCACCCGCCTTAAATTATAGAATATTAATTTTGTTTTCGTACTTATTACTGGAATATTAACATGACGTCTTGAGAAAAAAAGCACAGACTGAGGAGAGCCTTACCAAGCTTTCCTTTTCAGCCTCTAACCAAGAGTTTTTCCTTAATACAACTTCAGTAAAATCTTAATGTTTTCCTACAGAAAAATATTATGTATTGTGACTAGTGCAGCTAAATGTAGGGGCTTACTTAGATGATACATCTTAATTGGGCTTTGCCAAAACAAATATTGCAATTTGATTCATCTAACATTGGAGTCCACCTCTGAACATGGCCTCTACCTCCCTCCATCGTGGAAGAAGTGCTTCCCGAAGTGCTGTACGTTTATAATTCCTGTTAGTTCTGGGGCTACGCAGGAATTCTGAAAATGACACCCAAATTCTTTACCACGGTCTTGAAGCAGATGTATATATTGAAATCTTCCATGCAGTCCTTCTTGTGTAGCAGGATGCTTCCTGCAAATATTTATACCTTCACTTTTAATACTTCTCTGAAATGGAAAGGCTTGTATGCATACATACATACGTACATATAGACATACATACATATATACATACACTCTAAAATAAAAGCTTCATGACATCAAGCACTCTTGGTTCCCAAAACAGGTAAATATTTGTTTGAGAAAAGAAAGAGTGGAGGAGGAAACTGTTTTCCATGTCCTCTGTAAGTAGGCACAGAAAATGGGTTCAATTAGGCTAATCATCGGTACGGTCTCTTCACTGACAACAGAATGCTCCCTGACCGGTCTTTGCTTATCTTCCGTGAAAATGGCAGCTCAGCTGCTGGTATCTGCACTGTTCTTTAGCAGGCTAAGCTGAGGTGGTCTGTAAATCCTATTTATCATTACTTTCTGGCTGCTAATATCATAGTCTTTCACAGAAGGACTTCAAGGTTATAGTAATTTCATTCCAGGAACAGGCGGGACCCACAGAACCAGGTCTGGCACAGTACAAATCAAGTCCAAAAAAGTATATGTGTGCTTGGATCTGTGGTCTGTGGCAGTGTAAAATCAAATTTTCTGATCTGTAATGCTTTCAGATTTATCTCAAACTAAACTTGACTTCAGGCTTTTCCTCACATAATTTTTTTTGAGGAAAATATACATTTTTATATGGGTACATTCTTTACTTTTCATAAACAACATATTTATTACTATCCATGCAACTATTACAGTGGGTAACAGATATTTTTTATGATACACAATCAGATGCACAAAATCCTTGCTGATTACACCCAAGACCTTTCAGGATATTTTTTAAAGCTTCTCAGATCTACAGACACGAAGAACTAATGATAATATGAATCAAATGAACTCGTACTTTTAGTATGCCTGTTTTGTAATGCTTACAGTTTTTTAAAAATGAGGACACAATTGTTTCTCTTTATTTAATTAGGATTAATTTATTGATGGTATTCCTACCTGCTCCTGGACTATTTTGGGCAAATGTGAATGTTAAATATTGCACAATGGTTTATGCTATGCAGAAGTTCCTTGAAAACACAGCAAGGTTCTCATATTATTTCTTGAAACCATTCCATTTTTTTTTTTGCCCAAAACAATGTCTTTACATTTAAATAATTGACAGTACTCCTGCTGTTTGAGTGGCCATAAATCAACAATTAACTACAGTAAAAAAAGCTTGCGCTGTGCTTAGACTTACCAGTGAGGTCACTGAACATAAATTTCGTAAGCATATTAATTTGTCTGTCAGGAGAAAGTGGGAATGTGGGAAGATATACTGGAAAATTAGTGACCTTAGAGAGGACATCATGGGAAATTCAGAGGAAATGTTATCTGCACTAAGTCACTATAAAAAATCATTTTGAGAGTCTTCACACAGACAGCGTGGAGTAATGAATAGTGGAAGGTAGCTGACATCAGTGAACAGATAGCATCCAAGGCTGTAATAGAACAATAAGGATTTCTGCTGTAATGCCTCCAAAGAGGGCCTTGTGATTGGTATTGAGTTGTGCAATTCATTGGTCATCTGGGGCAACCTGCCCAGAGTTCATATATTACTGAAATTAAGGCAAGGCTTCTCTTCATTGACTGGATTAGGGGGAAAGCAGCTGGGAAGAATAATGACAGTTAATGCTATAGCTGAGCATCAATAGCATCATAAATAATGCAATCAATACGTGACTCTGTCAGATGAAGACCACTTGAGGCACCGGAACTTGGGATTCTAATTTGATAGTTGGGAGGTATGGAGGAGCAGTCTCCAAGGCAAGAGGAATGGCAAAGATAGATGCAGCGCTGTCTGCAAGTACAGGAGGGGGCATAAGTGATACCAGGGTCCAGCCCAAGCTGGACAGCATGCTTCCACGTGTATCAGATACATGGTATATGTATGACAGGTACGGAGTCCCAGGGACATTAACATACAAATGATAGCAGGTAAACCTCTGATGTGGAAACCTTGTTAAGCTTATACTTTTAGATATGCTCAGGACCTGTTGACACTGGCGATAGTTAGGGTTCTGCATGCAGTTTATAAGAACAGTAGCGTTACTGGCAGCACTGAAATCAGTAGGAGATCTGCCATTGACATTAACGACACCAAGTTAACACCACTGCAGTCTGATTCTCTATTAAATCAGTTACCATGGATATGCATTCAGCAGTCAGGCTGTTTATATAAGCAGAACTAGCAATCTGAACAAATGCAAGACAATAGTTCATTGGAAATATCCACCAAAAAGCAAAAGAACCTTCTCCCCTCCCACAGACAAACAAACAAACAAACAAAGCAACATGGTTTAGTCTTTGGTTTTATTACTGCTAAAAGGATGTGGACTCAGATTACAAAGAAGTGCAGGTGCTAACCTTTACCCAGTGAAGGACTTAAGTGACTTTATAGATCTGAGTCAAATAACTGTTTAATTAGATGCTTGAGGTCATTCTGTTGTAATTTCATAAACTAATGACATAAGTAAACTACGGATTCCATCATCCCAGCTCAGTGAAAGTAGGACAAGCAAAAAGAGATAGGACAAGACTTTCCTCGTTTTCCTGTATAAGGAGTGGGGTCAAAGATGATGTGATATGTGATAACTATGTCATAACTTTCCTATGTGATAGCTGCTGTTGCGGCAATTCCTGCATGGCTCCAGAGATTGCTGGCTCTGCCTTACCTACCCAAGAGCCTTGAAGTCCCCCACAATTCAGGACTGTTGCAGTTCTATACATTGCTATAGGAGAGTAAGACTGGAACTTCTGGTGGAAATCATATACACTGTTCTTAAAAAAAAACATTATATGCAGCTCTTGAAAAATACTTGTTTATTGAAAGAGTTAATGATTAATGTTTTGGAATGGGCAAACTCTGAAGTGATTCATAATGTGTATAAAATGATAATTGACAGAGAAATCAAGACGACCACGGGGAAGAAATAGAAGAATAAATGTCAAAAACAATGACGAGATTGTAGAATGTTAATACAAATGAGATGGGGAAAATATTACCAGAAAAAATGAAATGTTATGTTCTGAAATGCTTAACTGAATGATCGTCCTAGTGAAAGGAAATCCAGGTTTATTAGAAACAAAAAATTTACAATTTGGTTATTAATCAAAGTACTCTTTAGCTGCTGTGCAAGAAGTAAGGGAGCACAGACAGGGACACGTATTCCCCTTCCGCTGCCGCTTCCTTCAAACCGCAGGTGTGGCTCACGCCATCTGTGCAATCTCCCCGCACACTTCAAGTCACAGAGTGGAGAAGGCCAGTGTTGGGGTTCAGCTCGTGTCCGTGTAGGAGGGAGGGGAAGCGAGGGCAGGTGGCCACGGCAAATGGCTCCGCTGCCATCGGAGCGGGGGGCGGGGGGGTGGGCAGGCAGGCCACCCCTCCTCCTGTGCCAGGGCAGCAGCATATGACCCCACGGATAAAGCTCGTCTTGTCTTGTGGCGGTGTTGGTAAATGCTTACGCATAAAGTCTGAGCCTCATTTTCAAAGCAAAAGAATTCTGGGAGAAAAGGGTTTTCCCAAAAATCACCTTTTCTACATTGTTCGCTTTAAAGAGTTGCTACTACCCAAGACGGTTGGGAGTCATTTGGAAGGGGAATAAGATTTTTTGGAAAATTGTAATTCTCCACAGGGGAAAAAGAAATGATTTTGCTAAATTCCTGCCTTATTCTGTTGTGTTAGATATGATTTGTTACTATTCAGGGTCTACATTGTTTTATTCTTGGCTGGTGTCCCTGGCTGGAGTGCATCTTCCAGGTGCACTATCATCTTCTTTCTGTGAGAGCTGTGTGCAGGAGACATGTCAGGAACTGTTAAGAAAAGGAGAACAGAACTGAAGCCGAAGCAAGTATGAAATACTTCAGTAGCTAGGCAGGGTACGATCCAATATTAAAATGAATGTATAGGAAGTATACTGATGAAGAACATAAAAAAACGTTCTTTTGGGTTAAAGACAGTAAACATGCCACAAAGACATGCCATTGTTAGTAATATCGTTTTTAGGAGCTGGTTCTATTTCTCTTTTCTGAGGTCGTAGAGGAATTAGCATCCCATTCAAAGTATGGAAAAATTCTGGTAGAATTAAAATTGCGATATATAGTGAACTATGTGAGACGTTCGGAAGAATGAGATTTTGAGATTAGTTTTCTTCCTTGCTCAGATATGAACACAGGCACAGGCACACACACAGTCCTGTGCATCTTAATGGTGTAGCTCTGGCAAAATTGTGTTATTCAGACTAGACTCCTGGGTGATAGGGAAGAAAATGAGTATATACCGCTGTAATCGAAAGTCGATTACCCTGAATTGTAGAGTAAGGGAAGAAAAGAAGATTATTTTTCTGACTAGCCTCTCAAAGCTATTTCTTCCCTCTTAAGCAAGCACTAATTTTTGGCAGAGATTTTCATGAGGTCTTTTAGGAAATCCTTGTGGCATACACTTTTATCCTCCAATTTGATTTGATTTGATTTTCCATTTGATTTTCCTCTGCCAGTGTTTACCTTTGAATTACAGGGTTCACAAGAAGCCTGCTCAAGCTAGCACACTGGTCCTGACTTTTGGGTTTTTTTGGTGTGTCCTTTACTTTCAGAGTTAAACCTTATTGCAAAGGTGCATCCACATGTACAGTATCACAGATTCCAATATGTCCGTAGAGACAGAGCAAAAATTGCATTGTCCAAAGAGCTGGTAATGAAGCAGCTGTATATATTCATGTACTGCTAGGTGGTAATGTGCACTGGGCCAATATATTTAAAATGACAGAAATTATTAATGTACTAGTACGTACTTGAAATGGATATACACTGACATGCAAATGGGAATCTAAGCCAGCTGACTGGCTGGAAGCTAAGGAAAATAATTTGTCGTGCACAGTGCTTTGCCACTACATTTACACAGGCTTAATTTGAAGCACTTTCCAAATATTTCAGTCTTTTACAAATACATTTATGCTGTATTTACTTTTGTACTGTTTTTTACTGGGATAGAATTAATTTTCTTCATAGTAGCTTGTAAGGTGTTACGTTTTGGATTTGTGACCAAAACAGTGTTGATAACACACCAATGTCTGTAAAGTTTTGCTTTACCTATTAGACTGTCTTTATCTCAGCCCAGGAGATTTCTCACTCTTACCCTGCCGATTCTCTCCCCCACCCAATGGGGGGAGTGAGCAAGCGGCCGGGTGGGACTTAGCAGCCTACCAGGCTTAAACCGTGACAGCTTTGTGAACACTTTGTGGTATTTACTCGGCTGGTAGAACTAAATAAACTAAAGCAGTATTCCTGAACAGGTTCAATATTGCTTTGACTTGTAAATAATGCAGTCAAGGCATTCACCACTGCTTCTAAGAGGGGAAGAGAAAAGATACCCTTTTTTATCATTTCTTATTAACAGATAAGCAAAATAATGTGGAGTTCTTGCTCACCTTTACTTTTTCCTCTGTCAAATGCAGGTCTGTTATATATATATATATATATGCAAAAACTAAATTAGCAGAACTGTCTTTGCTTTGACGCTTTAAATTCCACTATATTGTTGGAATGACTTGGTGATTTAAGTGCTTTGCAGCATTTGTTCATACAAGTTGCTTTGCCTTTCTGCCTCATCCAATGTATCCTCTGCATAACTACAGTACTGCAAGTACCTTGACATACTGGAACTGGAAAAATGATGTGCAGGAGAATACTACAAGCTTGAAAATACCTTCATTGTGGTTATTTTAAAACAAGTGTGTTTTTTCAGTGGTATTTGTGGAGTGGCTAAGTTTGGTGGTGGTGTGAAAATCTGCAAATTCCAATTAACACAAAGGGAAAAAAAGATGGAAGATTTGAGAATAGAACTCTCTTTAATTCTGTCTTCTCAGCTAGTGAGTTTCCTGTAAATTAGTGGTTGGCATATTGAGTTGATCTTAAAATGGACTGTAGGCTATTTTTATGTCATGCTGGCAGTATTATCAGTAAAGGTCTAGTATGCCTGCTGCAATATTATTCAGTGTTAAAGTGTGAGCAAATACTTGCATAACTGTGATCTGAAGTTTGGGTTTTAGGTTTCTATCCATGCGACAAATGCTACTGTGGTAAAAAAGACAGCTTTTCCATGTTTGCAGATTTTCGTGATTGCTCTGTTCTTCTTGTCCATATGTAAATGTTATGAATGCCAAGCAGGATTAACTGAGAAGTGAGTTAGAACTGGATGAAAGCCCAATTACCTGATGCCTTCACGAAGCTAAGACAACAAACTCAAACCAAATCAACAAGCAAAATGCTCAGCCCTCTATTTCAGATTAATTTCATTGGTCAGGCTCTTTCTTTCGTATCACTTTTTCTATAGGCTGTTAGTGATTTTTGATGGACAGCTACACCACATAAACTTAGAAGTTATTGATCAGTACTAGGTTTGCCTGGAAACTAATACATGTTAAGTGACAGTGAAAACTTTGCTTACAGGCAGCATGCTGGAGCAGAAGAGCTCTGCTGTTGAGGGGTTCTTCAGTAGACTCTTGGCAATGTGTAGAGTATTGCCCTAAGTTAGCTTTAATTCATTAGGAAAGCATTTAAATACGTGCCTTGACTGTAGGCAGTCCTAGTCATTTCAAAATTTCCCCTGAATCATTTCATGCCATTAACATTTGGGAATATGTCTCCTAGTTACATGCCAAACTAGAAAATTTATTAATACATTTTTAAAGGTGATGATTGGAATTTGCTTTCTCACCTTCTAAAAAAATCTGAAGCCCAGATTTTCTTATTGATTAAAATTATGTTGAACTCACTGGACAAGACATAGCTAGTTTAAGATTTTTGATAACATACAGGATTTGATCTCATGACTATTAGACTCCTACTATAAATCTCTTCTCCTTCCATGGTCATTCTCACTTTTGTATCAGACAGCTAACAGGTCATTTCCAACTCCAGGACATGGTGTGAGCGGACACCCACATGCAGGGAACACTGCGTGCACTCTTAAAGCAGGTACCTGCTAGGTAAGAGAGGGTTGTCTAGCCGGGAACTGCAGGAGCCTGATGAAGCTTTTGGTTGCCCTCTTATCCCCTGCCTTTCTTTCCACTCTTTCCAACACACTTAGCTATTTCTCAGAATTATCCCTGATGCACCTACCACAAGCTGGTTTGATTTTGAATGAGCTCGTATGTCATCCTCGCTGCCATTGTCAGCAAGGTCACTATTCTCCGAATCAAACCGTGGCAGACGTTAAGAGCTGACAAGTGGCTGGGCAGACCCATCTACACAAACTGTTGGTCCCCGTCTCTTCTAGGAAACAACTGCAAATCACACAGAAATGACTCTAGACTACAGTCTCCTAGCTGGGAAAGCTGACGTAAAGTGTTTCAAGGCTTACTTATTTCTACTTTTCATTCTCATTGCTGCCTTTAGAAGCCTAAAAGCCATCCTCGTTGATAACCTGCCTCACTTAGATATAAATAAGAAGAAGTAATATGGGCCACACAGAGGAAATCTAAGATGGGATGTCTATTCCTACAGTGTTCCTTTTAGAGGTGGCATCAGAATGTCTTTAGACAAAAGTGAAATGTATAATCAAATATTTTTGCATGTGTCTGCATATTCACATCCTCCAGGCAAGCTCACACTTAGTGGGTTAATTCACTGCCTGAAAGGGCAATTTCTCAGCTGAGAACCTTCTACACAGTCTAAAGGCCAGACCAGCTTTTCAGATCAGAGCTGTGGGGAACAGATCAGATCCAGGGAGAGCCTGTGGTCAGCAGACCTTCTTGGGAGGAGACTTCCAGCCATACCTTTCCTTCAGCAGAAACACCCATCAGTTCTTACTGTTTGGATAGGGCATACCCAGTCTGTGGCATTCACACTGCTGCTTCTCACACTGAGCAAGCTCCTTTTCAGTCTTGTCCTTTTCTTCATGAATCACCTCTCTTTCCTTTAATTTAACAGGGAAGCTTTTTTTTTTTTCTTTTCTCTGGGTGGGTTTGAGCTCTCTTCATGCTGTTACAACCCAGAAATTCAGCTCTGGAGCCCTCAGAAGCGTCGCTGCAGCTACCCTGGGGTGTTTGCCCCACTCCTCTGCATCCACAGCAGGGACACTGGAATGGAGGGGACTGTTGTTTCTGAGCTGCCACAGCCCTTACATTTGTCTTGCTGACAAAAACCTCATCCTTCTGATTAACGTGGTGGAGGTTTGAGCTAACAAAACACCACGTGAAATGCAGCTATTGAGGAACGTCGCGAGTCTCCAGCAGCGATTGTGGGAGCACAGCTGGGCACAGCAACTTCTTTAGCTGCTATAGCTTGATGCAACCGAGTTCATGAATCAGAGTTTGCAATCTCATTTTCTAAGACCTGCCTGTAATTACCATTCACATTATGCTTTTTCTTGCATTCTTTTCCCTTCATCTTCTTTTGTCTCTTACCTTCAGTTTCTGTGTTTATCCACTTCCGACCATAACACTTCAAGACAGGGATCACACCTTTTTCTTCCCAGGGAATGCTATGCAGACTTCCAGCATTACAAAAACATCGATTTATCCTCTCCTTAACTGAACGTGTCTACTTATTCACAGGGATATTTCAGGGTCAGTGATACAAACTATTTCAGCTGGAGCATCTCCGTTTGTATTGTTACAAGCACCTAAGATACGTATGGCATCCATGACTGTGTAAGAACCCCATAAAACTTAGCATAGTTATTATCATAAAACTCATTTGAGGTAGGGAAATGGTCTTTCCCCTGCCAGAACAGAGTGGAGCACCAATTAAGCCCAGCCTATCGTGCATATCCAGTTAAACTTCTTACGGACAAAATTTGGATCTTCACAGACATCTAGCCAACAGAGAGCACTGGGTCACAGACTTGGTTGTAAGTTGGGGTGAATGCACCTAGGCTGTAGCGATTTGCTTGAGTTTTGCAGACCTCTGTAGCAATTCTGAAAACTAAACTTTTGTTGATTACAGGCTAGATTGCTGAGTGATATTTGAGGGATCTACTCAAAGCTTGAATTTTTCAAACATAGGCTCTTTATTACTGAAACTGCTACCACTGTATACAGAATATTGTCAGTATTTAGGGCAGATGTAGGTTTCTCACTTCAAGATGACTAATCTATGTGTGCTGTGATGCTACTTTGCATCCATTTGGCTGGCATCTTTATGCATCAGCGCATTAAAGAACCATTTTTATGTATTTCCAAGAAGATAGATATTAAGAGACCACTTTGCATCAGTGTGCACAGGTACTGAGGATTTCCTCCTGGGCATATTGAAGCGCTTGAGCACCCCAATTTGTTAAATCAATAGCGACACTGTCCATGAAAAGAGGCAGTTAAAGACACTGCACTGCTTGCATGTTATGTGCGCCATTGCGAGAAGCAAAGACACATCTGACCTCTTTTGTGTCAGATTCTTGGTTTAACATTCTAAGGTCAGACTGTCCCTGTTACGCAGATCTTCCACTCTTAAATGACCCTAAAGCATTTTTCTGGTTATAATATTGGACAAGTCACATTGCCTACTGCTTGAGGGAAAAGAAAAAATCTCACTCATTTTTTAAAAGCATTTTAGGGCTCAGCCTCTCCTACATATCACTGAATTCTTGATACCTTTCCCATTTCAGCAAGCTCTGATATCCTCACTTGCTACGACTCTTACTAGCCACAGATCTTCATCAAAGAAAGCTAAATTTTGATACAAATATTAGGTTGTAATGATAACAAGTAATACATTAGCACTTAAGCTTTCTCGTTATGAGAGTTTTTGGGTTTATCGTCAAGAAATAGCTTGTTATTGCATTATTTCAGTTGTGTTCCTTAAAGGCCCTCTTCATACATTTGGAAACCACAGGGCTAGGTGCTTTTATATATTATTGCTTCTCTTTTCAGTATTGTCACTCTAAATCAAAATCAGAGTGGTAATCAAACTACCTGTCTTACCTGGAGCAGTACAACCATTACAGCCCTTTAGAAAGTAAATTATTAAATTACTATCAGCTATCAACTATTAAATTACTATCAGTTTTTATAGAATATCAACCTATTTTGTAATCGTGTATAATGTCTATCAAACTTTTAATTACAAATAGATAGCATAAACATTTATGGTACATTATTGGAATATTTTCAAATACATTTTAAATATGATAAATTCTTTCATATGTATGGTAAATTCTGAGGTTCACAGGTCTCTACATCAGAGTCTCAGAGTAAAAGGTGATAAAATAGGCTACAGAACTGCTGTAAAGTAGGTTATCGGTAATAGAAGACAAAAAATATGGAAGGGAAGTACATTTTGTTAAGCAGAAGAAGTAGGCCCATAGGTGTTGTGAAAGGAAAGACAGAGAGGAGAAACTAAGCTGGGGGAGGAACATGGTATAGTAAAGCTGAATGATTTACCTGTATTTTATGACAGCCATTTGGATTTTAACCAGTTGCTTATGGTAGCCCAGAATGGAATCTGTGTCTTTTATGAAAAGTAGCAACACCATTCCAGTTTCAGCACGCTAAACAATTCCCACCTTCAAATTTAGATGGGGACATATGTTAATTCATAACCATTTAAGTACACAGCAGTAATGAGGTTCCCGCTAGGTTAATTTGTGTCATATTCAGTGTAAACACTTGATATCTGCTGGTAATCATTGTATAAAAGCCTGAACAACAGCATGATATTTCTCGGGAAAGTTCTCTAACTGTCTTAGGGAAAAGATGATCATTAGCACCTTATTTGGTGTTTCCCTGAAGTAAGCAGAACACATTCCTGAAAAGGAAGAAAGTAAAAACAGTTCAGGAACACGTCTGTTGCAATATCATTAAAAATGAGCCAGAAAGTCTCATGGTGTGAGCTGTCTGAGACAGCTGGCTGTGCATCTAGCTTGCATTCACATTGCTTATTACCTTGATTATATCGTATGGTAAGAGATAAGGCAAAAAATACCTAGGAGTCACTTTTTAGATCACTTTCTAAGAAGAAGTATGCAAAAACGGCTTTTGATGTAAAGCCTATCACCTAAATCTGGATGAAAACATTCTGTGAAAAAGTATTTGCACTTTAAGTGGTTGCATATGCTTTCCGGGTTTGTAGTGGATTGATGATCTTCTCTTCAGACTTGACTTTCCCCCATTGAACTCGGTGAATATTTTCCTGTTGATTTTAGCTGGAAAATACTAGACTTTCTAGCCTGACTGCCCCTGTGGAACATTTGACTGAAAATAATTAAATACTGTAAATTCAATTAAAAGGTTATGTTGAGAATATTAGGTTTTTTCCCCTTAACAGACACACAGTGCTTTAAACTGGAAAACACATAAAATACATTTGAGAGACTATTTCAGTGATGTTATTGATATTTTGTTGTAAAATACTATTGTTTACAACAGATTGTTATTGTCTGTGATGCAGTAGCTAGTGAAAGACTACGATTCTAACTGGCGTTCTCCATTTGGATTAAGGTAGAAAACCTGAACACAACTGTATTATGCTATTTGTAGAGAAAAACATAAAAAATCTTTTGTAATGCTTAAATAACTTTAAATACCTGTACCTGAAGCATTTAGTTTTAAATTCGCTTTTGAAGAATGGGAATGTCATTACTTGATAGAAGGGCTTTCCCGAAATGTCTCAGAGCTCCATTTGTATTTAGTCATGCAGAAGTTATGAAACTGTCATCCAGTCCCAGAGCAGAGAATGAACACTTACAAAGGAGCTGAAAGGCAGGCAATTATTTGCTAAGAAGAAAAGAAACATGAGCCCATCGTGGTAGAACGGAGGGTGCATAGGCAAGGGGAGAACTGGAAGAGGAAAATTTTTAAACCGTATTAGTTAAGGAACAGTGATTTAATTCCATGATCTTCCCAGCTCTTAATCAGAAGTTGTAAATCATAGAATCATATCACAGAACCATAGAATGGCTTGGGCTGGAAGGGGCCATCAAAGGCCATCAAGTCCAACCCCTCTGCGGTGAGCAGGGACACCTTCAACTGGACCAGGTTGCTCAGAGCCCTGTCCAGCCTGGCCTGGAATGTTCCCAGGGATGGGGCTTCTACCGCCTCTCTGGGCATCCTGGGCCGGTGCCTCACCACCCTCCTCGTAAAAAATTTCTTCCCTATATCCCATCTAATCTGCCCTCTTTCAGTTTAAGGCCATTTCCCCTAGTCCTGTCTCTACAGGCCCTGCTGAAAAGCTTTTCCCCATCTTTCTTATAGGCCCCCTTTAGGTACTGGAAGGCCGCAATAAGGTCTCCCCGGAGCCTTCTCTTCTCCAGGCTGAACAACCCCAACTCTTTCAGCCTGTCTTCATAGGAGAGGGGCTCCAGCCCTCTCATCATCTTTGTAGCCCTCCTTTGGACCCGCTCCAGCAGGTCCATGTCTGATATGTTATAAAGGTTATAAAGTATGTTATGTTATAAAGGTAGTGATAGTACATTGACAGACACAGGTCCACCTCAAAAGTTGGTAAAATGATCATAATGATCACTTATGGTTCAGGGCTTGATGTTATCCAGGGGAGATGTGGACTTTTTGGTGTTTACTTTCTCCATATAGAAGAACAAGAAATATCGGAGGATGTCAAAATGCCATCATCCTCACCATCTGAAAGAGGAAAAGATAAAATCAGAGTGAAGAAACTACTGTGTAATGTTCTTGATGGTTTCTGGCAAAAATCTTGCCCAGATTTCTCTGATTGCTTTCCATGCTATATCATCTGTTGTGTTCTGCCTGATGCACATGCTGTGACTTCAGAACCACTGATGTGCATATGAAGTGTTACTGGGTATCTTGTCAGCAGCAAAAAAAATGTAAGCAGTATGCTGACAAAAGCACCCAACACTGTGGGCAGACCTATCTAAGAGCATTAAAATTTTATTGCCCAAGGGCCTTTATTGATGTCTTGTTCCTTGCAATTGTGACGCTTGCTGGGGGTTATGCATCAAAGCTGGAAAGCACTTAAAAGCCATTGTGGCTTGTTGTATGAACGAATGAGTATGTTGTTTAGGACAAAAGATGCACAGACACTGTGAAACTGATATCAGCAGCTGGAAGACTGATAGTAGAGTGGTGCAAAACATGTGGAACAGGAGTAGCTAAATTTCAGAAGCGAGGAGAAGCCCATATTCATTGCAGTAAAAATTATCAAGTGCAGCTGGCAGTAATTCCAGTCTCCTTCCACTACCTGCATAACCAGTGGAGAGACTTCTCTCTTTGAACTCTTTTAGCTCAAAGAATGATGCCATTGCCATCATTTTCTTAGATTATGAAAGACAATGAAAGTGTGACAAAAAATCATGCATGTCATTTAAAGAACGATCAAATGATGTTCAGGGGATATGGTGAGTGGCTAGTTGGGGAAGCAAAGAAAATAGAAGCTTGAGTCCTACAAAGCATCTGTTAGCCTATGTGAGTAGTTTCTTCTAGTATAAGGCTTCAGTGGAGAAACTCATGGGAGTAAGGGATGAGGAATATCCCCAAGAAACAATGCAAGTCTAGATAGTAGAAAGGTAGATAAAAGAATACATGTTATAGCACAATAGAATCAGATGTAAAGTTGCAGATAATGGGGGGAAAAAACCAATGCGTTTAGAGGCTGTTGTTCTCAGAAGGACAAAGAAAACAAATATGCATGTCTGTCTGGTGTGTGGCAGTTGTACTTCTCAGCTGAAGATGTGTGCTGCCTAACACATTGGTTTGTTTGAGAATGCCCTGCTGGTGATGAATCCTTTGTAAGTGCTCTGTAACGACATTGCAGGAGGAGTAGTTGCAACCTATGGGCAGTATCCCATCAATATTCGAGTCAGGAGTACTATTGTAAATGACTAGTAGCTTTGCACCTGGTAGTCTAGTTGACCTAGCATAGAATACCTTTTGGGCAGCCTACTAAAAATTAGAAACAATTGCTACCTGACCTTTGCTGCCTACGGTGTGAAAAGCAATGCTTTATTAATGAAACATAGAATGAAACAGGGAACAAAGCTTATAAAAATGTAGTTGCAAAACTGAAGCCTCCTCCTTCATGGTTTTAGAGGAAAGCATTCAGCCTTGTTCTTGATTTCACAATATTCTTGTCTTGATTACAGAATACTCTTTCAAGGTTAACCTCAGGAACAGTGGGAACATTGACTTGAATTGTGTTGAACTCACATCAGGTTGGTGTGAGATACCACTCCAGATCTGTGTGTTTAAATACAGTTTCCAAAAATTCCTAAATAATTAGGCCTTCAAGTCCACCTCACAGCCTATTTAAAGCTATTTATCTTGTGTAAATATATTTCTCACTCTTTGGGTAGTGGAATTAAATTGGGGATAGATATAGGATATGATAATACCATAATTTTGTAGGCTATTCTAATTCTAATGCTACAATAATTTTTAGTAAGATGATGATATTACACAAGTTGACATAGAAACAAATGTCTAAAAACATATAATTACACAAAGCTTTTCCCATTATATGTGTCCTATAGAAACTACAAAAGTTTCCTGAGCACATTTGAGTTACATTGCAATAGTTTTCTGGGCTTCTTTTAAACAGGTATATAAGCAAAGAGGAATTGGAAGTACATAGATATTTCAGACAGCACTTGAAAACATTTTTTTACCTCAAATCAAGATCAAATTTAGTTGGAGATTCAGGTTGGTCTTTTCTCATGTCATTTGAACCAGCTTGACTATCCTTAACAGCATAATCATACACAGCAGCCGCGGGAGATGGGTACTTGAATATTCATTTCGATTTCAAATTTAAGGCTAGATTTTGTACTGAGGTATGTATATTCTGTTCCACAAAAGTATCTGTAATCTAAAGGAGGGGTGTTTGCTGTGAACTTTTTGTTCTACACCATCTGTCGCTGCCTACTTTCCTATTGCAGAAGATACAATAAAACTCTTTTTGCCCTAGACAGATTTCCTACCAGATCTCTTACAATCCTCCATCATCTCTTCACCTTAATAGTGCCTGCCAGTAGTTTTCACTGAAATCATAACTAGCGATCAGGCAAATTTAACCATACTTCCAAGAGTTTCCCTTCTAACCTCATGGCACTGCGGTTTTGGCAAGAATTCAGCCCCTTCATTCATATCATCTTGTACAACAAAGTAAGTATAAAAACCAGATAAATCATTTTTATTGACCTTAGTAGGGTAGGGTAAGATGCATGATTTTAAATGCTGTCATTGTTGCTGGTTTATACCCTCATTTATTAGACACAGCTCTGAATTACTGAAAACAGCATAAAAATGTAATGGGACACCAAGTAAACATAGCCATTCTGGCTCCTGGGACATTCAGATGGTTTCTAATCAGTAAACAAGCTCTATTGAAAACCAAACAAGCCAACCAGCAAACAAACCCTACTTGGGAATTCAGTTCTGGTCTTGCAATACTCTGTTTTCCAAAAGGCCCTGCACTCACATGAAGTTTGGTGTAGAATCAGGCCTTGCACCGGCAAGACGACAAGGCAACAAATTCACAGGTTGCCCACAGAAATGCCAGGGCTTCCTTCCTTCTTTCTCCAACGCCAACGGAGCTGTAAGCCTGCCAAGGCAACACAGCCAGGTAACCTGCTGTCTGCGGAGCCTGCTGATGGGTTCTGACATGCAAGGACAATGCAGGCAGCTGCATGGTGGTTTACATAGATCTCTTGTTAATTTTGGTTAGTTCCTTTGGCTGGGGCAAAGTTCTGGTTCTGGAGACTTCCATGGTGTTTGCGCAGTGAGGAATCTGCAATAGACAACGAGACCTCACACTGCACAGCTGGCTTCGTTATTTGGGAAGGGCGACAACTCCTGAGTGTTGACAGATACCTGAATCTCACACATCAGTGCAGCATAATGATGGGATTTGTGCCTAGTTCTAATACATACAGGAACAATCTGAGCTTTCAAAGCTCTGAGTGCATCCTCCTGCAACAAAAAGTCTGGGGATTCAACATCTTCTAGGATCCCACTGAAAGCAAAAAATTCTAATTTGGCCTGATGAAAAGTGGTGTTTACAGGTATGTCCTTGCCATGTCCCAAATCAGTTTTCTCATAACTTCAGAACTAGGGAGAAGTGAGAGAAAAGCTTAAACTTGATTTTTCCAAGGATCCACAGTCAGTATTTAGAATTAATTTGAGGAATGTCAGGTGCAATAGCAATAAAACAATAAGTTTCTCCCTCTCCCTTTCATGTTACCATTTGAAAGTTAAGCTATCAAAGATAAAGTGAGAAATCCTCTTAGTTTTTTTAATGACAAGTTAGATTTTTGGGATTTTTTTTTTAATTTTTTTTTATTGTTGGTCTGAATTAAAATTATTTTTTCCACACAAACTTATTCCCGGTTAGAAAATAAACAAATGTTATAGGTTTCCACACCCAAAAAAGTTTTTTTTTTCTCTAATAAAAGAAACTACATCTCTAGAAATTCCAGTTGTCATGTATATATTCCTAACAAGTTCAGAAAATAAATAACTTCTGATTAAATAACATTAGTTATATGCTTGAAATTAACCTTCCAAGGCTTGCTTTTTTTTTTTTTTTTCCCTGTGTGTTAAACCTGATACATATCTTGCAGAAAAAGGAAAAAAAAAAAGGAAGAAAAGGTGCATGTTTTTATAATGGTACACCTGGAGCCTGGAATGCTGGTAACCCTGTCCATTACCCAGTGCCTACGGAAAGCCCTGCCAGTATGTGCTAAACAAGAGTAACAACCTGGATTAGGGTCTCTGGTTATTTCAGCATTTCCGCCAAAAACTTAAGGCAGTTTCTACAGAAAATGCAGGTTGCATTTTTTGCCTTTCAAATCCGGTTGTGCATGTATGTTAAATTGTGTTGAATCTAGAGTGCCAGCCTTTCTGTGCTGCCTTTCAAGAGCTCATTTATAAACTCTTGCCTTCACAGTGAGGCTGTATACTACCAGGCTGTCAGTATCTGAAATTACTGCAGTAAAGTTTAGAGAGTAGTAATCTTTCTCTTTCAAGGAAAAAAAAGGCAGGTGAGTGTTAATTAAGTGTCAGAAAAGGAAGAATAACATCGGCCACACGAGCATTCTTCAGTCTACAATGTCTGTAACTTCTGTATTCCCATCATGACATTCTGTCTTATCCATCATCGTTGTTGCAGCTTTTTCTGTGGGATTAGTCAGGCGTTGTGCCAGGTGCTCAACATATACACCATGGGAAAACACTCTTGGGCTATGGGAATGCCAAAAATTATGGAAGCACGTAAATAACCTCCTGAATTAGAAGCATATGATGAGCATTTGTAGATGTGAAGCATTCATATGTTTTCTGAGCATTTACAGATATATGTGCGTAAGTCTTTAAGAATTCTTATGGTTTTGAAGCCTCAAGGAGGTCTTTAACAATAGAACCATCTCTCTGAAACTAAGGCTTTCAGCAATAGCATTTGACATCCAGCATTGGCAGGGAAAAAAAAAATCAGTGAACTAATTTGAAACTATATTACAACAATTTTATTCAGATTACTCAAAACATCATTCAAAGTATATCTTTAAAATGAAATTTGAGTGAACAGTTATTTTTATGGAGATCTAGCGTCCGTTTCCGGAGAACAGTACTAAAATTGCCAATTTAGCCTAAGGGTTAAAAGTTTCTTCTATTGATGTGGGTTTTTTTCCTGTTTCCGTTTCAGACATTAACTGACCCATGTTACATTTATGAAATTGATATTGATATTCATAGTACACACCTCACAGGAATGAATTAGAATAGTGTGACCTCTCCAGACATACTGTTCATGTTCTCGAGGTGACAATACTCATGATACAGAGAATTACCTATTTAAAATTTCAAAACAGACCAAAGCGTGCAGCTGAGTGTTTAACTTGCAGGTAACACAAATAGACAATATATAAACATATTAATAATAGCTCTACATGCATATGCAGTATCACTCAACAGTTATCAATACTCTTTTTAAATGTCGTTTTTGCATCAAAATCTCTATAAATGTTGCATGAATATGAAATATGCCAATCCCACCCCCAGTTTAAGTCATCCCCAAACTATTTATAATCTATGATGATTTTGTAGGAAGGCAGCAAATGGAAATAATGGGAATAGGTGAGAAATGTGAAACGTGGGAGGTGTGAGATAGCCATGAGATTTAAAGCTGTGTCTCCTGTAAGGGAGATCACTGTGCGTATTTTGTAGAGTATGCTAGCTGCTAAAATAGTAGGTAAAAGGGGATCTCCTCTGCTAAGTATTTTCTGAATCTGATGCTATATTTTCTTTTTTTTTCTTTTTCCTGTTTCTTTTTTATTTTCTTCTTTGTTTGTTAGTTTGTTTGGTTTTAGTTTGCCCCAAAATACATTTTCTAAGAAACAATTTTGGAGAAGCTTGTTTTAGTGGAGGAATAAGAATTATAACTGATTTTTTTTCTTCTTGTTTTTGGATTAGCAGACAAATAAAAAAATATATGTTTGTATAGCAAGCATGCTGCTTTATACTCCAATTTTTATATAGCTGTGCTCCTTCAGGGGCAAACAGGGGATGGAAACAGACTGTGATTGATTTCATCACTGCCAAGTGCTCAAGAATCCAGCTTGTAGCACTGACTCCTTTGTAGGTGTACAGAACACAGAAAAACCTTTACTACATTGCCCCATTTTTGTCAGACTGAAGATTGCCATGGCCACAGCATACGAGTGCTTCACAACTGCTAATTAATTTCTTTTCACAGGACTCTTGAGATAGCACAATTTCCTTGTCCTCATTTTCTAGAAGTGGAACTGAAAAACAGAGGAATTAGGTGCTTTGTTCAAGGTCACAGAGGAAGTTGGGACAGAACTTGGAATAGAGCCTGGCTCAAAAATTGTGCCTTAACTAATACATCACTTCCCTCCCCCTGAGGTATCTATGCAAAGGTAGTCACAACACAGTTCTTGGTGAATCAAAACTCCCCCACAAGTAGTGGGCAAACCTTGAATATTTAGTTTCAGTAGGAGTATCAGTACTTCCTAAGTAAATGAGATACTTCAGAAATGGTCTTTAAGAGTATTTTGAAATTTCTGCCTGAAGTAAATGAAGAAGGTCAGTTGGAATTATTTTTTTTTTTAGGATTTTACAAACACAGCTCTATTGTTACTATCATTTTTATCATCGTTAATTTGCTTTGGTCAAAGATTTAGCCTCAATCCTGCTTTTTCTGAATCAATTCTACTATCTTGCTTCAAACAGAGTTTAAAGAGATACCATCCAAAAGCATTTTTATCCCACTGAAAATCTACAGGCAGATTTGTCATTGGTCTCTTGCAAGCCAAAAAAATTCAGGGTAGATTACTGTAGGAAAATAAAACCTTTTCATGGTCTTTTTTGTAAAACTAGTTGTGTTTTGTGCAGTAACTAGATTTCAACAGTTTTAACTGCAGTAAAAGAGAACAGAATCTTGTAATGGTATCATACTGCTTTTCAACAGTGTGTAATTCATGAAGCAATTTCATTATCAGGGAATAACTGGTCTGAATGCATGCATTCAGGCTGAAGCTGAAGGTTCATTTGCAGTGGATGAAGGTCTGCTATGTTATATTAAAGCGATAGTCTGGTTCCTAAACAGATAATATGAGATTTGAAATAGAAAAGTTAATTTTGATAAAGAAAAAAGACTCTTTCCCAGCTCCTGCTTTCATGTAAAAATAGGGTAAGATTAAAGATTGGAAATCTTTTCGTGTTGTAAAATGCACTAACAGATGCACTGTAAAGCTAGTAGCCTAGTCAGGATAACTTCTTACCTACATAACAACATGGCAAGTGATTTTTTTTGCCGTGGTCATTCAGTTCTTAACATCTCCTGAAACTGCTGCTGTGGTGGTTTTAGACCCTTGCTACCATCCAACTACTCACCAAGGGACTAAAAGTTGTGTATACTGTTACCAGTCATTTGAACCTGTAAATCTGTGAATCTGCGTGATACTTTTTACTAAAATCACTCTGTTACTGTGTGTTTATCTAACATCTCTCCAGAAAAATTACTGGCTGGCTTGTGACATTACAGATAGTGTGTGTCTTGCCCACAGTCTTGCGAAAAGTGAGACAACCTTCCAAAAATTCATCTGTGCTGGAACTTTGATTGGTAAAAGATGAGGAAATAAAACTTTATGTATTTTTTAACAACTAGTTACCTTAACCTTAGTAGATACACTTTTTGGTCCTATGTAACATACTTGGCCCCCAATCCCTTCATAGCCTGTTAAGTTTCCTATTGATCAGGAGCTTCTCTGCAGTGGTTTGTACAGTAAATGCTGTGTGCTGGAGTCATCTTTGTATTCTGGAGTAGATTGAAAGAGACAGGGCAGCCGCTGCAGGTCAGATCGGATGGGAGATCTGAGTTGTCATAATAAGCCGGTTTCTCAGTAACTTACAGCGATGAAGTTCAGAGGCAGCCAGCTCTGGCAGCTGCTGAGCAGGCTTAATATTGATTGGAAGGGAAAAATGAGGCAGACGGTGACCTTCTATTCAGAGCGTGACAAAAGTGTGGCTGGGACGATGTTCTGGCTAATGCAGTGCCTTCCAGTTACCCTGCACAATAGCGGGCGGCAGCCACGCTTCCTTCCTGCCTCAGATCCGCCACTCCGGACTTCTGACATCAAGTCATTAACTTTGTCAGCCTTGCTCCTCCCTTGGTGGTTCCTAAAAGGAAAGAAAGAGGAATTCTTCTCAACCCGAGGCTCATCAAAGTCATGAGAGTCATTTTCAAGCACAGTACATTTTTTATTTCTAAGTTACCTAAAAAAAAGCATAGTCGAACTGAAACTCCCTCAAGCCTACCTGTATTTCCAGCAATTAATGGGGGAAGTATTTACTGTTCAAAAGGCTTTTGCTGTTTGGATTTCCTCCAGTTCAGAATCAGCTCTATCAAATTGGCCAATGCAATTTATTATCTCCTCAGGGACATTCAGCTCTCCCAGCTAACCTTTCTCGGAATAGATCCAGCTGTGTCCTTCTGTACAAAATCTTTCCACTCCCCTAAAAATGCAGTCATTGTAAGGATGTGTTCGACAGAACTATTAAAGATACCCTTAGGGCCCAGCTCTGCATTAATGACCTATAAGCTCATGACTTCCATTTCTGCTGTGTGTATTTTGATGTGAGGGTTAAGAAGGATGGCACAGGTTCAATCACACCAGCAAGATCCCCAGGGAGACAAAAATGCAATTATTCTGTAAATGGCAATTCAGAATTACTGGTCCAGGAAAATGACTTCGCGGAGAACTTCAGCTCCCATGGTTTTATTTGGAATTGGCAGCACTTGGAAGACAGTCCATTACATGCCAACAGTGCCTTGCATTTTTCTTAACATATTTAAACTATAGCTCTTGAAACATTTCTATGTCTTATCTCAGTTTTGTAAGCGCTGGCAGTGAGAAATCTGGAAATGAGACAATGAGTTGAATCTGCTTGCTCAAAGTGATGTGTTTGGCTGGTGGCTGACTAGATGAAATGGAAACAGTGGCATCCTAGTTCCTTAGTGCAGTATCAGTTAATTCTGACAGGTACTTCAGTGATCCAGGCTTTGTGTCTTGACGATCAGTGGAGGAAAATTAAATGGATTCACACTGAGGCTTGTTATGCTTTATTATCTGCTTGGAGAAAAAAATATACATGCACACAACTATGTATTTGCAACATAGTCACTACGAGTAAATTAATGACAGGTCTTTACAAAGTGAATTAAGTGAATGATTACGTAAAGAAATGTGTATCAGTCCAATCTTATACCTATATTTCATTTTTAGCATCACCAGGTTTTCACACTATATGGGCTCAGCCACTTCCTACCATAAAAAAGGCAAGAAAAAAGGGTACTTAGAAGGTAAGCAGGGTTCACATTGGGAGAACGCATACTGACTTTGGGAATCAGCTCAGTGAAGCGGAGATAATTGTCTTGATTTCCCTTTTCTGCTCCGTTTCCTAAAGCCTATGTAACCATGCCATTTGCCTGCTTGTTCTCCCTTCCACCATTAAGCAACTTCTGAACTCGTTGGCCAGTTTCTGCTATCTGTGACAAGCAGACCTCTCAAGGATTTGAAACTCCCACGAGGTTTTTGAGCAGTGATTGCTACACAGAGGAGGAAAACTATGGGAATGGCTGACCTTCATGCTCAGCAGTTGTCTGTGCGCCCACAAATACTGCCTGGGCAGCCAGCCCATGGGTGCTGCTCGCCACCCTCTGCTGCTCCTCATCAGCGTGCTGTGTAGGGAGCCTGGGACTGCAAAGAAATGGGAGGAACGTGGCCTGCAGAAAGTGGTGCAAAACTCCAGGGAAGGTATCTGGATTAGTGCAGTGAGGAAGCGTAGACAAGCAGAAACACATTGGTGTGAAATTTAGTGTCTTTATTTTGGCCAGTCAAAGAACAATTTATTTAAATTAAAATATGGAATTAGAGCTCTCCCGTCGAGATACAGAGAACATCTTGCCACAGAAGCAACTATTGTAGAGTCAAAAAGTGTATTCATGCCAGCTGATTTAAAATCTTAAACTAGGAAGTTAGTCTCTCAGTCCCCTCTCAAGGATTTTCTCTCTTCCCATAGACAATACTGGGAGGTTAGGTGACCTGCTGCCTGCACTGGGCAACTATATTTAGGTGGTTCTTCCTCAGATTTACTTCTTGGTCCTTCTGCTTTTTCCTGCCTAAGAAACATAGTTTAGAACACCGACAAAAGAAAGGAGAGGACTTCTGTGTTGCTGGATGAGTTTTCTTATAATGAAGATCTATGATGCCAGTAAGGTAGATAATAATACAACTAGACAGAAGCCAATGTTTTCAAGTAGTACATTTTTCTTTAAATTATGCAGAGGTTCCATATGGAAATATATAGAGAGGAAATAGCTTCATTGAAAGCATATATTGGAAAACAAGACAGGAAGGGAAATTGATTTACCCCAGGCATGAAAATGGTCTTAACTAACAGAAATATTAATGCAATATTTAATGTAATTTTGCACATTCCATGTAGATATCCACATTTATATGAACAACTTCAAGGTAAACAAGGGGAAAAAGCCTGCCTTAAATCATTATTTTTCTGCTTACACTGTCAATGAAACTTTTAGGTCTGAAAGATTATTGTGTAATTTTTAAAGTAAAGGGAAGAAAAGAGAAGAAAGATTCCTAATTGTGCTGCTGGAGTGGAGAGTGGATTTTCCAATGACAGAAGACGGAGTTAGCACTTTGGAGTGTTTAAAAATGCAATCAGCTGAGCAGTGTGGCTCACAACAATTAATGTATTTCAGGTATGTTTTATCACTCAGTCAAGCTACGGCCTAAGTTAGGCTTGCTACTTAGCACGCTTTTGCTCGGGAACTCATGTCAAGTTGTTTTATGGTCATGATTTTAATGCTGCCTTGATGACTATATTTGTTCAACAAAGATTTAGGCTTTTTGTTTTGTTTTTAAAGATCTGAAAAACAAACACTGGTGTTGATATGCTCAAAATCTGCTGTTGCTGTGTCTTTATTCTTCCTTGGGAGGAGAGTATTTTTTTACTTGGGTGTTTATTTTTCAGGGAGTTAATTTTCAGTGTTCTCCATAATTTTACGAGGCACTGTAGGTAGCTGTGTTACCAGAGAAAATGGAAAGGCTCATGCTAGAGTAATTTATTCTCTTTACTGTTCAACTCTGAGTGAGGCAATTGGAAGTTGGCCTATTCTGACTACAGTTTTACCAAAACACCACCAATAAATGGTTAGAAGTATTTTCTGTGAGGGGGAGTAGGTGTCTGAATGGTAAATTGCTTTGCTTTGCTAAAGCTCTGCATTAATGTTGGTAGCTACACAGACCCATGTGTATAATTTTGTCTTTAGAGCTTGTAAGTTTGGTTTGGATTTTAAAATCAATTTCAACTTAGAGAAAAAAAGGCATCAAACAGACAATTCTATAAACTCTTGTAGGTGTCCATGTAGGTCTGTGGTCTTCATGAATTCATCATTTTGATCATTTGGTCTTAAAAATGTCTTTACTTCTACCAGAATATGTAATGAAAGGCTCTCTGTGGAGCAAGTGTAGAAGCTGAGGTCCCTAAAGCAGGTCCGTGCTTCCTGGTGTGTTTGCTTAACAGTTGGCCTAATAGGTAACCTTAGCAATTATGGAGATGGGGTCTTGCTCCCAACTAGGATTTCTGTGTGCTTTACAAAATAAATCATTAATATTAACGGGTGCTAACACCACAGACCACATTTACGTAAGTGTAAACAAGCTGCATATACACTTAACATCTGTTACCTGATCTGGACAGCTATTCCTATGAATTAGCTCGGTATCCTCTGTGGGCTTTACTCATAAATACCTACGTATACAGCAGGCATACAGACATAATTTAGGTGAAGAAAAAGAGAACACTTGAAACACATGTGGTGTGATATGATGCTTGGAAATCTCATTCTGGTAGTATTTTAAAAAGAGATAAATAAGAATTTAAAAAAACCAAAACAGTAAAATAAAAATTAAAAGAAAGCTAAGCTCTTACAATAGTGCCTTAAATGATAATTTTAGCATTCCCATTCAGGCAAAGTTTGGACAAAGTTTTATCTAATTTTGTTTTAGGCTGTGAAGCATCCATGATATGCACACTAAAGAGTAAGCAGTTTTGGGGACACACACACACATGCATGTGCAGGCACACGCTGCAAGTGATTAAAGTGGGCTGATACTGGAAGAGTTTTCTTGCAGAGACATAATTAACAGGTCATGGTTACCTTCTAAGTTTGTATTTTTGAGTCCAAAGTTTTAATTACTTTACCATTTCATCTCTGCTTTGAATGTCCTGTTTTTCTGTGTTTTTCTGCTCATTTTTTTCTAATGCTTTATTAGATGCTTAACTGTTTTTCGAAAATAATACAATTTGGAAACATTGTGGGCCTGATCTTCAGTGGCATTGAGTGCTCGCAGTTCTATGTGTTGTTGGTAAGGACTCCAAGGCCTCAGCAGTTCTTATGTTAAGTAGTTCATAGGTTCTGACTAACTTTTAAGAGCTCATAAGCTTCTAGGTATACCTAGCTGAATAACTATATATGTACATGAAGAAAAGCTTAGGCTTTTTTCGATGCAGGTACAATGTATATAAAGGTCAAACATGCATGAAAGAACTCTGAAAGCTCAAAGTGTACTGAAAGAAAAACCCCTTCAGCAATGAGACAAGAAGGTAGAAGAGCTGCCTTCCAAGAAATTCATTAATCTTAGTTGTATACAGAAAATGTATGGAGAACAGAGAGTTACAGAGACGGTGGGCTGCAGCGTTGCAGAAATTCTTAACAGTGCTGCCATCTATTTGGTAATCCTATGAGATGGCTTTATCCAGACAGAATTTGAAGAGTACTTGAGTTAGAACTATAGGAACCTCTGTCACCCTAAAGCAGCTCAAACTGGGAAGGCACGAAGACCGGAATCATCTCACCTCATTTTAGGATCCCAGAAGATCCTTGGTCAGCTGCTTATGAGCTAGCACCTGTGCCCCAGGCTGCCTGGAGACCCTTGCATTTACAGATTCTGATAAATCCCCCACAAAGTGCAATTACCATTATTTCTTCTCTCCAGAAGCTAGAAATTCTGTACCATTTGTCTTGAAAAATGCAGAAACGCATAAATGCAAGTTTATCTTTCTAAAACAAACTTCTATAAGACAGAAAAGAGGATCAAAGACCTGAGTATGGATCCCATCCTTTTATTCAATAAAGAACAAGTCCTCTAAAAAATATGAAAAAGAAAGCTAAAATTTTTGTGGTGGCGAATACAGTTTGAAATAAAAAATAATGCAAGACTATGTGAAAAGTTTGAATTTAGCTTAACATTAGACATTTTGAAACTATCTTTGAATACAATATTAATTTTACAGTATTGTAAATACGAGACTGTGTACATTTGCTCATTGTTTCTTTAATGATAATACTCTTTCAAATCTTAACTTTTGAAGATGCAGTTTTTAGTGTATAGTAACCCATGAGAATATCACATCTGAATTATGGAATAATTGCATCCAAAATACATTTTTACAATAAAAATTACTTTAATCATACAGTAAAAAACTCTAACCTCTAAAAAATTAAACCACAAACTCATAACTTACTAAAACCTAAGGAAAATAATAAACTTTCAAGAGCTAAAGTACTTTGGATCATAATTGCATTGTGCTGGAAATTATTGTCTGGGAAATGGAATCCTGAAGTGACAACCACTTCATTCCCTGTTTTGGTAACAATTATCTATGTCCTCCAGCGAGGAAACTCAGAAATTTCATATTTAACATGAGAAGTCACAATAAATATGTCATTCCTTAAATGGGTGAAATACAGATGGATCGAGAAAATGTTCATTTTCATAGTAGCATACTGAGTATCAGTGTTTATAAAATAATTGTCATTTGATGAGAAAATGATGGTGAGGCTAAATACATACATGGCGAATACATATGAAAAGAGCTTTTCCTAGGAGCTATCATAGGAGATGTCATTCTTGAAATCTAGAGTAATATTTTTTTTATCTTTCCAACAATATCTGTATTAACTTTGCTTTCAGATGCATGCTCACTGCTTTGTTAACCTACTTCTCTTCTTGGATGGAACGCAATTCCCATAGGGACTTAATCTTTGATTTTAGAAATTAAGGCAGTTTCTGCATGTAGCTTCCTGTGTTCTTTAGCTCTTTTAGTTTTGCTGAGTAACCTTTATCTCATTCCCCTTTTGAAATCAGATTGATTACTAATTTGTTTTAATTTCTTATTTAGTTTAAATAATTTGACATGGGAATAAATTCACGATCACTTGAACCAGATTTATTTTCTGTCACCAAATCTTTAAAAAACCCCTTGTTACTTAGGAAAACTAAGGACTGCCACAGATGGTGCACTGAAATGAATGGGTAAAGCTATCATCACCTTTCATTATATGCCCTGACTCTGAGGCATTTTGCCTACCTCCCTGGACAGA
This sequence comes from Sagittarius serpentarius, assembly GCA_034782735.1. Classification (NCBI taxonomy): domain Eukaryota; kingdom Metazoa; phylum Chordata; class Aves; order Accipitriformes; family Sagittariidae; genus Sagittarius; species Sagittarius serpentarius. The sequence goes on from JAVKLA010000008.1 coordinate 321,906, forward strand.
GTCCTTCATTCCATTTTTGAGCTACCTCCTGATTCGACATAGTTTTCAGTCTGCATCGGAAGTGCCTGTGTGTGGAGACACCATCAGCCATCAGCTTCTAACATATCTTAAAAGTCTGCCAGAGCCTTTGCTTTCAGTCATTAGAAAATGAACAGATGTAAAAGGTGGGCAGGTTGGGGTTGGCTCTTCTACGGAGCTCAATGGTCCAGGGAGCTGGTGGAGATGAACCGCTTTTAATCTTCCCCTGGTCACGGTACACTCTGCACACTCAGAAATTGTAGAGGAGGTGGAACGTCTGCACTGAGGAAGCCCTCATGCCAAAAAGAGAGATGCCAAGTGCCTATAGGTACCTCTAGTATGCAGTGGCCTCCAGAACTTGGAGTCAGCGCATTGTTTTTTTGTAATTTAGTGTCTAGAGTCTACTTAAATGTCATTTTAGATATCAAAAAAGTCTTGAAGAATCAGCTCACTCATTGGCTATGTATTTATCTCCAACCCTGGTTGGGTGTAAACATGTAGACCCAGATACTGCTATTGTAATTGATATAATTGATTGCTGCTACTCTAATTGCTGAAATGGAGTTGGCTGAGGCAGTTTTAGATGGCTTTCTTTTCTGAGGGCATCCGTGTGAGCCTGAGCCAACACTTTCTTTATGTAGGAGTTAAAGGAGGACACAACCAAGGAATATCTCTAGGAGATATATCAATGACAAAGACATGGCAACAGTATCATATATTGTAGATAGAATAAAGACTAGTGTCTCTGAAGCATGATCATAAACTTATAGAGGGGTAATGCTGGCTTGTAGCTCATGTAGCCATGACAACAGTGGTTTTACAGTACTGTGGAATAATGATGTTATATATTTTCTGGGAAGCAGTGTATAAATAGAGATTAATGAAGCTCAGAGAAGTAAGGGTGCTGTAATATACATTACAGTCCTGTGGGCTACTGCTGTAGGAGAGAATGTGTGTACTTTTGCACACAGGTAACAAGCCTCGAACAGCATGGTATGGGGAAGAGAACTGAGAAAGGATATTCGTTGTGGTCTGTAAAACTGTAGAGCAGTCCATAAGCATGCTGAGGAGATTTCTTAGGACTTGTTGAAGTGCAGACTGTGATACAAACATATCAAGTGAGGAAGAATGTTAAATAAAAGCTTGGTAGCTAATGTATGCAATACTCGTGGCATCCTGGCTATCCACCCGTCGCTCACTGCATTTCACTTTCTCTTACTGTCCATCTGCCTTTTCTATTTTCACCCTTTTTTGCAACATATGTCATTGCTTTCTTTTCTCTGATGCCAGCAGACTTCATTGCTGATGTAAAGAACAGTGGACTCTAATAAGGCTGTCCTTGTGAATCACAAGTACCTAGGGCATCCAGGATTGCATCAGCATCCTTCATTCTATATGTGGGTATCAAACACTCCTTTAAGCATTGTTACCATTATCAAGAGAGAGATTTATCATAAACTTGGGTCAGGAAGAGGATCCTAAAGGGAAAACAGAGCAAACTGAGGTGGTGATACACATACCCAGCTACACACCTGGAGGATAAGGAAAGGTAGTATTGCTTTTAGAAGAAAAAAAGACTTCCAAGCCAACAGGGAAAAAAAAATAATACATCATCATATTTAGGTATAAGGCTGTCATTATGGGTGGTTCTCTTTCTCACCTCTTAATGACCACTAAAGTCTATAGAATTCTTTGTACTCCAGCCATGTCTCAAAGACAGACTATGCAAGCTTTCAGGGGTTCAGACTGGAAGCATACACAAATTTGTGACAACTTTCTGTGTACAAAACGGATCTTTAGTTCATAATATGGAGCCATTTTGAACTGACAGATTCCTAGGCTGTAACAAAATTAGCCAGATCAAAGTGCACATATCTCAGAGACTGCAGTGCTATTAATTGGGGTTTTGTTGTTGTTGTTTTGAGAGAACAATTTGGTGTAGAAAATGCAATAAGAGAGAAAGTATACAAGAGACTTCTCAAACAATAAAGATTAAAAGTCCGAAATTAGCCAACATGGTGCTTGAATTCAACACCTTTAAGAAATGGAGAACTTTATTTTGGAGTTAAATTAAATACAATAAATTACTTTTGTAACATAAATTTCAACATGTTCACCAGACAGCTAATCATGTTTGAATGTGCACTACAAAATTACAGCTAAATAATTTCAGTTGTAATAAATGTACTAAAAAATACATTCATACTTAAATTTAAGAACTTAAGTCTTTAAAAAATATTATATGGACTTTGCAACTTATAATATATGCAATATCTATGATGCCTATTTTACAGACAGAAAAAGAGAGACACATGAATATTGGTTCCCAGTATCATTTGCAGTATCACTTTGAGAAATAGGTATTATCATTTCAGACTAGAGAACTGCATCTTTAAAGAACTACATGTTTACGTACATAAGTTCAAGAAAGGAGCTGTGAATGTGTGTTTTTTTCCAGTGTTAATATTTAAGCTGTAATGATCCTGTATTAGAGTTTTACAGTTTTCCATGTAAAAGGAATATTCTCAAATTATTTTCTGAGACTGTAACAAATATACACAGAAAAAAAAAAGTGATTCTTTTCTGTGTAACATCCAGTACATAATACAATTCAGTCTATTTCAGTAGTTTTGTTGCCAGTTCTTGTGATTTTTATCTCACGACAACTAATTGAACTGAAAGCTCCAGATCCTAGATTCATGCAAATTTGTCAGTGTTTCAGGTTTTATTAAAAAATCCCAACAACTTGGTGAATACCACATGACCCCTTCAAGTATCAATATTAAGTTGCAGTAAAAAGGAACCTTTGTTTTTAAACCAGCCTTTTTTTCTTACAGCACTTTCCTTTTCCATTCCATTCACTGGAATGTCTTTTTTTTTTTTTTAAAGTGCTGTGGTTGCGAATTAATCCTTTTTTCCTGACTGACGTCAAATCTTTGCCACATTGCCAACAAGAACCTGTTCTTTTCCACATCTAACTTTAGCTTATTCTAAATTGATATTTAAATGTTTCAGCTAGGAGAACTCAAAATTTCCTTCTGCACAAATTTCTTTTCATTTTTTTTTTTTTCTTTTTAATCTGCCAGGTCAACTAGTTTATAGAAATTGTAATGCATCTGAATACACTTTTGGTTGCTTTGCATGATTTTTCTATCAGAACAAATATGAGAATAATGAGTAATGTTCTGGGTCCTTATCTTTAGTGACAATTTCCCTTCTTGCATATTAATATTCGAAGCATGAATTGCATTTTATGAGACAAACACATTCTAAGAAATACACTGTTGATTGTGCACAGAAAAACAAATCAACAGTAATTAAATGTCATGTTAAGTTTCCTTGAAATGTCAGTGGGGAGTCACAAACATACTTCAAAATCCTTTGAAAGCAAAAACTACCTTATCTCTCAGGTTTAGATTGCGTTATCAATAGGCAGATCTTTATTTTCATTTTAGTATGCTAAGTAATGCATGGAGTTTGCTGTGAATGATGCTGCTAACTGAAAAACAGTCTGCGTACTTCGATCCAAGGTGCAGGGACTCCCATTCATTCCTGGAAGTTTGCTTTCCGTCTCATGCTTTCTTTTGACCTTCTGTAATAATGCTGTTTTTCACACTCTATTCTGAGTTAAAAATACGCGTTCTCAGGACTAACTATGTATAGAGGGGAGGCAAGGGAGCAGCGTATGCTCGGAGAGCTGCGGGGCAGGTTCGTCATCGGTCACCACAGGGAAGGCTCCCTGATTCTTCTTATTAAAATGAGAAGTTTGCATCCGACACAAATTTTGAGCTCGCTCCCCCTCAGTGATGTGACACGGACACTCTTCCCGTTCCTTTCCTCAGATTGCAGACAAAGAGAAATCTTACAGCGTTTCCTAAAACCAAGTTCTGTTATGCCATTTGGGGGTGACCGAGTGAAAAACATCCACTTAAACTGCCTGACTTATGTCTCCTCCATTTTTAAGGAGGCAAAGAGGCTGACCAAGGACACTCTGTCCCCTAAACTGGCTATTTTATCAGGGTCTTATTCACAGCTTATGAGCTTTCAGTCCACAAACAGTAACACAAATGTATTTTAACTATTTATATGTGGAAAATAATGGTTTTCAATGTATGAATTACAATTTCCATTATTCTAAAATTGAGGAGAGAAATTAGATTGTCAAAGCGGTTGCATGCCTAATAAAATAAACAGTGAAAAAGGTAAGATTTGTTTTGGTTTGAATTTTTAATCTCATGCAAAGGCTATAAAGCTCAGTAAGACAAGAAATCTTTCTGGGTTTTTTGTTTGTTTCTTTCATGTTTTGTCTGGATTTCTAACACATTTGACTCTCTTCATTATTCATGTTTCTGTCCACACAGCTTATGGTAATAAAGATAATGGCAATGGAGGGCATCATTAAGGAGAGCACTGTGGTTTATAGAAGGAATCAACTAACAGTGTAAGCAAGGGCTGAAAGGAAGTGGATGGAAAGAATTTTGGACAGTGCGAGGAGCTTGAATTTTTAAGATTTTTTTTTAAGGAATTTCTGGGTGGACCAATCTATGTAAAAGTGGCCGGTTTCAATACTGCATTCTTTGTTTTGAATTCACAGCCAAGGCAGATGTTTCGCTGACTGCGATACGAGATATTTGTTGCTACTTATCACACTCATATTTTGTTCACTTTTAGATATGGACAGATAGAGAAATTTTGGGAAATGTGTGAATGGATGAGTTAAAGATGTGCAAGCAGATAACATAGGAGTTGGTTTTCATTCAGCAAAATGGCTCTTTGCCAATTACTTTCAAGGGGAAAACTGTTGGTCTTTCTTGCTTATTTGCGGATTTTTTGGGATAAGGAAAAAGAAGTCAATCTGGATATAGCAACTTCACTGAGTGTTGTATAAAAGTGAATGAATCTTTTAACTGTACATGCTAACATTGTTGTGGTTTGTAGGACACAAAACCTGTATTTTTTGAAGGAAATTCTGCATTACAAGTAGGCATCCAGATCCTACACCCACTGAGGTTCTGCATCTCCTCAGGAGCATGCATTAGAGGCATCCAACCTTGAGTACTTTGCAAGCAAGTAATGTGGCATATTTAAGCATATGTAAATTTTCTGTTCGTGACAAAAATTAGCTGCCATTGTCCTGGAGAACCGTTCATACCATTTGCATTTTTACAGATCCTGTTTCAGTAAGTTGCAACTGTTCCACTAACACTGATAGAACTTGAGTAGAAAAGCACAGTTCAGCCATTTCAACATCATTTCTAGTACTTTTTTATACAGGTTTGTGCCCTGCTAGCACAAAAAAGTGCAAAAGGGGCGAGAAGGAAGATGGCCAGGAGAAGTCTTTGTAGTTTATATAAGTTGTACTGCGCTTGAAGAGCTGCCCTGATAGACACTGCCTGATAACTGCAGATTTACTGCAGAAAATCCTCCCTCTTTTCTTGGTCTGGCTCAGTTCCTAGTGTTGGCCAACTCCAAAGGACCTGAAGGAGCAAAAGGTTGGGACAGACTGACAAATGGACTGTGGTCTCTGCTCTCCTGACTTCTGCAGGTGACATTATGAATCATGTTCTTTGCACGGAACAAAAGTCAGAGAATTTTACAAAATCTACATGAAAAGCATTGACTGTGCATTAAGTCTTAATATGTATTAATACCCTTAAAAGTGGCTCTCAGTATTCACCATTCTTGTCTGAATTACTTTGTTAACAATGTACACACCTCCAAGGCTCTGAAAGAAGACACCATTTGCAATTTTAAGCCCATTAACTAGGTGGGCAGGATCTTCCTCCGATATTTTCAAAAGTAGCTCTGTCTAGCCACTTACTACCTAGGGTATGTAGGGAATCACTTTGGGAGGACTACTGCATCAAGGATGTAAAATTTAGGAATAACTGAGATGCTTCTGTCTGGCAGACTCTCTCTCAACTAAGTTGCTGATGTAGAAATAGGTATGTTCACAACTAGCATATAGGGCCAGTACTTCCTGTATTGCATTGTATTGTATTGCATCATTGAGTACATTGTTATTTGTTTTGCATTGCACACACAATTTTGTATTGACATCCTGCCTGCATTGTAAACATTGTCAGCACAAAAACTGGAGTGTTGTCAGCTTCTGTCAGAAAGGAATTGGTGGAGCTTTTTCATACGTTTTTGTGCATACTGTTAAGAAATGGCTTGTTTTACACTGTGTAGTACGTGTCATCTATGTTTCCACTAAAAATAATTTAAAAATGCAATTGGTATCAAGCAGTGAAATATAAAATCTAGCCATTAGGAACACCTGATAAGATGAATAAGACATTTCAGAACTGATGTTGTGAGGCAGGCCTTGGGAAGAAATCACTGCTCTGGTACGAACCCAGTGCAGGTATAGAAGATTAGAAGTGTAGCATCTATTAAGTTAAAATTCTTAAGAGGAAAAAACCTCACAGTTAAATACTATATTCTTGTAAACACAGTTTACTTATATTTTCAAGTGAAGTGGGAAAAGAAATGTGCAGGTCAAAACCCTCTTATTGCCTGTAAAACAATGAGAAGCAACGTAATGGTAATTCTTTGCCACCAGAGAGCTCTTATTGCATTGTACTAACAACGCTAATTCAAATATTTATTCATGGGCACCATAATTAATTCTCATGAAGTGAAAATACCTTCATATTTATATTCTCTCCTTTTCGTCATTCTCTGCTCTATTGGCAATTCCCATGGGGTTATTTCCTGTCTTCAAACTGCATTAAAGAAAAAAATGGCTGCATAACTGACTACATAGCCAGAAACAGCATTTCCAAAATCACAAAAATGAATTGCTTACAGAAACTAGTTTAAGTTACTGATTGTTTCCATAATACAGTTTAAACCCCTTGTGTTTCTTACCATCATGTATTTTCAAAAAGTCCCAAACTGTGAAACTTGAAATGTATTTAAAATATCTTTTTTTTCTGGGAAGAAGAGGTAGCCCAACTAGAAAGAACTGATGAAGAAAGAGGTCTCTGGACAAAAATAGGAAAAGTATTTTTCCAGAATTCGGAGTTTGATCTGACTCCATTCAAGTCAATATAAATGATGCAGGGTTAAATTTTTCATGGATAGACCCTGTTTCATCAGGGTCCTCAGATGTGGTTTTAATATAATACAGGGCTGAACAACTAAATTTTTATTACTAGCTTACACCTTAAAAAAAATAAAAGATATTACCTATGTATTTGTTCCAATAGTTGTGACATTCCCATCCCTGTTTTAAGTTTCTGGAAACATGAAATAAGTTTACCTGTCTAGTATGGATGATAAAGTTATTTTTTTGGTGTTTGAAGTTCGATGGGCTTTTTAGGCAGCCCTCTGATAGATCAACAATAACCTTTTCTTCTGCTGTTAACATTCAAACTTGTACTTACCCTGTATTTCACTATCAGCCTACATGGTTTCTGTACTTGATTCTACTTCACTTTTCACCTTGTGTGTATCATACACAGCCTGGGTGTTAAAAACTACGAACTGGGAAAAGCAGCACTTTACAGCTGCTTTTGCACAGGTGCAGATTTGTAGCCAAGGGTAAGGAGTACTAGATCAGGCCTCTTAGGAGAGGCCTGCTATCTTCACAAGTAACAATTGTTAAGATATTTTTACATGTGCGACTTAAAATATTATTAAAATTTAATACAGTTTATTAAACACAATGTATTAAAACAGAGTTATATTTTCCTTTGTAAACTTATTCCTCTATTTGTCCAAATTTATTTGTTCATCCCCATGTCCTATGTTATCCTGGGCTGATTCGTCACATTTTCAAACTACGCCAGACTCCTAGTGATCAATCTGAATTTTGCGGACCAGATTTTACAGGTTTCAAACGCAGTTACTGCTAAAACCAAATAAATCAGCCGCATGTCCATAGTACTGTGTTACTGTGGCCTGGCACAGTTTCTGCCAATTACGCTGCAAAGTTATTATATCTATTTGCTCAGTTTGACGGCTGGTCTGAGCAAAAAGTCATAAATACTTAGCCTGAGTTTTCTTCTTACAAGAAATCTATGACAAACACACTTTTCTGATAACTTTATTATTTTCAGTAAAGGCAATTAATAAGACAAACACCTGAACAAACAAATGATGCTATTCAGAGCATCCTCCACAACACTAACTACTTGCTAGCAAATCTTTGGCTAAGGAAGGAGTGGGATTTTCAGAAGCACCCTCCTCCCTTGGGGGAGCCCCCTCCCCAGAGCTGCCCTGCCTTTGAAACCCCTCCTTCCCATCGGTGCCTCAAACGTTAACCTTAAATCTTCTCAGGTGACTCATGTCCTGGGCACGACCAGATGTCTGACAGCTCTGAACTCCATTTCTCATGTCCCCCAACCAAGATCCTGCAACTGGTGGTGGCATTTGTCTAGTCACAGTAAATGCCCAGACACGAGGTGGTGTTTAGAACTCCTGTTGAGGCCAACGAGGAGACACAGATGGGTACAAGGAGGCTGGGTGACCGATTCAGGCCTCCACACCTACCTTTTGGAGAACAAGTTCAGTGAGGCGATCCTGCCTTGCCTCCTGCTCTTGTGTACCCTCCTCCCCCACCTCCTTCCCTCGGGTTTCGTCCCTTCCCAGAGCGTGTGTGCACCGGAAGAGGTGATACAGGGGGAAGATACACCACACAGGGTTGGAAGGAGCTTTTCCCGCATCCTCAAAACCTGTCTGTGTGGGCTGTGAGGTCCCTCAGAGCCGACAGTGTGCTTCCCAGGATGAAGAAAGTAGTACAGCAATATTGATTGCCCTTTCTTTGAAGTGTGCATTAATTGTAGAATAAGCTAGCTAAACTGTTAGGAGGCTGGATTTGCTTTTATATTCCTGAACAACCTCCATGCATCACGTGGACATCTGCTGCAGTTATTTGATAAAAGGTAGTGTCTTCTTTTCCTCTCTTTTCCTTAATTCTAACGTCTAGCAGGATTTTGCACATGGGACTTGCAGTAACCCACTCAAGGATTACTTGGCTCTTACGGTGATTTATCAGTTGGATTCACCCGCTTTCAATTGAGATGAGCTGCTTGGCTTCTCCATTTTCACTTCTGCTACCAGGAAGAGTTTGGTAGAAGTTACAGAGTTACATTCCAGATCCTCCAAAACACTCAGTGGTGGTGTCGTATTCACTGATGTTTGAGCCCAGAGAAGTTGGCTAGAAATCTTCCACGTAGCGACAGCATCCTGGGTACTCTGTAAACTGTATTTGTCATTAGCAAATAACAAATATTTGATATGAAAGACATTTCTTCTCTATCTCTCTTCCTATCACGCCCACCAACACTGCATACACTACGTAAGAAAGAACTTTCCTTTAGTGGAATATTCCAGTCACATCTGTTGAATTTTGCATTGCTCTGCTCCATAGAGCAGCAAGGGCTGTCAGGCAACATCTGCCGAGCTGCCAGGGATTTCATTGTCTTGGCTAGGACTGCTACACACAAGCTTAACTGCTGCGCTATCCAAAGAAATGAAATGCTGTGTAGGGGGTCTAGCACTGACGGATGCAAAGCTGTCATCTTTCACCAGGGCTGTGTCTGTTTATGTGGTGGGCATTTTTCAGAAAATCCTCCAGCTCCCCCCAACCAGGGTCTGAAATCATGATATTTCAACACATGGCTAAATCATGATCATCCCTTCAGCTAAACTTTTGATTCCACTTGTAGTTCAATTCTTCTTTGCTTGTGGTTGGAGGTGTGACTGGGGAAACAGCTCAGGGCAGGCTGCAGTTGCCGACATACTGGGCTGCTTCAGGGTACGTGGCTGTCCGCGGCACAGGCGATGGTATAGCAGCCATGCTGCAAGCAATTCGCAAACCGATTTAGAGCTGAGAGTAGTCTACAGTCACACTTCAGGCTGCCATCGAGATTAGTCTTACACCCACTATTTATACATCATTAATGCAGGAAAAAGTAATCTGAGGATGGCTTGCAAATGGCAAAATTAGCAACGGTTGTCTGAAAGCTCGGTATTTAATTGCAACAAATCAAACAAATTCCTCTCTGGTTCAAAAGAGTAGCTAGATAAGATGAAAAAAAATGGGACAGATGAGATGAATTCTGAGTAGGACCTCATAGTCTAAATAAAAATAATAACTTTCGATTCAGAAAGTATAGATAATTTTTTAACTCATGATGTAGCTTTCATTTTTGGCTGACTTTTCACAGTAAGTAAACGTACAACACACATTTACAATTGATGGTGTATTTCTGGGAATAGAAGATGAAAATTTGATTGATTTTATAATAATTTAAGAAAATTATTCCTCTCATAAGAAGTTAAATTAGGTGGGAATGTCTAATTGTACTTAAGGCATTATACATGGAAATCTTTAATATTTCTTAATTTCAAAAGTATTTCTTCAAGTGCAAAACATTTTTGCTGACAGTCTTAATTCTTGGATCCATTTTCATCTTTAGGTATCAGAAATAAATTAGAGAAATAATTGTGACAGGTTGTGTGGATGTAGAGATTTCACTTTATTTTTTCAGATGAATGCTTAATTAATTGTGTTCTCCCAGAGTGATGGAGCAGCTTCATGTGTTTCCCCTTTGTGAAGGATCCTGGGCAAAAAATTCCTCTTGTGTAATTCAGTTCATATCAGTGATACGTATTTTGTAAATTCACTTCAGTTCAACAGAAGAGCAGTTGCAAAGCTAGTCGAAAGAGAAGAACATATTTTAAAGGACACATTATTTTTACTTCAGATAGTTCCCTGCTCTGACACCAATGAAGCAATCTGGGAACATTTTTATATCACTGCTCTTCTCACGCACAAATTGAAACACAGAGAAATGAAGGAGACGTGTTTTCATCAGGGAGGCTTCAGCTTTAATGAACCCACGTTTGCAAAACTGAGCGAGGAAGTCTCAAGAACATTTTGGAGAAAACAGTTGTCTTAAAACCATTCAGCACGTAGCCTGACGCTTCCCCCATCCCACTCCGGTGGCAGCCACAGGCACGGCGCTGCTGGAGAAGGGCACGGGGCAGTGGTGGTTAACGTCATCCCCGTTTGGGAGTCGCTGCCCAGGGCTGCACCCGCTGCCTCTTGCTGCTCCTGCGAGGGGGCTGTTAGGGTGGCTGCCAGCTGGGTGTCACATTAGTCGAGCAGACCAGGATCAGCCTTGTGCCATTGGTGACTAAAACCCCCTCAAGAGGCCCTCTGCTACGGGCAGGTGGCGGGGAGCCTGCTGCCGGAAAGCCCTGTTGCAGGGAAGGCTGTTTTGGGGGGAGCCTTGGCAATCCCAATGATGGTTTTTTCTCTCTTACTCCCTGTTTCTGCCTGGCTGACATTTTGGTGCAATGGATCTGTCACCATTCCTAAATCTCCAGTTGATTTAAATGTAATACTTTATTAATGTCCCGGATGGTTGATCAGCTGTAGACCACTTTCCTAGCTTCAAAATGAATTCCCAACAGCAGCTAAAATACACAGGTAAGTCAGTCTCTTACTGTGTGTAACGGCACATAGCTGAAAAAAACAAGTCACAAATACATGCAAGGGAAGTGTACTTTCTAAGTGATGAACAAATGATTGTGAAGAACATAAAAATTGCAAAACTGCAGTATTTTTGAGGACTACATTAACTCGCACACGAATTAGAGCATCCAGTGAAACAAAAAGACAGGGAACTTCAGATTGTCCTTTTTGTTCTCATCTACACTGTCGTTAAAAATGAGTGAGCAAAGTTGTTTAATATAGTTAATCTGAAACGCCATTATCTCATTTTTCAAGTCAATCTGTTGACAGAGGGGTACTTCCAAACCTGCAAGTTCCCAGATATTGAACATCGTCTGTGAGAGCTTTCCAAGCAAAGGAGCAGGTGAATGTATTTGCACCAGTAAACTGGTTTGCTGTGGAATTAATCTTATCCTTTAGAAATCAAATCCTTTAATTCAGTTCTATATTTCAAGATAATAATCTTCAACACAGAAACTACAGAGAAACCAAATTATTCTCAAATATGGATTGGATAAAAAAAAAATTCCCTTCAAAATCAGGTATACTCAGGGTGTGGAGCAATAAAGTGATTTCAATCAATGTGAATATAAGGGAGAAACAAAATTAAACCCACTAAGAAGTTTCACAAAACATGATGTGGTTGTTAGACAGCTAAGCTAGGAGAAGAAAAATATTAAATGATCTTTCCAAGTCCTTTTATACTGGTGAGTAGGTCTGTACCATGCAAACTTTTTTCATAGTCAGAAATACTTGTTAACTATCACATCTGTTGCACAGACTGCTTTAACTGAAGTTACTTTGGTTCCAAATGGTAAAACTTAAGCTTGACTTCACCAAAGTATTCATAGTCCCCACATGTATAATTTCTTTTTAATCACTGCATTACTTTCTAATGCAGTGCTGCATTCTTGCTGTAGCTGGGACAAGATTCATCCTCACAAAACAGAAGAACATTTAGTTAAGTAAAAAAATTTCATGGTTTTAAAATCAGGCACCATAAAGTCTTTCAGAAAGAGGGACGCTACACAACTGTCTTACATTCTCTATTCCTTTTTATTTTATTGACAAATAACTTTTCATTTGGATATGAATCACTGTTACTGACAGCAGAAATGAATGAGCTGGAATCTCCTGATTAACTATAACAGTTTTTTTTTTTGTTGTCGTTTGGTCTAATCTAATCTGGTTTTAATGCAACAGAATTTTGATCTGGTGATTTATCTGGCTATAGGGACCAAAAATATGCACTTAGGGGCATGTGAGTTGCAGCAGTGGGAGAACCAGAGAGCAAGTACAATTTCACCACAATATAAAACTGGTAGCCAGATCAAAATACATTTGAAAAAAAACAGAAAATGAATATGTGTGTGTGTGTGTGCGTGTGTGTATATATTTATCTATGCTTATACTGATTTTTAAGTCTGAAATGACATTTGTTATTGAAATTTTAAAAGGTTTTTTACTATATAGTTAGTCTTCAGAGTCATTGCACCCTGGCTTAAAAAAAAAATCAGTCTGTCTATCTAATCAGTTATTTTATACATGTAAAAAACATCTGCTTGCCACGTTACAAAACCCATCTGATATTCTAAACCAAAATAATGTTAAATAATTTTGACCACTGTTGTTTATTTTCATCGATATACACAAAGCGCTAAAGCAACCATTAATAGCATCAGATCTTTGTTGCCAAGTCATAATTATTTCATGAAGTAAACCACTTAAGACTAAATAATGTTTTCTTATTCCTATTTCCTTCTGTGTGAGAAATACTGACAAAAAATCCCTCTTAATAGAGCTAGAGGATCCTGTCAGGAATACTCTATTTCTCTCTCTCTCTCTCTCTTAAAATCTGTATAAACTAATAACTTTACAGACAACTTGTTAGTAGATAGATAAATTCAGGCTTCCAGCCCTTGTCTTTGTTTTTCAAATGAGTATCAGCAACCACTATGTAAAATCAGCAGCATACAAGTTAAACAGAAGTAGCAGATGGGTGAATTTCACACAGTCTATTCAAAATTAATATGGATGGGTGTGGGGGGAAAGAGAGGGAAGCATGGGAAATTATAGTGTTTTGTTGGTATAAAATGATGGAGTTGAAAAACATTTGCTGTTTCACAGGAATAGAAAATGTAGAAAATGGGAAAAGATTAAGGCCTAAAAGAAATGATCTGAACAGTGGCTTTTACCTACTTTGGCAGATGGGAGGGAGAAATTTTCTGTGCTGCTACTATTTTTTACTTTTCTCTGTATTAGGAATAAAAGCATGGAAAACTTATATTCAAGCTCTCCTTCCATTACCATGTAAGGAAGACATAATAGACAATTATTAGGTTTTAAATATTTTTTTAACAACTGCTGATGGAGTGAAAATTAACCTTATTTGTTTACCATGTATCTTGCAAAGAGTTTCGCTGTGTGAAAAAGACTTGATAATTTACGGTTGATAATAATATCAGCTGTCATTCAACTAGTTTGAGCAGCATAACGCATGCACCAGGAGACAGAATTTTGCTTTATTACTATTTTTAAATACTCTGTGCCTAAGAAACTGAGTTAAATATGGCTAGCACAATCATCATGCATGTGCGGATAATGGCAATACATACAATATACTGTACATTTTCTCATACATTCTTTTCTTTGCCAAATGAAACCAGAGCAGCTGAACTTACACTTCAGCAAAATTGCCCCTAAGGTCTAAGGTTTCCAGATAATGTTTTGTGACTGTTAAGACTGAAGTTCTTATTCATATAACAGTTTCAACAATCTAGGAGAGGTGTATTTGTATAACGAAAAAAGAACTGCAGTAGGCAATATGACTTCATAGCGCAGTGCATTTAAGTAAAGATGACGTAAGCTACAAAAGCACAGAGAGGAGGAGAAAGTACGTACTTTCTGGATATCATTATTGAGTATTTAGAACTATTAGTTAGAGTATTATCCTCAAAATGGATCATTTAGAGAACACACAAGTAAGTGTTAATAGCACAACAACCGTACCATGGTGTTTGAGCGTTGTCGTGGTGTTCACTGATTGCTTACTACCGAATTGGGGAGCCACTTGTACAACAACGTTGCTGTTCCTTGTGAACCTGTGCTTTAAATACTGACTGAAAGGTAGCTGCAGATTAAACTGCTGGCTTTGAACTTGTGGAGAACGAAAGACTTACTTTCCTTTGATATTGGCCCATAAGGTGTAAAGAGAATGAGCAAGAAGGGGAGAGAAATACTGAAGATAAGAACTTGAGCTTCAAGATAATGCCAAGACACTCTACTAACTGCCTTACAGCTATACTTCCTGTGCTGGAGTGAAAGAATAAGCTCAGAGTTTGGCTAATTCTTAGTATTAAAAAATAAGGGCACTTTCAAATAGTAATAACTTATCTGAAATTAGCGTACAGACTATTAAACAAGACTGCATGCAGCAGTTCTTCGTTGCACCTTTGGCTTAGTTGGGATTTGGGATAAATTATCAAGTTTTCTGTTGTGCTGTGACTAGAAAAGTAACAATAATTAATTAGAATTAGTTATGAAATAATTGATCTCAGAGTTTTACAGATTTTTTTTCATATAAATAAAAATCTGGTTAGAGTTCTGCATATGATGTATGTATATTAAATGTTTTGTTTAGAACCATGACACTTTTTTTTTGTCCTTTCTCTTATTAGTTGCCACCACAGCTAATGTGAATTATAATTAACATATTCCCTGCAAAAGGATGGACTTCAAGCTTATGGATTTTTTATGTGATATATTGAGTTCTCTTTAAATAAGAACTCTGATATTTCTTCAACATTAGTTTTTCACGTATCCATCAGCTGCTGTTTTCAGAATTTCGCTTTGCTGTGTGTTTGATACCTGTAACTCTCTAAAAGAGCACATATGAATAAGAATCATATTTTATGTGACTTGTGTGAAACTGTTCCTAGAAAATATAAAATCACTATGCTGCAGCATTCTACAATGGGAGCCCCCTCTCCTCCAAATACTGGCACTGAGGTATTTTGCATTTCTGTTAAGTGTAGCTCATCAGTAACTTTACTTTAGTTAGAATTTAAATGCTACAACAAAACACATTTCAGAAATACGAGGCATAATTCACACCTTTGACGTGTCTAGAAATAAAATCAGAAAGGAAACATAGAAACCCAGGAAAATGGAAATCCTGTCAAAAAGTGAGTACCTGAAGTTCTCTGGAGAGATGAAAAGCAGGTAAAAGCCCTGTGCGGAAACCAATACCTTGTTGACTAAAAACAGGCTTCACAGCTCTAGTGTCTGTGGTTATTATGCACATTCCTTAACCAAATGTATACTCTAAAATATTTTCTCTGTGTTCAAAATCTAAAGGCTAACATAGGATACACAAGGAGGATTTGACTTGGGAAATCTACGCAGGAAGGACTTGTCAGAATCAGGCTGACAATACATTTAATCAGTTGCAATGATGTGAGGAGTCTGTGTGTGGGTTATTCATTCTGTTTGGTATTGGGGAATTGCTACATGTTTCTGGCAGACAGAAAATTCTGTTCTGAATTTAAGGTTTGGTTGCCTTCCCTCCTGTATCGTCTATCTGTATTTTGCTGCAAAGTCAATAGGAAGTGACATGAAAAAATATTGCACCTGTCAAAGAGATCATAATGGAACGTCATTAAATACAGTTTTTCTTTCAGTCAAACAGAGATCTTATGAATAAATGGGCGGCTATCATGCAGAGCAAACTGGATTTTTACATTTAAATGACACCATTGTTATTAATGAGGAATTCTATAAACCTGACAGGAGTCTCCTTTTAAAAGAATGTGCATCTTAGATGCGCAGGTTGTCTTCCTCCTCATATTAGATAGAACCAGGAAAAAAAAAAAAATCAAAAGTCTAAATCTGAGTAAAAGAGTAGGAGAAGCACAAAGATGTTGAGAAGTCACCCACTTCAATGCTATAGAGGACTATGTTCTAGGACTGTGAACTGTTAAAGATTTCTGAGGGCAAATAGACATCTATTAGTCTTATTTCCTCCCAGTAACTAGGTAAGGCAGGAGTGGGTCGCAGCACCCTTGTGACACTTCCCTGTCCATTCGCTTCAGTTGCCCCATGCCGCTGAAGGGGTGAGCTGTAAAGCCAGCATACCTCTCAAGGTTGAAGCCGTGGACAAGGGAATGTGCTTCTGCTATTTATTGCAGGGTGCCAAGTATCAGCACTGCTTCAGAGAGCTTGCTAATTTATTTTGTAAAGAAGAAATGGACAGTGGACCTGCGTTCAGGGCACATGCCAGAAGGAGGAAAAAAAAAACCCAACAAACTCTTCCAATCTGCCAGCATCAAAGGATATTTCAGAATATATTATATTAGCTGAGGGACGTGAGACTTAACCTCAAAGGATTTCTGGGTGGCCAGCTTGGACAGCTTGGCCACAATTACACAGTCATTCTGTTGATTCACCTGCAGCCTTTGATTTTGGTGAGGAAAGCTGCATTTTTTTTCCTACTGCACTGCACAGTTGTTTTACCTTTTCACCTTAGGGATTCTGCATAATACACGGAGCTATTGCTTACTGCCGTATTATTAGTGGTGTGGGTGAGTGGAACAGCCAAATGAGCCTAGAATAAGTTAGCAACTTGCTCGTTAAACAAAAAACTGGCTGGTCATGTTTAAAATAAATTAATATACTTAAAAATGATCTTTACGGAATGCCCCTTGTAAACCAATTCAGATACAAATTTCAGTTTAGGTTACCAGACAACGGTGGTCATTTAACAGTGCAGGTAATTCAGGCCGTTGTCGGCACCACGAGGCAGGCACCTTCATGCATCTAAATGTTTCCCGAGTCTTTCGCTGTTTGAAGCAGGTTTTGTCCTGACTGTTCCTGTGTGCTGTTTGTAGTGAAATTCTGGAGAAGCAGGGGAGATACCAAGGTTCAAGAAACCTTGAAACTTAATTACCTAAAGATTTCGAAAGACATTTGGAGTAGCATAAGAAACAAAGAAAGAAAAGGAAGTACCCAGACAGGATTTAATATAGTATAGAAGTAAGAACCCCCCCTCCCCCCAATAAAGGGTTAAAAGCCTATTAAACCACACTAGCATAATTGTGATTTCTGTGTCATGGCATCTGATTCCCTTACTGAAACTAGTTTTGTTGACAAATCAGTCTTGTGGACAAGAATCGTGTCCTTTTTTCCACCACGTTTTAGATTAGGTCTTTCACGATGGCACCACCCTTCCAGCCTGAAGCTGACTGGTGGGATGATCAGACTGAAAAACCTGTAAAACCAGAAAAAAAGTAATATTTTTTGGATGCTGGGAGAAATTTTACTGAGCTTAGATAAGATTCCAATGACAAAGCAGCAACAAGTGTCTAATTTCCACTGCTTATAAATAACCAGGGCTAGTAAGTGGGAGAAACTGCTTGTAGAAATCTCATTAATCTTGCATTAGATGACTTCCTTTACGAAAAGAAAAAGAATGTTTTTTAAAAGTTACTAACATAAATATTTTGTTGAATCAGACGCATAGTCCCTGATCCCACGGACACTTGCACTGGTGCAGAGGAGTAATCAGGCACTGGAGTCGTTTGCAGTACCTTTGTCCTTCCAAAATGTTTGCTCAATTGGAAATGTAAGGATTGATTTAGCAGGCATATAAAATGATCACCCACTGTTCTTTTCTAGCAAGAAAAAACCCACTAAGATTTTGAGTCTTGAGGATAAGGTTGCCAAGGATTTGAGCTTTGAGGATCTGTTTTCCGAGGGTGTATCAGGTGTGCCCTAGACTTTTCTTACTTCAAGGTAGCACAGATCAGTCTACCATAGTAGAGGTCGTTGGTCAGCGTTGTAAGTGAAAACCTATGGAATGCAAATATTTCCTGTGTTATTAATAAGAAGTGCAAGTCATTCAGATGCTACAGGAGTGAGCACAGGACACTAGCATAATTAAAGCCTCATTGTAAATCCTCATACAAGATTAAATAATACAAACATTGCTAGAAGACTCTGTGAAGAATGAGGTCAAGCTGAGAGACACAGTTAGGAAAAGTAATTCCACAGGCTTTTTGTAAAATTTGAGGAATTAGTGCCTGCATTACTAAACTGACTAAAGACCATAGATAAGATGGACTTGTGCTTAGATCTGCACAAACCCAAAAATTTCTAAGGTCCAGGAATAAACAGTTTACAAATTGCAAATCTGACTCTTGAGCAACCTCCCTAATAATGGCCTCTGGAAGGAATCGGTTGTGTCCTTTTCCTTGAGAAACCATACTGTGTGTTTTTGTCTAGTGTAGTCATTCCTCTTCTGTTTCTTTCTTTCCCAGATGCTCCAGTTTTCTCCTTGTAGACAGAGTTTAAATATTTTTTACGCAGGATCCCACAATGGCTCCAATAATGAAACACAGCCAGCAATGATCGTTTTATGGAGAAGGGTTGTCCTGCCTTGTAAAGACAGGCTGGAGGACCAAAAGGCTCAGCGGTTTTCTTTCCAAGCTTCCATCTTCCTGTCATAAATGGAACAGCGAAAGAAATTTTGACAAAAGTTTTCAGATTTTAAAAAATTGCTTGAAATGAAATACTTAATATAGTGTTCATATAAATATAGAACACACTGTGAAAAAAATAAAATTTTAATTCCTTTTTAATATTTTGAATCTTCGTTTTGATAACATCCAATATGTAACTTTACATAATATAAAACATTTCTTTGCCAATATTGACTAAGTTTAAAAAAAAATAATATATTTTACATTACATTTCAGGAACTATACTGTATATAATATGTGTTAAATTTAATATGTGTTAAATTTAATATAATACGCAAGTTGAACAGAAATAAGGTATGATTATGGTGTTGACACTAACACTGTTGCCATACATACAACATTACCAAAATAAAACATTTTTTGATTATTGAAACAAATATTGACACATATACTGAAACAAACAAATATTGAAACGAATCCACAATACTGAAATATTTTGTAAATCCCAAATTGATATTATTTCCAGGGAGAATTTCAAATTTTCATTATTTTCATGTTGACTTAAAACTAAAAAACCCACAGCAGAAACATCTACCTTAGATAGCTAGAGTGTCCAAATGTGCAAGGCCTTAATAAAGCATGTTTTGATGCCATTTGCTTTAAATTGCTAGTTTTAATAAAAGCAATCATTCAAGCAGTGTAGAGCTTGCACTGAGTCTGACCCTGCTATGGAAACTATAGAACAGAATGAAAATTATTTTTAGGACACCATTTTGAATGAAGGTCTTGTGAGAGTTATAATGTTCAGGAGAGGGATTTTGAATTTAAAGTACATGAATTTCCCGGCCCAAAGGCAGGATTTTCACATACATTTTTGACACCCAAAGTAGGAAGAAGTCATCTTTCTACCAGCTCTGTGTACACATGGTGACATACAACCACACAAGGTAGCAAGAAGCATCAACAGATGTCCTGGTTCAGAGGGTGGTGACAGACTCTTTATTGCTGTCAGTTTATCTCCTGTTGGTCATACCCTGAGATGCTAACTGCAAAAGTCTGCATAGTGTTTTTAAAAAGTACCTGCCACCTGCAGTAACACTAAAGGGCTGGATTCTTAACTGGTGTAATGTAATGTAGCTTCGTTCAGGCAAAGGACGGATTCTGTGAAATCCCTGCATGTCCACTACTTGAGGATCCACTCCTCAAATATGTAAGTAATGAAAATGTGGTATGTCCCAAATGAAATCAGGTACGTTTACTAATAGAAGCTGAAATGAAAACAGGTGTTTTGCCCCTTTTGTTAAGAGGCAGCTTCCAAGTGCTTCTTAATTAAATCAGAACTTCTTGAATATTTGTTTTGAACATTTAGAGATAACGTTCAGCTTTTCAAACAATTTTCCTGGGAGTGTGGCAAACATCAAAAGCAGGAAGAGAACCAAAGCCAAGCAGTTTTTCCAGTAATCAGACTGAGCTGAGGATGCTGAAATAATAATAAAAATGGGAACACTGATTTGAAATTTGGGGTTTGCTCCTCGGTTTCTCTCATTCATGCCATTGTATCAGCCTACATTCTAATGAAACGTCAACACAAGAATTGTGTATGTGCAAAAACCTGCTGTGGTTTCCCTGAGACCAGCTTTCACTGTCAAATCTTCTGTGTGGGAGGCTAGCATTTAATTTGATGGTCTGATTTAACGTGAATTGTTCCTAACCGGCTAGATGCCACAGTCCTCTTAAGAGTGCTTGTCAAGAGATGGCTAACAAACACAGGCGAGACAAAGCTGAACAGCTCAGGAGCTGTCTGTGCTCAGATCAGATCAGGCTTGGTGAACCAATGGAAAAAGAGCCCAGTCATGCCTGCCAGTCTTGCTAAACTCCAGGGTCATATGTTTTGTAGCTTGTCTACTTTAGAAAACAAAAAATGCAAAATTGTTAGAAGTTTTCTGAGTTCTCTGCGTTTCTTCTGCCTGTTTGAGAAGGAGTTCCTTTCCCAGGAAGGGAATAGAAGTCTGCATTTTCATTGCTGTGGAAGACTGCTTCTTCAAAGTGCCAAGCCATTTCCATTCACAGTTTCCTGAGCAGGAGCACAGTCCTTGTACTCAGGTCATGACCAGGTCTGCCAGGCATTTGCTGTGGGTATAGTTTCTCATAGGTTAATTTGCACTGGTAAACTCTCAGAGCTTCTTCAGCATATTAAGCCACCGTACTACTATTTAGCTTCTTTTATTGTTGCTGTTGCAAACAACCGCAGTATGTATTGACTGGAACAGTAACTAGCCAGTTCTTCTCCCACTGCTGCAAATCCTCTACTCAAATATAACTATTTGCTGGCAGAAAAGAAAATACTTGTCAGCTTTTCGGCAACAGTTTCTGAATTTCAGGCATCTGTTTATTTCGTATTGAGGATTGTGCTGTTGTTTTCCTGCTGCTAAATGAAGTCAACAGCTAGGTCCTTCACTTGGCCTTGGTACAGGATGCATTCCTAAATACGTGGTGCTGGGCACTGAAACTACACCTCTTTCCATCCTCCCTAGCTTCCTTATGGTGCAGTATTGTGATGTTTGCTCACAACTATGTTTTTCTGCTTATTTGCGATAGCTTCAAATTTTACAAGAAAAATAAAGCATCTCTTTTTATGAAAGTGCAAATCTTTAAATATTGTCCAATTTTGTTTCAGGCTGAGAAAGCACCTGAGAAAGCAAGCATAGCAAAGTCCATGAAGGCTGAATAGTGTGGTGTCCTTTATATTGAATGTATTCATGTGGGTTTTGATTTAAAGAGATTGTGCAGTCATTTGATAGGGTGTGTTAGCCCGACATCCATCAAAGGCGATGTGAACTGGGCCATAAGAACCTTGCACATTATGTTGAGATGTACTCTTTAGATTGTGTATGTGTTAATAGCATATTAGATATTTCTGTCCTTTGGGCGAAATGTTTAGAATTGTAAAAATACGGTGCTTGAAAAGCGAAGCCCATACTTCATTGTTCTCTATATCCCAATCCACACTTCTCTGTAACACCCCTTCTTAATTAGCAGCATTTTAATATATTGCATCTCTGCGTTTGTTCAGTTCCTCTGCAGTGAAACTTCGCAAGTTGGGAAAGCTTGAGAATAACAGTGTTTTCATGAATATCAAATGCAACAAAACCTTTATATGTAAAGGTAGAAAGTTGTGGTTTAGCCACATTTGTCCTTCAAGAGAAAATGGGGCAAGGAAGAGAACAATGGAACAGCCTTTCCTTCACTTGTTGTAAGTACATAGACATATAGCTTTTTATTCTCAGTGATTTATTCAGAAATCACTCCAGTACTTTTCAGTGTAGCACAGCATTAGCTAGATCAGCCCTTCTCTGTCCTCCCTTCTAACTGCATTAACCTGTTGTCCTTGAATTTCTCCTTGAAGTTGTGAACAAAGAGCTCTTCAGCTTGGGTGGAAGTGGAAAATGTGGTTATTGATTTAGTCATGAATAAATGAATGTGTGCTTGAATGTATGAACCGATAAATGGATGGATGTTATTAGTATTGTATATCGTAGACAACTTCTTCATTTTAAGGAACTATGCGCAAGAATGCCAAGAGTCAGACACACACGTACATTACTTTTGAGTCTTTATAACCTTTTGAGACTGTATTTATGTGCTGGAGTATGCTACAGCGGATTTTAGAGCCAGATACTTCTCGGAGCACACTGCAGTCCTTTCTGGAGGAATGCACAGGAGTGGAAACCAGACACACTTTGGAAGAGGCACACTGTCAATCGGGCCGGCTCTGCCCAATCAGAACTTTTACATACTGTTGAAGGGGATAAAGTCCCTGTAGTGCATATCCTGGGAAAGCTGCGGGCTGCATGAGGTAGATACAGATTCTGAGGCCCTTTCTATACCAAAGTAGTAAACACAACATTTTTTTGAAGTGGTCTATTTCAGTTTTTAGGTGAAACACATGATTTATAGTTATGCCTTTACATAACAAAGTCATATTTACCTATGCTTGGTTTCTTAAGTTGTCCTAGCACATACTCATTTCATCAAAATCTGTGCTTTCTAGAGGCTTCTCTACACTGAACTTCTAGTTATACTACTAGCTGCATAGTTAATGTGTTGTGGAGTGTATAAACCACACCGTTACATTATTAATGCAATGCAAAGCAAAATGTGCTTATATCAGGACAGCATATTTTGATACTAAATGGAAATATGTTTGTCTGGTAAGAGGTGATCTAACACCAGCTAGTTAATATAAAAATTGAAGGTTTATTTGCTTAATTCATTTGGTAAAAGCAGCCTCCTGATAGCAAAATTAAACTGGTACAGAAGCTATGTGTAGAACAGCCTCAAGGTGAAAAAAATTAATTACATCTGTGTACAGGCATGGTTTTCTGATACTGAGTATTAACCAAACCAAATGTCCAGTAGCTGAAAGTCAGGAATTATGTGAACAGGGAGAAATGGCATTACACAGCTTACTACAAGTTTCTTTTCCAAAGAACCTAACAGCTGAAATGGAATTAATAGCTATTTTAACAGCTAGACATTTTCCGTTGCTTTAGATGGTAAATTTTGAAATCTAAAGCAAAGGAGAAAGGAGGGTATTTGCTCAGCATGGTTGAGCGAAACAGTGCCGCTAAACAACAGCGGGCAATTTGTGTTAGTTGTGGCAAAGCAGCTTGCTGCTGAGCCCTGGCCACTGTAGTATTAATGTTACGGAGTCAGGGAGACGAAGGAAACGCACAAAGGCTTCTGATGGGTACACGTCGGTGTTAGACAGTATTTACCAAAGCAAACATATCGTATGTTGATCTGTGCTTCTTCCATCCTGATGTGTCACCAATTACAGAGGAAAAATGCAGTTGCCATCATAGCTGGGGAAGAGAAGCGGAGTGGATTTGGTAGCTCTGAGGAGTCAGGGAATGCGATTTTATTGTTGCCTTGTCCATTATTTGTCAGGAAAGTAAATTAAGCCTCACTTCCCTGATTAAATTTCCAACAAATGAAGGAAATAATTAAAGGAATATAATGAAATCTGAAGCTGTTGAAATTCCTTTGGAAATTACAGTGTCGCAAATTGTAATAATCTAAAACCTTGATTGTGACTCCGCTCCCATTCTGTTCAATCAAACCAACAAAGTACAAATAGTGGCTGGTTTTGCCTCCTGATTCTTTGACTTTCTGAGAGATATTTACTCTGAAATCTGTGAGAGGTCACTGTAAAACTTCTTTCAAGTTTCTCCGTATTCAGAAGTGATGACAGTTCATCTTAGCGTATATATTGTAATGAAGGAATAAGAAGGTAATTCTTTAAGATGTATGAATATCTATTTCAAAAGAGTCTTTTTAAAGACTAATATTTAAACACAGTCATTTATTAAGCCAACCAAAGAAAAATGTTGTTGTCTTGGAACTGAATTTATGAGTCCTCATATTCCCCTTACCTCGGATAATAGACATAGGTGAAGGACAAAAAGGATCATAGTATTTCTATACCACTATTTCTAAACAGATAACAGATAATACAAACATAAATTAGAGCGCCTCAGATACTTTTCTCTTCCTTTTTGAGATTTAGTCTATTGATTTGTCCCATTTCTTTTCCTTTTCTCCTTAAGGGTATTGCGTATATATTGGTAATCTCTTACCGACTGATTTTCTAGCAGAAGGTAGAAGTAACTGAAAACATCCATCAGCTCAGTACCCTGCATTGACTATATTCTGCAGGTCAGATCAACCTCCTCTGATAATCTTAAGGCTTGTAAATGTTAATCTTTCTGTGTATTTTTCCCCTTTTTCTTCTTCAGAGATGTATATTCCTTGTCTAAAGGGTGCCCAATGCAAATTTTTTTCTTGGGAGATTTTAGATTATTTCTTATTAAAGATTTTAGATTAAGATTTTAGTTTTGTAGTTATTAAAGATATGATCATTTGTCACCTCATACTGACTGATACACTGTCAGTTCCAAAGCGTCCCCTATTTATGTTGTATTAGAAAAGTTTGATAGTTTGACACATCCACTTAGAAGCAAAATGAATTTTTTGCTGTCTGATGGCGTGTAGGCACTAGATTTCAATGCAAAATGTATTTCATCGGCAATCTGTGGCATCCTCAACAGTGCTGAAGTAAGGTGGTTTTGGTCCCCTCACTGAATTTCTGCCCCGCAACATGCATGGCCTTCTTTTAACCTTCACTCAATGTCTTAGATTAAAATGCAAGATTTAAGCATAATTATAAAATGCCAGCTTTGTAATTTACCTTAAACTACTAATATGTACTCTCAGTAGCAACTCCATTTTAATTTAGGTTTTGTCAGGGAATCATTATGCCTACAGATAATTATCTAATATGTTTCCCAGGCTGTGTAACAGACACAGTCATCACAGCATCTCAGCTTTGTTGTTCAGTGTCAGGTGAATTACATTTCTCTCTGAGGCAGTTACTGTTAAAGACCTTGAAATGAAGCTTTCATTATTTGCTGATTGTTTTCACTGTAACAAAACAAAACTCCAAAGAGTTTATTTTTTTTTTGTTGTCCACATACTACAAATTAAATAAAGTGATCTCTTTGCCATTCCTGCATAATGAACATTCATGTTTTAAAGGCAGTGAAAGCAATGATGCTTTAGAATATCTTTTAGGATCACCAGGTTAATCAGAGAAGCGTTAGTGAAAATACAGACCTAATTTGGTGCACCCCGATGTAATATTCATAAACATAAAATTAATTAGAAGTTAGCATCTTCTGATATTTTGGAAGATGACATCTGTAAAATGACCTTGTTTGTGCGTCCCTACCTGTCCTCCCTTTTAAGGCCACGCACGCTTCTGCTATTAGAGGGCTGCGTGTTTTACAACGCGACCCACGCACCGCAAATCAAGGCCTTGCCTGCGACACCGCTGCAGATGCAGCGAGGTGGCCACCCCTCCCCAGAACCCGGGCAACGCTCAGATGTTTGCACAGGCACAGACACAGACACAGGGTGGTGAAACACTGGCACGGGTTGCCCGAAGAGAGGTGGTCAAAGCCCCATCCCTGGACACATTCCAGGTCAGGCTGGACGGGGCTCTGAGCAACCTGATCCAGTCGAAGGTGTCCCTGCCCACAGCAGGGGGGATGGACGAGATGATCTTTAAGGTCCCTTCCAACCCAAGCCATTCTGTGATTCTATGATTCTATGCCTTCCGCCACAAATCTGACCTTGCCCCTTTTATCCACCAAACTATATAAGCTGCCTCTTGTAGGTGGATCACTTAGCGACACGTGGGAGCTTTACTCACTAGCGCACGGGAAATAAGTTACGTTAGCGTTCTTACCCCGAGCCCATGCGCTTGCCTTCCCGTGGGCTAAAGACCATTCTTTGCAGCTTACCAAGAACATTAAGAGGTCTTTGTACTGTAAATCCTTTCACCTGCTTCACTAATACTACTTCAGGTAGGGACTTAGTTGCTACACCTGTCTCCTGGGCAACGTAGCTTAAAGTCCTGCTTCTTCCAAGAGGGCCCCTGGGAATGGTTTTCCTGTCAGAGCCTGTTGATTTCTGAGCTCAGCCCTTTTCTTGTCAGCTAATGGGTACAAATTGAGGAAATGGGTAGCATGTTAGAGCAGTGTGAATAAAGGAAGTTTTTGCTAAATGAGGTGGGTGGTGGGACCATCTGGACGTTTGAAAACTTGCCTATTTCTCAGCTAGATAATTATCTAATTTCACTATTATTCGGCATGCAGAGTCTAAATGGCAGCATCTTTGCCCGTGACTTAAAACACAGCATCAAAATGCCTGGGTTTTATACATGTTAAGCTGACATTTTTCTCTGCTGTATTATTTTGTAGTTGTACTTTTTACTGATGCTTCTTGTGCTTTTCTTTACTAATAGCTATATGCAAGCTATGACCTTTCCCCTTTCATTTAAAAATGTTTAAAAAAGCCTTTTACATCCACTTACAAATTAACAATAGTTTTGAAGGTTTTCTGGAGCATATGCATTAGTGCTTATTCACTATTTTAAATTTTGAGCAGTATGCAAACAGCTGTGGAACACTTTTATTATGGGATCCAATCTCTAAACCCCGCCACAAAACCAGGGGGAGCTGCAGAATATATCGGAGAAGAGCGGTGAAACAGAACAGCATTTAGTCCTGTCAGTCCAGCACACAGAGCATTTTCCTGGAATCGGCCTAAAAGACTAGTCTTTGTTGCTATTTCTGTGAGAATTCATAGGGAGACAAATTTTCCAACTGAATAATAAGTTGTAGGGCTTTTACTGGCTTGACAGCAGTTGTTTTTCATCTGAGAAACTTGATAACACTGAGAGAGAAGGCCAAATATATAAACATGGTGTAGATGCACTTTGCATCTTTAAAGTCCTTGCATCATTTCTGGGAAACATGGTATTTAGATAGTGCCCATTGTTTATTTATTCACTGAACTTTACTAGAAACTTTTTGCAGTGAAAACCAGATTTTCCTTCAAAATGCATTTATGTAAACTTTTATTTTAGGTTTATTAATGGGGAGCACCAAATGAAACATTTTAGACATCTTGTAAAGGGGAAGGAAAGCAGGACAGAGCAAGAAGGAAAATGCCAAAGGACAGCAAGAACAAGAAGTCAGAGTCTGAGGTTACCAGTACTGAAAATGGAAAAATAGAAATCTTTTTTTAAATTCTTTTTTTTTTTTAGACAGTTTTTGCCTTTGAGTTAAGAGTTCCTTCCCATTGCATCATCCATTGTGTAATTCTTGGTAAAAACAAATGAAAATTAGCAGTAAATGTTCCAAATTTGATTATTAATTATCATTATTAACTAGATGCATGGACATCAAAATCAAGTACACTCACTTTGGATTGCTTGCAATCCCAGTATTAAAAAAGGGTAATACTTATAGTCCATCAGTTTATGGCACTTGATTAACCAGACACCGAGAAAAGAGATTCTCTTTTCTTCTACGGAATGCCTTTTCTTCGGTTGCATATGGAAGTATGCATGCAGACCCCAAAACCAAATGAACAATAGGGTGGGGTGTTCTCTGAAGATGCAGTTTATTTGTGTGTAAGAAAGCAGGGAAGAAAGTTTTAGAATCATGTCTTTAGTAACAAATTTCTATCATGCTGTGCAAATTTAATGCTGCTTTGAATACTTTCCTCTTCCAGGTCGCTTGCTATCTGATTGGTTGCATCCAAACTTAACATTCATTACTTAATGAAAAACACTAAAAAAATGAATTAAGATATTAGAAGATTCTGTTAGCTAGGACTTTGTGGGGTCTTTGCCTTGTTCTGGTGTCCCCGTGTTTATGTCAGTGTAGCACAAAGGGATGACAGCTGCTGGAAGATTGTTCCCATTTGTGAAAGCAGCACGGTAGAACAGTCTGGTTTACGTTGAATTTGAAATATGAGGAATTGCACTGGCTTCAGAGGGAAGGAAGACGTGGTTTTTATGTGAGTAATGAAAGCAAGGTACACACTTTTTTCTTTCTAGGAACAAATAAATATGAATTTCTGTCTCTTTTTCCCTCCCTCACTTATGGGTCCAGAGAAGTCAGCATTTTTAGTGGTGAATTACTCAGAATTTTGCCAATGCTGGTTCCTCAGGGACTCCTGTTATATCTCAGGGCAGTCCACCTAAAGAGCTACTTTATGCCCAACTTGTGGATAATTAGTTTAATTAATGCCTCACACTGTTGATAGCAAACCACCTATGGCATAAAGTGACAAGAGTCCAACTCTTGAGAATCTAAAGGTGAAAATAATAACATAATTTTATTGGATTATTATTCTTTTATCATCATCATCATCATCATCATCATGGTTTAACCCCAGCCGGCAGCTCAGCCCCACGCAGCCCCTCGCTCGCTCCCCCCCGCCGTCGGATGCGGGAGAGAATCGGAAGGGTAGAAGTGAGAAAACTCGTGCGTTGAGATGGAGACCGTTTAACAGGCAAAGCAGAAGCCGCGCGCAGAAGCAAAGCGAACCGGGGATTCCTTCCCCGCTGCCCACGGGCGGGCAGG
>JAVKLA010000008.1:350966-388359 GCA_034782735.1 Sagittarius serpentarius
GATAGCCCCTGGGTCCGTGGGGGTCAGCTGTCCTGGCTGTGTCCCCTCCCAGCCCCTTGTGCCCCCCCAGCCTGCTCACTGGTGGGGCGGGGTGGGAAGCAGAAAAGCCCTTGGCTCTGAGCAAGCCCTGCTCGGCCACAGCCAAAACATTCTCCTGTTACCAACCCTGTTGGCAGCACAAATCCAAAACATCGCCCCATACCAGCTACTCTGAAGAAAATTAACTGGGCCAAAACCAGCACAAACAGGAAAAATGAGACAGCAAAAAACCTAATCCCAGCTGAGACATAACAAAAAGCCATGCACATTTAAGTGAATTAAAAAAACATTCAAGAAAATAACAGTCATTCATATGCATTCTTTCTAATGAATTACAGAAGAAAAACAAGAGGGACTTGTGTTCCTTCATCAGAAGAACTCCCAGAGGTGATAAATCATACAGGATTAGGCAGGAATTTCAGGCTTTTTATATCCTCTCTGCAGTTCAACTAAATCAACAGTTATTTGTGAATGAATTTCTCCCAGAAAGTGGACAAGGCAGTTTTTTAAGCTATCTGTGCTGATAAAGCCTCCGATATCACTGAGCTGAATTTCTGCTCCCGCTGCTGCCCCAAGCAGCTTGAGCACTCATCAGGAAGGGGGATAGCCTGGCCCCGTGCTTCTCCCCTACCCGCCCCCCCCAGTGTTAAATGCCCAAATCAATCTTAACCTCCCTCCTGTGTTTCCTCTTTCGCCCTCAGTGCATTGGTGTGATTTCACTGCAAAGTGTGCTTCCCACACGCACTCCGCAGAGACCTGCAGCAACAAATTCAAATCAGTTTGTCTTTTGGAGGACTATCTAAACCGGCATAGGGTCAGCCAGGTTTACACTAGGGAATCCATGTCTTGCAGGTGCCGTAGCCCTTCCACTCTTGACTGCACCTTTTGTCTCACGTCAGGAGGATGTCCTACAGCCCATGCGCATAACCGGAAAGAAATGCTAGCACACAGATACACAAATTTTCTAGGTTTCTCAGACTGATTAAGGAACCTTAATTTCAGCATTTTCTGAAAACATAGCCAAAGTCACCTTTTTTTCCTTAGTTACTTGTGCTTGACTGTCAGGTCTTATTCCGTAGTCAAAAAGGGAAATCTTGACTTTGTTTTTCCATTTTTTATTTAGTTTCATACACCTTGGTGGTGCTTATGATAAATGACTTTGGGAATTCTGTTCTGGACTGTGCTAGTTCAGAATCACACTATTAAAGATACAGGTATATACAAGATTATTTTTGTAATGAAGTTTCACCAAACACGAGCGAACCAAGCAGAGAAGGAAGGAGGTCGAGAATGATAGGAAGCAAATAGCAATCTGTAAAAGAAGCAATGGTGTCAGGTATATTGATAGCCCAGTGGGCTCTGACAGGTGTAGTTATGCTTAGTCTCTGTGGGAGATCTATGGATACAGCTGGATGCTCTGGAAGAAAAGCTGGGAGGACTGGCTGTACAATGAGATTTGCAGAATCTCAAGACAAAGCTTGTTGATTTTCTTTGAACTGCAACTGCTGGGCAAGTCAGGACAGGTTAAACATGGAAGACAGGTTTAAGACATAGCAGATGTAAATCCGTTTCTTATTTGTATAAGCTCTGAATTTGGCTTTGAACAGGTTTGTGCTGGGCTTTTATGAATTTTAGACAGAAGGTTCCCTTAAGCTATATCTGTGAAATATGTATATGCAAACTCCTATTTGCCTGCATACAACAGTGAGAAATTACCACTATTTTGACCCTCTAGCCTCACTTTTGAACTGATTTTTAGTTCAATATAAATGCTACCAGAAGCAGTTATGACAAATTACCAGATTCTGAGCTCCCTGACTTCTACCTGGATCCACCTTTTTGATTCCTGCCCCTATCTGAAAATGTCCACAAGCAGTCACAGTTCTTGTTTTTAAAGAGAACAACTACATGACCTGTCCTGTGAAACAAGGTATGCCAGTGGAGTCACAAAGAGGCCTAAGATTTTTTGATACTGTCCCTCTGCCTCCGCTTCCAGACAAACTTTCTACCCCTGGAATTTCCCAAATTTTTTTTGCTAAAACTTATTTTTGTTCTGAAGTCAAGGATGGAATGTTGCTACACATTATGTGCTATGTGCAGTGACCATAGATCATGACAGCAACAGGTAGTTTTTAAATAATCAAGTTTTGAAAGCTGAAAGTATTAATTTTTTAAATTATTATTAACATATACAGACAGCATATAGTATTTACAGATTAGCCTCTGGGCACATTTAAGGTTTGGTTCATTAAAAGTCCTTGTTGCCTCTAGGCAAAACTTTGTTTAGCCCCGAAAAATTCATGTGAGGACAGGACTATGAGGAAACACTTTTAGGCCTGCCTGCTCATAAGGTCAAAATTTTATTATAGAAGTTAGCGCAGTTGAGTTCAACAGGAAACCTTTTAACATCTCAACTGTAACTTTCAAATAACAATAAAAATAGCATGAAAATCTACTAAGTTTTTGGCTAAAAGTATCTCATTAAAACCCCAAGGCATTGCTCCAGAAGGGACTTGGGCTTTCTCAGCTAAGCAGTGCTCAGTTGGGAGGCTACAAAAACGAGATCCAGGATGCTTAGATAGATACTGAAGCTCCTTGTGAGATTTTTTAAAAGACTTGGCTACCTAGGCTTAACCAACAGGGAAACAATCTCCAGTTCCCACCTCTAGGAAAACAATTCCGTGGCCTAAACATTAGCGTTTCTTGTCTAGTGCTGTTTTAATGTCTCCAGAGCGCTCGAGGTACCTGCACAGAGCTTGCAGGTATGTTCCAGGATGTGCAGGAGAGCTGCCCCCCCCTGCAGCAGCCACTGGAGACATGCTGAAGGCACTGGGGCGTTCAAACGGCATCATCCCCTTTGGCCTGACACCTGGATCCTAGGTTTCGTCTCCTTTCTTCCTGAACCCAGGCAGAGATCAGTCTTTCAAGAACTAGAAATACTGCTGGTGTCTTCCCCTTCTTGTCAAGGTTTTTGTGATTAAGATACTTGCTGATGGTTTCGGAGACCCAAGTTCTCTGATTAGGATACTTAGACACATCTTCAAGAGCCTCTTAATCACCCAGCAGTCCTGGAGAGAAGAGGCAGGATTTGGCATGTCAGGCTGGTTGTTTGGGGTTTTTTTCCCCCAGAAAATAATTCAGGATTCTCCAAGAAAAAGGAAGGAAAAAGAAGCATGTTTCTATATACAACTGGTTAGAGCACTCTGCTGGGATTACAGAGAATTGGCTGCTGGTTTCCACTTTTTTTTTTTTTTTTTGGTCGACTGTTTACAGACTGAGTGAAGAACAAATAAAAATGAAATGTTATACTAAGTGCAATTAAAATGCAAAACCAGTGTGAAATACGTTCAAGGACTACTTATTTAGACAAATGCTATCACTTGAGTTTTAGCTCATTAAAAGATACTTAGAAGTTTGTTAAAAAATACTTCTTAATTCAGGCTATGCAATTACAAATGAAAACTGGCCTAAATTTGGCTGAAGTAGTTTAAGCTTAACAGACAATTCAGACATAGTTCTTTCAGCTAGTATTAAGACTGAACAAAAAGTGTTTGCAACTAAAGAGAAATTAAGAAAAGAGGAAGAACTCTCCCAGTGTCCATTAAAGCCTGCATGTAAATATAGTAGGAAGCTACATGCCTGCTGTAATTCAGTGACTTCCTTGGAGTTATATGAAGGAGCAAGTTATGTAAATTGTTGATTCTAAACAGCCTTATTTACATTCAAGGTACAAACAGCTGCTAGTAAAAATGATACCTATTTTACTAGAGAAAGAATTTGAACTTTTAGTGCTGACTCCAATATAATTTCAGTATCATTTCAGCTCACAATGACTTTTGCTCTCTACATAATAGTATTTTTCCTAGAAATCCCATTAACAGACATAATTAAATCATTGAGTAATTGCCAGAATTCAAATGAACGCTAAGTACAGCTAACTCATTTTACAAGCTTTGAAGGAGCAGCAGTTTTCAGAGCCGTTATCTGAGTGTTGACTCAGGGCCAGACTCTTACCTCGGCAAAGCCAGCTGCGGGGAACTACATGTTAACTTTCCTATCACAGATAGCGCAGAAACAGGTTTAGAGGCGCGAGGAGGGGAGAGAGGAAGAAAGCGGTACCTAAGGAAGCCGGAGCTCCCACTGCATCAGCTGGTAGTGTGTGTCCTGGTAGTAATGTGTCACTTGGGTGTAGTGGTGCTATCCAAGTACTCTGGCTGAAGAACTGGGGAAAGCAATGAGATGAGTAAAGTCTAGACTCCTCTTGTTTTGGGAAAGAGTACCCGCATTGGCATACAACATGAAATATTAATCAAGTAGCTTGCTCTCCTTAATTCCTCCAGAATGAAAATTTGAGAAGGGTCAAGCACAGAAATGAGGAGGACGTGGTTCCTCTCCTTACGGCAGCATCATAAACTCAGCAGAGCCAGGACTCTGGCTTGAGCACTGTCAAGCAATCATCCTCCACAGTCCTCCTCAGAGTCTGATGACACACTGCTTGATGGAGCTTTTGGCTCCTCTAACACATTTCCAGATAGTGCCCATGCTTTCTTCAAAGATACCATGAGCAGGACCTATTCCCAGCAAGAGGCATAGACGAGACCACCCATTTTGGCATGTGAAAGGTCTTAGCTGTAGGGACACAAGCTCTGCTCGCCACTTACTCCCAGGGCTAAAGGCCTCGCCGTTTTTATTTAGCGGAAGAGTTGTAGTTTCTTGGCCCAGGTATAGATGAACCTGCTTGCAGTGATTCCACATTCTTACATTTTAGCAATGGCAGGAATAAATAACACTGTAGGTTTTTCGTGGCGTATACAGCTTATTCTCTTATTTTGTTACCTCCAGTTCCATAGATTTTTGCTATTGTTTAATATCACAGTGAGATGTTTTGGTGCATATAGCAGTGCATGTCAAAAGAACCCCATTTATAACACTACTGTGCCTCCATCACTGAACTACTGACAACAATATTTTGATGGCTCTTTCTGATAACTCTGTTATTGTTTGTAGAATCATTCATCTAATTTCAAGGAACATTACTTCCAAAAATGAACTCAATCATTTAAAAAATATTCCAAACTGTTTATTAAAGATTTCAAAATGTGGGACATAAGTGCGAGATTCAGACAGATTTTATTGTTTGCCATTAAACCAAGAAACATTACACTGTGAGGTCTAAAAACATAGATATTCAGGCAAAGCTCATCTCTTTCCTCTTTGTAGGGGTTCTGGTGTAGTACGACACTCAGCTGCTTAAGCACTTCCTATTTTATTTTTCCATTTACTGTAACCTGCACACTTATGCCTTTGAAAACTGGAAAATCAAGTTATGATTTCTCTTTTGGTAGCTTTCAACACTCAGTCGGCAGGTCGTATTCCTCTGTCTGCTGCCTCTTTTCTCACCCTGGTCTTCACTCTCTCTGCTCTGTTTGGCTTCTGGCTGATTCTTCTGGCCTCTGAGCTGGGTGATGCGCCTCTCACGGGTAGATTTAAGCAGGTTGCATCAGTGACTGAACACTGCTTGATAAACCTGATGCTACTCTGCTTCCTGGGATTTAATGCATGTCACAGACCTACAGGCACGGCTGCAATAGGATCGCTGAATAATGGAATATAATGCCCTGAATCCTGCCAAGAGGAACTGTAGTACCACTTCTTATGCCCTCTACAGAATCCAACAGAATCCAAGAATGTGAATTTCATATTTATTTGTGAAATCTTTTATGAGGCTGTATATGATATTTTATCTAAAGTAGAGGCTACAGCATGGGTTGGAAAACAGAGATCAAATATACAGCTCCTGTGTAAGTTCTTCAGTCTGTCTGGGGACTGGAAATGTGACCTACTCGATAACATGCACGGTAGTTATTAGCACTTCCAACAGTATGCATTGTATGGGCAGCACAATCAGTGTGCAGTTAGTCTTCCAGGCAAGTAAGTGAAAAAGAAACCTGGGAAGCCAGTAATTTAAATAGATATAATACATCAGGTAGCCAAGAGTGAGAAGGGTCACTGGAAGGACAGGTAGAATATTAAAGAACTAAAAGACAAGGGAACATAATTTGAGGAAATGAAATTGGAGCAGAATTATAAGCGTAAATTAATGTTAGCAGGCTGACAGAAGGAGGGGGTTTCTAAGGATAGGAGCTGAAGGATGAGAATTGTAGTGGGCTGTGCGATACACAGAGGATCAGTAACCAAACAGAAGCTTTACAACATCAAACCATGTGTGGGAGAAAGAGACAAATCTCACTGTACAGCTAGGAGTTCAGGGCATAATACTGCAGAAGAGCAGATATTGCATATGTAAGCACCGAAAGAGCTTAAAAATTTGTTAGAACGTAAGAAAAGATGAAAATGTAGCAGCAACTATAATGGTCTGTGTTACCTAGTAGCCTAACTTTTCCTGGCCAATATAAGATTTTAAGGAAAGACGATAAGAAATGGGAAAGTACAGAAAAATCCTTCCTGTTGAAAGTCTAGAAATCAGTGGGTTAGGGACCTCCAGAGTTCAGACGGAATTGAATCAGCAGTCCAGGGCTAAATCTTTCATGACTTTTCCATGAAGTAAATCTTCCTGAAGGTCTGGAATTCTGGAAATAATTCTTTTTTCATGAATGAACAGTTCTTGATACTGTTTACAAGCTGACTTCTCTCACATCCTGTGGCAATGAGTTTCGTAATTTGATTACTCGTCAAAAGAAAAAGTACTCCCTAATGTTTTCTTTTAAGTCTTGTGTTTTGCAAATTTTTGAGTGTCCACCAGTCCTTGCATTATGAAAAAGACAAAAGTCCCTTCCCTATTCCTCTTTTCCATATCATTTTTTACCTTATGGATTCCTACACTGTCTGATTTCAAAGCAAAGCCATCCTGGTGGTCTGTTTATCCTCAGTTCTCGTGGATGCCATTCCTTACCTCTGATCGTAGTAGTCAGTGTTTTCTGAATTTACTTTATTCTTTTTGAGATGGGGTAGCCAGAATTGCGAACTACTAACCAATATACAGGCATTTCTTTTCTTCTGTTTGTCTTTCTGATCACTAATGAGAACTCCTATATCTTCAGAGGACCATGAACAGTATTTGCAACATCTCTTTCTTGTATGGCAACATATAATATAATGCATCATGTACGTACGGTTAGAATTGTTTTTCTCCATGTGTGTTACTTCGCATGGTTTTTTACTGGTCACTAAAATGAAAGGTGAAATTCAATCCCTTAATAACAATAACTCTTTACTGTCAGCTTTATTTTTGATTACTGTGAATAATTTTGAAATTGTGAATACCAAACATTTATTCTTGGCCTCTGAAGCTTCTTCTGGCTTTAGCTGAAAGACACTTCCAAGAGCATTTTCGAGTTCCAGTTCCTTGTTTCATCCATTTCACCCATCTTCCATGCTCATTGATTTTATCAAAATGCCCTATAATAATTTTGTGAAGTCTGATTAAAAAAATAGTGTTGAATCTTCACCAGAGTTATTATGGGTCTACTGATTTTATTCTGTGTTACCTTATCAATGTGTTGGCTAGAAATCAGTTATACTGGAGCTTTTCAGAAACTGGCATTATTATTATTATTATTATTATTATTATTATTATTATTATTATTGTTGTTGTTGTTGTTGTTGTTGTTATTGTTATTATTATTGTTATTATTATTACCACCTGCTGTCCTCTGATACTGAGGCTGGTTTGAATGACAGCTCAGTGCTTTCCTACTTTAATTCCTAGAGAAACTGAGTGATGTATTCTGTTTGTGGTTGGATTTTTTACTCTTTTTCTGAGTCCTTCCAAAACCCCTTCTATAGATAGAGCAAGTTCTTCTGATGCCTTCTCCTTGAAATTAAAATTCAAGTTTTGGAAGCTTCCTAAGCTGTTTTGCTGTCAACACTGATGCAAAGAAGTAATTATTTTTTTCCTCTGACCTTATTATCAGTGAGTGTACTTTTTACACCTTGCTTATCTGTCAGCCCCACTGTGTCTTTGTGAGGTTTCCTGCTGGTGTTGAGGCCGTGATGAACATCTGGTACTTGATATGGAAAGAGATCAGAAACCGCAACAGGGCTGTAGGCAGATGAGAAATGCAATTGTAATAAAAATAAAGGAGATAAGAGTGTTTTTGGTCTTTGATGAGTGCTATGTACGAATTGCTGCAGCAAGAAAAAAGGGTTTTGGTAAACCAGAAAGGAGCTGGCAAGGTCCTAGAAACAAATGAGGCAAGATTTAGAGACTTATGGAGAAAGGATGGAGGCGGTGATTCTGAAAATTGATATATTTCATTATTCCAGAAAATGGATCAGTGTTGCCGAAGTGTTTGTTTTCCTAACTCTGAACATGGGACCAAGCCAACTGGCGAAATAACTTTTGCTGTTGTACCAGCTCATCTAATTGTCAGGTTCACGACACACAGAACAAGTGGTGTCTCCTGAGGGCTGTGCTTGCACCCTAATAAGCTTCTGCCTTTCTGTTGACAGTGATGGCAGACCCATCGGTTAGTATGAAATCAATGAGATTAGTTGGTATGTGTCATCCTTGGTACTCAAGCCATGTGTCTAGCACCTAAGGATGGATTTTAAGAGAGCAAAGCTCTAGGTATTTTAGTTTAAACGTTTTTCTTAGTCTTCTAAGTATCTCAGTTTCTTCATTTGCAGAATATGAGTGATAATATTCACCTGTTTTCAAGGAACTGTCAATTTCTGCTCCATTATTTTTAGGTTTTGGGTCCAAATGATTCCTTGCAGGAATGTTAATATTCATAAAGCTCAAAATGGAAAGGCCTGTACAAATGCCTAATACTTTTCTGTTTGATTCTTCATCACCGAGACAGAATGTATGGTTTGGAAGTGCCAAGGCTTATATGGGGTTACTGTTCAGAACACTTCACTTTCAAAATATAATTGCCTGACTTTTCCTACCCTTTGCATTTCACTTCAAGTATGAATATCAGCAAAAGCTGTAAAGAGCTTGTGAAAGTACAGAATAGTGGATTGAAATGTCAAACAGTGGAAGGTGAGTACTTGCTGAACATGGAAAAAGAATGATGGTGGGGTGGAAGATTAAAATCTAGTTGGCATTTTTAGCTAGTAGTAATCCAGAGGGGTATATAGACAGCTGAGCTTCTGGAAGCCTGATGTAAATGCGCTCTTTATACCTTGGCTTTCTGCTGAGTTTCTTATGCTCCTGAGCTGTTCTAAATGTAGCCTGTCTTCTTTTGCCATCCAGCCTTACTGCATCTAAATCTTGTTACCCAGGGAAGGCTTTTGCTGGAGGATTATGCTGGCAAAAAGACGTGACCTTTTTTTGCTTAAGCGCCGAGTGTAAAGCTGTTCTATGTGCCCACTGAAGGAGATGGCATTATTTTGGCAGGGTAAGTAGCATTCTGGGCTCAAATCCCCAAGATGTTTCAGGGCAGAAGACAAATACATACAGTGCTTATAATTATTAAAGCTTCTGATGTCTGCGACCTTTGTTTCTATTCTCTTTTTCCTCTTCTCCCCCCTACCTCCACCCTTTTCCTTAAGCAATATTACGGAACGAGTGCCAGCTCTCAGAACTGTTAACTTCTACTCAGACAAACTTGTACCCAGGTCGTTAAGTTCATAAACAAGAAAAACTATAAAGGATCCATAGAGAATAAAGATACTTTTTTCCTAAATATTAAAATAAAACAAAATTTATAAATCATGTAGTCTGCCTTTATTATTTTTTGTTGCTGCACGTAATTCACTTACAGAGGAAACACTAATTTCATCCTTTTGTAGTCTAGTCTGAGTTTTTAGGCTGGTTTTGGGCTAGGAACCTCTTTTTTTTTGTTTTCTATTTCAGAGGCCAGACTTGCATAAAGATTAAAGTTCACAAGAGCAGCAATGTTTGGGTTTTTTTTTCTGCATTACACTTTTATCATTGAAGGTTAAGGGGTCTGGTAATCTTCTGATCCTAAACCAAAACCAATATAAATTTTATACATGCAAACGATGATTTTTTTTTTTTTAGTGAAATATTATTGTAACTATGTATCTGTACCTGCTGAAGTCCTGATCTTGTCAGCAATTTTATTTGTGTATTCACTCCATGCCCATAGTTCAAGTTCCTGCAAGTACCGCATTCTATTCTTCACAGTTGAAGAAATTAGTAAATGTTGGCAAAATGAGGGTGCAGATGCAGTAACTTGTTTTTCTCTTACTATTTCTTTTTTTGAATATAATAGTTTACTTCTGGAGAGTTGTGCTAAATATTGAAATTGCTGGGCTTTTTACATTTCATTCCTCTTGATATTATTTTGGTGAATAGTTTAGTGCCATAGATGTCCGTTAGTGCCAGTCGTACCAGGTGGGGATTTCCAATTATTTTCTACATATTTGTATTAACTAGCACAACATGAATCGTTAAAATAAATATTTTCCTCATCCCATTCTGTTGTTATTTGTGTTGTTCTTTACAATAGAAGGGCTTAACTCATTCTTCAAAATGTTCCATGTCACCAGATGTTTTGTCCTGAGAATGTGGGCCCAAAGATGTGGTTCTGCACATGGAAAACTGGTAGCCTTTTAGTGACCTTAACTGAGAACATACGGTCATCTCATTTTTAGAATGTAGGCCTAGTCCCCTTGCTGGCATTTGTATGGATACTGAAAGCTACTGAAATGATGTTGTGTTAGTGGAACTGAGGTGGTACCTTTAGAGGCAAAGCACACAGATTGTGCCTCAGATCCCTCTCGTGGCTTGCTTTACAACTTGGATTAACTCATGCCTCTCATCTTTTTATGCCTTTATTACTCTCAAGTTCTGAATGTCATTCAGACCCTCATATTTATAATGTACTACAGTAAAAGCTAGGAACAACTGTTGCTTTTGCAGAGAGAAGACCACTTCATGCATGCAGCAAAGCCAGATGATGCACTGTCATTTTCTTAACCCTAAAGCAGATTAAGAAGACAGTCCCAAAGAGTTAGATTCAGCCTCCTTCACTTCAGCTACCAATAAATTCAGGTGGCAGAAACTTGCGTGACTTGCTCAAATTCAGAAGAGTATTTCAGTTCCCAGCAGGTCATTGATTTCAAAAATGGGTTAGCGTCTTAAATACTTGGGGGGATCAGAACATCAACAGAGGGAGCAGAATTTGGACAAGAGTTTTATTACCCTGCTCTTGGTAGCCTAGTAACAGGCATCTCCTTTCTGTTAATAGGAGGCCTTCAGCCAGTTATTTTCAACCTAGCGTATAGACTGGTGTCAGTGAGAGCTGAAGACAGTTAATATCTTGGAGAATCAGGTGATGTCATTATCAACTCTTGCAGCTTCTGGATTTTAAATCTGAGCTTTATTTTCTCCGTTGTTTTCATCTGATTATAAAAATATGTTGTTTCATTTAAAGGAAGTGTATGCAGCTGTGACAAATTAAAGCAAAGAAATGGCTCTCCCTAGCTTGAGGTGGCAGTTGGGAGAGCTCAGAGGACCAAAAGGAGTGATGAAGGCCTCATAATTTATAGTCAGGAAACTTGCAAACTGAGTTTTGGTCCAGAGAAGTCTGTGCAAATGGCTCCTTTACAGTGAAATAGCCTAATTTTGCACCCTGCAAAGTCAACTGACCTTTGGCCACAATCATACTGTGTAAAATTTTTATAGATATCCAAATACTTCAGATAATTTGCAAAATCATCTTTCACTGTGTGAAATCAGGGAAATAATTTTTCTTTTTTTTTGGTTCAGTCAGCCCAGCAGTAAGTTAAATACAGTGTGGTTGCTACTACAAAGTCAAGTTGATTGAAATATTTCAGAAGCTTTATTTTTGCTGCTTTTTTATGTTCTTCTTTTTCAGCCACCTATAGAATTGACCTTTTTTAATTGAAATTTTGATGGGGGTTTCTGAAAATCAAAGACATATTTGATCCTTTCACATTTACGTTAACCAGTTCGATAGAAAAACAGATGCGATTGCCAAGCTGATTGTTCCTAGGTAAATAAATTACATTTACAAAAGCCTTTTTAAAAGCTAATCTGATTTAGAAACTTGTTCTGGAAATGTTTCCTTTCTATTTAGAACAGAGGATTATTAGAGGTTTTGGGGTTTTTTAGTTGGTAATCTACTAAATCTACTAGTTGATAATCTATTTATTTATTAATAGGGGGTTGGACTAGATGACCTTTGATGGTCCCTTCCAAACCAAGCCCTTCTATGATTCTATGATTAAGCTATTATTCATGGACAGAAGAGAAAAAAAAAAGACATGACATCCCAGGACAGTCCCCTTGTGAGTGCTTATTACATTTACTAAGGTTTAATTCTTTCAAGGTATACAACATAGTATTATGGTCTCCAGAACTGTCACTGATAGTTCTGCTGATATTTCATTTGCAGATTTAAGGCTTATGGTGCTTTTTTGTCAAGTCCATACATGCTCAGTGTTTGCCTTCATTGCATGCTTGTGTTGTCTGGACCTGATACTGTCTGAAGCCTTCTGGGTCCTATTGCATTGTCAAAAATAACAAGAGAAGACTGTAATCACAGTTAAATATCTAATTTAGCCATAATTATTATGTGGCAAACAAGCGTTGTGCATCTCACCTCTGTAAAACATTGTTCAACAGTAAAATGTGTTGATAAGCTTTTTAAATGCAATGTAAACTGGGAATAAATAATGGTCACCATGGTATTTTGACAAAATGTTTCTCTCAGGATTCAGCTAAATAACTCTGAACTTGGCTCTTAGAGATTTACAAAATACATCTGTGTTACTACCTGCTTGATGTTATAAGTCATAAGCAGAGACTGTACCCACAGGCACAATTGTGTAATTGTGATATTGCATGCCTCATTAGTGTCATTGATTAGTGTGCATTATTCTGTTTTATTTCCACTCCTTCAGAACTTATACCTTAACATAATTTTACTCTCACTGTATTTTTAATAAAATGCAGTTCTGTGTTTCGTTTTTGTTTTTTTGTTTGTTTGTTTTCTGAGTAGTAATTCTTTGAAATGTGTTTAGGCACAGTTTTGTCATGATAAGATACCTTTTAAAATTGTGTTATGGCAAGTATAAGGATAATAATTTACTGATATGAAACCTGAGGCAACGTATAAAAAGTAGCTGTTATAAAGAACAGTGCAGCTGAGCAAGCTTGAAAATATGCAGGTGACTTAAATAGGGTGAACCACACAAGCAGTTTTGCTGAAAGACTGGAAGGTTGCCATAGCCACGTAAAGATACACCCCGGGTTTCAGCTGGAGAAGGTCAGAGACGAACAAACCTTGAGCCTTGGATTTATGCAGACGCAGATGACAGTTGTCTCCTGAAGGAGTTATTATGAAAGAGGGGACAAAGTCAAACTGGTATTAGTCCGACAGTGGAATCCTGGCCCAGCCAGTTGCTTTCTTTTTAAACTTGTCAGAGTGCCTCAGCATGCAGGCAAAATGTAGTCCAGTTGTACCGAACGGTGAAATAAGGGGATGGGCTCAGCAACACAGCGAAAAGCTTTCAGGGTGTGAACGCAGCTGCCGGTCGCGTTTGTGCAGCGTGGGAAGTCAAGAGCATTGCTCCCTTGCTCCTCTCTTCTGCCCTCCAGCTAGAGCCGTACCCAAGGGTGGAATAATCTTGTGAATTAACTTAGTTTAAGCTCTTTAAAAATTAGGCAGCTTGTCTGAGCTAGGTGCATAGTTCCCTCTCTAATCAGTGAAAAAGGAAATAGGCAACTCCAAGGTGCGATTCATGTCTTATACTTGGCGTTAGTGCAAGAAACCGAAATGTTGGGCAGAATAAAACAAAAACCAGCCCTCACAACCTGCAGAAGCTGGGAAGGAAAAGATACCAAAGAACTGTATATACCTGCAGCACAAAGAACATGAGAAATAAAAAGAAAATGAAAATGGTTTGGGGAGCAGCTGAAATTTTCCCTACTGATCTTAAAGCCAACCTAAATTGAGATTACCTTTATTTCCCTCCATTTTCCTCGCAGAACAGCTGTAAATTGAGAAAAATGTGGTGTGGTCAAGAGAATTTTCTTTAACACATATGACAGAAACATCTGAATTAATTACTGAGATTAAAGGTCTTGGAGAAAGGACTTTGGGAGCTGAAAAACAAGTACCTGTGGTTTAGGAGAAAAAGAAGCCTATTGCCACTTGTGGTATTACCATTTTAGCATGTCTGAATTCCTTGTAAAATAGGAAGTTTTTGTGTACCCATAAATAATAAAAACATGTTGAACTTGTTCTAGCATCTCATGGGCCTGTGTATAAAAAAATGCAGCTGCAGCTTTCTTAAGGTTCTACTAAATTCATAAAAGGGCCTGAATTTGCTTATTAGCAACTTTTCTTTGTTGGCAGGAGTCGACTTAGCATAACACTTTGGAACTCACAGTTTGGGAATTAATACAG
Organism: Sagittarius serpentarius; assembly: GCA_034782735.1. Lineage (NCBI taxonomy): Eukaryota > Metazoa > Chordata > Aves > Accipitriformes > Sagittariidae > Sagittarius > Sagittarius serpentarius. The sequence continues at coordinate 365,375 of JAVKLA010000008.1, forward strand.
AATCCAGTGCTCTGTTGTGAAGAAGTAACTCCTATCTAATACTGGTGAACATGATACTCTCATACAATTTTGACCTGTTATTTATTGACACCTTTTTTTTAGGCTTTTAGGAGAATCTCCTTTCTCATGTGCATATCATCAAAACTGATACCCAATTTGTGCTTGAAAAAATTCTTGACTGGAAAACCATCACGTGTTAGTTGCCCCTGGTTTAACATTCTGAGGTGCCCTTGTGCACACTCTGTCAACAGAGACTCTCCAACAAAGTGTGTTTGTTTGTCTCTCTGCATCAGTTGCATTAATTCTCTCTGTTCTCAAGCTGCTACATGGTACCCCTGTGCAAGGCACGGGAAGGATCAGTAGGTCTGGCCACAGGAGGTCATAAGCAGACGTGCCAACGTGGGGGTGTCCAGCAGATGCTCTGACATCCCCTATTCGACTCTTGCTGACCGGCTTAGGGCTTGCTATGAAGTTTATGAAGTTGACTGGTATATGCAGAGGGGTCGTTTGGGAAGGATTTCGAGACAATATGTGCCCTGAGCAGCTGGATATCTGGAAATCTGATAGATTAACAGCCAAATTGCCCTGTAAAAGGGAAAACTTTAGCCATGGACAAAAAGCATTTCCTGAGAACCAGATCTTTCAGTATGAGGGATCTGCTTTCTAAGTCAGATGAAACCTCAAAGCATTTGTCATCCTATTTCTAATTCATGTATAATGCTTTAAATTACTTTGTACTCTTGGACATAGTGATTTGTATAATTGCAAGGTATTTTACTCCTTCTGTAATGGAGCATGATTTTTGTCGTAATCATTGGAGTTATATGTGGCTAAATATGGACCATAATGTGGACCATAATGGTTGTATTTCTAGCATTGACTGCATTTAATATCTGTTTTGTTTTGTTTTGTTTTGTTTTGTTTTGTTTTGTTTTGTTTTGTGGTCAAGCAGACCAAGTGTGAGATTCAGTGCCAGAATACGCTCTCTGTGGGTTCCCCATGTGGTCAATGGAGTCGAGAAAGTAATTCAGCCTATCTATCCGAAGAAGACACCCAGTGGTTAGTTATTGAATTGTTTTCTACGTTTCATTAACTGCAATAGGTTAGCCTCCAAGCTCTCTTATAGATACATATTGTAGGTGTTTACACCCTGAAGTAAGTCCCACCCACAGTCTTTCTACTTGCGACAATACCTTTACTGCGAGTAGGAAAATGGCAGTTTGCTGTTCCAGCATTTCGTATTGCAATGAATGTAAGCAAATAAGAAGCAGTAGCAGCAATAATTTGAGCTGTTACTTTTACAGCTCTGTTGTTTCATGCACCTTCTGGGGTTTTTCAAACATTCAGGTTTTTAAACAGCCTCTCTACAGATGTATTCTGTCATTTGAGATGTAGTTTCAAAGAATGGGAAAAAAAAATAACAGTAGATACATTAAAAAAATAAGGGCTGTCTCCTGACCTACTGGATAACATGCTCAACTCTTCTGAATATTCATGAAGTTCAAAGATTGTTCTTAAAATACAAGAAGAAATTGGTGTTGTAAAAAAAACTTACTACTTGACAGTTCTGATTATATAGTTAAGCATAATTAACTAAATGTGAGCTGGCCTGTGGCATCTATGTTTTTTTTCCCAGTGATTAGACATGACAGGAAGTTATCTCCAACTGTGAGATGGAAGGTAATTCAGTTTTCACAGAACTTTTATGTGATGCTGATTGAATTAGTATTTAAGATATGTGTTATGTCTTGCGTAGGGCATTATATGCTCACTGCTTTTATGTATGACTGAGATGTTTTACTACCTTCTAGGTATTCACAGGTGTGATAGGTCCGGAGAAATATTTGCAATGAATAGTGGAAAGTACACACTGCAGTTCTGAGCTGTTAGTGTTCTCTTCTGCATTTTCTTTACTGTTTTGTGGAGAACACTGTCTTTAAACCACAAACATAAACGATAACAAAGTTTGGCCATCATAAAAAAGCCCCGCGGTTCTACCTCAGACAATTTGGAAATATGTGAGGAAAGATGGACTTTACGAGACAGTACTTGTAAATGGAGGGGAATGAAGACTCAAACTCAGCATTGTGCTGACAGATGCAGTAGGTAAATAACTGCTTCATTGCTGCATCAGATTATTAAGAGTTCTGAAATACGTGATAGCATGTATAGGGAGGGAATAATTGTTTAATATAATAGTTTCATTTCAGAAAATGAAAACCTCAGTTTAACTGTCCACTCTGCTAAATTCGTTTCTCAGCAGTTCATTAAGAACGATGAAGGAGAATAAAGGTTTCTGTCTTGTTTCGTGTCCAGGATGATTTTAGTGAAGTAAAGTTTTGTGGAAATAGCAATTCTCTGTAATTCAAACACCAACATGTGTAGACAGAATCTGTCTATTATTTTGGATTCCAAAATTTAATTTCATGCTGGTTTATATTTGTCATGGTTTTAGTTGTTTATTTATGAAACTATTAGGTGTTATTTATTTATTGGTAGTTTAACCTAGAGACATTATTAAGATTCCAATTAACAGTCCTTTTTTCAGTGTCTGGGCACATGAAAACATTTACATACTGTTAACATGACTGCGTCAAACCTATATAACAGGAGGTATTTTAGTCTGTACCCCAGGAGAGTTCCATGGGAAACTTAGCAGATGACAGAGAAATCTTCCTTGCTGCTGTCTTACCTTTGGAAGCATTTTAAGTCTTTCAAGACATTTTTCGTAGCAGTCTTGCCTTTCTTTTGTTATGAAACCCCCATCAGTTTTCTGAACAGAGTAAGTCGACGTGTATTTGCCTGTATTCTGTGGTGAGAAACAGAGTTAACCCATGGTTTTTTAATCCTTTACGGAACGACTAAATGCCTCCATCTGATAGGCCATGGGGGATTTGTCCGTTGTAAGCGGGGCGGGTGCACCTTTGCCTTTCCCATTCTTGAGAGCCCTCATGAACTCTGTGGCAGAAGCAGATAAGGACTCAGCAAGGCTGTTGCAGTTGGTTTTCACTGGTAGACTGACTAGCTGAGCTGTGCTGATGACATTTCAAGTGGGTCACCACCGCAGGGAATGAAAATTGTGCAGTAAATCAGTGCACGAGGGGATTGTAGTCCACTGGTGAGTCTGGCAGGGATCAAAAGAAATTTCTCACTTCTTTCATAACATTAATCAATAGGAAGATGTGCTAGGAGGCTGAGCTGCTTGATTTTCTTTAACTTACAGAGCAGACTAACGCAAGTCCTAGCAGACAGAGCCTAGTGCAATTGGACGGCAAACAGAGCATCTTCGGATATAAAAGATGCAGATAGGTTAGTGGACTTTGAAGAAAGGGCTACAGTCAGCATACAGCTGGAAATACCAGCATCCAAACTGGCTTTTTTTGTGCTTTGGACAATACCTTCTCAACAGCAGCAGGGCTGTTTCAGACACTGTATTCTAGCACCTAATTACTGACTGAACACTTAGCACAGTTGAGACGCTTTTCTTTATGACTGATTCTCAGAAAGCAGAGCACTTCCCTTTACATTTGGTTGTATTTCCTAGAATTATGAAATGTTCCTTTCCTCTTGATAGAGGAAAGGAGACCACCATTTTAAGGTGTCTCAAGCTGATCGTGCAAAAGAATGACTCACTTGATACCAAATTTTTAAAAGTGAGTCATGATTTTATTTATAAGGAGCAGGTGGGAGGATATGAGAACTCCTCAAGTCCCCTTAGGCTTTAGGAAACCCACAGTGAAAACGACTTTTTGTTGCCTGATCTGAGCAAATACTGGCACCATCCATTTTTTCCTGGTACCTCAATAAACTTCCATTCTTACTTCATGTTTTGCTAATTTGGAGAAAAAGGAGGGAAGGATGGGAAACTATCAAGTAGTAAAAGTGGGCAAAGAATCATTTTGCAGTCACTCGGCACCCCTTTTTCAGACTGTCTTGGAAACAGATTCAGCTCTGATGATGAACTGAATTCCAAGCCATCTGTGAGTCCTCAAACTTGCACACCCACAGTGGAAAATGGGTATAATTTGTTTCTATAACTGCTTATGGGATCTGCCAAACTTTTTTTCTCTTTTGGTTGCTTCCCTTCTCTATCTACATCTGTCTTCATCCTTATTTTCTCTGAATTTTTGACCAGTAAGAAGAGGAAAGAAGCACCATCTGTTCTTTAAAAGCTCTAAGTTTGGCTTCTTCTGCTGTTAATCAGCAGCAAATCAGACTAAAGCACAGCATTTGGTATTCCTCAATTATAATGTATCTAAGAGCAAATGTGAGCAAACCTAAATGGATCGGTGTTTTGTTACTAGACTGAGTATAGCATGACTACTGTGGGATTGTTGTTTAATTACTTCACTAATATATTGTGCAACCCAGATTTTTTCCCCTAAGGACATTGTTAACTGTAATCCAACTATATCTGAATATTTTTCATTCTTTCTGGTATTTCATTTGGAGTCTTTACCTAGGTATAATTTATATAACTCTCTATAGTCCCAGTAACTTCTGCCCCCAACAGTAGTATTAAATGTTCATTTGCAGCAAGTAGAAATCACTGTAAAAACTGAAGATTCTTTTCTTACTTGTGTCTATTGGACAGGCCGGTCTAAAGTAATATGTAACAGACTTCACACCATCTAATTACAAAAATTATGTTTTGTTGTAAGACAACACTTCTGTTAAAACTCCACCTGGCCAATTAGAGCAATAAACACATCAGTGAGTTTTTATCTTCTGAGCACTGGGAGTTCATAACTCATCAGTGACCATGGGTCATTAGATGCAAATGAGTCAAAATAATTCAGTAGTGTGCATGGCATCATCAAGAAATCTGATGAAAATTGCTGTTTGAATCTGAGTAGTCTGCTGAATTTTGTGCTATGACATTTGAAGACTGAAAATGCATGTGTATGGAATACACATTCCTCCCCTTGCGAAAATGGAGGAGTAAATCTTAGCAGTGTTTTGTCATGACTCAATCTTAATTTCTGAACCTCTGCTTTTATTGCTACAGCATATCCTACCTTTTTTCAAACCAATACAAATAAAAGCAGCACGGTCAGTCCCTGGTTTCTGATGTTATGACAAACCGCAGAGAAGGCCCATTATTCGCTCTCCTTTCAGTGAGCAGTAGCCAAAGGAGGAATTTCACCCTAAGTGTTTTTTTCCCTGGAATCTCCAGATGGTCTGGTGTTACAGTGCTGCATCCGACACACTGACAAATAGGCTGTCAGGAAAGATTTTTTGTGTAATGTACACTGTGAAACTAAACCATCTATTTGTTGATATACATTGTTTGAAGTGTGTGCAGTTTGCCATGAGACATCATGAGAAGGTGACACGTCTTTGCGTCTGTATGAATGCAATACTTGATTGAAGTAAAACTGATGTGGTTGTTCTGTATGCTGAGTTGTCAAATGATGTCACGTGCCAGTGAAGTAGCTATGCAGTATGAAATCGAAAGTATTTCTCATCTTTTACAGGGTGATGTTTGCTCTGTGTAGCCCCTCTGTAGGGTTTGTTATGTGAGGGGTCTGACCAGATGTAATTAGCTGAGCCCATCAAATTTTTGTCACCTACCATTAACTGAAAGAATAGGCATGGTGATCTCTGTAAATGCTTAATAATAAAAGTGGAAGAGCCCAAAGGGCAATTTCTTAGCTGCCTGGTAGAAATGATATTCAGGTCCTCATTGGATTGAAGGCTACTGCAACACTGTGGATTTAGACCTGTGATTTAGAAGCCTAAGTAAAGAGGAGGAATCGGGGGGTCTTAGCCTGTTACAGTTTCACACCACTTGGCTCTATTCATTTGTAGAACTTCACTTGAAATAATTTATTTTCTCTCACATTGCTACTGCTGTTGATTTTGGCCACAGCAGTCTTCACGTTACTGACTAATCTGCGTGTTGATGACTAATTATTTTCAACAAATCACATATTTTTTTCATGGCTTTGTTGTTTTAAAGTGAGTCCTAGTTCAGTGTGATCAGTATGGGGCTGCATTTAATCTCACAGAGTTTAAGGTTCTATTTGTTGGCAGATAATTTGCCTTTCAAACTACTTCATTCATAATCCCTGTGTATGTCATTGGTACACTGCAGAAGAGGATCATTTGCCAGGAATAGGTGTACATTTTTTTATGTGTGTGATATTCTTCCAGAAAGATGTGTTCCTTGAAGAGGCAACATAAAAGATACCACAAAAAGCAGTCTTTCACTACCCCATCTACCATTCTGTATATGGAGGGTCATTAATTGAGTTTTCAGGGTTAAGAATAAGAGACACATACTAGATATAGCCAAACAGAACCTAAACATTGCCACTACCTACCAAAAGCTTCCCATGAAGCCATTCTATTGCTTCATTTTACTCATTATACATGTAAAAGAAATGTATGCCCTAATTTCTTACCATACTTTTAATTATGCTTGAATAGGTAGTTTCAGAAGTTCAGAGTTCATTGTCCTGAAGAGTTTTGACTTTCCCAGGTTAGTTTATAAAGCTGACAACCTGTGTATTTATGTGTTTAGATTTAATTTCAGATCCTTCATTTTAGTCGGAAAGGAAGATCAATAAATAGGTAGCTTACATGTCTTTGTATGCATATGGTGAACTGCTGCATGTTCATTACAGCTTTTAATAAGACTTCACAGTATCAGTGCTTTTGACATCACTTTTTGCCTTTCCTTTTTTCCCTTGTACCAGTCTGCTTAATTAATAATGAATTACTGCAGAAGGATTCTGCTACAATTCGGTATTCAATGGTTTGGATGCCAGCTGCCGTGAATGCAACATATCGGGTAGCAGCAAGTAACTTAGTGTGACTTACTGTGCTCTATGCACAGAAACAACCAGATCTGCAAGTACTCTGAGTACCTAAACCGGGCAGTTTCACTTCTAAGAAAACAAACAAGGAGATGAGTGGGAATGAGGTGGGGAAATATGGTCTGCATATAAATAGTGTTACTATTCTTGTGTTAGTATAGAATTACCTTAGAAAAATAAAAAGTTACTGCTGTGACTGGCAGCAGGTGACTTTCTGAGCCACATGTCGTTGTTGACTGTGTGATCTGAAACATTAGAGACTGAGAATTTGTTCGGATTGACTGAATTTATATTGGTTCAGTTCATTTAATTTCAAGGAAAAGGCTAGGATCATAAAGCTTTATAAAACCTCACAGATTTCGGGCAGGATAATAGACATTATAGGATGTTGGGAGATACCTGTGCTAGAGAGGAATCTTCTGCTGCCTTTGTAAAATTCCATCCAGATTTGGCCAAGTGGCAAAAATCCTAGTTTGCATATGCTCAGGGGCAATTTCTGGACTTGAACTAGCTGATATCTCCCAAGAGACTGGCCTAATAACCTACAGTAAGAGTGCTTAGTCTGTCCTGTGATCTCAGGACTGCTTTGCTCAGAGAAGGCAGCATTGAACACATCTCTGAAGGCTACAGTACTTTGAAAAATTAGATGTTAGGCACCTTGAGTTGGTTACTCAATGTTGGAAAAAGTCTTTTACTTTGATACCTCTTTTTTGCCTAGATGGAAGTTCACTAAATCCTAACCTCATTGAATAGGTGACGAGTCAAAAAGAAGTCTTTTCAAACACTCCTCTGCTGTACAGATAATCACTCCAAAATCCTGCAAGGAACAACTAATTGTGCCTTCAAAGTAGGTCTGAAAAATAAGCAATAAATAAGGCCCTATATTAAGCAATTTAAGAAAAAGAAAGTACTGGAGAGTCATTTAACAAGGAAGGTATGTATGCATTGAATATAGCAGGGTCTATATGAGAGAAAAATTTATACACTGTCATAATACGCATGTACAGGACAGCATATTTAATGTTACCCTTTCCTGGCTGTATGGGCCGTGACTTTTAACTTTAATAAAACTTAACATATTTTTCAGGTCTGTAATATAGTGTAAGGTATAACCTTTAAGATCGCATTGTATTTCCTCAAATTTAATACAATGTGTAGGTTTACATTAAGAATGGATTGCAAATGTGTACTAGTATAGATAAAAGTGTGTGAGCATAGACAGTAAGAGTTTTCAAATATATTTGGAAATATCTAGATATTATAAGTTACTTTGTTATATATTTTAAAAGCATTATCAAGTTTCTGCTTCAATTCTCCTTTGATTAGTTATCCAAGGGACGTTAATGTAGAAGAACAGATTATTCCGTATTTACCTATGCTGTGTTTTTAAAATGCAAATATCTGAATATTCCCATATTATTTGAATGACTCATGTTTGATTTTGACCAACACTGAAAGACAGGATCAAAGATACTGATTCATTCTGATAGTTTCTGAATTACAATAAAATGTATATTGAGGAGAGCTGAACATCATCTTTCCTTGAAAATGATCTGTTTGTGTATTATTTTCCTTCAGACTTAATGAAGAAGAGACTTGTGAAAAATGCAGCTTTTTCCAAGCAACAAAATTTCTCAAGGACTTCCACAGTTTTCCTTTAAATGTTTTGTTCAGGTACCTCTGGAATGGATCAAATATGATTACAAAGAGTTAAAATGCACCTAGGAGCATCGGCCCTGTATTTTGCTAACATTTCATCTTCTGATTATGCAGTATGTGCTGTATCTTTAATGCTTGCCTTTTAATCCACTTGTAGCTATTTTATACAGTAAATGGAAGACTGGAATGTTAAGATTTAAGAAATGAGGAAAACACATGATACCAGGGGAGCTTAGAAAGCAATAAAAATGAATTCTGGAAAAAAAAAAATCATGTTGTAAAAATAGGTCATTTCTTTTCATCTGTCATTGCTATGATAAAGAGATTAATCAGTGTTCAGAACATCAGCCAAAGTGTTCATATCCACAGAGGACATGAAAGGAAAATAAAGTTATAATTACCTGTAACATAAGTAGGAGTATTGCAAATAATATAGCATATAAATATGTATGGACTGTGTATGTACATATATATCCAGATAAATTTCAACTCATAAACTGTTGTGCAGTATCTGGCTGGCTGGTTTACCATAGTTGGAAAATGATCTAAAACATCCTCTCTGAGAAATTAGCATCATAAGGACCTAATTGTACTGCCACGTTACCTTCTAGAAACAAAATGATGCCTGAATTTGGAAAAAAAAAGTCCTAGCAAATGCTTCAGTGACTTGAAGCTTCACTCTACTAAGCTTCACTCTACTAAGAGTAAATTTCAAACTATTATGCTGTGTTTTGCGTGCTAGCCAAATGGAGAGCTATGATGTAAAGTCATCGATAAACTCAGACTGGTTTGAAACTTCCTGAAGTAAAATCTCAGCTTTGGGTTTTTGGGTTTGTTCTTTGTGTCTGGTCAAATTGTTTGCACAGGAGGAACTGTCCCATCACAAAGAGTTACTTATGCAGAGAAGTTACTTATGTCACCTGCTGCAGGCAGCACAGGTGTCCTAAAGTTCTCGGTGCAGTCACTGAGGAGAGGTGACTCTCTTCAGGAGGGGGATTCACAGCATCAGACTTAAGCTATAAGTATACCGCTGCTTTGAAGGCATCTGCCACCTTTGATTGGCTGTATAGGGAGCATACCACTCAACTAAGGCTCCTTAACTACATGCTTACATTTAGGTGGTGTGGGCTGTATCTACATTAGGCCGTTTTCCTTTCTGCCCTTATGAAATCCTCTCTCTTTTCCATCCCTTTTGCCTTTCAAAGTTCTTTTTGTCCTTTTTTTTGCTTGTGCTGTCATTTTGCTTTTGCTCCCTTCCCGTCCTCTCAGCACTGGCATTTCCTCTTGTGTCAACACTTACAACCAGGAGGTAAGGTTACAAGCCAGCTCAAGTAACCCAGTTGATTCTGCAACTTTTTCTCTATCTGTAACAAGTTTTTTTAAATAGCAAGAGCTGGCTGTACTAGGATCTTACTCTCCTAAGTTTGTTTTTCCACAGTTTGTGTTTAGCCGGTCTGGCTGCCTACACAGTAGTATCAGTGTCCTGAGTGTTCCCATGATTCTGAGCTAAACAGCCATGAAAAGGAAAAGCAAAAGGGGTTTTGAATCTTTCCTGCCTGTTTAGAGATTATAATCTTAGTAGATGGGAAGGAGCTGGAGGGAAAAAGTTACTGCAGCTTCGCTAGTCATAAACAAACCAAAGCTCCTTTCATTCTAGGTTCTTAGAATATACTAAACAAGTAAAAAGGTGATCTTTAGCTTGGAATTTTCGCAGTGTGCCTTTTGAGGAGACCTGGTCTTTCAATTTAGTAGAGGCTGTAGTTCAAACTGGCTCTTTGGCAGCTGCTGACTGTGTTTCCCTGCCCTCTGTGGGGGACCATTCCTCCTTCCAATGTATTGGCACTTTTACCCCAATGCCTTTCTTCAGCACACGTTACTGACAGTCAGGGGGAATCCATTCAGACCAAATGCGATCTCATTGTCTGAATTTACAGTCAATACTTCATATGACAAGATCAACATTCATATAATTAACGCCTCCTGCCCCACTTTTGAGAGATACCACTTCCGTGTATTTTAGGTCCATCAAATGGTGTTTCATGATTTGGTGGGTAAGGGAATGCATATTACTTTGAGCAAGAATTAATGGATTGAGGGTTTAGGGTTGAAAGATGATGAATTTGGCAAGGAATTTACTTAAGTAGAGTCAGGTGAGTTGGCAGTAAGCAGAAACATATTTTATTTTCTGGCAGGAAAGCTGTTATGCTCAGGGAATATCATATGTCTTGTTGACTGAGGTGGAAAATTTTGGAGAGGTCTTCTTGTAAAATTTCTGGAATTATATCACAGCCTTTGTCAAGATGTAAATAATTCAGGATTGCAAAGTCATCTGGAGAACAGTCAGGAAAAGGAAGCAGAGATTTTTTGACAATGATGCTTCTCTCATATTCAGAAGAAAGTAGTTCCTTGATCGCTTTTATATAAGCATTGGGATTGTTCCAGCCAATGAGGTGCTGGCTTTAAACCATAAAACAAAACACTATGCAAGAAAGAAAGAAGACTGAATCATTAATCCCTATGGAAAAAAAAAAAAGAAAAAGAAAAAGAAAAGAAGCATTTGACTTACTGAAATAACCACTGCTTTTTGACATTGTCTTCACATTTCATTTATGTCTTTAATAATGAATGGTATCACTAAATAACGTCTCTCCAGTCTGTTCTCTTCCCACTTACTTTTGTTTAGAAACAAGGTTTCAAGGAACTTTTAATCCATGATACTAACATAGAAAACATAACTGTGAAACCTTGATATGATCTAGTTTTGGACAGTGTTTTGCTTCTAACTTTATAGTAAGTGTACTATATGGCATCAAGACTAACTTTCATGAGTGGTTTATTACACACTAAAGGTATGTTTAAATTAGATTTGATTCTGGGTTTCATTTGAAATCTCTGATTGAGATACATAAAATACTGCTTGCTTTAATTATTTTACCTTTTTTTTTAAATTCTGGAGTGACTGCTTCTTCTAGAATGCTTACTATTTATTTGGCATTTGATTAACCTAGTGGTTAGAGTGTTAATTCTAAACACAGAAATTGTGTTTAATTTCAACATGCAACTGGGGTAGACATGGCAGGGAGGACCTTCTGAGGGGCCTTCCTTCAGCTGCAGGCTGGATCATCTCTTTCCTACCCTCCTGGGTTGCAATGAGTGGACCCGATTAGTTTTAAATACCAGCAGTAGACTATATAGCCTATACGGACCAGGTGATCATAGAATCACAGACTGGTTTGGGTTGGAAGGGACCTTTAAAGGTCATGTTGTCCAACCCCACTGCTATGGGCAGGGACACCTTCACTTGATCAGGTTGCTCAGAGCCCTGTCCAACCTGGCCTGGAATGCTTCCAGGGACGGGGCATCCACAGCCTCTCTGGGCAAGCTCTGCCAGTGCCTCACCGCCCTCATCGTAAAAAATGTCTTCCTTGTATCTAGTCTGAATCTACCCTCTTTTAGTTTAAAACCATGACCCCTTGGATATTTTATGGTGACAAAAATATTTGTGCTTGACCACTGAAGATAGGATAGATACTTAACTGTGGCAATGTGGCTCATCACGTACCTGCAGATGTTTCTATATGAATATGTGTATACGTGCTTACATATGTGTACATGTATGTGCTTTCACACAGACAAGGTTATGTATAAATGTATGAAGTAACATGCATCTACGTAATGCGTATTTCCTCCCCTGAGTGGGTATTTAATGCTCTCTTTCTATGCCCCAAACCAGCTGAGATCCTCTGACAAGGATAGTCTCAATATCTCCTCACTGGGAATATATGAGAATGTGATCTATATGACTAGAATTAAAAGCCCCTTTCCTGCTCCCATTCCCACCGCTTATGATACCACAGTTAAATGGTCAGTAGAAATTTGTTTGGCTAAAGGTATTTAGGAAACTTGAGTAAACATAAATGAAAAAAAAGGTTCAGATACAAAACTTTTTTTGAAGTGATGAGTATCAAAGCACAGAATCTCGGAAGCATATAATTTCTTTAGAAAGCTACAATGTTAACAGTGGTATATTTATTAGGTATATAATTTATTTCCCTGAAAAAAGTGTATTTTGAAGCACTAAGATTAATCAAATAGCAGCATATGATTTCTCACACATGCACTACACACAAAGTAAAAATTCTGTCCCCATTCTGTTTCTCAAAATTATTGTTTAGTGGAAATAGAGTTTCAGAATAGAATAAGGAGCTCTGTTTTGTTGGCATTAAATGGGAAAAGGTTTGATTTGTACATGCAAAGTAATCTCTTTTGTCAATCATAACAATGGATTTTTAAGCTCATTTTACAGCTGCTTTCAAGGTATGTGTTGCATCAACTTCAAGAATCTTTCTATTTTGCTAGCTTTAAAATAACTTTTTATGCACTCCTGCATATTGAATATAGGTTTGGGACATGGTCTTTCAGAGGTTTTTTGTTTCCTGGGCTGCACTAGAAGTTAATGGGGAAACATAAGCAAGTTCTTGATGCAAGCCCTATAAATTCTGATGTACTGACTACAGCTGGTCAGGAATGCTCAGTTATACTACTTTTTCTATAACAAAAAATGTTTTCTATGCAAAACTGAAGCCCTTTGATATAATCTTCTCTTTTTTTTTTAAGGAAGAATAGATTTTCCATTTTCTAGTCATGTCTGACACTGGAAATGAAATATAATTTCTCTGCGCCTGCTGCGCCGCAGTCGTGTTTCTTCCTGATTACAATGATTTTGGTCTTGTGATGCACCAAAATGCTGTCTAGTCAACTTTATTTTCTTCAAAGAGAACACAACGTTTTGAAACCATTGGGCACATAAACTTCATAAAATTACTAGGGGATTCAGCTTTGTTTAGAGTCTGCTAAGCAGAGAAAAGATGGTGCATGGTGATATTGTTTGAACTCTTTTATGGAAAAAAGACATACAGGTTTCTTAAAGCGGTCAAATTTAAATTACAAGCAAGCAATTTATTATTATGTGAAATGCACAAAATGCTGAACGATAAAGTTTTCTTCTTAATATGCCTACATCAGTAGATTTTGTTTAAAAAATGAACATCTTCAGTTGTTATAACCCAAGATACTTATTTTAGTACAAACTAGATAGTTTTTATGAACATCTTCTGTCTTTCATAAATGCCATGGAGGTTCCATGAAGTATTCTTGCAACCAAAAAAAAGAATAAACTGAGTGAAATGTTCTATAAGGCAAAATGAAAGACCATGATACTGGGATTTTATCTGATTTTTTTTTCCACTTTTTTTCAGTCCCTGCTGAGGGAATAGAACTTCTATGGATTTCCCAGATTGCAGAGTCCCAAACCTATAATGCTGATTTAAATTTAGGGTTATGGTTTTTTTCTCTTGAAAAAAAAAAGCCCCAAAGCTATAAACATGTTAGCTCTGTTATAACAAAGGCTTTACCTAAAAATACCTCTTTCTTTTTTATGACTCTGTAAAATAATTAAATATCAATATTTATGGAATGTTACAATGTTTAAACAAGGTTGGTTTTGCTGAATGAAAACTGACATATGTAACTCTCATTTTCAAAATAAAACATTTGAAAACTACGACTGAATGTCTTATGGTTCTTCTGCTATTCCTTACAAGTATTACAGTAACACATGGCTCAGCGAGGAGATGCTGAGCCGGCCTGACAACTCCTATCCAACACACCTTTACAACCATCTGTTTTCAGATAAATAATTGTTTTCATTTCTGAATTTTAGAAAGTGAATAAAAATGAGTCTGAAAACCAGCAAAGTAGTTTATTCTTTCATACACAGCTATTACAAACAGAGTCATAATAGAGGCTTAGAGCTGTGTCTTTTTCTGAATCCAAGTGTTGTGTGGAAGGCTGAGGAAAATACATCAGGTGCAGCTAAGAGAGATTTAAATATTTTTTTAACTCATATACTGAAGGAAGTGACAATATGACTTAAGTCAAGACCAGCCCTGCTAGGATGTGTTCCTTCATGACACATTTCTTCTACATCACCTTTTACTGCCTGGATCTGGTTCCGCAAGACCTTGCACACATGAGTGGTCTCGCTAAACATGACAGGGCGGCTGGAAGAGTTGGCAGACCTGGAGCTGGTAGGTGTCACAGATCCCCAGCACGGCAGTGAAACCAGCTGAGTGTCAAGGGACATCAGTAGTTCAGACCTTAAAGCCTCCTTCCAGGTTGCTTTCATACTGTTTTATGTGTTTTAAATGTATTGCCTTATTTCCTGTTGCCCTCAAAAACCATCAGCATTGCTTTCCTCTCTACCCACTTCAGCTCTCTTCCTCTGTCTCCTTTCTTTGATCGGGGGAATAAAAAATAGAAGAAAAAGTACATTGAGTACAGTCTTTGATACTATATGTGCAGCAAATAAGGCAGCAAAAGAAACTGTAGTTTTTCTGTGTTTAATGGGCTAGGCTGTGCCGGGAAGTCTGAGCAGCTCTGTCTCTGGCCGTTCTAAGCACAGCTATAAGGTTAATTGTTTAGCAGTGTGTGCTTAGTGAGTGTGTTCACTGTAATACACACCGCCGGGGCTTCTTTGGGGGTGGCTAATAGAAATTAAAGACAATACCACAGTGTAATTGTTACAGAACTTTAAAGCTATTATAAAGAAAAGAAGTCAATATTGATATCGTTTACTACATTATTAATATGGACAGGAATAGCCCCTACCCAGAAACTGGATCTGTAAGGTCAGGGCTCTGTCTCAAGAGTCTCAATGACAGGCTCCAAGGAGTCTAATATTAAACAACTGGAAAGAAAAACAAACACACAAACAAACAAAAACCCACAAAGAAAGCAGCTGATTGTTTGGGGATTGGATGAATTCAGAAGACTTGAGTTATACCAGATATAAAATATGGAATTGTTCTCTGGTTTTGGTGTCGGGTTTGTATTTGATTAATCTCATACTCAGTAACAACTTAGAATTAGAATATACAAGTGGAGAAAGCTATTATGTGTAATAATCATAGAATCATAGAATGGCTTGGGCTGGAAGGGACCATCAAAGATCATCAAGTCCAACCCCCCTGAGGTGATAAGACAACATCTGGGAAGAAGAGATACTTAGTTTTCCAAATGAAGCAATACAGTGGAATAAGAAAAAACATTTCTAATATGAAATTAGAAATTACTTCTTTTTCCTTTCATCTTTTCTATTTTTTTAAATGCTTTAGAAGAGAGAGTCCTGTGTCAAGTCCGATGTTAGGTTTGTTTGTTTCTTCTGTATGGATCAGAACACCAGTTTAAAATCTCTCTATACTCTACAGGTGATAGTGATTTTGCAGTAGTAATGATGCAGGAGGAAATGAACTTGCCCATTCATACAGCCAGACTGTGATTTCCTTTTACTCTTTCCTTTTTCACATGGCATGCTGCTGCAACATCAGTCATTTTACAGCAATTAGCTGAGAACCTGTCTAACGTCCCATTTACCAGGTCATGAAAGCACCTTGTTGTGCTGGGGTCAAGCTTTTAACTAGCAACACATTTAAGAGCTGGGAAAAGCAAGTAACATCATGGAGAGTTTTTGTTTAAACAGATCTGTAGTTTGAGAATGCCCTGTTGCTGTACAAACCAGCTTTTTCTGCAGGGTGTTAACTTTCCACAGATTGTAGGCTTTCTAGACACTGAGTATCGCCTGTTGTCAGGTGAGAGCTGTGCCTGGATGAGTTGTGGAGTATTTTTTAGCTGTTTCTTTGGGTATTTTAAAAAAATGCTGACATTAATTGAATGACTGTCTTTGCATACTCCTCATACATTTTTCCTTCCTGTTCATCGTCAGCAACCTAAAAGGCACATCTTTGTCAGGAAAAAACTAATGGACTTAGCTTACATAAACTAATGTAAAAGTGAAATCTCAATCACATTAAGTGGTTTACTGTTTTCGTATTCATTTAGTGCTAAAAAAGAAACGTTATGGGAAGGTTAAAATTACCCACTGTCATGCTTTCACCTCAATTCCACTCCCCAAGCCAAGGCTTTAGATCATGCTGTCTTTGTTAGAGCTGCTCCTTTGTTATAGTCTGAACACCCGTGACTGGAAACAGTGAATCTAGGGCAGCAGCCCAGGGGGAAAAAAAAAGCAACTCAAAAGTAAAAAAATATAACTGTATGAATAGGTCATGTGTTTATTGTCTGCAGAATCTGACTTTTAATAGGGAGGGAGTAGAATCATAGTGGACTTTGTTGAGTCAGTTTAAGGTAGGAGAACTGTAACACTTTTTCTCACTTCACTGATGTGCAGCCATGATGTGAATGTGAACTCACCACCACTGTTGTAGGCTGTCAGTTTGTATGGAGGACAGAAGAAGTATTTTGTACAGGAGTCAGTAGTCAAAATTCTCCATTTCTTCACATAATGGCTTAAACTCCTTGTCTTCCAGTCTTCCAGTGTTGGTTTTTTGTTTGTTCGGGTTTGGGTTTTTTTTTTGGTAGGAATCTCTTTTTGAACATACTTTTTTCTTTCCTGATTGCTGCCATCACTTCAGTCATTTATTTCCACTCTTTTTCTCTTACATTTCTCTCCTTGGAGAGAAAATTATGCTTTTCAAAATTTCTTGTGACTGGTTATGATCCATCAGTATATTTTATTCCCCTTTCCATTCCCTCCTCCAGAAAATTACAGCATTCAGGTATCCGTTCCCTGTGCACCCTAATCTTCACACCAGTTGTGATGAGGAAAAAAGTTAATAAATAAAACTTACAAGCCAATGAGAAAAAAAAACCCAAGTATTTTAGCAAAGCATGGATTGTATCCTTATTTCCTTACAGCACTATCCATGAGACTGTAGAATAATTTAAGACCATCACACCAGTGGTAGCTTTGTAAGTTTTGTAGTATTTTGCTCTGTTCACAGTGAATTCTGATGTTATGGAAACTTTTTACTATGCAACTGTGCATGGGTGCAGTGAGTGCAGAAGTGAACTGGGTTGTCTTGCTACTGCACAAAGTCCCTTTGAACTAATTTGGATTTTTGCATGAACAGGATGGGAGCAGCGTGCTGAATTGCTTTCATTTTCTTTACACGTTGGCCATAAAGTTTAAACCAGCATGTATATAAATGGAGCAAAAATAACACTTTGATATGGGTATGGTAATCTTTGCTCCATTTATGCATGCACTGCATAAACAGCTTTTAAATATGCTATTATAATATGCAAGAGTCTATTTCTGTCTGTGATATTCCTGCAAGAATATCACAGATAGTCCTGTGAGAGGGAAAGACGATGGACTGCAAGGTACAGCTGAGTGGGAGAAACGCAAATCACTGTGGGAAATGGGGAGCTGAGAAGCATTATCTTGCTGGTGAAGAATAACCTCTAACACACTCTTCAGCATTTTGGCAGTAGTAGAAGCGATCGTCTTAGCTTTCCAGGGGTCTGGCAAGGCCAGCAGTAGAGTTACGGATGTCTGTGCCTGGAGTCAGTTCCTCTCACTCTGTTGCCCGTGTTGTTATGCGTAGGCTCGACCTGAGTCAGCATTTGTTAGCACACCATACGCCCTTACACAGGGCTGGTATCCAAGCCAGGCTGGTCTTTCAAACCATGTGACTGCTTTTCTGACTGGCAACTTATGCTGAAATTGGACTTGTATCCCAATTGAAACTAACTTTAAATGTATGGACGACTTCTTGTTGCACTGCTACCCTCCTAATGAAGTGAGGCACAGTCCACAACTGTCCATTACACAGCCTATATTTTTAGCATGGAAGGCTGATTCTCCAGGCTTGGTTGTTATGACCACAACTCAAAAAGGATATTGGGTGCTTCTCCAATCTCTGACTTTGGGCCACAGTATTTGTACGGAAGGCCTCTTAGGCCGGGTTTATTCTTGATACTCCAGGGCAAGAAGGCTACCTAGTAGGAAATCAATGTCATTTCCCGTTTCATCATTCTTTCAGCAGTTTCTGGCATAAAGAAATAAATACCTAAATAAATAAATAAATGAGCAATATGTTCTTTATAGCTAGAGTCTATATACTTGTAATAGGATGAATATCCATTATATGTGATGAATACATCACTAGAGAATGTTCCACCTGAGAGGACACTGTGTCAGAACTTAGTCAGTTTATGGGGGTGCAGATTTAAGTTATGGTAATGCCAATGCAGACCAGTAAAAAACTTGCATAAGCACAGGTACTGGTTAACCCTAAAAACACACTAGTTACATACCATTGTTTTGAGATAATTGTAAGAATGGCATTTAAGATATATAATGTAAGAACAGCCATATTGAAATATTGTTCAGTTTTTGCTGTTTCTACGTCTGTTCTTACTCACGAACCCATTCCAATACTGCAGTCTTGCCATATTGCATCCTACTGTATCATATGCCAAAAGCAATAACATAAAACCTTTGTTTTTCCTACATGCTCCATTTAATCTCTAAAAGCAGGACTCAGCTCAATGGACTGTGTGTATATATACCAGCATTACACCAGTCCCATTCTGGAACCGCAACAGCTCTTGCTCGTAAATTTCTAGACCACAGCAATGGACGAGTGAGAGGTGTAAGTGAAAACTATAAGTTTAGCATCTAGTAAATTTAACAGTCTCTTTGTGTAGCATTTGCAGTAAACCTCTCCTAGTTGATTACATATTAAAGCTACATGCTCTAAAGAGATTTAGCCTTGTCTGGCAACAGCTGAAAGAATAGGATATAAAGTGTACAGAAGTTTATATTTCATTTCAGTAAGCTGATTCATTTCTTATTAGTACTGGGCCAGTGGGGGGGGGGGGGGAGGAGGGAAAGGGGAGGATGCACTTAGTTCGAAGAGTATAAAATAAAAAAAGTCAAACTATAAACATGGTATTTGAGTATAAATATAGACTGTCATATTTTCAACAACACTCTTACAGTAATTAGCACATTTTGAAAGTATATTATTTGCCTCCAGAAAGGGAAAATGTGGCTTTGCTGGAGCTGCATGTAAACAGTCTCAAGTGCAAGTTGACATGATTTTTCCAAATAAAAAATTCTAGAATAGACTTAATACCCAACAGTGCTTGACACAGAAAAGCTGCTGTTGATGCATACATAATGTGTTTTCTAGAAAGCTAAGAAAGCCAGTGAATAGTAAGCTAAGATGGGACCTATGTTGCCTAACTTTAGAAAATTACAGTGTAGTGAGCTAGACTCTCCTGAAATGGTCATTTCAGAGGAGCAGACACTTAGAAGGGGTAATTAATCACTTCCGAATGTACATGCCTACTTTAGAGGTAACTCAAGTTCAGTGAAATGTGTACCACTCCAAATGACCACCGTATCTATTTTCCACCCATTGCTAACATCTTCTGGTAACCCAACTATAATTTTCTCCTTACAGAAATTCAGCTTTTCAGCACTTTGTATACCAAACTTATAAAACCAATCTGTGTCAACCGCCTTTCCTCCCATGCCCCAAATACACACTACCAGTGGAAGTTTAATACAGTGATCTGAATGTGCTAGCAGAACGGAGTTTGCAAAATGGGATACAGGACATCTGGCACTCCTAAGTGAGTAGAATTAGAGGAAAGAGTCATGCTTCATGATACCCATGGCTGAAGTAATGTGGCTGTCAGGTACAGGAATGGAATGCATTTGTTCAGTTATTTATTCTTTAATTTTCTTAACCCGGGGTCACATCCATGGTTTTAAATTATTGTACTTCTTTGTTTTCTTTTGCTTTTAAAATAGTAAGCAGTAGTTGCCACGGCATATAAAATTCTGCATGCTTTTCATTTGTGGCCTCTCAAGCATTGAAGGGTGCTTTCAGTAATGTATGTCTGATAAACGTACTGTTGCTACTCAAAGCAGTAGTCCATCTTCAGTGGGCACTTGCATGTTGTTCACGCTTCTTGTGAATGAACTCAGTACGTCATCTACCAACTCTGCTTGACAAAATCCACTTTTAGGCTCCCCCATCTCTAGTTTTGCCCATTGTTGGTTGGCATTGTAGATGGGAGGAGGGCTGGAAGAACTGGAAATAGAAGCAGTAAAAATACCAGAGTAGAAAGGAAATGCTTCTGTTTTTCAAATATGATCAGGTTTGAGATTAAAAATTAAAACCAGGCACAGCCGAATTGGTGCCTGTCATTTAGGTTTTTCAGCCTTATAGAGACAATTGCTAATTTCTTAACAGCATGTGCTCACTGTAATTCAAGCATTATTCAGCATTTACACCCAGTAATAAAATGTGATCCTAGCAACCTCATATAGAAAAACTCCCTGCCCTTTCCTAAATCCTGTATCATAGGAGTCAGTATTTCTTTAGTTCATCAGAAAGCTGTAAAGGAGAGAAGCTGCATGAGTCCCCTTTCTAGGAAAAAAACACTCTTAGAGATTCCCATAAGTTTGCCTCCTAAGATAAACTTCCAGGGTGGGTTTTCTGCGAGCCCATTAGCTTCCCTGTGGCCCTACCAGTTAAAAACATGAGTCGACATTGATGAAGACATTGCAAAGAATAAAATTATTGAGGTCTAAAATCAGAAAATAATTAAGCTCTGTGTTGGGTGACAATAAATCACTAAAACTATACAGGAAACAAAGATGAGAGGAGGGGAAAATGTACGCAGTCATCCCATTAAAATGAAAGTGTAAGGGAAAGAGATAAAGATTCCTCAAAGGAAGAAGAGAATGATTTCTCCAAGAAAGTAGGCCATGTTGGAGGCCTCCTTCTCTCAAAAAGCTTTCACATATACTTTTCTAAGTTATGAAACTTTTTTCCACTCAAGGACTATGTATTCTTGTTTACCTTTGTAAGTGTTACTCAAATGGCAGGGCAGTATATATATATTTTTTTTTCCCATTTACTCAATATTCAGTCATTTTTTTATAAATTTAAAAGTGTGGCATTATTAAGACAACTAAAAAGAATAAAACTTCAGCATGTCATTCAGAGAAAAATAAAGTATGTAAACTTCAGTATTTTATGTATTACATGCTGTGTGCCAGGTTACATATACTTTTTAATCTTTAAGAAATGTAAAAAGCCCTACCTATCCAGACTCAACTATTCATTGCCTCAATTGATCTTGACCACAGGGTTCAAAAATTCAGTGTTTATTGTCAAACCTGGCACTGTGGAGTGTGAGAAAGACAGCAGGGGAATTGCAGAAAAGAAGTTGGAAAGAGAGCACAAACAGAAGTCTGTTAAAAATAGTTGAGACGAAGCCTCCCTGTTCCTGAAGATGATGTACTGTACTTTCTGTTATATAATACAAAAGAAAGTGATTATAGCAAATTGGTTGTAAAAACACAGACCAGTAACATTTTGTTCTTGTTTTGTTGTGGGATAAAGTGTATTGTGGGCTCCAGGGAGTTGAAAGGAAGTACATTGGAGGAGACCTGCAGGAAGGAGTGTTTGAGCGATGAATTTCCGACCTGCTAAAGAAAATAAAAAAAGAGCAAACCTAAAAAAAGAAATGCGAAGAAAAGAGCAAGATGCACAACAGGAGAACCAAAGCTGATACAAAACCAGTTAAGCTTCTTTCAGAAGAAAAGAACAAGAAACAGTGACAGATTGGGATGATTATTCAAATCCACCTCTTTTCTCACAATTTGATTCTTCACATTACTAAGGATGTTTCTTCTTCTTCTCTTGTGGTAGCAACTGTAGGAAATAAAGTGTATGCTCCATTTTTAGGGTCTCTATATTTGGCATCACACAGGAAACATGAAGTGTCAATAAACTCCTTTGTTATACTGAAGTTGACAAAAGAAATTTTGAAAGCAACTGATGAGACAGAAAGTTAATTATCATCTCCCCTTTAACTGACGGGAAAAAATGAGATTAATATTGGCTCTCATTTTATGGGAGAGACCAACCTTAACTGAAAAACTATGTTGAAGCTTTAAAGAATAATAATACCATAAAAGCTACTGAGTGCACATCTTCACATAATGTCGCGCATAGTCCCCTAAAATCCTGGCCTATCTGCATGGAGAAATATGACAAGCTGGGTAGCAATCTTGTGCATCACAATGGTAAAATGAAGAATAAAGGTTCAGGAATTTCTGATTTTAAATTCTGTGGTCAAGTCCTTCACTATCTGCTGAAAATTGACTGAAACAGTAACTAAACTTTATTGTCCTTTGACTCAAAGTCTTCAGCTCTGCGGAAAAGGACATGGGTGTCCTGGTGGGCACCAAGGTGAACATGAGCCAGCAAAATGCCTTTGCTGCAAAGAAGGCTAATGGTACCCTGGGCTGCATTAGCCAAAGTATTATCAGCAGGTCGAGGGAGGTGATCTTCCCCCTCTCCCCAGCACTGGTGAGGCCACACCTGCAGTGTTCTGTCCAGTTCTGGGCTCCCAGTACAAGAAAGATGTGGACGTAATGGAGAGAGTCCAGTGAAGTGCCATTAAGGTGATGAAGGGACTGGAGCAATCTCTCCTGTGAGGAAAGGCTGAGAGAGCTGGGACTGTTCAGCCTGGAGAAGCGAAGGCTCAGGGGGGATCTTATTAATGTATATAAATACCTGAAGGGAGGGTGCAAAGAGGACGGAGCCAGTGGTGCCC
>JAVKLA010000008.1:388510-426178 GCA_034782735.1 Sagittarius serpentarius
AAAGCTGCCTGGGCAAGTGGTCCTGGGCAAGTGGCTCTGGGTGGCCCTGCCCGAGCAGGGGGGTGGGACCAGATGACTGCCAGTGCTCCCGTCCAACCTCAACCAGTTTGTGATTCTGTGATTCTTCATTTGGTTGATAAGATATGGTTGTCTTTAATGTTTTGGTTCAGCAGCAAGTTTCTTTTCAAGGTTTTTGATAAAATAACTTTTCAAGGAACTCCTTCCTTCTTTCCTTGAGTCTCAGAATAATACCTTCTTCCTTTTAATTATCACAACTCCATTTGTATGCTCCCTGGTACACATTACATTGCACTGACAGGATTACAACGACGAACTGCTGTGCTTATGAATTCAAAATCAATTTCTAAATTTAAAAAGTGTTTAATTGCTACAATGGGCGAAATTACAAAACTTCTTCATTTATAAAGATGACAAAATGTTTCATATTAATCAACATGTTTCAAATCAAGAATATGAAGCTCAAATCAAGTTTATGCCCTGTAGTAGAATGAATCAATGGTAAGTTAGCTCCCTCACAACCCTTTACCTGAAAAGTGAATGCAGTGAATTATTACAGAAATTCAAAGCAACAGAAACACAAGTAGGTTGAATATATATGACTGAAATAGTATGCATGTTGTGCCAAAATTACAAGAACGTTTTTCCTTAATTAATTTTCTTGCCAGTTTTGCAGAAATACAGAATTTGCCCTTTTATTCGTTGAAAAATTCGAGCTAAAGCTAAAGTGCCTCGTTTTCCTCTTGAAAAGCAAAGGACAGACTTTTCAGACAATGAAATTAATCAGTTTATCATTGAAAGAAAAAGATACTTACTCAAATTATTAATTCATAACATATAGCTAAGGTCCTGTTTAATTTGAGGAGACAGAGAGGGAACAGAAGCAAAATTGTTGCAATATGGAAACAGAGGAAACATATATATTATATGAATAGCTCCTTCAAACAACTGTCTATTTTAAGAGGAAGTTTATCCAGCAAGGGACATAGACCTCTTGTCTTAATAGTTCAAATTTATTTAACCGTATACGAGGAGAAACTGTCAATAATACTATTACTTTCTTAGGAAATAGATAATAAAAACTGTTCTAAAGGTTGATGGAATTATATTTATCATTAAAAATTCAGTTTATTTATATCAATTTATTCTTCAAATATACAGGACTTTTTTTCCTTTTTGAATGCAGTCTACCATCAACCCGCTACAGCAGAGAATCTGCAGTTTCTTTGGCTGGCTAATATAAAAAAGAATAGTTAATACAGATTTTAAGGGTTGACACTTAAATAAATGATATGGAGTTAGGAAGAAATAACCATATTCCTATTGTCTCAAGCGTGTTGATTTGTAAGGGTTTTCACTTCTTTCCTTGACCTTTATGGTTTTTCCTGTTGTCTGAATTTGGACATTAAAAATAAAAGACAGACATTTATTTCCTGCTTTTGATTCCTTTAGGCATATGTAATGGAACTCTTACAATGAATGATCTTACCTCATATAACCATACAAATGTTGGTTGGGGGAGACCTCTAAGAGTCCTCTAGTTTCACTGCCCTCTCAAAGCAGCACTTTCAAGCATGCCGCCAGCTCCTTCTGTTTTCCTCCGAGTCTTGGAAAGATGTAGATTTCACAACGTCTCACGCTGGCTTCTTCCAGTCATACACTACCCTCCCAGTGAAAAAGTTCTTCCTAAAGTGTGGTTTGAAAAGTGAAGGTGACTGTTGTGCTTTCTGATACCACTCGCTATTGCTTGGGATGAGTCTCTCATTTACTTGACTGTTGTTCAAGCAGGCTGCTGTGACTGTCTCCTGAACTCTTCGTCAGAATAAATGAACTCTCAGTTTCTCCTCTTAGGTCTTCTTACTATCTTGCTAACCCTCCCCTGAACTCCCGTTTCTGGACAGCCTTCCTGAACTTGAATGGCTCAGAACTCAACATATAATATGTGTTGCTCAACTAAGCTGTAATCCTGACTTTTAACATTTAGGCTGACCTGAAGGAGAATATTATATTTACAGACGTGTAACGCAGTTTTAACAAAGTGTATAACAGATGTGAAATGAACATTTTACAATTGTACAGTAAAATTTAAAAGAAGACAGATACTTTTTAATGTGAATGATTCAGGTAGACAAATTCAAACATTATGGGGCCTGTGATGTGCTGTCCCTTAGTACTCGTGACTCAATTTAGAAGTGCATTTTGATACACATTTTAGCTGAAGTACATTTGAAGTTTCATACAGGATAATTATACATTGCATGTCAGAATCTTAAAAGAAAGGTGTTATTTTTAGTCTTTTTAGAACTATTTCACAGCATATCTCATCTTAACCACCTTCTCTTATATTCTAGGTAAACATTAGCCTTCTTTTCATCCTTATTTTCAGCTAGTGTATTGCTTGCGTGACCATGACAGACAGTGTTTGCTTTGATTTCTCATGAGACTGCTTTCAAGCTGTGTTGCTAGAATCCATTGCTTTGTTTCCAAGTTCGCTCATAGACTGCTGAGATAACATTGCCTTATCTGGAATGTATGCCATCAAAATTATATTAAAAAGTGAGACGGAGACAGAAGGAGACCAGAACACACTGTTGTGATTTTTTTCCCAAGATCCATGCATGAAATCCCTGCTGCTCTGGCAATATTCTTACTGCGACATTTCTCTGCTGAGTAGAAAGTAAGAATACAACACATCCTACAGAGGGTCTAAGAGCGGTGTTTTTACTGAACTGAACCAGCTAATTCAGAACATGAGGCAGCGGTGTAAGAAGTTTGCACAAGAGAATACATTCATGTTCCTATATGCCCCAGCTATATTTTACTGATCCAAGCGATACCATGCATCGGTGATATGGTTGTATATAGGCACCATTCCCACTTTTATCTACGTTACCAAAACAGAATCTGTGTGCTCAGTCTTAAGCAATGAGTCATTGCTGCCTTGAACTTAACTGCTTTTGTAGGTCCTGAGTTTGCCATAAGGGCTACAGTAGGTAGGTAGCTTGAATTTGGTCCAGCTAATCTCTGTTGATTTGAAGAACTTGGGTGGGGACCTTCAGTGATAGTAAGTTTGATTGGCATCAGCTAACTTGACTAGTACAAGATGACTTTGGGAATGTAAACATGTTCAGGAGGCTTTGCTATCTAAAGAAATATTGAACAGAGCTTGTAATGGATTGTTTCATTGGAACAATTAGTATATACATTTTTTTCCTAGAAGACCTGAGGTCTTTTTGAACAAGAAAATAATTGTGATCTCTTGAAAACTGAGCATAGGCAGGAGCCTGGAGCAAAGGAAGCAAATAGTATTTTTGTGACAATCCATCCAGCAGTATGATTTTGCTGTTGGTAGTGGTGGTATCACCTATTTTTAATGAGTGACGTTGCTTTGCAGGAATGCTATCTTAAAAATACTACTGGAGTTATTCAGGTGTTAGGCCAAAGCCTCTTGTTCTCTCTCCCTGCAAGACACAGAGGGAGAGAAGAACATTGTATTATATGCAAGAAAGCATCAAGAAGAAATAGTTTCAGTGACCACCTGCTAAATGCATTACAAATGGTAAATACTGATAAAAATATGTAAATTCAGAGTGTATGGTAAAAGCCTATCCCACGTGGTAAGCTGGAAGTCAATCTATTTTGTTTTTCTGTCTTCTGGAAGAACAGGATATTGTTAGCAAACACACAGTGCGCATTTACCACAAATTTCTGTGCTCCTTGAAAGTTCTTAAAATGGTAGTTGCTAGTCACCAGCTTTATCTTTAAAGCCATCTTCAGCATCTGCCTTGGAGATGCTCTTTCCCCTTCCGTGTTCTCTGAAGTAGCCAGGCAGAGCGCACGATCCTGCTCCTTACTGGTGAAGACTTCTCCTGGCTTCAGAAGTAAGTTCAGTCTGTATCCAGCAAGCGTCATCTTTTATAAAACTTTGTAAATACTAAATAAATAAAAAAAGTGAAGCTATTGGATTTTAGTGTCTAAAAAATTTGTTATTTGTTTTAATTTACAGGACTCTTCATCTGCCGATTCTGTATCTGTCAGCAGACATTCTCCTGTAAGCCACAGTCGCATGCTGTCACTAGAGAGTCGCTGGACATTAAGGCTGCTTGGGTAGTTTGAAAGAAAAAGCATGAGGCGACAGCTGTTCTTTGTAAAGTGCAGTAAAGCAGAGACAGCCTTGAAGCAGAAACCTCTGTTTGATCTCAAGTTATTTTCCCTCTTCAGCATCCACCCAGTTTATCTCAAGCAGAGGTGTATGTTACTTCCAATTGTTTGAGACAAGCAGGTATTATACGTAGATGCTTAGAGGATGTACACAAAGGAGAACGTGCCCTGTCCACCATAATGGACTTGAACTGATGAGAAAAGGACATAAAAGTTCAGTTTGCAGAGCAGAAGAAAAGCCAGTTCTGGACTCTGGAGCAAGTATGTGACTTTCTTCCACGTTATACTCACATCTTCTTATCAAAATTAATCTCTGCAAGGAAATGCTGAAAGAATATCTGTGAAAATGAATGAAGCTCTCGGATGAAAATCTCAGGTCAGTGAAGAAACAGTCAAACCCAATGAATTATCTTTCAAGTTAACTTCATGTTTTTACCTGTGAATTTTGGGGGTCCGTGGTTTTAGCTAGTTTGGAAAAAGGCAATTTTTATATCAGAGCATCTTGCATGTTCCAAGGGGAGTTATCTTCTCTGTTGGCCAATCTTGTGAGGACCGCTGCAAGTATGGTTCATAGCCAACTCCTTTAAAAAAATGAAGTAGCAAGGAACTCATGATCATGATGCATGTAATTTTGCACATTTTATTCTGATACTCCTTTTGTAATGTTATTTCAAAAAGCAAAATAAACATTTTTTTTTAATTATGGCTTCTATGAGTTTATTTTCTATTGAAAAAAAACCCATGATTACATAAAATATCATTTCCCGTTCTTCCAGTAACTCAAAAGTTTTCACATAGCTGCTCTTTTTTGATGTTCCTCTTTCTACCTCTCCTAAGCTATCCCAACAGGAGAATATCTGTGTTTAAACCACAATAAATATCAAATAGTATATAAAAATTAACAATCACATGCTAAACCATAACGAATCTATTGGGAAGGCATATATATCGTGGAGGTAATTAATTGTATAGGCAATATGTGTGTAAATATACATAATGTAGAAAAAGAGAGAGAGAGGAGAAATTTTGCATGTTAACCTGTTGGAAGGGAGAGGTAAGCAGGAAGGAAGATTCAGGAGGATCTTTCAATATTATAGTTAGCCTTGCGTTCAAACCTTTAACCTAGTGTTAAGGCCTCATACGCAAAAATGTTACATGGCAGAAGTTTACTTCCAAGCTGATTACTGAAGTCTGAACAACCATAACCGTGCTATTTGATTTAGTCAATCTCATTGGTGTTGTATGACGGGATGGTTACATAGAGAAAACAGGTAACATTTTTGTGTGCTGAGGTGGGATTTTCATTTTTGTTTGTTCTGTTTGTACTAGCGTTAGAGAACCTGGAAAATCTACTTCTCATGACAATAAAAAGGTAAACAACATTACCTTACTCCTTTTAAAAGTAACAAATACCCTTATTTTGCCGTCCATCTCATATGTTAATGTAAAATACCAGTGATGAGAAAAACCTCATACATTGGCAATGTCAATTACACTAATATCCCTAAAATTCAAGATACTTAATGGAATGCTGTCCCTCTAATTAAAAAATCTACTGTGAACTTCTGCTTTTTCTACACCCCCCCTTCAAACCCCCTTCATTATCTGTTGTTTTTGGCTGAGCTTTCTGAAAGGTAACAGTCAGTGGGCTACCACCTTACTCTGAGGGAATATAAATCTGGGGAAATGTTGCCTTTGCACACAAACTATTATGCTACCAAAAAAGGGGGAAAAAAAAAAAGATGTAAAACCTCATGGGTTTAAGTTTACTATTTTGTTTGGGGAGGCGAAGGCACTCTGTTGAAAGTTCAGGATAAAAACTAACTAACCTTTTAGATGCAAAAATGTTGGGAGAATATTTAAAGTGGTTAGTAGGGGAGGAATGTCCTCCTAATGCAGCTTACTTTAGAGATAATATTTATTTACTGAGAGTCACACTTACAATTATTGCAACTGGGAAGCTAGCAACTGTACTTCAAAATTCATGAACCAATAAAGGGATTCCCAGGCTGACAGGTTGCTCCGAGAGGGATGCAGTTCTGCAAGGAGGCAGAGCATCGCTTCTGTTCTGCTAAGGCTCCACGCATGAAGGAGCCATCAGTGTACAACAGTAGTTTGTTTTTCCACTGATGAGAAATGCAAAAAGGCAATAGATGGGATAGCAAAGTATATCACACTGGTACTCTGGAAGAAATAAAGCAGAGATGAAAAAAGGGGAGGAGTTTGTAATAAAACAACCAGAGCAAAGACGTGAGCTCTTGAAAGACTTAGAGAAAAATGAATCAATAGCAACAGATGTCTCAGATGTGTCAGAGAAAGGAAATATCAGGAAAGCCTTGGGTCAATGTTCTTTCATATTTGTTGCTAAACCACTAAATTGTATCTGGATTCAATCAATGTTTAGAATTAAAGAAAAAAAACACCAAACTTTTGGATTGAGTTTGTTTGATTGATAGCTAAAAGTTTGGATGAAATTTTTAACCTAGCTGCTTTTTTTCTGTCCCTCCCACATCTGGGACCTGATTGCAATCTCCAAAGGGTAGAAAATTTGATGTGAATTCATTTTAAAGGAGACTAAGCCAGCTACAGTGTCCTAGAAAAGTGTTTCGTTATGTGGGTCTTGTCAGCCCAGCTTAGAGCCAGCACTTCCTTTACTTGAACTGTGTGGTCTAGTAAACATGCTTTGTCTGTTCCTGGTGCGTTTGGGAATTACGGCTGACTGAGCGTGCTCTCAGCTAAAGAGAGGCAACCTTCATTCAGAATAAACATTTGCTTCATGTTTTATTTGTGGACCATAAGTTATTACTGCATTATTTAATGGAATGAAATCTTTGACCTACCATAGGTGGAAAGTGATCTTGTTTCCTGAGTTTGGAGGAAAGGGTTGGTTCTTTGTTTTGGAGGTAGTAAACTTAACTGCAAATTCAAGTCAAGGGTACCTTGACTTGTGTAAGGCCTTTGACGTAGTCCCACACAACATCCTTGTCACTAAATTGGAGAGATATGGGTTTGATAGATGGCCTATTTGATGGATAAGGTATTGTCTGGATGGCTGCATCCAACAAATTGCAGTCAATGGCTCAATGTCCAAATGGAGATCAGTAACAACCATTGTGCCTCAGGGGTCCATACTGGCACCGGAACTATTCAGTGTCTTTATTAATGACAGGGACAGTGGGATGGATTACACCCTCAGCAAGTTTGTGGATGACACCAAGCTGAGTGGTGGAGTTGACATGGTTGAGGGAAGGGATGCAACCAGAGGGACCTTGACAGGCTTGAGGTGTGGGCCCCTGTGAACCTCATGAAGTTCAACTAGGTCAAGTGCAAGGTCCTGCAACTGGGTTGAGGCAATCCCCAGTATCAATACAGACTGTGGGAATAAATGGATTGAGAGCAGCGCTGTGGAGAAGGACTTGGGGATATTACTGGATGAAAAATTGGACATGAGCCGGCAATGTGTGCTTGGAGCCCAGAAAGACAATTGTATCCTGGGCTGCATCAAAAGAAGAGTGGCCAGCAGGTCGAGGGAGGTGATTCTCCCCCTCTACTCTGCTCTCATGAGATGCCATCTGGAGTACTGTGTCCAGACCTGGGGTCCCCAGTACAAGACAGACATAGACCTGTTAAAGCAGGTCCAGAGGAGGGCCATGGAAATGATCAGAGGGCTGGCACACCTCTCCTATGAAGAAAGGCTGAGAGAGTTGGGGTTGTTCAGCCTGGAGAAGAAAAGGGTCCTCGGAGACCTTATTGCGGCTTTTCAATGTATAAAGGGGGCTTCTAAGCAAGCTGGAGAAAGATTTTTTACCAAGGCCTGTAGTGACAGGACAAGAGGTAACAGTTTTAAACTGAAAGAGGAAAGATTTAGAATGGAGGAAACTTTTTACAATGAGGGTGGTGAGACACTAAAACAGGTAGCCCAGAGAGGCTGTGGCTGCCCCATCCCTGGAATTGCTCAAGGCCAGGCTGGATGGGGCTCTGAGCAACCCAGTCTAGTGGAAGGTGTCTGTGCCCACAGCAGAGGGGTTGCTCTAGATGATCTTTAAAGTTCCCTTCCAACCCAAACCATTCTGTGATTCTATATATTTTAAAAATGACCACCATATATACACATTACACAGAAAGGGTTTAAGGCAGGTTGTTTTTTCTAGCTTTGCCTTTCCTCACCTAGCAAAATGTGTAGGATTCAGTCCTCAGTTTCTACTTCCACATTTTGAGTCTTTTTTAGATTATTGTGCTTGTGAGTCTTAAGACATCTGGAAAGACTTAATGTTTCAATTATTAGTGAATTTAGTAATATGTCCTGTTGACAAAGGCTAAGGACTTTCTATTCCCTTTTGTAAATTAACTGCATTCTGTAGGCAAGGAGCCATTTACAACCCATATCAGAAATTTGTCTTGAATGGAGAGGAAGACAGATACTTGGCGTACCTGAAGTCTGATTAAAACCAGCTAGTTTAGGGAACACAAGAAAAGCTCTATTCTCCTCCCATGGACAATATTTGCTTGCAAAAAATGGCCAGAGAATATCTGATAAACAAATTGGTTGCTTTATCTCTTAGCCAAAATAACAAGTGTTTATTTTTATTTGTACACTGCCTTATTGTTTTTCTTTGGACTCTTACCACCTAGAGCATTCATTTATCTTGGTATGCAGAAACTGTTAAAAATGATAATGCTAATACACAAAGACCTCAAGTATGAGAACAATCTCCTAGCTGCCTATAAATTCTTACAGCATTTTATAAACTGTGACACCGAATGACTTTGAAGTCACTGGATCCACAGAAATCTGGGAGTTGATGCTGCAAATCTGTTTCACGTATTCCATGGAAAAAAAGAAGATCCAAAACTTTACACAGAGGAACGCACAATGGTGTGATAGAGAGGTAGACTTCCTCAGCCTCTTTCAAAGTAGCAGGTCAGTTCAGTAAGTCTTACTGAATTTCAGTGTGCATTTTTCATATTCCAGTGTGGGTTCATTTTTGTTTGCACAATAGTACTACTGCTGTGAATGTTATCACAGGAGGTAGTACACTAAACCAGAAAGAAAAAGACTATTGCAAGGAAACATTGCAGTGTTACATTGAGGGGTGTTGTGGGGTTTTTGTTTGTTTATTTGGGAAAATAGATACATCTGACCTAATATATGCATGAAATCCCCATCTTTTCGACATCCCATCTGTTTCCATATAACTTCTGAATCTGTCAAGAAAGTTGAATTAATGGAAAATGTTCTATAAATAGAGTTGTTAGGTGATAATAAAATAGTAAATATAAATATTGACAAATTCTTAAGGGAAATAGGATGCTAAAGGGAATGTTTGAACCACAAGAAAGTACACATTTGTTCTGTGCCTGTTCCCTCCACGTTCTACAGGCTTACAATTATTCATGTTTCAGAGCAGAAAGAACTAGTGAATTTATGGCTAAGCGCACATGGCTTCCTTAAAACAAGTAATCCATTTTAAGTTAATGGAACTGTTCTTTAAAAGGTGAAGAGGAATTGCCCCAAAACTGTGTGTGTTTGGAAAAGATCATGTGAAGAAATTGATACTTGTTACATACCAGTGGCTCTTACAGGACCATCAGTCTTGAAATACTAAAAATAAAACCAATGATTGCTTCAAAATGTCTTTTTCTTGTCACTAATCTTCCTTTTGGTCTTCCCTTATTTTCTGTAAAAAATATTCTACTTGTCTAAATGAGGGTTTTGGCTTTTTTGAGCATTAAAGGTTAAGCTGTCAAATTAGATATGTTTGCTTATTTGTGATGATAACTTGGAGGTGGGAAAAATGAAACAACCTTAACCTGATACAATCCACATACTTGTGAAATGGAATTTATCTTAGTCACCTAGTACATTTAAAAATTTTTTTGCTGAATTATAGAATTATATATTGGTTTCTATAATGGGGTATTTTCTTCACCTTGATTAACATGTTGTAGAAATGGAAATTTGTTCTTAGTTTGAGGAAGTTTCAGTAGAAACTTGAGCGAGTTAAACAGATGATTAATGCTCATGCCTGTAGGGAGTTTACTGTCTGGATGTCTTTCTTTCAGCAATAATATCACTGTCTTTATGAATGGGGACCTAATTAAAATCATGAAGAGAAAAAAAATAGTATAAAGTTAATGGAAAAACTTAGTGATCTTGAAAAATAAAATGGTCACTTCCCAGTTCTAGAAAATCCTTAAGTCTGAACCTGAAGTGTATTTCTAGGGTCAGAAATGATAATGAAATGCACTCTTAACATGTACTTGGACAGAGGTCTTTCCTGACTGCCTTGCAAGTTTTTTCTTCTTTCTCTGTTCACCGTTATACGTCCTTGGTGAATGCTGAGTCCTCCGAATACGTGCATACATGGGTTTTGTATAATAAATGGCTATGACCAAATTCTCAAGTAAAATATATGTATATTGTTATCAATCCAAATATTTTTCTTTAATGATGAGAAAAATAACAGCCTTTAAGCACCCAGACTAATGACTGAATTCCAAAGAATTTTATTGTGACATTAAAAAAACCCAGCTTTGATCTTTATTTATATATTTTCACAGTCTTTGTGGTTTAGCCTCAAGCAAACTTGATTATGCTTCTCTCTACTATTTGGCTATTACCTTTGTAATACCACCTCCCACCAATGTGATTATACACAGATTTAGTGTTTGCTTTTTGAAACAATAAAAATGAACATTAACTATCACAGAGCTTCATTTTGATTTTTAGTCTTTTTCTGGAAATCTTCAATAAAAAAAAACAAAAATAAAAGGTGAGACTATTAGTCCAAAAATATTTTAGCTTTTCCAGCAGAAAAATTGGACAAGTCCAATTTTAACAATAACACAATTTAAATATAACCTAGACATGAAGAAAATGTGTCATCACTTAAAAGTATAAAATGAAATTCTCAAATTAAATGTACTACAAAAAACTAATTTGATTGCAATGTCACTGCAGAAAATCTCTTTTTGCATGTAATGAATTAATAGAAAACTGTTTTACTAACTGTAAAAATCCAACTAATTTTTCTGTAAACATCTTTTCATATATACATCAGCTGTCTAAATAGAAGTTGAAAATGGGAATTTTTTTTTACAGTTTTTCAGTATTTCCTTGGTGATTTCTGAGGAGCAGAGTTAGGCAAAACCATAATTCAGGAATTGAGACACAGGCAGCATTGCAGCCCTTAAGCCTGCAAGTGTGTATGTTTGCATTTAATTCTCTGCATGAGGGGAGCTCTGTTACACTGCAAATCCCGTTAAAGTGTAGAAAGCTAATCACAGTCATGTATGTGTGAAGGAATTAGACCTTGTTTTCCCACTGAGGTTAAGTTCTACATTTTTCTCTGCTAACTCAGGTTTTGTTAGCTTTGAAATATTTTAGATTAAGCTTTGCCTCAGGCCTGTGGTAAGCAAGGTGATTTACCTTCCTTTATTTGTCATTGAAGCGGTGGAGATAACGTACGATCTAGAAGCTAGCTTGCTGCTTAATAGCTTGGCAAGATTATGCAATATGTAAACTAGTCAAAAGTAGCCTAGTTTTTCCAAGCAGCTGCGAGATATATATATTTATTTACTTTTTCTTGGCTCCATTCAGGAATTTAAACCTCTGAAAGGTCTTTATGCCATGCCCGTTTCCAAGGTCTGAAATGATGAATTTAAAGTAAAACTATTTCCCCAGGGCGGCTGCAGCATCTCCGTTCACAGTACCCGTGCTCAGCTCTGCTCTGCTCAGAACTTCTCGGGTCTTGAGAAACCTGTCGCTTACCTTCTTTTCTGACTCCTTCATCCAGGGTTTGGCCTTTTAAAACAGAAGTGAAGTAACCTGCATCCAGTGATCGTTTCTCAGGCTCTTACTGATTTTCCTTAGGGATAAGTTCTGCCTTTTAGAAAACAAGCTTCTCTTCTATCTCCTGACACCTAATAAAAAGAGGTTTGATCTTCCTTTGCTTCTGCGCAGTCTGAGTTTTAATGTGATAACAAGGCAGGGTGTCTGATGTTTCTGTTCGGATCCAGGTAAGCTAGACTGATTAGGTGAAGTTCATAATCACATAGTTTCACCTTGAGACACTGAGAAGGTTTCTGGGTCCTCCAGTATTTTTAAAATTAATAAAGAAACTGAGAGTTAGGGCCTCTCCACCTCATGAGATCAAGTGTAGAAAATCTCGCTATAAGACTCCAGGTTTGATGGGAGCTGTTGGATTGTTTCCATGACTTTCCCACACAACAGCCTCTGCTCTTATTTCTTTCTGTCATCTCAGACAAAGCATACTTAAAGTGGCAGCAAAATGATTCTCTAATAATTTGAAAATAGACTCTGTTCACTTTGGAGAATTTCCTTTGACTTATTTTGGCCTGAAATGCTTTCTCTCTTTTTGTTGAAAAAGCTGGCTGTCCCTCAGACTTGTTTAAGGGAACTAGACTTACTCACCGGCACTGATGAAGGCAGGGCATGTTGCACAGAACATGCAGGAGCCTGTAGATACGATTGTATGACCAAGTATTTTCAGGGAAAAAGTGCCGTACCTCTGTGCTACTGTTTAGTAACTTGCAGGGAAATGTTTCAGCAAATAAAGGTGGCTGCATCTTCTCAGTGGTCATCGAAGTCCCGCAAACTGGGACTGATGAAAGGCTTCATTAACTTTTTTAGTGTCACAGTGAAGGGGAATGAAGCAAGATTAACAGCCTGGCGGAAAGTAACAATCTGAGAAAGCCATGAATACCTTGGTTTTCTTCAGCCATGGCTGACACGGTGCTGGGTGGGTGAATGGCAAAGGGGAAAAGCAGGCTTTGCACGGTATGTGCTTGACAGAAAGAGAGCAAATGGTCTTCAGGAGGAACAGTGCAAATTCTGCACAACACAAACAATGCCGTGTGGTTAAACTGAATTGGGAGGTGAATAGCTGCCTCCCAGCCATACTGCAGTTCCTAACAATTGTTTTGTTTCTAACCTCATATTTCCCATAAATCTTTCCACTCTCTTATCCATATAAATATCAAATCCATTACTCACATAAAATCAGCTTCAACATGGAATCGACCATGTTAATTTTAGTTTCTTATCCTTACAATTTTGACTCATAAATAATATTAAGTGATCAAATTGCAATCTACTGAATATTTCATATGTCAGAGTATCCTCTGAGTCTGTCCTGCTGACATTTTAATCAAGAAATTATCATAATTCATTAGCAGAATAGCCAAGAGGCTGCTAGCAGTCCTCTGGAACCTTAAAAAGTCTCTGTCAGTTTGTGGGAGCACAGATATCAGGTGAGGTTTAAGAAAACCTGGAAGGCTAAGTGCTAAAGCTAGTCAGAGTATTTTCTCTGGAAAATTATATTTTACTGAAAAATCATAGGTTTGTAGGATCATTCAGGCTGGAAGGGACCTCAGGAGGTCCCTCGTGCACCCCTGCACCCAAAGCAGGGCCAGCTGTGGGACTGGATGAGGTTGCTCAGGGCTTTGCCCAGCTGGGTCTTAAACCCCGCCAAGGACAGACCCTGCCCAAGCTCCCCGGGCAGCCTGTCCCTCTGCCTGTCCCCTGGCCTGCTTGTCCTCATGGGGCAAAGGCTTCAGTACCCAGCCTGAACCCCTCTCCTTTCAGTTCATGCCTGCTATACCTTGTTGCCCAGCCATGCATGGGCAACTGCCCCCTCTCCATCCCCTCCCCATGGGCACTGGGGAGGCGTCCCCGAAGCTGTCTCTGCCCCAGGTTGGACAGGCCCCACTGCCCCAGTCTCTGCTCACGGGGACACCCTCCAGCCCTAAGCATCACGGGGGTGAACTCACTCCAGGTTTTTGGTGTCTCTCTGCACTGGGGGACACCAAACCGGCCATGGCATCCGGATGTGGTCTAACAACGAGTGCTGGGCAGAGGGGACAACCCCTGCCCCAAGCTCCTGGCTGTGCTCCTGCTGTTACAGCCCCGGATGCTGCCAGCCATGTCTGCTGCCAGGGCTTGCTGCTGGCTCCTGCCCTGGTCCCAGGGCCCCTCGTGTCAAAAGCCTGGCTGAAGTAAAGGTAAATGGCATCCACTGCTCTCTTTTTGTCCACAGATGTAGTTATTTTAGTGCATAAGGCAATCAGGCAGGTTATGCATGATTTACCCTTGGCAAATCCATCCAGACCGTTCCCAGTCTTCTCCTCCATGTGTCAAGTCAGTAGTTCTGTCAAACCTGAAGAAGGTTTGAGAATCATAGAATCATATCATAGAATGGCTTGGGTTGGAAGGGACCTTAAAGATCATCTAGTCCAACCCTCATGCCATGGGCCACCCCACTAGATCAGGCTGCCCAGGGCCTCATCCAACCTGGCCTTCACACAGAGAAACAGCGAAAGGAAATTCTAGCTTTAATTAGATGGTTAAATTCTGACTTTGAGAAGTGAGAAGTAGTTGGAAGCTTTGTTCCATTGATCTGAAATGAAAAATTCTGCTGTGAATCAGGCAGCCCATGGACTTGAACTGGCAACTTTTACAAAGGCACCCCAAATGCCGAAGAGGACTTTTTTCTCCCCTACCGTGCTCTGTTTTATGGAAAACTGTCCCCTGAAAGATGGTGTTTTAACTAAAATGCTCAAAATGCATGTGTTTCACTAAGAAACAAAGATAATTCTGGAAACCTCACAAGTTGCCCAGGAAAAAAATTTCTGTCCTTGGTTCAACTCTTGTGAATGCTAAATGGATTTGGTATCATGGCACCTAGTAGCGAAAACTATCACACAAGGCAACAGTCACACATAGTAACATTGACTTAAAAGGAGCCCGCAACAGCATCGATTACTCAAGCTAGATATTTTTCTGTACGTGTGTTTCAAACTCTTCCTACTGAAGAGGTTACAGAATGTTTAATGTCTGCTTGAGCTTGAGGGACAGCATGCTTTGTGTCAGATCTATATAGATTTTCTGGCTGTTTAATCTGCAAATTTCTCCAAAGAGCTGAGGAGCAGAAAGGTATTTGATTAACCCATACTGAGGCTACAGTAATGGGAAGGAAGGGAAAGAAATGTGAAAGGATAAAGTATTGTCAAATATATATTTTCAAGAGAGTAGATTAAAGAGTGATTTCAACTTAAAAAACAAACAGCCCTCCCCAAAACCCCAAAATAAACCCCTGCATAATGTATCTGAGGAAATTATAAAGTGGCTTTGGCTGCCTGGGTTAAATAGGGAGATTTAGGAAAGAATAATTGTGTGGTGGTGGTTGACTCAGGAAAAAAGCAATGCTTGTCAACACAAATTACTGTCATGAAAGAAATATAAGGTTTATTGACATTTAAATTGTGTGATCAGTGAAACTCTTTGAAGACCTGCTGCATATTTCATGGAAAAGGGTCTACGCTTTTAATTTGTGGGTTTTTTTAATGAAAAATACTAAGGAAATAATTTTAAGGTTTTTATATGAGGAATAATATGCACACCTGTGTAGATGCCCAGAAAAGCTTTGGGTGGTTTAGTCACTGCTTGGACTACATGCTTTAGAAAATCTTGCAAACTGACAACAAAATTTTGGATAATGGTCATTCCCTAGATATGTTACCTTGACAGGATAATGAGGTTATTAAAAAAAAGTTGTTTAAAAATAACTTTTGTGATGCCCTTGCATGAAGGGTTTAAAAATGCTGCATAAAAATCTCACATTTGAAAAGAACAAACAAAATTACCTGAAGCAACTGCACAGTCCTATTGCTTTTTTTGGTATGTAAAATACTTCTGCAAATGTGTTTTAACTCATTATCTCTTCAATTTGTCATATTCATGCAAGCACATTTTTATTAGTACATATTTAATATTGTGAGACATATTTTATGGAATGTTATAAGGTTTTAACATTTCACAAAAGCAAAATAAGTTAGCTAAAGGGCTATTCTGCCTAGAATAAAAACGCTTAACTAATCACTAGTGGTCTAAGTTTCTAACTAACTGAGCTGCCACAGATCAGTTACTGTGTCCACTCTACATGGTGCTGGTGGAAAAGGGGAAAATAATTCAGACCCACCCGCTGCCCGACCCTACACACATGCACGACTTAGTGAAAACAGTAGAAGATGCTCTGTGAAATAGAGTTTAGAGTTCAGGTTGCCTGCAAATCAAGCGATTAATTGTTTTAAATTAGCAAATTTAAGTGATTTAAAACTTCAAATGATTTATTTATTAATAAATTGACCTGTACATGAAGCCTGGTCTTTTATCTTTTTTACTCTTTTTTGAAATGAGAACTTGTGTTAGATAAAAGCACCGGAGTTCTATTAGACTCTTAATAGGCTTCCATCAATTTGATATGAAAAACAGCCAGTCTGTGCTAACAAAGCAGTTGGCATAGGTCATTTCTCCTATTTCCTTTAAAAAAATAATGAAACCAAACCAAAAAAAACCCTCTTTTGCATATTTTTGAAATACAGGTTTTGTCTTTAGAATAGTTAAGTGTGTAAGAAATCTATATAGACCATCTGGCAAGATGTAGGCTCATCCTTTAAAGTCCAGCTTTTCCCACAAAAGAATATGCTAACAGTGTGACTACAGCAAGGTATACAGGTGTTCTATCACAGAGTCTTATCTATAGAGAAATAACCCTCACGCTCAGATGCCTTGCAAGATGGCAGACACAGTAATGCTTCATGGCATTGACTAGAGCTGAGAACCTAAACATTGCTATAAGGTAAGAATAGGTGAGCCATACTTTGGTTTATATATGTGCACAGCCAATTCTGTCTTTTTCTTTCCCTATTCTTCCACACCCCTGGCAGCTTTGGAAAATCTAGTCAGTGTAGACTCATGAGGTACTGATGTACAGGAGACAATGAAGATAATATCTTGGCTATTGTCCTGCTCATTATACCTGAACATATTGGAGGTATAATTAATCTTTTCATGCAGGAAGAGCAAAAGCATCTTGATTACCTTAATCAGCCCTCAGAAGATATTACTGCCCCAATTTTCTTTTTATATGTGTGTGTGTATGTATGCAGTTTACTACAGTATAAAGAAACACTTTATAATATTTGATCTAACTTGCTGGCAGGAAATTATGTTTATTGGTGGGAGAGAGAAGGAAAAAGAGAAATGTGAAAGGTGTTTTGGTTTGCCCAGTGGAGTCAATGGAAACATTAGAAACTGTCAGGGGTGGCAGTTCTCAGGAAAGAGCATAGTTAGCACCAACCGTGACTGCCAGGGCATGAAACTGGTTCTGCCACACGGCCAGGACCATTGCTTGTCCCTGTCTCGGTACATTGGCACCAAGCTCCTCCTGTGCCATGGGATGCTTGAGACTTAGTAGGTGAGCACCACTAAATAACTAAAAGTTACCATGCAGCTCTATACACTCTGTAGAAATAAGCATACATACCTCGCATTCTTTTCTTCCCTTACTCTTTCTGAACAAATTTTCTGTTTTTCTGCAGAGCTCCATGGTTTTAAGCTCTCACACAAAGCTTCAAGAAATAGCTTTGCTTTTTACACAGAATTGCTTCTGGCTTCTTGTAAAGAAAATGCAGTTCCTACTGGCTAACGAATTTTGACTGGGCTTATGTTAAACTCTGAGAAGAAAAGAAATAATAGTAAATAACCTGAAAATTAAGACATCACACAAAATCTTGACCTTCATTATAAATTTTTCTAATAAATGTCATAGTAAGTATTATCATAAAAAAGAAGGAGCCTGAGTAGTCTGTTTCATTTTAATCAGACAGCAGCTGAAAAATTATTGTAATGGAATCAAGCTGGTATCACATTTAATCTCTCAAGGTGCTCATTTCCTTTCATATCTTCCCAAACTCACTCCTTAAATCCCATATGCCAGCAGAAATATACATATATTTGCTATGTAATTAGAAAATATCAGACCTAATTTGGTTGTATAAAGCATAGTAATTAGCTTAGTAAAGGATATTTCTTTTCTGCTGTCTTGGTTGGTTTTTTTGTGTTGCCTCAGTTTTACTGAAACAACCCAATATGCTTTGAAAATTCACAGACCCTTTGATTTCAGAAAACGCCCACTTAGAAATGGGAAAAAAGACGTGCACTCCTGTGTACAAAGGGAAGAACCACTGTGAAGCTTTGAAGGCTTCCTAGAAGATTTTATTAACATTTTTGAACTTACTCTGTATTGTCCTATTCTTGTTATTTTCTTTATAGGTCACCTATCTTTTTGATAGCAATGTAATAAAAAAGAAGCCTAAAGGTGAGAATATGTGGAGTGTTCACCTCTGTATGTTTAACAGCCTACTAAAACTAAAAATCCTTTTGCAAATGATTTCATGGTCTTTTCTTTGGAAGCCCTTTGACAGGAAGCCATACAAAGAAGCTGAGAGAACTTTCTGCAGCCAGCCTTCATCATGTTGCAGACGAGTGAGTTCAGTACCACTGAAAAGTGACAGATGACCTTAGGGAGAGTTGGTGGCACTAAACAATGTCCAGGGGATGCTGGGCATTGCAAAGATCAGGGATTTTTGTTTTCCTTTGAGGCTGACACATCACCCTTTGGAGTCAAGGTGTGTGTTTTAGCACAAGTGCAGAGTGCTGAAGAATCTAAGAGTTTTTCTTTTGCACTTCTTAGCTGTATTCGCATTTGTGCTGTAGATAAAACCAGGCATTTTTTTAACTGAGTGAAGACACCTGTTTTTGAGTTATATTGCTGGTAAACTACAAGCAGAATCACTAGAAATCTAGAAATAATTGGCTTGAAAAGAAAGAGGAGTAAGTAACTACTAATGTATGTCTGGTGTGTGACTCATAATCCGATGTTTTCAGTATCTGTCTTAACTAGCTCCTCAGTACCTAGAGAAATGACTCTGTTAGTGTCAGATAGTAAAACAGAATATTTAGCATTCAAATATTGAGACTTTTTCTCTGGCTAACTGAGAATAATGTCCACAAGGGAGAAAAAAAACAGCAGGTGTTTGTATAAATGATAAATACAGTACTACCTGTTAAGAGCTATAGGAGGGCAATGAAAGAGATGGTATTTCTGTAGGACATATATAGTGACAATTGTAGCTTAAAGTTAGCTCAAATCTAACTCTACAATTTCCTTTCTTTCTCTCAGCTGAAGCTAGCTAACTTTCCTACACAGATGGATAACATGCTCTCAAGCTTGCAATCAGTGTTTTTTTAAAAAAAAAAAGGAAAAAAAAGAGGATCTAATTTATGTAATGAAGAAAGGTATATTTATGTTCAATAATTTTTAACAGTGACCCAGGCAAAGCTAAACTCTGTTAAAGCATAAAATGTAGCTCACTCTTGTTTCTGTGGCTTGGCAGACCTAGATTTTTGTGAAACTGATAAAGTGATTTTTTTGGAGAGTATTTGGAGGCTGTGCTGAGGCAGAGTGTAGTCAGTAAGTTGGAAAAATAGCCCAAACATAAAATTTAAAATTTTTTTTTCATTCTTTCCACGACTCTTAGTTCCTCACATAGACTATTTTGTTGTCTATTTAAAATGTGAGCAGCAATTTTTTTAACAGGTTTTGTATCTCTTGTTAAATCTCTGCCCAACCACTCTTCTATAGGTTGTAAATTCCTTATGGTCAGAAGACTTTTTCCTTAGTCTGAAAAATGCAGTCTCATACTTAATACATCTGTATTGCTGCTTCTGCTACCAGCTGTATTATTATTGTTTTACAGTTTAGTGGCACTCCATCACAAGCTTTCCATTTTCCTTGTTTTGGTGATATTTAAGGTGTCTGGGCTTCTTTGATTCAGAATAAGGTGGATGCATTGCCATCTTTTGCTTGAGAACTTAGTTCCTCATCCAGCCTAAAACATCCTTAGATGTCTTGGGGGCAAGGTTGGAATAAATATGTAGGTTGGTACACGTGTACTGAATACAGATCAGCTTCCATCCCATGAGAAAGCCTCTGGAATGGTAACCTGGGGCAGATCATCTTCATTCATGCCTCTAGTTCTGTAGGCAAAATGTTTCAGTTCTATGCTACATACCAGATGTACAGAAAATTGTGACCAAAACATTTTTTTTATTCCTATAAACTCCTCTTTGTTTGCTAACATTTTTATAGGTAGAGTAACATCTCTTCTGTCTTAGCACGTACTTAACTGAATATAAATAAATCACGAATGGCCTCACCTTGTATCTGTAAATGCATACTGAAACCCAGATACAAGACATACATTTTGTTAATGCAGGAAGCATAAATGCTGTGGAATTAATTTAGCAGCTAAGTGTTCATTTTCAATAACCTCTGTTTCATAAGTCTATAATAATTATCTAAATAATGTCCCTGGTTATTGGGTGATTAACACATTTTAATGATGAGAAGATTCATTCATTAAAAACAAATGTGTGTTTTTCCTTATGGCCTGATTCCTGTTCCTTCCTTGGTCAGAGTAATAAAAAGAGTAACAAAATTTAGACAAGTATAGCACTATTCAGCAGAACAGACAAATGTTCATGATCCCCCATGAACCTGCTTCTCTCCATTCACACTCCTTTTACAACCAAAATAAACACCTCTGCCTCAGTAGTGTCTCAACACGCTGAAATAGTACTTGGCCTCAGCTGTGCTCCCCAGCCTGCAACTCCGTATTTGGAGCGAAGGCAGAGCCTTTCTGTCTCAGTGGATTTGGGGAAGTTTCATACCGAATAAAGAGTGAAGTATGGTATCTGTGCCACTGACTCTATCACAGGTCACTGTGACACAGAGAGAGCTTGAACAGCAGATTGCAGCTTAATAAATCAGCTCACAGGTACCACCATAGCATAGGGCTTAGAGGGTCCCAAACTTCCTTGGTTTAGTTCTGGAATATGTTGGAAAGAGAAGGTTCGTT
This sequence comes from Sagittarius serpentarius, assembly GCA_034782735.1. Taxonomy (NCBI): domain Eukaryota; kingdom Metazoa; phylum Chordata; class Aves; order Accipitriformes; family Sagittariidae; genus Sagittarius; species Sagittarius serpentarius. Next base: position 409,472 of record JAVKLA010000008.1, read on the forward strand.
TGGATCTGAACGTGTCTCCTTGTTTGATTTTTTAAAAGCTGAGAGTTTTCCAGTTTCTCTCCTGATTCTTATTTTTGCAATACTGGATTATGATCATTTGCTAGTTCCACCAACACGCTCCAACATCTCCTGCTAAAGAGCCGTCTTCTAATATGGGTGCTAAAGCCAGACACAACTGGACCTTGTACCCTGGGGCTTCAGCATGATATTACAGTAGAGAAGGCTCTTACCCTTAGTTTTAAAGAGTTAAACATAAATTTATTCATATTCTAAATTACAGGGTTCTGGAACACAAGGTGGTGGCATGACTAAATGTAAAATGACCAACTAAACCCCTTTGATTTAAAATTAGAGTTTTGTAGGCAGCTGTCCCCCAAATAAATAAACTGAAGTTATGAAGTTATATTATTAACAGAAACATCAATATTCATCACAATACCAGCCTTAAATCATTAATTCAATACCATCATAACTCCCAACTGTGGTAATACATTATTGACATTAACATACTAATTTTTACATGGTCTTCATCATCCAGATAATCTCCCCACTCCCCAAATGTAATACACCTGGGATTTGACATATCCTAAATAAAGATTAGGTCTCATTTTCCTTAAGCTGTAACAAAGATTACCCAATTTGTAATAAAAAAATGTCTCTGTCTCAGTTATTAAAGGATGCCTTAAACTTTGTTTTATACACTCCGTATTTTCAAGCTCAGAAATATTGTTAAAAGAGTTCTTGTTAAAGAATAGATGTGTTTCTACCTGAATTTTTTAGATAAATTCAAGGTTAATGCTAAGCAGATAATCGATTTTTAATTCTGTAGCTAAAACAAAATTAAGAAAAAACAGGCAATCTCTTGAACTAGAACTTTTTTTCTCTTAAGTTTTTGTTATAAAAAAGCTAGTACATTGTCAACAAAACTACTTTGGGTAAATGCAGACAGGGTGCTTCATTTCATTTTATGGCCTCTTAAAATATTTTTGCAAGATCAAAACATCAAATTTTTTTGATGTTTCAAAATTTAAAAAGAGTTTTGGTTTGCTAATTTTGAAAGGAAACATTTTATGGTAATGAAATTAAACATTTCATTTTAAACAAAGCTAATATGAAATGGTTTTAACATTTTTCAGAAGTTCTTCTAATTCCTCCTTTTTATTCTGAATCCTTTGCTGTTGTTATTGTGAATTAGTGCTAAAAATGTTTTAAATCACCCTGCATTAGATAACTTGTGCCTAAAGCACAGAGCTCGTACTGAAGACACTTGTTCTCTTTTGTATTTAGTCCATCCAAATGTTAATCTTTCTGCACAGCCCATTCAGGTTCAGAGAAGCCTTCTTATGCCCCAGTCATTCACTGTGTTTCTGCTGTGCAACAAACACCTGGTTTTCATTGACATGTTTTTCTAAAATCTTAGAAAAAAAATGTTATATAGACAAGGAAGTTATTTAAGTTCACCTCTGCTGTTAGATGAACTACCTCATAGACACTTCTTGTACCAGGAAATCAGATTTAACCTGACACTTAACAGTGCCATGTATTTTTTATAAAAATCTAACAGCTCCTGGATATGTATGTGAAAGTGTTATTTCAGGCTTAGATGTTTCTGAAAATATATCGGGAAGGTAGGACTATTTGCTTATTATACTTAAGACGCATTGAGTGTACTGCCTTCTCATCCACTAACAGACACATCTTTTTCTTTCCGCCGTGAGAAATGAGAGCAGGTTAAGACGTATCCAAGTCAGTTGACTGCATTTACTTGAGATGATCATGACAGTGTATGAAAACGAAAAAATGTGGAAAGAAAAAGGACAGCATAGTCCATATAAATACAACTGGGTGAATCAAAAACTTACTTTCTTGACTTCCTCACTGCTTTTTGAGACCTAACTACCATAGTGCATATTCCTCATGCCTCTGACTGGATTTTGAACTGGGTTATGTGTTCATTTCATGAAGGGAAGGTAGAAGAATAACCAATGCAATTGCCAGTGCAACTTTCTCTGTTTGTCTGTCTCCTTTCTCTAAAGGGCATGAGCTGTCTGCTGTGGGCATAAGCTGCTTGTTATCTGAGTTCAGCAGCAGATCAGTTCTTTTCTCAGTAGTTTTCGCTATAGTCAGATTCAGCTACCACAGGGTTTTTTTGTTTCCTTTCCCAAGAGGAGAACATAAAGAAACCTAAAAGCACAATTAAGGTTAAACAAGGGGATGGGGACCAAGGAGGCAGTTCTGCAAAATGGCATGTTGACCAATGTTTGTACCATATTTTGGAAATGTTCTCCACAGCAGTGGAGCTTTGAGACAACAGTAGTGATGTATGCATATTCTGAAGAAATAGATGGCTATTTCAAATCTTCTTGTTGTACTCCAAAACAAGTTCAAACCCACTGACAATATCTTTGAGGATTACACCATCGTATCTACTACAGCAAGCTCCGATTTACCCGTGTTTACTATTCTAAGCTACTTCCCCAAGGAGACAGGGTATACTTCCTCATTTTATATATATATATACACATATTAAAAAAATGTATGTATGTTTATATATATAATTATATATATAAAGATTCAGACCTTTTCATGCCCATAGTTTAGGAGGGAAACTACCCTCCCCTGGCACTTTTTTTGAGCTTGCATCCTGGAGCTTTCTCTTCTCTTCCTCCAGTTCATTTATGTTCATTACTGGGTTTTCTCCCTCCAGTCCTAATAAAAAAGTTCATACAATGCTTCTCCCATGTCTTCTGACACAAAGTCAAACATAACGATCATTTCATCTTAATCAGGTATAAGCCACAAGTGACTAAAAGGATTCCAGAGACTGAGCTCCCTTATTCTTTCCCTGTTATCCCTCCCGCTGACGTTTTTGAAGGTTGCCTTGTTTATCCTTCCCTACCTTTTATTCTTCTGCCACATTTTTGCTTTCTGGCAGTGTTTTTGCTTTTAATGACAGGTTGTTATACCAACTATCTTTAAAATCTAGGGAGGGAATGACCTCACTGCAGTTAATAGGACCCCTATACTAATTCTATTAAGTGGCTTTACTGACTGGGGTCAGTATTTTATTTCATTAAACTTCATCTTTCTTTGCTCGTGTTCAAAAGTGTGTGAGGAGGATCTCTAGCTTTCCACTGTTCTTCTAGAGGTTGATAATGCCATAGCTTTCACTGGGAAGGAAAGTGGGAGCAAGACTAAGAGTTAAGTAATTCCCTTACATCCCACTAGCACCAGAAGATTCTGTAATCAATGTTAAGTCTCTCGCATTATCTACCTGCAAGTCGCAATATCAGCTCATCGCAGTCTCAGTCTTGGGCAAACTGGAATTTCTGGCTATTATGAGAAAGTAAATAGCATAATGTAGGCTTTTTTCATTGAATTCTCATCGCTAATAAGGAAGTTCGCTGCATTTCTTCTATATGTCTAATATGTATATATTTTTCTTACCCAAGATTAGTTGGGGGTGGGTTTTTTTGTGATTTTCTTAATAGCAAGCCCAGAAAGTGGTATAACATAAAAGACAAATATTAGCTTGTATAAGTGTGGGATGAGTACATCATTTGGATAAATAAAGAATACCTCACACACTTTATGACAAGGTTAAACCTTTTTTATTTCTGGTATTGAAATAGGTTTGGACTGAATTTGAAATATTTCCTAAAGTTTATGTGCCCATAGTTTATAAATTTATGGCTTGGAGACATTTCTATGGCCATTAATTACAATCTGATCTAACAACCTTTATTCATATTGATGGGATCTTTGCCTGAGTGGTGACTACTTAACTGAGAGGTGATTAAATATATATAGTATAATTTAAAATGGCCAAAAAACTTTTAAAATCCAGGAAAACAAAGTCAGAATCTATTTAAAGGAAATGAGCTTGCTTAGAGTGGGCTGTTCGATCCACTAACGTCAGCAAGAGTTTTGTCATTCATATCAAAGGAACCTTTCCAGATGCCAGGCTAATTATTCAGGCTTTAGGTCTGCATGGATGCAAAATAGAAGTGGAGTGGTTTTTTTTGTTTACCTATACAACTATGTTGCATTGGTATGCACTCTAACTATATTGCACAAATACCTAATGCTTGTTTAGGAGTATGGACTGATGCATAAATTTGGAGGTTGGCTGCAATATAATCATTTGCATTAGCTATAAGAAAAAACTCATTTTACAGATATTCGTTCTGCCAATAAAAAAACAAAAAACAATCCTTCGAATGTGTGTTCGTGTGCCCTGTTTCTTTCTCTTAATGTAAGAGATTTTATTTGGGTAATTCTTTGACAGAAGAAAACAATTTGCTCTTGAGATACTATTTTTTAGAAGTTTTGTTTTAAGACTTTTTATGAAACCATTTTGGTAATAGTCTGTCTAGTTGGGATCTGGTCATGACACTTGGAGTGTGAACAGTGTTGAAAAAGTGATTCCCTTGGCCCTCTGGGCTCATTAAAAAGAGAGAACCCAGCAAGGGCAAGGGAAAAGCGATCTACAAAGGACTGTTGCATACTGTAATACGTGGCTTACGTGGTCTCACAGAACACTGACAGTTCATCATTACTAAAATCAACCTATATTCATAGACTAGTCTTTTCCCTAGAGAAACAGGAAAGATAGAAAGTTGTCATCACTACAATTTTTACTCAGTAACTGTTGTGAAACAAATATAGGAAAGAAGAAGGGACTTTGAGGTTCATATCAGATGTTTTTACCTTTTCTTTCTTTTGATGTTCAGTGATAGCTATTTAATGCTCATGTTACCATCTGATGACTCCCTCAAAGATAAGAACATTTTTCTGGCTGTTCACATGGACCTGATACTGAGTTGCTGATCTAATACATACGTAAAGGTAATATGAATCTTAATATCTGCTCAGATGAATTAGCCTACTACCAGGAAGCAATATTCAACCCAACAAAAACATCGCCTGCAAGAAATTTGAAACCTTAAAACAAGAAGTCCAGTTTGCCAACAAGATGAATAATACTCTTGTCTTTGAGATGGATAACTACCGCACAACCGTAACTTGACCAAATACATTTTCTTACAAAAAAACCCAACACCAAAACACTGCTTATTTCACCAAATCAGCTTCTATGAGGAGACACTTCAGGCCATGTTCTAGGGATAGCATTGCCCTAACAGTGGTGGTTAGGTACACGGGAAATAAAATATTATCATGTTCTGAACATGAGCAGCCTGATCTAGTTGAAGGTGTCCCTGCTCACCGCAAGGGGGTTGGACTAGATGACCTTTGATGGTCCCTTCCAACCCAAGACATTCTATGATTCTGTGATTCTATGAGTTAAACTGTTATATAATTATAATGAAGTTGTTTAAAAAAAACACATATGAGGCTCACTGTCATTATGAATGGATGTTCAGATGTGAGTATAATGGCTGTTGTGTAAAAGGAATTTGTGTATTGTATTAAGGCATGCAAGTGCAGATAAAGCTTCATTGCTATTAGTGACTGTCAATGGGATTTACAAATTAGCAACATTTTGACTGAAGGGACTTTAAGGTTAGAGTTATCCTTTTCTCTCATTTCTAATAGCAACCATGGAGATGGTACAATACAGAATAAAGAAAGGCAGACTACAGCTTGAGCTTTTGTTTCTTACTAGCAAATAGAAAAAGGACAAAGTGGTCTGGCATATAGACCATTTATAATTATAAGGTAGTTAAAAGTGGGGAAATTGTCAGTAACTGCAGAGTGTTTGGACAAAACCCCTGCAATTTGAGTTAATTATCTCTCCAGAGTTGTTCTTCTGAGCAAATCACATGTGTTTATGTAGTACTATTGTATTGGGGCTTTATTTATACTTGCTTTTTACATAGCCTTATTAAAAATAAAAATAGAGAAATCCAGAAACAGTGTTTGAAAAGTTTGTTAAAATAGATCAGCTGTCATTAAATAGACATTGGAATGCAAAGCATTTCTAACAGTCTGTTTTCAAGTAGCAAGGGCAAAATGCAGAATCGAAGAGGGAGGCATGAGGCATGTTGTATAATCCTGACTGTATCCCAAAGCAGTGCGAAGCATGTAGCTCTGCTGAACCCAGTGGAGCTCTACCTGCTCTAAGCAGCTGAGCTTCTGGATAATTTTGATTTAAAGCAGTGCTGCTGTCTCACCTTGTTTTTTTTTCCCCACTCTTTTAAGAACTGTCTTGTTTCTAAAACTGTGGAAAGCTCAGGAGCTTTGAATTTTTGAGTTATGTCATTTTTTAACATAACCAGATGTTATGAATTTCTCCAGAAAACACAAGCAAATCGGAGGAATCACTTGTCTTAATGTAAATATAAGTAAGCAGACCTAACCATTGCATGCTACATTGATAAACTCAGCATTGCTAATACCCTGTTTGAGCTAAGGTGGCAAAACCTTTAAAGCACACAGTAAACTTTGAAAATAAAGTTCAGTAAAAACTGTGTAAAACGTTTGTGAATTTAGCAGCTATCCATGATTGAAAAGATATTGTCTTCTATTATGTATAGGAATATTGCTGTTTTGATGAACTGTAAACCATAACTATAAACAATATGCGCCAAGTATAACTACAAAGTATAAAATTAACCCACAAAAAAGCAGCTTTCTAAAAGATTTCTAGCTTTTATTTATGATCATAAATGAAGAGTCCTAATCTAGAAACATGAAAAAAATAACATACTCCTGCCTGACATAACCAGGCAAGCAAAAAGCCCTGGGCAGAAGAGCAAAGCAATCATTTTTTTGTCAGACCTTAACCACAAAAGCAGTGGCAATTACAGAAAAAATGAGCTGAGAGATGTTTTCTTTTTTCCCCTATTGCCCTTCAATGCTGTCGCCGTATCTTTCAATAACTGAGGGCTGGACTCAAAAGGAACAGCAGACTGTAGCAAGACAAAGCTATTTATCCTTCTGCTAGAGCTGCTGGTGGCTAGTTACGCAGTATTTGGGCATATTAGTAGCCTGATTTAATTTTTTTTATAGAGTGCAGCAATTAGAGCTCTATTTTACAATCTATAGACCAATGTGTTATTCATTTATGTTTCAATGTCACTGATACTGCCTCTGCTCCTTCTAGTGTAATCCTTCAACTGAACAAGACAACGCTCTTGTTCGTTCCCTGTTCTCCTGAGAGGGCCCTTAGCATTCAAGTTTGTCCTCTCAGCCTCTGCAGTCCTACACAGGTCACAGCCTGTTCTTGTCGTGCTACTCTGTGGTCTGCCAACATTAGCATTTTTGTTCAGGTCAGACATGCACTTTTGAAATAATCTCCCAGTACGTGCTGGGCGCTTTTGTGATTCCACAGTGGACTCCTTTCAAGTAAAACTAAACAGCAAGATACAGTCCAGTACCCAGATACACTCTCCTAGTGCACTCCGACTGCTAATGGGTGCTCCATTTACAGGACCACACCAGAGCTATTCCAGAGTAAACTTCCCCTGAAGCACGTGTGGTGTGGTGACCAGGTCCTCTGTACCACATCTTCTGCACTGCGGATCCATTGCTGCACCACATTGATTGCTAACGAAGATACAGTCTGCAAAGTCAACATCTGGAAGAAAGGTTTCAGCAAGAGAGGTTGGAATGACTTGAGGAGAAGGGTGAATCTTTTATTTATCTGAGGCTGTAGCAGAATCTGAAGTCTAGGCCAGGGAACTGCTGAAAACTTTCTAGTATCCAAGCTATTGTATCAGCACAAGCAAAAAGCACTCTGCCCCTAACAGACAAAAAAACCTTATGTGGATGTCAATGACGAGTCATTGCCATGTTTTAAGCTTAAGTTGCTTATGCTAGAAAGGCACTGCTTTAGACAGAAAAAAACTATATTTCCATTACAGAAGTCTTTTGGAATAGGGAATGTGTTGCCTTATTTTGCAATGGAAACTGTCTAGCCATGGCGCATAGCAGGGAGGCCAAACAAATCAGTCCTGCTGAAGGACAGAGAGTGTAGCAGCATGGATGTGCACTCTTGGGTCCCAAGCTGATTAATTCCTTTGTGCATTGATGTAACCTGTGGAGGGAGGTACCTGGGATGGAGCCAATTCTATTTCTGTGTTGCTCTGATCCCTGAAGTGCGTTATCTTATATATATGTCTTGTATATTTGAATGTTGCTTGGCTTTTGCCGTCATGGATATCTTTTCCAACCTGTAGTATGTTGGATCTTCCATTTTGTCTTTGTATGGCCATACCTTCTTTCTTTCCTTACCAGTCTGCTGAGACCTCCTCAGGCTATTCTCGGTGAACTTTCAATGATCTAGTATTTCATCATGATGGTATTTCTCAAACAGTTAAGTTCTCTTTTGTATTTCTTTTCCTAAATTAATGTGGTTGTATTGTTGGGACACTGCAGTTCTGAATGGGCGACTTGTTGTTAGTCACAGTAGTAGCTACAAGGCAAATGCAAGGCAAATTGAACTCATGCTTGTGTTGTTCAGATTAGTCTTCTTCCTATGAGTGAGAAAGTGCTGTGCAGGGGTTTCTTTAGATAGGGTGTGAGTCCTCTGCCATCCCATTATACCTGATTTTATATACATGCTTGGGCTACTTCCATACCCACATCCGGCCTGCTATAACGTTGCTTACAGATGGTAATCAAAGACTTTTTGTGCCTATCAGGTTCAACTTGGACAACTTCATTTCTGGGCACTGAACCCTGTAAACAAAATTAAACAACAGCAAAAAAGTAAGCCAACTGCCTCTCAAAAGAAAAGGCAGGGAAAGTTGGAGATTTTCTAGTTCAGATTAGTTCAGTCTCAGATGATCAATTCTGTTTGCAGAGTTCCTTTGGGATGGGGAAAAGTATTTCTGACGTCCAGAAAAGAGAGCAGTGGACCTGTGCTGACCTTTGCTGTAATAAGTATAACTGAAGAGAGGTGAAACTACATGTGAGCTCAAACGGTGATATCCATACTGATGTGGATTTCCTCCTCAATGTCTATCTGCTAGGACTATTAGAACCCACCAGTCTATCTTAGGCTGTATAGCTGTGTAAATCAATGTTATCTAAAGATGAACCAGACAAGGATCTTAAGCTGGAAGGGATCTGCAGAAGGAATACAGTGCACCAACCATCACTTATATTTTGTTTGGATATCTTTTTTTTTTGTTCTGTTTATAGATCTTGATTCCACTCTGGTTTATGACAACCAAATAACTTGCAAAAGCAAGTCATGACTTGTTGCTGCTGCTGAATACTTATAATGAAATTGCAAATGTTCTCATTCTGATAAACTTTGCCAATTACAGTTCTGATACATTACAAAAAAGTTCAAATACAGCAGAAGTAGCCAGGTACCAGTGGGCATGGATGCAATTAACTGGGAAAGAATTTTAGACAAACAACTAGTCATCTTAAATGACAGTTTCTCATGAAAATTAGGGTTTAAAAAGTATCTCAGAGCATGTGAATAATCAGCACTAAGTGCTCATTAGCTCTGTGGAGGAGGAGGGCTTAAATGCTCAGGTGTTGTATCATGAAGATGTGTCTCTAATATCTTTTAAATCCCAAATTTCTCCTGTGCGGTGTAGACATGGTGTTTCAATTAGAGAAAAAGGGCGTTTCTGCAGTGTTCTCCCTTGCATAGGGTGGAAAGATTTTCTCTGTTAGATGGAAGTGGCAGTCTTTCACCAACAGAAACCAGTTTGTAACAGCTTGCTAGGCAAAAAAAAAAAAAAAAAAAAATTTAAGATAAACACATTTTTTAGACTGCTTATAGGCTGCTGGATGGATGTTTGTGCCAAGCACATATGTTCCTGGTGTGATTTCACATAAAGTTCCTCAGTGACACGACTTTATTCTATGACAGACTAAAGAGAGGTTCGTTCATTAGCTAATTTACGACCTTCCTTTTCCTCCATAGGAGGAAAAGGAGAAACTTTGAAGTATCTTGTTCTGGCATTTTGATACAAAATAAATATTTTTTTGCTTTCAAGCAAGACTTCTGTCTATAAGTATGCCGGAATTCAGATTAAAGATGTCTCAAAATATTTTTTTTCTCTTTTATAAAGAAATGCCCCATAAACAATTTTTTTCCATCTGACTTGAATTTTTTTTTTAGCTTCCTGACTTTTTTTTTTCTGTTACCCCTACTCTAGTGAGTGTCTAGTGAACTGAAAAATTAATTATTTGCACAGCCATAGGGGTTAGTCAACAGCAGAGCTCTAGGTTCTTCTTCCTCTGGAGTCTGTAAAAGAAGAGTGAGAAGCTTTTTTTAAATGTAATTCATTTAATGTACTCCTTTAACAAATCTAGTCAGGCATGATATGCCAAAGAGTTTGCAAACTCTTTAGTGGGTTTAGCGGTTTACCTTCTTTGAATGCCAAAGTTTTAAAACTTTCTTAAATAATTTTGTTCTCTTAAGTTACAATTAGATGTTCTGTCCTTTTTTTACATTGATTTTAAAAAAGAAAATTTTAGTTTCTTAATGTAATATATCTCAACATTGTTTTCCTAGTGCAACTTGTTTAATTCCATTTAATTATAATGGATATTTCCTCAGTTCTAGAATTTACATTGTTGCCATTGATTTTTCAACCTTTTGAGTAAAAAAGATCCTTTGCATTTTCCCCATTTACAGTAGAAATGTTGATAAAGCTCTTTTTCCTGAATTTCCTTTGAGATTTCTTTAATGCAAAAAATATATTTGTGTGTTGGCATAAACATTTCTTATGATTTTATTTCCTGGAAACATGTATATGATGTCTGAGGTAGATGCTAGTAATATGTGTCTCTATCTTTATTTTTATTAATATGGTTTTAAAAAGCTGAAGTAACTTATTTTTTCTCCCCACCATTCACAATTTTGTCTACTGAACACCATAACTAGTGACAGAGTCTTTCTGTTAGATATTTACATTTATCAAAACGACGAAGGGTTGGATACTTGCAAATTCTTGTCTTTTTGTTGTCTGTTTTTGTTATTTCACTTTGGAAGGATTTTTATTTTTTTATTTTTTAAAACATTTTGAGACAATGTCAAGCTTATACTTCTAGATTTTTTGAGTCTTAGGAGGCACATTAAAAGATGTTTTTCACATTTTCCTATTCCTTAAGTTGTTCCTTAGCACTTACAATAAAGTTTTTCATTCTGTTAATGGATGGCACTATGTTCCATCTAAAAGTGCATAGTCATGTATCTTAATTTTAAAACAAAATTTAGACATAAACCATTTTTACTTCAGCTTTTGTGGATTAAGTGTAAGTTTCAAAAAATGTCTAAATAATTGTCTGTAGCTTCCATCACCCTCTTATTTCAAAAGAAAACCTTGTGTCTTTAGGAAAATATTCCTACATTTATTTGAAAGGCTTTGCTTTCTAGTAAATTTTCTTTGATATATCACCTGCTGTTTTGTGATGAAGCGTTTTTAATGAATTCTTTCTTTAGGTTTTTAATGAATTCTTTCTTTAGGTTCACATAGCATACCGCATTTGATTTCTTGCAACATTTCTTATTTATTTTTAATCTTTTAAGCAAAATATTGGAAACAATAATTTTGGCTACCTTTCTGCAGGAAGTGTCTCCAGGGAGTGATAGTCTGCATATGAAAATTGGTCTTGATAGTGAGGAGAGGAAGGAAGAATATGTTAAAAACCTGGGTTTCTGTGTGCAAGCACGTGCGTGTGTGTGTATGGATATTTGTTTATTATCGTATGGTGTAGTACTTGACTTGGTGATGGCATCCCAGTTAGGATCCGACAGTAAATTCCTTTGGCTACTGTTTCAGTTTTTGTTAGAAATACCCATTACATTTTTTCCTTTTATTGTGTTCTTACATGGCAGCACCTTGTCTCTTGTTTTGCACCAACCATTGCAAGCCTTCGTGGGTCAGGATGTCGTGTGACTGGTGTTAGTGTGTCCTTCCCTGGGCCATAGGTACAGTTTGCCAGCTTTAGGGTGTATTTCACATTTTCTGAGCTGTCCTTTCAGACACTCATTTTCCTTCAGATTTGGCACAATCTAAAATTTTGTATATATATCAAATGTTCATATATTCACCTATTTTTCCAAAAACTTTATTTAAGGTGTTTTTAATTTTTGATGTCTAACTTGAGCCACATTATAGGGATCTTATTTTCTAAAACTTAAAAGCAATTATATCACAGAAATATGTGCCTTACTAATTTGTGCCTTTCTAATTTGTATCAACGTGTATGTTATTGTATTGTTGCTGCCAGGATTCAGTTCTGTAAATCTATTTTGACAGTCTCTGATCATTTCTTATTCCATCTGGTTTTGAGTTTCATAGCACTTGTTAGTTGTTTTTTTTTTCTTTTTTTTTCTTGTATGCCTCCCTCATACTCCAATTACTGCTATATAATTATTAATTATATCTAGCTGTTAGTTTGGCTACTGATCACCTGGAATCTAATTTGCAATCAAAAAATGTGTTAAATTTATAGGTATTTTCTAGACATTCCTGGTGCCACCTATTGGTTAAAATGTAGAAATGCAGCTGCAACTCCAGGACAAAAGCAATTCTTATGTGTATACGAGTCTGTGTCAGACTCATTGTTTACAGACATATGCTATCTTCAAATATGTATCAATAATGTGTAGATTACTAAAGAGAATGCGTTACTAATTTCTAGTAACTTTATAAAGTTTTGAAGAATTTTCTTTATTTAAAAGATTCAAATAAATATCAACACTCCTTCTCAATTGCAAACTTCACTGATTAAACATTGTGAAAGCTGGATAGGGCAGCTCCCTATTCTTTCTGTTAATTTCTTCTCTGTTAGTTTGGCATTTTTATTAAGGAGTGTGTATGAATTTTAAACACATTTCCTGTAACAGCAGTTTTTTTATGTGCATATAAACATACATATAGACTTTGTTCTCTTTAATATGCACTTACTGGAGAGAGAAATTTTTTTGCAGAAAGCTATTAAATTACTGATTTATGTGGGGAATATAACTTCATGTATTTTACCAACCAGGACAAAGTAGATAGCAACAAGGGAGTCTAGTGTAGCACATTTCTGAGCACAGATGATATTACTTTACAGACAGTGCAGAAATGGTGAATTTACAGAGCTGCAAACACAGAGTCAGAAATGGAGCTGGCCCATTCGCTCTGACACTAGATCCCAGTCTGATACACAGAGACAGTGAATCAGTCTGAAGTGGCTATGGAGCAGATCTTGTAGGTGGTTTTGGAAACATAAAGATGCCTGGAAAGTTCATATGTCCCAAAGAAACATTATTTCCCCAGGTAGCGCCCCATGGCAAGAGGGATTTAGGAGCGGCACAATGTTGTTTCCAGGCTATTAGACGATACCCTGCCCAAGGTTTTCATCAGCGATTAAAGGCTCACTTAATGAAGCTGAATATAAAGCTTCAAGTCTTTCATAAACGTAGATACTGAAAACGTCATAGGAATGAACAGCTGAGGTGTCGGTTGGGTTCCCCCCCCCCAGTTCGTTTTGTATTATGGGAGATTGTTTTGGTTCATTTGTCTACTTCTGACACACTTCTATTGGATTATACCATCTGGTGGCCCTGCCATAGTTATAAGTTAAGTTGGATTTGTGCGATTAAGTCTGTATTAATGAGAGGAATTTTTGCATAATTGTGGTTGACAACTGAAGTCCTGGCAATGCTGATAGATGATTAATTACCATTAAGTACTCTCTTGATATTCCTACACTACAAAATCAGTTTTGTTTCACAAATATGTAATACTTAATTAGATGAATTACCTAATTGTTTTGTCCTTATCTGGAGTAAAATCTGACTTGATTCCTCAACTTGTTTGACCTCTTAAAGGTCTACAAGTAGGTATTGTATCTGTCAGATAGTGTGTTTCTCTCTAAGAGATAGCATTTAAAAGTTAAGCTGAAGAAGAAATATTATTAGAAGTCTGAGATAAAGCACTGCACGAGTTGTTGCTTCTTCAGGAAAATCCATAAACAAAGTGAAGTTCAGAAAACCCTTACTCTTTTATCCTTTGTGATTATTTTATCTATTCTCATTGTTTTCTAAGAACAGAAAATTGTAGCACCCTCAATTTTCCAGTTTATTAGAAAGACAATACAAAAGTATCTAACTGTTGGCCCTGCTGTGCTTTACAGATAGGAAAAATGCAGCCACTGCAGGTGTGTTTGTAGTTTAAAGCCATGTTAGCACACGTTTAGAAAACAGGGAGCCTGCCTCTAACTTTCTGCTTGCCTTTAGACATGTTATTCTGTTCTCATTGTAGTACTTTAGTTCTTGCTCTGTATTTTTGAACTCGTAAGTTCTTGAAGAAAGCCTCCAGCACAATGGTCTGTCCTCCAAAATGGGCAGTGGAAAGGCATAACCTTTACATGAGCAGTGCTCCAGAACTATAACAGGTCGCATTACAAAATAACGCTAGTGAAAGGGAAGGTCTAGTGAAATGATATGCAGTCCTGACCTGCTCTTGACCTAGATATATTTCAATTTGGAAGTATTTCTTGCAATAGTCAGCCTGTTGTCTCAACACCTCGGCTGCTCGATTTGCATTGCACATTCTGCCTCTGTACAATGTGTTCGCAAAATTAATCTGGGAGATAAATAGTGTGTACGTGTATAATTGTGCTTATTTTACTTGCATGCAAGAAGGCAGATTTTAGTTCTGCAGTCACGCAGTAGCCTGCTTTCACTGAAAGGAAGTACCCTAAAACTGGTTTTGTTCCCAAAATGAATCACAGGAGCACGGCCTCTTCTCACGTGACAGGCCTGTTCCGTGTGTGTAGCATAGAAAAGGCAAATCGATTTATGTTAATGCCAGAAATAGTTTTGCTTCTTTCTTTCCCTCAGTCCTCACAGCCCAGTGGGGAAGATTGGCCTCTTGTTCCCCGCCATGCACAGGCCGAGCTTGAGAGCCCAGCATACAGCAGAGACCTGTCCACAGCGGTTTGCAAGTGTCCCACAGACCACAGTGGAAACGCAGGGATGCCGCCACAGCCACGAAGGCCTCACTGCAACCACAAGATGCACAGGCCATAGTGGAACTGAAGGAGACTGAAGGAAAGGACGTTGGGAGAGGAAAGTTTTCGGGAGGAGGCAACAGGAGGCAGGGTGTCTCCTGTGGGCCCACCTCGTCGCTGGCAGCCGAGCGAGGGTGTGGCTGCCCCAGTCAGGCTGTCCCCCTCCTCTGCCAGGGTGAAAGCCCAGCTTGCAGGCCTGGCTCTTGAAGAGCAGTACTACTGAGAAATGGCGAACATAAAGCACCATAATACCAGCCCGTGGTTTACATTTTCCAGCCAGAATAATGCTTTAACCTCTCTGCGTGTGTTAAATGGGGCTCAGGATAATTACTTCCTTTCCTCACAGGGGTGTTGTGAGAATTAATTAGTTAACATTTGTATGGGCTTCCAAGATACAAAGTGCTATACACGTGCTAATTAGTTTGATTATTATTAGCTGTATGTCATTTGCACTGTCAGGAAACCCATACGTGAATAATCCAGCCCAACAATTCAGTTTTATATACTGCATCCTAGCCAATGGATTAGAAATGCCTCTCATAAAAGAAACAGTAGAAGAAATAAAGGTGTGCATTGTGTAGCTAAAGAGGTTTGCTACCCAAGAGTGACATTTTCATCTTATAAACATTAACAAAATACTGCTGTAGTGGGTTTTAATTCTCAAAGCAATCGTGAAAACCATTTTGCCACATAGGCGTTCTGGACTCTGGATCTTCAATTACAGGGAAAATTTAAAAGTACATAGAAAGATGGCCTTTGGATAGGAGGTAGCATCCCACCAGATATGAATGTGTCTATAATCAGCCTCTTGGATTTGGCTATAATTAAGCAACTGGCAGTGAATCTCTCTGTTAGTACGTTTCCAGCCGTATTGCTCGTGAGGCTTGAGGCTAAAGCTGCTTTATAATGACCTTACATACCTAAGAAGAGCAAGAGTTCTCTGAACATATGTCCCAGGGTAGCACTTCTGTACTGTAGGAAAAAGAAGGTATTAAAAGGAAAAGAATGAGCTTTCATGAGAACTATAACACATGAAAACTTATTTCGTAGAGATGTGTGGTTTTACCTCAAAGTTAGTCATAAGTATCTTTTTAACAAGCAAAGACCAAAGCAATATTATGGATATAATAAGTGGGGGAAAAAAGAGAAATACCTTATGTAAATCACTCCAAAAAGCAAGTCTGCCAAATGACATTCTTATAATAGGTGATGGTCCCTATACTATCCTCTTTCATGAAATTTTCATAATCAGTAGTAAGTACAACTCATTCGTCTCTCCACTCTCTCTGGGCTTCCCAGCATCTTATTCATTCCCCTCACCTAGTCTCATCACCTCTATGTAACCCTTCCATTTATTCTATTTTATCCTCATCCTGTCTTGATTCACCCTGTTTCTTGGTGTTACTATGCTTTTCCTTTTCTTCTCTATAATGCATTTTTGCATCTACAATTTTCTGCTATTCATGCTTTCCTGAGACTGCTTTGTGGCTTTCTTCTCCATTTTTTACATTCTTTTCCCTGGCAAGAATCTGAATCTTTTTTCTTCTTTTTTTCTCTTTTCCCCCTTTTCTCCGTTCCTCCCCTCCCCCCCTTCCCTTTCCCTTTCCCTTTCCCTTTCCCTTTCCCTTTCCCTTTCCCTTTCCCTTTCCCTCTCCCTTTCCCTTTCCCTCTCCCTTTCCCTTTCCTTTTCCCTCTCCCTTTCCTTTTCCCTCTCCCTTTCCTTTTCCCTTTCCGTTTCCCTTTCTCTTTCTCTTTCCCTTTCCCTTT
>JAVKLA010000008.1:426278-451006 GCA_034782735.1 Sagittarius serpentarius
CTTTCCCTTTACCCTTTCCCTTTCCCTTTCCCTTTCCCTTTACCCTTTCCCTTTCCCTTTATCCTTTCCCTTTCCCTTTTCCTTTCCGTTTCCGTTTCCCTTTCTCTTTCTCTTTCCCTTTTCCTTTCCCCTTACCCTTTCCCTTCCCCTTTCCCTTTCCCTTTACCCTTTCCCTTCTCTTCCCTTCCCACACATGATAAATAAGATGACTCTCCTGTAATTTACTGTATTTCATGGAATACTAATAGCATTGTGTGTTACATTTTTATGTGTTGAAAGCACTTAGAGTTTTGGGAGGAGGATATTTGTATAGTCATAAACCCTCTGGAGCTGGGAATATAATCTCCCCGTTCTGTGCCTAAGTTGTCTCTGACTTCAATCAGGGTAACCATGTTCTTAAGGGCGACGTACTTGCTATGGTGTTCTGCTGAAGCAGCACTTTCCTGATAAGCCCACCTTAGTCCAACATTGTAAATCCCTACTATGTTTGGATGATTTATGTATAATAAAAGGTAACTGAGTAGTAACAAAGCCTTTGTGTTTGTGATTTCTTCTCAAATAGTTCATCTGAACCTGTTACTGTACAAACTGCTCACCCTCTAAGATATGATCTTCATTTCATAAATTGTGCTAGCAGCCACACCATTACTCAAACTCAGTTCATGAATTGCCCTTTTGAAAAGGAGGAGGAAGGATTGAAAAGGAACTGATGACTTCTGTGGGCACTGTTAATAAAGTTGATTTACTACCAGTCATTCAATGCAAAGATGCTTCATCATCTGCAATGTGATACAGTGTGGTGATCATGGTGGAAATCCATCACCTAGAGGTGGCTGCTGGCATCTGCACTGTAGGGAGCAAACAGCTGTGGAAGCTGGGAACTGGCTAGGTTTCCTAGCTCCTCCCTAAGAGGTCTGTGGCTGTAATCCGACTCTTCAGTTGTTTCTTACAAGTGTGTTGAGTATTTTCTGACATGCTGATCAAACCTCCTTTCCTTCTTCCCTACCTTTTTGTGTTCTTGCACTTCTGCGGAGCTAGAAAGAAGAGAAATAAAAGTAATAGGGAATGCATGCATGTCCATCTGATCATGAAGGTGTGCATGTATATATATATATATACACACACATTTACATTTGGCCGTCAGAATGCAAGATGGGAATCTAATTTAATATTCAGGTACTATTCACACAGTCCAATGGAGTAACTTTTTATTGTGGTTACTATTAGAAATACCCAGTCATTATTCTGTCTCACCTTTGTGCTTAGCTGAGGACCTTGCAATAAATCCTTTTGACTTTTGGCAAAATGGGAGAAGAATATGATGAAGTAGCTTCTTTAAAAATACAAAGAATAGTGACCTCAGACTAGCTGCAAGTCAGTGAAAAGGAAACAAATTATTTTTCCAGTGGCTGAGTCCCCTGGAAGATTTCTAATGAAATCTTTGTTCATGTAAGAATCATTTTCAGGAAACGTTTTATGATGTCACACCCCCAGTTACTGAGACTTCTGGATCTGATCTTTGTGTTTAGTTTTTCAACTTGTGAGTCACTGTCTTTGAAATATTTATTTTTTGATCCAAATCCAGGGTGTTCATACTAAAAAGGCAGAGTTTGGTTTGTATAAATTCATGATGCTTTCTCATGCATAGAACCATCTTCACTGCATATGTCAGTAATTTAAGTCATATTTAAGCACCTATGAATGTTAAATACCCACTCTTTGTGTTCAGTCACATGTCTTTTTGTGTATGGCTTTATGTCTAATTAGAAAAATAATAACCATCAGGTTTCCCATCTTGTGAAGTAAATCTGAAATATCCTTATTATGAAATGGAGCCTTCAGGGGAAAATGTGAATACTTTATTAAAAATAAAAAATAGTAGTGGTACAAAAGCTGATTAACAACAGTCATCTCCCTGAAGATCCTGCTCTCTACAATGCCAGTATTAAGCACCTCCAAGAAATATGGAAAGAAACGCTCCTTTTAGCAAGCGAAGGACTACCTAAGTAAAGGTGTAGCTGCACAAGACTCATGCATTTCAAATGCAACATTTTTTGCTGCAAAAACTTACTGGGTTCCTGCTAAAAGGCCACTAATTTAAATTCCTTTCTAGTGCTTACATTTTTATAATTTGCTACATTTTTCTGTCTCCTTTCTTGATTGGTAGTTAATTTCCTATGGGTTTATGGTAATTTCGCGTATTTTACATTCTTGATCATCTTTTTTCTTTTGAGAAGAACATATTAATGTGTTGTGATTTAGATGGTAGCAGCAAATTTAATTTTTTTAGGAGGGCTACAGGAATTAGTTATGATGTTGGCCTCAACAGTGGGCAGACCACTATAATTTCAACACCAGAAAGACTGAAGTCTTACTCTGCAGATTTCTATGAAGCATTACAGCAGTGCTGGTGCTGGAGTTGACCTTTGCTCAGTAGCTATTAAATATGCAAATGTTTTCTAAACCTACTGTAGAGAAAAGTTCTAAGCTACAATTTCACCCTTATACATATACTTCGTATGTTCTAACAGATTTCGCATTAATAGCTAAGATTAGTTACTTTTGAACCCTGGTCTGTATTGATTGCATTATATTCAGCCATGGATAACATGAAATGCTGCCAGAGCAGGGATTTAACTTAAAACCAAAGATGGCCTAATATTATGGATTCTCAGAATAAGAGAAAGCACGGAGATATTAAGCAAAAATTGTAGTTTGTCAGTGCTTAATCCTTTTATGACTATATCAGTAAAAAGATAAAACCTGGGATGTTACTGGACTTACCGTAATAGTTCCAGTGAATAAAAATATTATTGTGTATATTTTTCACTTTGTTCAAGCACCCAAGAATCTCGCCTCTTCTTGAAAAGATATCTTTAAAATTAAGGGAGGCAGACTTCCTTTTCTGCCAAACATAAATACACAAAACCTTTATGAATATAGAGAGATTTGGATTCTTTCTCAAAGAACAGTCATGCGTAATGTTGCCTTCCCAGGGAAACTGGACAGTAATGAATTGCATTTGTAAGCAACAGTCAAACAATGGCAAAAAAAAAGGAAAAAGGAAAGGAAAGAGAGAGAGAAAAAAAAAAAAAAACAAAGGAAAAAAGGCAAACATAAAGAAAACATTTTCATGCCTGCTGCAAAATGCTAAACCCAGGCATTTCATGGAAACCATAACTGTTCTTCACTGAAATCAGTTGATACACAATGAAGATACATGATGGAAGGTCTTTTAGAACAGAAGCGTATTATCTGCCTTCTCATCACCTTTCCAAAAATCTACCTTCAACTTTGACCTTTTCCATAAGGTTGAATAAAATGCAAGTTATTTTACAAAATTATAAAAACAAAAGTCAGAACAGAACAAGAATTTTAGTAAAACATAGAATATAAATGACTAAGTAACCTTGATTAGTGTAGCATTTATCCTGACTTTTGCATTTTGTAGGAGTTCTGCCTGAATTAAACGGTGGGTAAGGAAATTTGGATTTACTGTAGAATGAATGCATGTAAAAGGCTGATTTTTAACAAGCGAATGCAGGCAATTAGAACCTGTGGATATTCTAATCTTACTCGTGGGAAAAGCAGTAATGGTAATTTTGAGGTATTATGTGTCACACTTCTTTTATAGTGATCAAGTATATTTTCTTGATCATTGCCTTTAAACATTTCTTTGAACAAAGCGGGCTAGAATGGAAAGGAGATATGTATTGTTTCTTCTTCACTGTACAATTTCAAAGTGAATATGTTGTTGAAAAACAGAAAAGAGCACATTTCAACCTGTGAAACTTTCTCCTGTTTTACATTTTGTGGCAAAACTACATTTCTCCATTTTTAGTGGAAATTATGAAATATTTGGAAAGCTTTTTCCAACTGCTATCTAGTTCTGAAAAAGAGTTAGGTAATTTGGAGAAATACTGCAATTATTTCACAGAGACACTTTTTCATATTTTGAGAGCTGGTTCTTCAAATTATCCATCAGTGGGTTATTATGTATTCCTCTTATAACACATTTATATTTTATTCACATTGATTCAGAAAGCCTGCTGCTATTACTGTTTTCCAGGAAACATAAATCTGGAATTTCTTCAGAGTTAAAGACAACTTAAAAATGACATTTAAATGCTTCCAAGCTAGAGCCAGCTTCTTCCTTCTAGCTGTTGTTTGCTTCAGGAAGGACTTTCCCACATAATAAATCAAATTTGAGTATCCAATATGTCATGCAAAGGTACCACGAGGCAGTCAGGGTGGCCGAAGGTGTTCACACACGCTGATTTATACACGGGCTTAGAGACCTTGAGTCAAAGGCAGATATGTTCAACTGAGCAATTACAGGTGGAATCTTGGCCTCACGAACACTCGTAACAAAATTTCTGTTAACTTCACTAGAAATGAACACTCCAGCATCATTACTTAGGCTGTAGTATATTACAGGTGCAGCTGCTCTTAGATGTGCTATGCCCAGAGGGATGCTGCTGCTCCACATCACCGCGCGTTTCTGCCACCTTTTTTGTACAGTTGAACGTTCAGACATGTGGTGAGCTGGACTGAGCATCAGCATTTACAAAATGAAGATATTATTGTTTAGTTGCATCAGGCGCTTCCCCACGAGAGACATGATTAGGAGGGTTACAGAAGCACGTCTTTGGGGGTTATTTTGGCACCAGCATGGCTGAGACTGGCTTTAAGCGCCTCATAAAAATCAAAAGCGCTACAGTGCGTGTGCTGGGTAACTGTTAATTGGGTTGCTGTGCTTTCTTAAACTTGGTAAGTGTTTGAATATTCAAATTCCACAGCAGCCCGCAAGATATTATTCAAACATACTGTGCCGGGATAGACGTTGGCAAGTGCTGCAGTGAAAACAAGTCACAGTTTTCATTTCACCTCCCTTCAAAATCAGCAAAAAGTTGACCCATCATGCTCCTTTTCTTCCACGCTAAACTGAGGGATTTTGAGGAATATTTAGGTTTGCACTTAAAAAAGGATGGCATTTTAATTTGACAGCAGAGCATGTCTCTAGCCATTCACACACCCTCCAAGCTGAATTATTCTTTCAGTTAAGGGACGTATTTTGGCTGGAATATGGTTCATAAATCTATGTTAATGACACATTGGATTTTAACTTAACTGTTACAGACCATATTGAACACATGTACAAGAATTTGGTCAAATAAATTCATCTTTAATCTTCTGGCCTTTTTTCCTAAAAAGCTAAATATTTTTTGTTTTGTTAAAGTGCTACCTTCATTATGAAATTCAGACAGCAAAATTCTATAGCATTTAGAGTTGATGGGTTTTGTGATGGTCATTTGAAATCCAGTCACATTTTTGATCCAAATTAAAGCAATTTTGGTTTTAATTATTATTTTTTTTCCCCAAGGAAAATTTTTCATATCATCTTGTTTCCTGGTACTATTTTATTTGGTGAAGAATCAGTCAAGCTACTCCCAATTTTTTCCACCTTTAAAGAATCTCCCATAATTTTTCAAGTTTGGGGAAGGAATTCCTGTTCCTGTGGCTGGGTAGATGTTTCTCCTCAAGGAAGTTCCTTTGTTTAATTGTTTTCCTTATGTTACACTTCTATCAATTAATATAGTGACGTTAACATCTATCCTGTGTGCCTTCCTTACTGAAGTCACATTCTCTAAACTAATTTAATTGCTTTTACTGCATACAGGATCATGATCTGCACCTTGTTCCACTGTTGATTCGCTGGTTTACCTCCTCTGACCTCTCTGAATTAGCCCGAGCAAAAACTAGTGAAACAATACAGAACACCATATAGGAGGTATAAGTTAATGTAGCATGCAGCGTGATAGCAGCTGGCTTTAAGTATGTGATACGTGCTTCCACTTCTTACAGTCTCATATATTTAGCTTCTTAAGTCCTAGCATCTGTGGGGTTTAATTACTCCAAGTGAGAAGTACAGTAATGGAAAGAGAATAGGAAGGAATGGAATAGGTAATACCTGGAGCTGGTGGACACATGAGAATTGGTTAATGTGAAGTGATTTTCCATTAAGTTGAAAGACAGTTTTATTTCTTTTTCCTCAGTAATGTCTAATATATGGAAGGATCTTTGCTATTGCCTAGTGGTGCTCAAGTTATATCTGCAAAGCTCTGTGATAACTCCCAATAGCTCAGACTTCATCCCAGTGACACAGGAATGGCAGAAGTAAGCATCAGGCTGTGTTTAGTTTCTTTGGCTCATGTGGGATTCCTCTGTAGCTGAGGGTTTGGCACACCTTCTTATCTGTGCCTCAGCGGCCTTCGCAGATATTTAAAAGCTTCATAGAGAGAGTAGTTATCAATCTATTTCTCCCCTAAGAAGAAGATCTGAAGAAATTTAAATGGTACATGAATGGAATATCCTACTTTACAAATTATGAATATTTTCCATAGTACCACTAGGTTTTTTTCTTCTGGTATTGTTAGAATTTATTTTGACTTCTATTTGAAGTATCTGATACCTTCATGTATGCAGATTTTGTTTTATTATTCTTGGGCAAAGGCCTTTAGTTCTGTCTGTTGTCCTCTCATATTGCTGCAGTTTTCTGAGATTTACTATTGATTGCAATCGTAACATCATTATAAATGCCTAGCACCTTACCTCTGAATTTTTCAACTGTTTAAAGAATTTAAAAAACACTATTATTTAAAATCAGGAAAACACTGTCTTTTGAATCATTTCATCTTTATTCTCTCCAGGAGCTGCCTTAACCTGCTGTATTCTTTAAGTGAAAGACTACTAAGGGTGTTTAATTCCTTTTCCTTCTACTACTTTTAAAGAATATTTTTAATTAAAGAAATTTAAAATGTGACTTGTTATTTAAAATGTCCGGGGGGGGGGGGGAGAAGTATGGAGGTGTTTCCATAAAAAAAGACCACTTGAATCATGCTTTATGCTCTTTTGAGCAGGCTCTGAACAAAGGGAAGATGTGAAACAAAAAACACCAGAAGATTTTCTCATTCACACAAAGTCCTTGTGTATCTGTACTGTCTTTTCTGAAGTACGGCAGGGGATGGTTCCCTTCACTGTGCATAAAAGAAACCAAACAATAACGGCAGTAAATCTTGTTTGCTGTCTCCCACTGACATACACCCAAGGACCAGGACACTAGATGGATTCTTGCCCCGCGTACGAGACGGTATAGCAGGAGCAGCTGTGCTTGCCACAGGATCTCCTGCATACTGCTGGGCAATTTCTAGCGCAGATCCCAAATAGTGAATAAAACAAGCAGATATTTAGTCAGCTACTACTGCTTGCCATAATTTTCTGCCATACTGGTAGGTTTGTTGCTCATACCTTGGAGCAATGGTCTTACCACATTTTTAAGAACAACTTAATTCTTGCTGTCCCCGTGAAACGTTGTCTTTAGACATGAAGTCCTCCCTGGATGTCGCATACCTCTTTACTGCCCACAGTCCAAGGGAGTGTGCTTTAGGCCTTGCCAGCATTTGCAAATTTAGCATTTGTAATTTCAACAGTGCCAGCAATAAGTGTAACAGCAGGACTGACTTTTGCAGAGACCAGGTTCATCATGTGTCTATCACAACCAAGAAACCTCTGAAATGCAGGGCTCTAGCTCTGCTATTCACATATTGGCATATTGTTGCTATGCTGCTGTTGCTGCTGTAAGATGGATATTATTTCTTCTTAGCAGATTGGCATAAGTGACTTCCCCCCATCCCCTCCCCTCCGCTGCCAACAGATGGAACAACAGTCTTCCTGTACTCGGTAGGAGACACGGGAATTAGTAGAAGTCATCTAGCTGTGCCATCAGGGAATGTGCTGTTGATGCTTGAACTAGAGCATCAGTATTTTTGCTGTACTGAGTTTGTAACTAGCACTTCTTTTGCCAGCGGCTGTTTTTGTGTTTGTTGCTGAAATTTTAAATTCCTTCCAGCCACTCAGTTTCCTAGAGCAGCGGTAGAAGCTTTCACAGACTGCTGAAAGCTTGTCAGATCCTTGCAAAGCTGATAAACTTTGGTGTCTTGGAGGTTTCACCTTCATCAGTGCATGGAAATGTTCTAGAGGATGAAATATGGCACCATCTCATCGATGTCTTTACAGTTTATAGTGTCTAAATAGAATTTGGAAGGAAAAGACAGTAATTGCACCCAGGACCTAAAGGCAACCGAATGCTTTGAACCTGCAAACACATATGAATGGGTGTTGTCCCATTGGATTTCTTTGCTGGCTGAATTCAGGCTACTCGTGAGCATAAAGTTTCTCATACCGGTAACTGCTTGCAGGGTCTGAGCATCAGTCCTGCATACAGGTTTGCATTTGTGCATAATATAGAGCCACGACAAAAATGAGGTAATTTTGATGGTTTTATTTTGTTTTCTGCTTTAGGTTTGTGGCTTCCAGGCAATTCTGAACATGATTTATAGTTGCAGCCATGTCAGTGGAAGTTAAAAGAATTTAATGCCCTCATTTGTTCTCACAGAAGTCAGATTTTATGTGATGTGAGATCTGTAATGAGGCTGTGCATTAAAATGGAAGTGCAAAGAGATTCCTTGGGATGCAGCTCCTTTACAGCTCACTGCCTCTGATCGATTTGAAAGGCTGCTTTACACATTATAAATGGATTTTGACCACAGCAACTTGGCATTCTCTAGTACTAAAAGCTGGATTTCCTGTACAGTGGCAACTTTGTGGCTTGCCAGAATAACTGACCTTGGGTATGAATCCCTGCGTCGGCCTGTTACAAGATCATAATGTGCATAGTCAAACAGCAGAAGCTAAGTTCCTTATCAAGAAGTCCTTTGAGTAATATAGGACAGAGGGGTGAACTCAGCTTTTCTTAACGGTCAGTCTGAGAGGGATGGTAAAAGACAGAGAGGGTTGACTCACAACTGAGGGGGTGGAAATCAGGGGTATTCTTTTGGGTGGGTGTCTCTGAAGTTACCATTCGTTCATAATTCACAGTAGGACTTCTCTCATAAAATGCTGTGAAAACATAGACTTTTTGCCAAACGTCTGCATTTTGGACAGAGATCTCACTTGCTTACATTGGGTAAAAGTACAAACATTGCACGGGGGCAGGAAAGAACCACTGAAACAAACAATTTCATGTTGTAAAAAGGAGGTCAAGAATATCTTGGCAGTGACCAGTTTGTCATTTACTGCCTCAGGTTTCCTTGCCAGCATTCAAATTAAACTGGACTAGAATCAAATCACTTCTATCAGCACCCTGCTCTAACCTTTGGTTAAGCTGATAATACTCAGCTTGTTGAAATGTTTAAGCTATATCAAAACTGCATCACACTATCACTCCTTGGCACATTTGTGTGACTGGTGAATAGGACCCTACCCAGCATGATTTTCTTGCGCAGTTACAGAATATTAATACCATCAGCTCTTTATGAGCCACTTGGTGCTGTCAGTTGCCTAATGTAGAGATGCAAAACATTTTTTCTCCTCCTGAGAAATGTGATTTATTAGATTATTATTGAAAGAGAATGCCATTTCAATAGTGGCAAATGTGCACCATTCAAGAGAAACAGACATTCACAGGGAAAAGATTGTCACCACAACAGTCAAGCTCTATGAGCCTACAGTCTGTGAAGTCACATTTAATTCAATTCCAAAACCTCCCTTCCAAATAGTCTAAGAAATGTCTGCTTGTATTAATCCCTTTTGCTCAGCGTTGTCACTGGTGACACATTCATCAATACCTGTTGGCCACACTGATTCACAGAATAATGGCCAAAGGCCAGAAAAAAAACAAATTCTCATAAGACTTTTCCATAGCACTCTCTCCTACTTTTGGTGACGTGCTATAGTTTAATTTGCGTGTTTAGAAATTGTAGTATATATTAAAAAAGAAATTTTGATTATTTTTAAACTTCATGTGAAAATCAAGAGAGGTTTTCACTGAATGTTACAAAATAAAATGATAGTTCAGAGTGATCTCAGTTCTATAAAATAAGGAATCCAGAGAGTTACTTTTATTAGTGTCAGACAGCTCAGACAATCACAAAAGAGGTGATACAAGAAAACAAGTTTCTTTGGCAGAGAATATTGCATCCTATGAATACACAGCAAAATGTTAAATAAGTTGCATTTTCTATTTGTTTCAGTAGTTCTATTTGTGAAATGCAGTTATAGAGGAACATGTGCTAGTTTTCTTTAAAAAAAAAGTATTCTCAGAGCTGCAAGCTCTTTCTTAACAGAGAAGAACTGGCTAGCTAGGAGATTTCTTTTGGCTGTTGCATGTTATTCACTATTACCTGACCTCAAACCACCTCTTGGAGAGGAAAGCCAAAAAAACTGGAAAGCACATTTCTCAACTCTCAAGAATTTCAAAATGTGTGTAATATAAGAGGTAACGTCAGGGCAGGAGTGAAAAGGCTGAGAGAGGGATCATACTTCATACTAGGCAGGCTTTGAAAGAAGGGTTAAATCACCTTTACTCAGCCAAAGCAAAGAGTGAAGAAACTGGAAAAATCATCAGAGTTACAAAACATAAAATGTCAAAAGTATCATCTGTATATTCCTGTGACGATACCTCCAGCTCTTTCCTCTGTTGCCATTTCAGCTTTGTTGCAGTTGGCTTCTCAACAGAGAGACTGCAAGCAGATTCCAGTGTCTCTTCCCCTTCTCACTTCTCCAGTTCAGGTGTCCTTGCGCTGCTGCTGTCATACTTGATGCTGGATTTGATGTGCATTTACTAGGGGCAACAAGGAACTTCAGCATTTACTGAAAATTTACTGGGGAAAATTACTTCGTTAAACTGTGGGCATGCTTTGAGTATAAACTAGATACCCTCATAAGGTTCTGTTGGTGGACTTTATAAGAAAAGACCCCCCCTAAGACATTTAACCATGAAGAAAAAAGAAAGAAGTGTAGAAGTTTCTACTTTTGCTGTGTGTTGTCTCTCTATCCAGAAGAAACCTGAAGATTTTGTCAAATACCATGTGTTTTTTGTTGCCATCTTTGCAATGACTGTTTGTGGAAGAGACAATAAATCAAAGGCAAACACATCCAGTTCATTATAGTATCATGCTTTCAATTTTACCATTGGGAAGGTGAATTTGGGTCCTTTTTAGATAAGTCTTTGACTGCATAGCCTCCATTTTTTTACGTATATGCCCAGATGATCTCTAACTAAAATCGTGGCCACCTTGTTGTACAAAGCTGCTATCAAATTTCAGTTACTAGAATATGTATCTAGTAAGGAGAGAGCCATTCATGATCTTGGATGGATTTTTTAAATTTCCCTGCTTTTGTGTTGTGTCTTAAAAATATATAGATTTTTTAAAATTTCAGGTAGCCAGTGATAGCTTAAAGACTTTTGCTCCCAATACTCTGTCAGCTAGAACTCCTTTTGCATAGGGACGCTTAAAAAAAAAGCCCTTTCAACACTTTTTAAGAGAAAAGTGAGGCTTTTGATTTAAAAATACTTAAGTTGATGTGTTCTAGATAATTTTTTCCCCAATGCAGTTGCTTTTCTGTTTTCATCAATGTTTTATGAGAGAGGATGGGAAAAAGACATGGAGAATATTTTTATCAACACCTCCACAGCTTGACAAGGAATACATATTACAGAAAGCAGCAAACATCTTGTTAGGTATGAAACAGTAATACACGCACTTCTCTGCTCCAGTCCTTTCAGTCTTGTTGAGGGATATTAATAGAACCTTCTCACATGTATTATACACAATTTCTGCTTAAGAAACAAGGGATTCTACTGAAAACTGTCTTCCTAGCTTTTCCTGTGATTTCCTCACCATTGCAGCTCATCCCAGTGTGAAGCTGTTAAATGCCTTTACTCATACCGTGTTTGCGTGAAAATGACTATTACAGTTAAATTTTAGCAGTATTTCTAGTCTAGTTCTATTCTCATTAACTCAGTTTTACTTAAAATGGTAATATTTGAGCTAAAAGTTTCCACAGGCACTTTCTGATTCATTTGTCCTCCTTGGAAACTATAAGCAAAAGTATAGGTCTGTTATTAAAAATGTGAAGATTATTATGTGCTACATACCTATTTCTGATGTATACTCTTAGTAAGCAAAACAACAGAGCAGCTGGGGGTAGAAAGTAGAAATTGGGCCAGGAAATAGTCTCCAGTGGGAAGGACTTTTATCTGTTCTGCTGATAATCAAATTTTGTTTCACTAAATCAAAAATCCCTCCATGCATTTGATTTGCGGTGTGTTTGGTTGTATTATGCTTGTATGGCTGCACGTGTCGTAAACTGTAATGGGAAGGTAAGCATATTAAGTGAACCACATGATAAAGGATCATGTGATGAGCGTTTATACTTACTGAGAGCTTTTCTTCTTTTTAAGGTACCTGATCATGGGTATTAAGGCTCTGCTGGGATCATGCTTAGAACATAGGCTCTGTGGCATCTTTGGATGCAGGTTGCCCTTCTTCCTGGGGGGCAGAGCCAGCTACCACACGTGGGAAATGGGGAGAACTGACAGCGTGGGGAGTTAGGAGGAGCCAGCCACTTGCACTGCCAGGCTGGCAATTTGAGATTAGCAGGAAGTTTTGTAATCCAAAAAGGTGCTTGTTGCTGTGCCTTGGATGAGAAGGTTTAAGTGAATAGGTCATATTTGGATGTACACTGAACTGGACAGAACATCACCCAGCAGAGATCTTTATGTTTTTCTGAACAGAGTAAGTCCCAACGGTGTAAATTTAAGCTTTGGAGTTTCCTTTTTTCCCTTCAAATACTGACCTCAGATTTTCAATAACGCGCGCAACATATTGAAGAAATAAGAAACAAATTTGTGTTGGCAGTTTCCAAATACCTGACAACTTTTCAGAGAACGTGATTGAATTAACTCTGGGCGTAAAACAGTTGTGCAGCTTTGGTTATTTTTGGTAAGGAAAAACTAGGAAAAAGCGGACTGATAAAGGTGATGTTCTTTTGTCATCTTTTGATGACAGGAAAGCTGCCCTTCACGGTTACCCGAGAAGAGATGGCAGGGCCTGACAGTGAGGTTAATAGGGCCCAGCAAGCAAGGAGCAGGCTATGATAAATGATGGTTCCTTTCCCGCAGTGGAAGGGCAGTCCAGAAGGCTTTGGGAAAGTCAATAGAGACTGGGGTAAAATATAATTTGAACAATCTTCCGACTTTTGGGGAAGGTTTGTTATGTTTTTTGTTATTTTTCTCCAAAGCATGGAATGTTAATAGGATTTTTTTCTTCTAATCATATCTTGATTAGACAAATAGCCTTTGTTCCTCTGAGTTGACATACCTATGCAAGAGTAGTTAAAGGTTTAGTTAGAGAAGTAAAATATGTTTCAAATAATTTCATTTTTTGATCTAAAGAGAAGGAGAAACTTCAGTTTGAATTAAAAACCAAGCAAAAACTCATGCAATCCAGATGTAAAAGGATACTAGTTCAAGAACTAGGAATTACTTAGATATTTATCTATTTCATTTTTTTCCAGTAACTTTTCTGATAAGAAGTGTGTTTCACACCTTTTTTTAGTGTATTACACATCTCCGTGCTCTTGATACTGAAATGCTGATACCAAAAATTTGTGTGCACAGTGTTGACTTAGTTTAGTTTAGCTCATTAAATCAGAGCTCTTTATCATTTTAAACTGCAGAGCTGGAGTATAGGTATGAACTGTATAGTTTAGTTTATTAAATGAAGTTTATTTAATGCCAAGGTCCAGAAATATAGATCATACCTGAGGACTCCCAGAGCAGGCATACCTAGAAAAACAAACTTTAACATGTATAAGCCTATTGAGCAAAGTCAGGAAAACCCTAAGCAAACTGGAGCAGTTTAAGTAAAAAAAAAGTAACATAAGTCTTTTGAAATTTTTTCTCAGTCCCAGGTGACTATAGCTACATAGGAAATTAAATAAAGTTCTCAGTTGTTCTAATTTTACATAATTGTGTATCAAGGTAGAAAACAGAAATTGAATCTTTTATGTCATTAAAAATAATATAGAAATATCACTAGTAGAACGAAATGTAATTGAGATTTATTATTTGCGGGGTTTTTTTAGACTTCGACAAATAGTATTTTTTCAGTATAGAGCTCTGCCTTTTCTTTTCCACCTGTTTGTTCCACTAGTTGTCTCAAAAAAATTCAGAATATACCTCTGTCTATATATATGTTGAACTGAAAAGTTAAAAAGCTTAAATTTAAGGGTTGTCCTTTTTAGCTGGCAAATATTATGTTGCACAGAAGATTAAACTTAAAACTTGCTTCTCAAAAGATGAATGCTGCTGTTGTAAGAAGAGAATTCAGGCAATTTTGGCTATTCAGATTTATGTCACTATGACAGTGAGACCATTACTCTGTGGCACCTGGCAAGATCTTTTTTGTTGTGTCACCTCTGAAGAAATACACCTGTTCTAATTGCTGCAATTGGTACAAAGTTTATAAAGCTGATTTCTTAGTATCAGCGATAGCAGTGTCTATAACTGTTTGTCAGAGCAAGTTTGCATATTTACAAGGCATATTTTTTACCCTGTAGGGTATGTTTCTTGCCATGTCATTTTAAAGAGTTACTTTAAGCTATTCTAGGCTGGTCAACACCGTTCGTGTAGAGCTTCATGGAAGGACCCTGCTGCCTGGGTAGCTTTCAGTTAGGAGTAGGTGTTTGCTTTGCCATTTCTCTTCTTCCAGCAGTACAGGGAAAGAAAAATGCTACTGTATATATATTGTATTTAAGCAATAAGGCCAGCACAAGCCTTTTATCATTTAGATAAGGACAGACAGGTTAGTTAAGGTCCCCTGCTACTATAGACAGTTTGATCCTTATCTGACATCAAATCCCTCCCCAAAACTGCCATAAAGCTATTCTTAGTATTTCAAGCTAGCATTTTAAAGAGAAAATGATTGACACTTTTCTGTTTTGATTTTTCTTTCACATCTAGTTTGCACTTAAACCAAGCCAGCAGTCACCATGCACAGAATAACTTAGAACTGAGGCAATCAGTGCAGTAATTACCTGTTCCTAGAACAAGTGGAGGGCAGGCTGGGGCTGTCATCCCTACACAAAACATATGAAGAAAGGAGGAATAAAATGAATGAGCAGACAGTAACCGATTTTTGTTTGTGTTACTTTTATCAAGGAAGCATGAATTTGAATAATGACATTCCACTCACTTCTGCTCCCTTGTTTATATACAGTTAGGCACCAAGTTTAGCCTGAAATAAATGAGGCTTTAGTTTTTCTTGCTAGCTACATTAATTATGCTGCTTTTATGATTTTAACTAATGGTGACTATTCCTGTATTAGGTAATAAATACATGGCTATGTTAGAAACCAGCATTTAGAAATACCTTTATTAGGTGAGCACTTCACCAGCATTAATAATGAGAACCACCATGATTATTTATTAAGAAGTGTCATGCCACAGAATTCAATGGTTTACCTGGTACAATCTGCAAGTTTGGAAATTGGAAGTATTGGATGTTTCCTAGCAAACAAAATGAAATTGTGATGCACTCAGTTGCAGATGTAGGTTTACTGTTGCCCATGTACGGAAAAGTACCAAATCTCTCCAGAAGTCTCTGGGAGTATGTTGCAGATGTGCTCACCTGTCCTTGAAGTTTTGAAGATAAACCAGACATTCTTCTTTCTGTCTTGTCGCTCAAGAAAAAACTCTTCATCTTTAGCTCCCCTGTTGGCAAGTAGATTGTGATGAAATTTATTGCTATAGTTTGTCCTGCCTACAATTGTTAATTATTTTATTAAATTTGTATTTCAAAAGAAACAACTTTAATTTGCTCTGACAGTCAATCAGGAGTAGAACTGTCCAGAATGGAGTTAGGAAATGTCAGGAAATTTTAAATTTTAGTTTGGTCTGATGTTCTATCGAGTAGAAGGCTGCAAATGCAGAACTCTCATTCATGGCTTGAGGACAAGGTCACCCAACAGCCAAGGACTCCAGTACCTATGGCTCGAGCTGGATCCAGAGAAGACTCCCTGATGAGGAATTTGTCAAACTGAATTTTCCCAACACCGTTTCACATAATTTCTGACTAGAACTAATTCGTAGTGGCAAATATGTAGTATTTGGCAGGCTTTTGCTCCTGGAAAACATTTCAGCTTGACACGTGACTGTAGCCATTTCTGCTCACAGACAGATGATTGCACCATAAAACTGATTGTGGATGCAACATTACTATGAATAGATCTAACTATTCATGTGTACTGTTAAACAATATTATGATTATGAGACAGGAAAAAAAGTCTCTCTTTTCCAATCAGCAGAGTTGTTATTTAAGTCAAATTATATATTTAAGACATAAATGCTGGTTAAAGGAAGCATAATCTTGTGGTTTTGCTTTAAAAATCCTGATGGCATAGTTCACCCTGAAAGCAGTGTGGCTTTAGAAAGGATTTGTCAATGGGTGAAAAAGGAAGATGTACGTGGCTCTGGATGTTGTTCCGCTGTAGATGTCAAAGCAGGTCATGATCGTTAGAGTGGAACAATCCCTTAGGTGATTTGTGCCACATCCATGAGGACTTTGAAGATGACTTACTTGTTTCTTATGTATTCAGTGAAGTACAAATTATAACCATTAAAGTGGGTTATAGCTGTTTACGTGATTTTTTAAAGGAAAGTGGTGGAAATATGCTGTAGATAGCTTTTGCATACTCAGATTTAACACTGATCTCAACGTAAGTTCTAACGTACTTCTTGCAGATGTCTTTTCTTTATCTGTTGTCACTGGTATCATCCCTTACGTATGAGAGAAATGGACCTTCTGAGGAACCTGAGTGGTCTAGGGAAAAGAACGGTTCTTGCTATATCCCTTCTCCAAGGACTTTTATTAAACATGGACAGAAGTTTAGCTTTTTGGGTAAAAAGCTATGATCCTGTCAGTCTGATTATTTCAAGGAAGGGGCCTGGGAAAAAAAGTATAATTTTAAATCAATGTGTTTCCAGTTTCTTCATTCCTATGTTATTTTTACTGGTTACTTAATAGCCTAGTTCTCAACCATATTGGAAACCTCTCTATACTCAACAGTTGCTTTATTGGGAAGGTTACAATCCGTTGTGTCTCCTAAAGGAACATTTCCTAACTTAATAGGGATTAGAAAGAAAGGAAGGAAAATACTTATGAGATGAAGTAAAAGGTCAGATTTTTTTTTGGACTGAATTTAATGGCACATTATTTTGTAGGAGGCTTGGTGTAGTCCCCTCCTTATTTCTAGAATATCTCAAGTAAAGCTACCAACTTTTGTTGCCGTACATGCATATCCATCCCAAAAGGTTGTCTCTCTCTCTTCTGCTTTCACTCCTCTCCTTCCAAATCAATGTCTCTTCAGCAGTAGATTGGGTACCTCTGTCCATTTA
The DNA here is from genome assembly GCA_034782735.1 of Sagittarius serpentarius. NCBI lineage: Eukaryota > Metazoa > Chordata > Aves > Accipitriformes > Sagittariidae > Sagittarius > Sagittarius serpentarius. The sequence continues at coordinate 443,578 of JAVKLA010000008.1, forward strand.
GTTGATGATGTGTTCCCTGACTGCATAATTAACACAGGGATTCTTAGAGTGGAAATTTTCTTTGATGACAGGAAAACATGACCTGGGGAAAGAAGTCTTCTTTCTGATTTGGTCATCAGCTTTGTCACCCTCGTCCCCCAACTCTTGACCTGATTTTATTGGTCTTTAAATCACAGTCACTTGTTTGAATCTAAATATCTGTTTAATATGTACAACATACATAAGCAATAAATGCCACTCCCGGAAATGAACTGGCTTACTCTAGTAGTTATTACATCAAATCCCAACCTCTTAGTGTTCAGAATTAAGGATGGATATGATTGTTCAGCTTCTCCCTACCAGGAGCTGTTTTCCAGTTTTCTAAGTTGTTGGTTAGTGTTATTTACTCCCATATTTACAAGCTAATTTAATGTAATTACCAGATATTTCTTGTCAGGAAATAGGAAACAATTTTCCTCCAGGCAGATGGGCAGACATCATTAGGGAAGTGACTGCATTCACTTCTGGATAACAAATTCCCTGCACTTCAGCAATTCAGTGCATTCCTGGCAACCTTCTTATCTCCTGCTCTTTTTCTGACACCTCGAGGCATGTGGTCCTTTGTATAGTAGTCTTAGAAGTGTCATATTTTAGAGGTGCCTCATGCCGTTATTGTACAGAAGATAATAGGGTAGATGTTCTGCAGAATGTTTTTGAGTTCAGTTCCTATTGCATTGTTTCCCACAGTTGCAGGAGACTGGATCTGGTGGCTGATGCAGTCCCTTCAAGCCCTGAGTTTAATGTCTTGAGGCATTAAGGAATGTGGGCCTAGAAAATAAGAATACCTGGGTACAGCTTCCGCCTATGCGACATGCAAGATTACAAATATGTGATTTTAATGGACCTTTGTATCTCACTGAAAGTGAACTTTAAAAACATTTAAATCTGCAAGGTTTTGATCCTGTGTCCCTCAAATGCAGTGTTGCTACCTTTTCATGTTGAGATTTCAAAATAGTTTTCAGAGGAAAACAACTTAATTTTGTAGGTGTTGGATTTCCTGCTAATATTTTAGTTGGTGGAACACAATAACAATAACCATTTTTAGCCTCCAGAAATCTAAGTGTTTGAAATATAGATGGCAAGATATGAGTTATGTCTATGATTGTTCTGGATGTTTTTTATATACAACAAATTGGTAAGAGTTAAGGTAAAAAGAGAGCTTTAGGGCACCAAATCGTAATATTTAGAGAGCAGGAGATACTAGAAAGCAGAAGATGTCAGAATTCTGTACCTGTACTTCCCAGCATGACATCCCAGGAAAGACAATGTGCAGTAACCCTTACAGGGATTTTTTGGCAGTGTTTATAAACACACCGACAATATACAATTATGAATGTAAGTATTTAACATTTGGAGTGAAACATCTGAAATGCTTTTCAACAAAGTCAATATTGCATCTGAACGAGCTTTCTCTTTCCTTTTAACAATGAGGTTTGTTCACAACAATTAAAAGAAAAGAATTTGGACTTTGGCAGTTTTGCAGAAACTGCCTACAGGCCTAAAAGTAATTGTGATCTGTTGGGATAAAAGGAGGCAGAAAAAATGTGATCAGGTGTCCGTTTTGGCAACTGAAACCTGAGCTGTTTCATTCAAGACTTAAGTAAAATTTTTCAAAGTTTCTTAAAAGAAATACAGTAAAGGAATAATTCTTTTCATTTGAAATTAAAAGCTTTTCTAGATCAAGTCTAAAATGGCATAATTCCAGCAGAATTCTACTCAAGGAGGTAAAGTAAATTTTTTTTAGGTTCATAGGTTACGATTTAGACATATACATGACATACCTAATACTCTTCTGCAGAGACTCTGCCTATAAAACCCTGGATCTTACTGAAGCGGCAGACATGATTTAAAATGTTCTGCTGTTATTACCTGCCTCTCTTTCAGCTATACTGATGAAAATCCGCTAGTACTGTAAACAGGCTGCTGGCCTGCCTTGATCTTACCCCAGCTGGGGCAAAACTGGTCTACAAGAGGTTTGCCCAAGACCGTGCACCTGTGCTGGAGACCTTTGTCATTCCAGTCACGCTGGCCAAATACATACAATGGGAGGAAAGCTTGGCAAGCAATGAAGTTACTCTTTTTTGTTTCTTACTTTTGTGGAAGGGAGCAAATTCAGTCTGATTTAATCTGTGAATGATTGGTGTTTCTTACATGACCTGCTGAGACGCCTTTATTTCTTTATATAGCCTTACACACGGTGTGAAGATGCTTTTATTGATGGAAAGGACCTCTCACATTTTAAAGTGTATAAAGAAATCATCAGCTAACGAATTATCTTTGGCAACTGAAAGAAGAATGAGAATTATCTTTGTAGTTTGTACCAGTGAAAATCTTCATGAAAATCAAACCTCAGTGGTAAATTATGTGTATTTCCAGGGTTTATAATTTCCACCTATTTTAAACAGCAGTGAAATGTAATCTTAATGACGCACATTGAAAATAGGTACTTAAGATTTTCATGCTGTATTGAGGTATTCTGCATTATATTTCAAATGCATTACAAATACCAGTGTGAAATACAAAATATAAAATATCATTATTATAACAAACTAATGCCATCTATTGACTTGAAACTAAAATAAAACATCAGCTGTATTATGGGGAATATTTAGCACCAATGTTCTACTTTTAAAAGTTTATTTAAGATTGCAGATGGAATTTCGTATCTAACAATTGCCAGGATATAGCTCAAGACTAAATCTCTGAAAAAGAGTACAGAATATAATGAATGGAAATGAAGAGAAAGTAAAATATATTGTAAAATGTTGATACATTTAAAATGTTGATGTTTGCAGCATAAGCTATATCATGTTCTACTCCTTTGCTCTTTGCCTTTCTTTTGTTTCTTTGGTAGACTCTCCACAGATTTCCCTTCATTTTTTTTGTTTTCTTCTTGTCCTATCCATCTACCCTCCTTTTCTTTAGTTAAAGTTGCACTGGAAAAAGTATTCAAAAATCCTTTTTTCCCTATTAATTCTATTCCCTCGATTGCTTGATTGTTTTCTTTTTTTTTTCTCCTTAACTTTTCTAAGCCTTTTTATTCATTATTATTTCACAGTTTTCTCACTCTTCTTGCATTTTTTCTCATCTGTCTCATGTAAATAATATTCTCTACCACTACCTTTCTCTCAGATTCACCCTTTCCTTCTTTCTTTTTCTTTTTTTCTGTTTTTCTCTTTTCTTTTCCTACTTCTCATCCTTAACCTATTATCTTTCCCTGTATTTTTCTTCTGTTTCCCATCATTACTTGATTATTTTTCTGCTACCAACAACACAGATTCTAAAAGATGGATTTTAGAAGATTGTTCTGAATCTGTATCAATAGCAAAATATTGGATGAAAGTTACAACACCATAGATTTTATGATATATTCATATTGGTTGTAGACTATAATGAAACACTCCAGAATACTTTTATTATCTAATATTTATATTGTAGTGCAGCACAAACACCTCATTCTTGGATAAGAAGCCTAGGACAAGTACTTGGACTACTAGGTATGGTACAAGTACAGAATGGGAAAAAATAAGAAATAAGAGGCAATAGCCTGATTTTTCTTCAGGAACCCTTTATTTTTTCTGTCCTCTCATCTCTTCTTTCACTGTGCTTCGGTAGATTATGCTACAGAGTGATTAAAAATAAATATTCAGGGAGATGAATGAAATATATTCAAATGCAATCACAGATTAAAGAGCGTTTCAAGTTTCTATTGTTGTCACTCAAGACAGCACTTAACGTGAGCAATGCACTGAGATCAAGGTGAAGCTCTATAGTCAACAGCAGGGATGAGAGCTTTTTAAGACAATTTGTGTATAACTGTGTCTGAATAGCAGCTTTTTTTTTTTTTCCTTTCTATTCCTCTGATTTACTAATAGTACAGATAAGCAAATGAAGAATGTGAATCTAGTGCAGCAGAAGGACCCGGTAGCCAGCAGACAATTAAAGAGAGCTCTCATTCACTAATTTTCTTTGCGGAGTCAACTGTTTGAAAACCAGTAGAGAAAGTAGATAATCAGTCTCCACTGAAAATAAGCACTTTATCAATTTGCTCATGTAAGTTAAGATTCAGATTAATTAATACTGATTCTTTTAAATTTTGTTTTCCTGAAGACTGGTCACTATTTTTGGGGGGTGGTGGTTTATTAACTGTTTTTAAAAATTAATTGAACATGTATAATGAACCCCATTCCACAGGTCACATGGGGTTTAGGGAAGGATGTATAGATCCATCACTTTAAAATTTAAAAGGTTCTCCTACAGGGGAATTACAGACAGGTAATAATGAAGAGAGATACAAGTACGGGTGAAGATCTGGCAGGTCCTTCCTTCCAGCTGTTGCCCAGATAAACAGAGAACAGGGAGGAACGACCTGTTCAGTAATGCTGTCCTGCCCTCGTCAGCAGCCGGAGCGCAAGCCCGCCCTGGTGCTGTTCTGCGGTTCTGTAGTTCACGTGGCAGAGTGAGGTTGCATCTCAGCAGAGGCAGCTGAATCCGGGGGTGCGCAGGACCCTCCGGCTTGTGGTCTCCCATTCTTGCTGCACTTGGCCAGCCCATGTTGTTACCTTTTCCCTCACGCTTGTTCTCCCACTTTGTTCTGTTCATTTCCCCACCTTTGACTCTTCTCCTTAACATCACCATCTTACATCCTGCAATCCCCTGAAAACATCTTTTGATAAGTTTTATGCCCTCCCTGAAACCTCTGCTGCCAGTAAGTCCCATGCTCACTGAGACGGCAAGCCCCTTCAGTTGCATGCCCTTACAGGGAGAAAGTTCCTTTCTGTGACTCCTTTTGATCAGGGACAATGGTCTAACCGGTCTCACTGGGTGGTCCTAGAGATTAACCATTTCTGTGTGCTCTCTTTGCAATGATTACTAAGTTATGAGGGCCCCCCTATCTTTCACTGTTCCTCTGATTCTCTTTGTTTTTGTTAGGATTAACCTTTAGTTGGGTAATTTAACAAAAGTGACCCACACATTTCAGGTAGGATTCATCATACTTGATAATATACATAGATAAGCTGCAACAGATAGTTTAAGCTAGTCATATCTGAGGAGAAAAATAATTATAAGGGCACATCTGCCTTGAGACATCTCTTAAAGGGTTTGGGTTTTGGCTTCATTCACCATAGAGATAACTTGGATGACTGGTTTTATGCAGATGTCAAACTTTCAGATAGCTGAAGAAGGTACTATGACCCATATATGTATTTATATATATGTATAAAAATAGCAAATAAATAATAAGTAAATAATTTACTGATTTATGAAAGTTAATTGGATGGAAGTCTAGTCCTATGAGGAGGTCAAACTGATGTTTGAAGTTAGTATTGCTTTGGTTGTTTGAGATGTGAGTTTTTTACCCCTAGTTATTTTGTAATAACATGTCAAATATTAGTAAAAACATGTGAGCCATCTTTTTCTAAAGAGGTTATCTCCATGAAATATTCAATATGGATTAATTTATGCTTTTTATTTAGGTCAGGATGAATAAAATAAATGGAATTACAATGATACGGGTAAATGTTATTTCAAGCCCTCTAGCAGCAGGAAACAGCTTCATAACAAAATTACGTAACAGCTGCTATCACTAGTGATCAGTGTGATAATGTTTTCTCTCTTTCTCATGCAGCAGTAAGAGTTATTTAACAGTATTGTCTTCAACGGGTTGTGTAGTGAGGTAAAAAAAAAGCAGATACAGGGGGCACATGTAAATATGGAAGTTGTAAGACAGTCTTTGTTCTTTCATTTGGACCTGGAAATGTCTTCTTTGTACAGTAAGTCAGTGTTGTTGCCTAGTTTTTTTGTTTTATTTTTGATCAATAGAATGACAAGTGATTGTTCAGGTCCTAATGAAATAAACACTTGGTTTACATAGCATCAATACTTGTGAAAGACTGAAAATTCTGTCTGCAAACCAGGTATAAGATGATTTTGTCAGAGTTACCTTTTATGTATGGATTGCAATGTAGCTCTGTGGTTACAACCAGCATAGTTACGTAGTTATAACTGCTGGAAGGTGAAGGCCATTTGGTTTCTTTGGGTCAGTTAAGTTATGAACAAAACTGGAAATAAGTACTAGCCAAGAAAAAAAAGTATGATATTTTCCAAAGAAACAACATCATGAGTACTGAGCAACACTGCAACTCTAAAGCGCTAGGAAACATTGATGGAATGCAGGGTGGGGTGGGGGTGGAGATTTTGCCCACAAACTTCTGTATACAATAAATTCTATAAATGAAATTGCTAAAGGAAGTAGTGTACAAAACATTTGTAAGCTCAGGATCAGTGGAATTAATTTTAGAAAAAGAGTTAATTTCGTCCTAAGACTTGATATTTACCAGGTACAACAGAGTATTTATTATTCTTTGCCCAAGTAGTGGTTTCTCAGTCCATGGACAGGTCTGACTTTTGTTGGAGAAAGTCTTTAGGTTATAATTCCTGTATTCGTGCTTTAAATATGTTGCTGTTAATAATATGTACACAAATCTTGTTGATTTTCAGGCAAGACATACCTCAGGCAACCTTTTAAAAGCTTAGCTCAGTTACCTTGAATGCATTCTAGCTGTAGCTACCAGAGGAATTTTCTATTTCTAGACACCCTCCCATTAGAGCTGGGAGAAATGTGCAATAGCATTTTTGCAAAAACAATTTTGTTCACATGTTTTTCCTTTAAAAATAAATTAAAAGTCAATCAAGTCTACATGTCAACTTCTAGTGAAAAGTCAGAAATCTGTCATAATTTTCCATGTTTTGTTTGGCATTAACTTAGCGTTTCTCACAAAATTCCTGTGTAGCATGCTACCTTACTTCTGAGCAGGAATATTTGTGCAGACTTAGCCTGATTTCTCAGTGGAGGAGGAAACAGAGATAGAGTCTGTATATATTCTAAAAATGAGTAACTTGTTTCCCTTTATGTATATTTACAATCTAGACTGAATAGAATTGAACAGAAAGGAAGGAATTTATATCTTATCTACAGTAGCAAGCCCTAGACTGCTAGCAGTAACTTTGCTTTAGAGTTCAATGGTTGACTTAAGTTAGAGATCAAGGCAAAGGATAAATTATCCTCTGCCAGATCCTTTTTGCCCTGGAGTCTTGCATAAAAAAACCCTCACCCTAATAACACTGCAGCACATCTGGTAAGACAAAAATTCCATGTTCACTACAAAAAAGAACTTTTAATTCTTTGTAATTCAGCCATATATCAGTAATTGCTATTGCATATATTTTATTATTTAGGGACTTTTCTCTCACCCTTCTCTCTCCCCTCCCCGCCTCGAACAATAGCTATTATCTGAAATAACAGTTCAATGTCACAGATAACAGGCCGCTGAGACGAATTAATCATCATCTCTTGTCACCCAGCTTCTCGCCCTCCCCCTGCCCTCCT
>JAVKLA010000008.1:451106-517665 GCA_034782735.1 Sagittarius serpentarius
TTAGGGACTTTTCTCTCACCCTTCTATCTCCCCTCCCCTTATGCCCCCCCCCCTTTTTTTTTTGAGTCGCTATGGAAATATAAGGAAGAGTTAGAGATGACATTCACAGCTGTCAGGAGAAAGCATATAGCAAAGAGGTTATGTAAATAATAAGAACAAACAGTCCTACAGTCCCCTAAGGAACAGAGGCAATAAAAGACATTGCTTCTGACTCACACAATTAAAAAATAATCTAAGAAAAGGTGTCTGGGTGGAGAAAGCAGCCTGAAATGCTGCAGAGAGGTCTAGTTACAATGAGAGAGGACAAAACATGATAGATTTGGAAATGAAATCAGATCTACAAACAGATTAAGAACTGCTTCACCTTTAAAGAATAATTACAATCTCATTCCTTGTGTCAGAACAACCTCCCCCAAAATATAAATCCCAGTCTTGACACAGAGTCCCAGCTAAAAGTTCAAGGACCCCGTCCCTGAAACATGGTAGGGTATCACAGAAACCGCAAGATAATTCAGGTTGCCAGAGACCGCCCGTGTTCCTCGAGCCCAGTCACATGCTCAAAGCAGAGCTAACTTCGAAGTAGATCAGGTTGCTCAAGACTTCTACTTCAGTTTCGAAAATCTCCAGGAGCCTCTCTCAATTATACAGCCTGGTGTTTAAACACTTGTGCCTGCATTATTTTTTTTTTCCCTTTTCTCCAGTCAGAACTTGCCTTGCTACAGCCTGTTGCCTCTCTCTGTTTTCTTGTGCACCTTAGAGAAGAGCCTGGTTCTGTCTTTTCTGTTACCCCACTTTCTGGAGTGGATGACAGTGGTTTAGAAAGTCACAGGTTGTGCATGCATGCAGGCAAGTTTTATAGCTCTTCAGGGTAAGGGACAGCATCAATCTAGCTGCAGGTCTCCCTGCCCATGTGAAAGTTACACTTCTTTCCCAGTCCCACTACAGTCAGAACAGGATTTCTGCTGGGTATCTTGCAATCATCTTAAATTAATTCGCCAAGAAGAAAATCTTAGACTCCCCTCCCAAAATGCCCTGGCATCCTACTCCTACCCATTCCAGGGGATACCATTTCACTCACCGCTGAAAAAGTTATTTTCTCCCCCTCCCTTCTACTACAGAGCCACAGCATATAAAAATCCATCCTTTTTCTCAAGAATTACAAAACTGCTTTTTTTTGCGTCTCAGCTGATCATGATTATCTGGACCCAAAGTAATTTCAGTACTGCTCTGGAGCATAGATGCAGTTGGCATAAGTTTTGCTCACAGCACTTTGCAAGATAGAGTTGGCTCTGGTGTTTCTGATTTCCCAGCCTGCTTGTTTGACTAATTAGATGTTGGGCTCTGTAGATGGTTTTGAAGTTGTTTATTCCCTGTCTAATGACATTGCATGTGTCACAGCAACAGGTAATGATGTGAGGTGCTCAGCTTAGGAAAAATACAGGCAACAGCTGGGGTCAGCCACTGCCAGTCTGCAGGGAGCCTTGTTTTCTCTTTACCCATAAAAACCATCCTTGAAAGGGAGGGAAAGAAGGAAAAAAAGCAGCAACATGTTAATATTCAAGTGTCCGTTAAATACATTGCTGATATCTATTCCAGGTCTCAGAGAGAAAACAAAGGCACTAGCTCTGCTTCTGCACACCTTCATCTATTATTAGTTCTGTAATTTTGGCTTGCGGCATTTTGTTCAACTTTGGGCAATACCTACTTTTCTTTTAAGTTTCTAGCAGATATCCTAGTAGACTGCAGCCAAAAATAAATGCATAGTACTGTAAAAAACAAACAATAGCTTTTTGCTTTCCAGTGGATTCTTGATTTATTTCACACTTTTCTTCTAAAGTAGTTTCATATTCCAAATGATCACATCTGGCAGCCGCCCAGGTAAACGAGCCCTGCCAGCTCAAAGACGCATGGCCAGGACATTAATATTCATGCTGTGTTTTGCCCTTCTCATTTGTGTACTTAACTTTCTGAGACACAGGGAGGTCCATGGGGATCACTGGTGTGGGACCTCCAGCCAGTTGTGCATCAGGACTTCATTACAAAAAGAGAGAGGAATACAAATTTTAGAAGCACAGGTCCACTCTTGCCCTTAGAGAGGTTTATTAAATAATAGCTAGCAAACGTCAGGTGAGACTGTATCCTGACAGTTGCTGAAGCTGTTGACTTTCCTAACTTTAATCCAGAAGAAAACGATAGGTTCATGCTACAGTTTCTGGAAGATACTTGAGAAAATGTATTCCAGTGCCTACAGACATGAACACTGAGGAAAATGAAATATACTGCACTGTACAATTGAAAGAAATCCACTGGCAGATCTTTTTTTTTTTAGCTGGCAGAAGTTACATTTGATGAGCTTAGGATGTATGAGTTTCTAAAAGGAGATTCCAATACACATATTCTAAATGAGATTTATTAGAAATTATTTTATTGATTTTGTTGGAATTTCTTTTGAAATACACTCATTATAATATAATAAATGAGATAAATAATTAGTGGGAAAATTGTTTGAAGGTAAATTTATGCGTGATGCTATTAACATTCCCAAAATTAATTCTTGCCTCCTCCATACCTTCAGGAATCTCTTTTGTTATGCTCTCTGTGAAAAGTAAGCCAGTATATAATAGCTAGAGGGTGTTTAGAGGAAGTTTTTAGGTTTATGTTATGAAAAATTCTAGGTATGGAGAAAGCCTGTATTTTTCCTCTACTTTGTTCTAAATGGATAGTTTTTCAACACATATATAAACCCCTTTTATAGGCAGAGCAGGTTAGTATGTTGGTTTTGTACCAATTACAGCATGGTTTAGCACGGCCACATGTAATGAGGAAAGGCAGGTACAGAGTGAGTGCCCAGCTCCTTTCTGACTGACCACATTCAGCACATGATTGTTCTTTTCTCTAAAGCTGCAGGTTATCAGCCAAACATTTTTTCCTCCATCAGGTAAAAGCACTTGCCTTCTGGTTTAAGAAAAATTCAGTACATTTTAGAATATAGCCACAAGGTTGACCAAATAATCCCTGATTGATTGTTGCTCCTGTGGTCTATCACTTTAACCCCTTGTGGTTTGTCTCCTTTACATAGAGATAAAATAGTTAGCTACCCAATAATTTCTTTTTGGCTGAAGTTACAAAATTACAAAAACTAGCTTGTTGCATATAGGGAAGTTTGGAAAATGGCTTTGATTCCAACCAGGATTCACTTTAACTGAAATGCTCATGGTAAACAAAAATTCTGGGAATGGGACGTGTCATGTTGTCAAAAAAAATTTGCAGAGATCTGAAATAGATTTTCCCAAAATACAAACAGTGGGGTGTAAAAGAAATGGCATCTTCCCAGATGAAAATTTTTTTACATCAAAATTTTGGACAGATTTAACTATTATAGACCCAGAGAATTATAGAAAGTATTAGTCCTTTATTCTAGCAGAGGGCAGAAGAACAGGTCAGGGCTACAGGCAGCTGCTAGGACAAGGTAAGTCAGTCCCCCTGTGCCTGAACATCTTTTCCGCCTAACAGTACAGAGAAGGGATTTTTATGACAGCTTAACCTCGTGCCAACCTTTGTGAAGAGTGCACAGCAAGCAATCATGAACTTTTGGAGCTTATGCATCACAGAAGACGAAGTATTCTTTAGGCTGAATAAACCTCTTCTAATCACTGAGATTTTTTTCACCTAAAAATGCAGTGGGTGAGCGGCTAATATGACATACACAAGAGCATAAATTTTGCCCACTGTTGCTGTGACAAATTCAGCTGGTGTTACAAAACTAAGATTCAAAGAATCCATTTCGGTCCCCAGAATGTTTGAAAAAGTGACGATAATTTCAAACGATGTGCAAAGATGATTTTTATTCAATAGTGAACATGCAAGCATATTGAAACAAAGGTTGAAGACCCATTTGCTCTTCTGCTATGCTGGTCAGTCACCGAGGAACACTTTTCAATTGCACTCTTGCAGAGAAGCCCTAGTCCCAGGTCAGAAATAAATTTTTTTAAACCAAGGAATTGTATTGTGTGCTTTCATATTACATATCAAAAACTGCATGGCATAACTTTTGATACCAACTAGTAGAACAGAGGCAGAAAAATCTAAGAAATTCTAATGCTAAACAGTCTTGTCTATATACACACATACCCATATGCTGTGGAAATATCTACAGAAACACAAGGATGACTTGACTCATCTCAGACACATATGCATATGCAATTACATATGTACTTTCAGATATTCATGACATTCTCTAGACCAAGTTCTCATTTGCTTATCTTGAAAGATTCTTCCGGAAGAAAATCCAACTCTCATTTTCCTGTACTTGGTTGTGTTAAATGGATTGACATTATCTGTTTGGCTACACAAAACTGAACACTCACTTTACAGAAATGGTATTGTTCTGCTGCTGTAGCACTCTACGCGGGTACTTAGAAGGGTGAATCCTTAAATAATTATGCAATCAACAAAATGATCATTTGATTTGTCTAGTTGCTGCCAAATGAGATAATTATAGCGTAGCAACCATCTTTTAAAATAAAGCAATTTTTTCCACCCATTCGCAAGCTCTCTGTACCTGTATTATTAAAACAAAACCTTGTTAATTACAAGTATCCTATGATAGTAGTAGTTCTGGGTTTTCTTCTGAATATCCATGTCTATGTTTCATAATTCGGTGTCTCTGGAGCTCAAAGGCAGATAGTAGCCATTCTTTCTGTTTTAGTACTGCAGCTGCATTCTTGCTCAGGTATTCCACACAAAGCTGTATGGGTAAATTGAAATTCTGGCCTGCAGCTGCCTGATTTTGCATTAAAAAGGAACGAGGACCTTTACTTCACTCCACAAATGGCAGTATTTTTCATTATGTCTTAGCATGGCATACAGCCAGAAGAAGAGAACCACAGCGGTGGACAACAGCTATGAATGTGGTGTAACTACCAAAGATGATGCTACATCACAACTCCATTTCAAAACTTAAGTGTGTACAGGCAGCAGGGTTCATATCATGATACAGTAGGCTACCACCCACTCCACAGCCAAAATCTCCTGAGTTTTTCAAAACAGTGAAAATTAGGCAGTAGAAAATATTTAACCACTTTTTGAGTGACTAACCCTTCCTGGGAGATATTTATTCACCCCCACTGTTCCATGTTGTACAGTAAAGTGTATGTCTTTTGGACTTAGTACGTTACAGACCATATAAGACATGCTGCAAGAAGCAACATGGTTGTACAGTAAAAGGTCAGACATAAATATAATGTGCAGCTGAACTAATGGTAAAAAGTCTCTTGTAAAATTACAGCATGTTTTTAATTTAAAATTACATAAATTTGTGGAGTATGACATTTCTTAGGACCAGAAGTACCTCAGAATTGTTATTAAACAAATGTTTTCCAAATAAAATAAATATTTTTGTGGATTTGTCCACTTTCTGCATTCTTTCATTAGAAAAACCTTAAACCAAAACTGTAATACTTAAGATGAATCTTGCCTTGTAAAATCAAATCTAAAAATTCTTCCTCTTAACTACTCTTGAAAGTATTTGCATGACAAATGAAAAGAAATTTCTTATTTTTTTAAAAAAAGTCTTTTCAGGTTTCTTGGGAAATGGCAGTTTCAGCTCGGTTCGCTATTTCTGCAGCTCAAGTACTTATAATTTAAATATTTGTAAAGAGTGAGAAAAATAGCTCCATTTTCTACAGCTGATTCGGAAACCTTTGTTCCTTTTCTTTGAATAGGCATAGACAAACATGTAATTTGTCCTGGCTTTTGTCTAACTGCAAAGATTAGGTACAGCTGAACATGCAAGGGGAAAGACAAAAGCAAGCATTGTCAAGTACTTTCCATCAGCTGGATTTTTCTTCTGAAAATGCCAGAGTGCAGCAAAGCTTTTCTTCCCTTTGTTTTGATAATCATATCCAGTGGGTATGGCTATCTTGTTAGCTCACTCTCAAGGAAATTAAAAGGTCAAGACACATACACACTTATGGCTGGGGTGATGTCATAGGCTTGTACACCTTCTGCTGGAAGCAAGGCTTTTGGATCACAGCTAAGATGCAAAAAGCCTGATTGTTTGAGTCAAAATCCGGGTGGTTTTGAGATACTATTTCCACCAGACCTGAAAAAGCCTTCTTTTGGTATATGAAAAATGGAGAAGTAGAGAGAAGGAGGAAATCATTCAGAAGACTAAAGAAGTTCTTGTGGCACACCAAAAAAAAAAAAGCACTAATGTTTTAAAAAATTATGTTTCTCATGCCTGTTTGTGCAATAATTTATTCCCTGGCATCTTCTTTTTTCTTACTCAAGTAAAACCTCCTATTGCTCTTTTAAGATTTTATAACGTACCGCAACTTCCACTGCTTACATTCATTCTTCTAGTGTAACTCGGTATTTGTTTTATTCTTCAGCACTTGCATTTCACAACAGCTCCTGTTTCCTTTTCTTACCAGTGTCTGTAGCCTTTCTGCTCCCTTATGCTGTACCGTGCTGCACTCTTACTTCAGTTCGCTCATAAACCACCCAACCAACCAACCAACCCAAAGCAAAAAAAAGCCTTCTTCCAGTTGCAGCGCTAGCTTTTCCCGTCTGCTCCCTGTACTACAAATTTTATCAGAGTGCCTCCTGTGCCTATTGATACACAAATACGCTTTCATATTCTTACACATATTGGTCCAAAAGACAGATGCACATCAAACCGAAATTCAGTGCTTTCAACTCGTCACAGTTATTGCCTTTTGGTTCTGTTGTACTGAGAGAAGGTGGCTTTAGTAAAGGGGGATCAAGAGCAAGTCAGTGCATTAATGGATGGGTGGGATGGCACAGCGGTTGTAAGCATGGTGATACTGTAAATGGGCATTTATTCCTAAATGACCTCACCTCACTTTTCTTTTTCTTTTTCTTTTTTTTTCTTTTTTTTTTTTTTAATGACTTCGGGATAGATTTTTAATCTGGGTAACCCCACCTGAGCACAATAGAGTTCCTTTTCATATGTTAAAAAAATCTCCAGCAAGAACAAAAAGGCTTGGATAGGTCAAGCAGGGACCAGCTGCAGCTCACAGTATTTTTGTGTTGGCTGGTGTGCATAAAGTCTTCTTGCACTGTAATGCCTGAGCATGAAGAAAATTGCAGAAAATTGTACCGCAAGGCAGAGTTTATACAACAGAATCGTACCCTGCAGCATCCCTTGTGTAACTTCTGTTTGTAAAGAATAACAGCTTTTCTTTACTGACCCCCAAACATGTAAATTACACCAGATTTACTTAAAATACACTTCTCTGATGGTTTTACTTATATCTTGACCACATTTTGTAAAAGAGATCAGATGCTGTCCTTAGGAGTCTGACCCTTTATTTTTCAATCAGATCACAAGTTCCCACACCTGCTATTAAAATTTCATGTAGGGGAAACAAGCAGTTTAATATAAAATTCAAGGAACATAAAATGAACACTGAAATATCATAGTAATGTGCTGTTTAGTTTTAGGAAAAACCACAAATATGTATCTTAATTTGACACCCTTACTCTAAGGTTAACGTATTTGTTGGAGTTTTACAATGTGGAAAAATTTCTGTTGAAAAACCATGGGAAAATCCCATATTTTAGCTTAAAATAAGGCACACTAATTTCAATCATTTTTACGGAACTTCTGGATAAAAGTGTCATTCCCATTAAGTTGGGTAACTGATAATTACAAAGTTCATCAATGACACAGGAAAGGACATTTCATTTCTCTGTTCTTTGGAGACATGAATCTAGCACGAATTGTTGTATTTCATATAAAACAGGTTTTTAATAAAACAGTAATTTCAGAGACAAAGTATGTGATTTCCTACTCTCTAACCAGTCCCTGCTGCAGAAATTTTTATTTTGTTAAATAAAATATTAGCAACCAGACAAGTAAATTTTTGCCTACTCTACTGTGTGCGTGAATAATAGAAAAAAATCAGGCTTTTTACTCTACCAATTACTTCGTTTGAAAGAACCCCCGCCCACACCCCCACACACCCCCCCGTTAAATCTAATTCTACTAGTTCTAATTTTAGTAGTAGAATCCATTGGTACGCAAAAAGCCTCAAAAATATGCTCTTAGGAATATTTCTTAGAAGGTTTGGATTGAAATGCCATCAGGCAAGAAAGCAAAAATAAAAACTGCCGTTCACAGCGATGGTGAATGGCTCTAATCCCTGATGTGCCCAGTGGTGGGGTCACTGCTCCTCATCTCTGCGCCTCGCTGTGTCTGAGCATTTGGGTTTCCCCAAATGAAATTCTATGGTCATTTCAGTCAAATGCATACACAATTTTGTGATGTTGATGGCATGTTTTGGAAATGGCATACTTTGGTTAATTTAGTGTTTGTAAATACAACCTTCTTCCAACTCTAGCGCGTCTGCACACCAGATCAACTAATGGCCAAAAATCTGCCCGGCGCTCCGTACCAGGCACGTGTATATGTCATCTGTAAAGGGAGATTTTAAAAGTGTATCAGTATGTTAAAGGTTATACATATGCATTTGTTTTCCCTTAGCAATTGAGTAATTTGGAAGAAAAATGTTAAATCTAACTCTGTGTAGTTGTTTTGATTGGTAGAATTTGTTGATATGAAAGCATAGGCATGTTACTGTTTTGCTAAAACAGAACAGACATTGTGAAAGTGATCATGAGATGAAATGGTGTATTAAAAACCAGATGAGCTTTGGCACACAAAGTGGCTTTCCTGTGTTCCTGATAGCACTTTGATTCCTGTGCGCAGCAGAGCATGAATAAGGACTGCAATGCTGTGTTTCTCTTTGCAGTGAGCTAAATAACAGTTTAGATCCTCCTTAGTCAAACCTCCATCTGCATTAGAAACTACACCCTACGCTGGGGAAATACAGATTCTGCTAATTAATATATGGTTTGATATAATCTAATTAGAACTGCTTTTAGAAATAGGAGGGCAGTTTGTCTGATAAGGTTGAAAAGCAGAAAAGTAGACAGTATGCAAAGTTCAAATTCAGGCTTCTGTGGCGGATTTCTGTCTGAAGCTTGTCACAATCAAGTCCTGCTCATTTGTGAACACTGAAATAAGGGGGATTTCCTGAAAAACTCTGAGCAAGGATGTTGTTGTTTTATATGCCATCAAATCCATTGTGAACCTCATTTTGGAGGACAAGTAGCTCGGAAATTGAAGCAGTGAATAAATCCTATTCTGCATGAATGAGACTTAGCAAGTCTGCCTTAGCAACCACCAAGCAACTATCAGATCTAATACCCGGGATAGCTGGCAGTACGGAACAGCTTGCTAGCAGCTCAGATCTGATGGTTTGTAATGTGTAGGATGTGGTTACTATTCCAGAATAAGAAGCATTGGCACGTGCTTGTTTAAGATAGGGAAGGCACAATGTTAGCACCAGAAACCATTACATTTCCTAGGTGTGCACAGCAGCCTCACCAAATAGACTCATTGGGTCAACTGTTGCCACTACAAGAAAATGAAATCCTACAGCAAGTGAAAGAATAAGTTGCATGAAGTCAATAAGCATTTCTAAGTACATATGGTAAGAGTGCTGTTGTGATTTTTTTCTGTTTCCCTCAGCTTCAAAGGCAAGAAGTTCCTAAACTGTTTTCCTGCAGGACTCTATTAGAGCCTGTCAGATGCTGTTAGTGCCAGGCTTCCTCTCATATAAACCTGTCACACATACTCAACTGCTTTGACTGCTGCTGCTCCTGAAAGGTGAGGGCTAGAAAAGAAAATGACCCATGAAAGTACCTCCTCATGACTGCACCTGCCCATGCTGCTTCTGGTAAAGGAGAACATCAACACCCCACAGCTGTTGCCTGCATACTTACTTTCGTGGCCTGTTTTTTGTCCTGGGTCTCAGCTTTTGTGTTTGGGGGACTGCTGTACAAATTAGATCATCTGTTTTCAAGCTGGGCTGTGCTGGGCTTAGGGAAGGGAGAAGCAGGAAGATATCCTCGGCGGGGATGGAGAATTAAGCCCCAGCAGAAGTTCTGCAGCTTTTTACTTTCTCTTCCATTCCTTCAAGTCTCTCTTCCTCCGTCAAAATGTTTCTCTCTGTGACAGCAAAGCTAACAGGCACAGGCTGAGAAGAGATGTGCTGGGAGAGCTGGTTTCAGCACAGGCTGGCCTGTACTCCTTGTATATAGTAGAAGCTGATGTGTTGGGACATGGATTTCAAGAAAAGGTCGATCAGTTTAAAGTATGAGAATCACCTACACAGCAATGCCGGAGCTACATTGGTGTGAGCTTTCTAGCAGTGACAGCATAGCCTCAGCCGCAGGCTATTATTCATCAGCTAACTTTCTCCTTTCTGTTCCTTTCTTGAAATAATCCTGAAAATCACGTAGTCTTCTCTGCTTATAGAAAATAAATATTCTACTTCTACAAGGATGTCAGGTTAAACCATTCTGAGTTTGGGTTACCAAATAACAAACTGATTACAGTAGATCAATGATTTACAGAACTGAACATCAGACATCCTACTAATCCACATGCCAGCATGTTCCCAAATGTGCTGTTTATTTTCTTTGCTTTACTAAGGATTTAAAAAAAAATATCCATACAAAATAAATAGTTTTCCCAATGGTCATTATGTCCAATTTTCTGGCCGTAACTCAGCCTATTAACTATATTGTATTATCCATAATTGTTGTACTAAAGATGGGAAACATAGTATTTGAAAGTGTATTAAACTGTCTTAAGATATTCTTTAACCATTTAGGTTTTAAAGAAATTTTTACCACGAGTGTGATTCAAGTACTGCTGTGCTGAAGAATTTCTTGCACTTCCCTTTCAAATATTTTCTGCAGACCATTGTTGCCTAAGATTTCTACCATAACTGGGAGTGTAATGACAGCATCAGTAAGCATATTAGCACTCTTTTAAATCCATCTAGCTTTAAAAAAAACCAAAACCAAACAAACAAAAAAAACCCAACAAAAGAATCACAACCCTAAAAAAACAGATGAAAAAAATCCTCAGCAGTATGGCGTTCGCTATAGACGAGTATTCCTAGTCTCTGACAGGTTTGCATAAACCTATCTTGACACATTCTCACAGAATTTGTTTCTTAAACTAGACAGTTTAAATTTACTTTTAATACTTCCAGAAGTGCTGTGAATGTTCCCCCAACTGCAGTCTGTACATATGGTTGGTGACAAGACACTAAACTCTCTGAACCTGCTGGTCTCATCCAGTGAGGTGTTAATTCTTCTGTTCCGATCTGCTTTGAGCAATGAGTGCTAGGTCTCTCAGCAGGTCTGTCAGTATAAAAATACTAATCTGAGAAATGTAGACATTACTGTAGTAAAGGAAAGTTAGTTTGGTTTGTTTCTTGGTTTGTTCGTTTGTTTTAGCAAGTTTTCCCCTGTTAAAATGAAAGTCTCCAGAATATTGGGAATTACAAATAGGCAATTACCTAGCTGTTAAGAGTAGGAGTTGCAACCAACGTCCCTTCATCCTGACCGATATCCTTAGTGAAGTCCTCCCAGTTCAATTACTGGCATAGCGGGATAGCCCCTTGTGCCCTGTTACTACACGCCTGAGACCACTGCCCTTGGCCAGAAGATGCTTCGCTAAACTGAGGGATTTCTGAGGGATTCGCTTGGGCTCCTCACCCCTCCGCACGGGAGGCCCCAAATGCCGCAGAATGAGATTAAGCAATGAAGTGGCAGAGTTGAGATACCGCTGTGAGGAGGACATCATAAAAGCATAGAAGGCAGTCGTAAAAGCACAAAACACAGGCAAGGCTGAAGGGTAAGGCTTTCGGCACGAAGCTGTGGAGCAATCCAGCAGATCTGGTGATGTTCAGCTTCACAGAGGCTTCGGTCCCGCAGCGGCAATGGCAGGCTTTTGGCTCCACAGACCAAATGGAGTATTCGTTTATCTACAGTTGCCTGGTCACGTCCAAGTACATTGGCTATGTAAGGAAGGATAGTGTAAATACAAAGCAGAAGACGTGTGCTAAAAATAATACTTGTGGGTTTGATATTTAAAGATATTTAAAACAGTAATTAAAATCTTTTGTGTCTATTCAATTTAAATTTATCTCCTAGCAATTTTTTTTTTAAATAAAAGGGATTCTTTTTTAAGTGTGTAATCACAACATGAGTTTTTTAGCAACATTTTATTTTATGGAAAACATTTATATCCAGGGGTGGCTGGAAGTTTTAATTGGTTTTTCACACTTCAGTGCCGTCAGTTTTTGCAAGTACTTTTTGCTCGTTCTCAGTAGTGTCCCAAACCCAGATTTAATTTTGATGTGGTAAGGGGGTTACTGCACCTAGAATTCCAATATATTATTTAAAACATTTTTCAAATTTAATGTCAATTAAAGTACATTTATTCATTCTGTGGATGTTGAACTTCAGCTTATGTGTTCCAATGAGTTTTAAGCTGTCTGCATAGCATGAGGGGTGGGATAGATTCTGCATTCCTAACCTGAGTAGTATCTTATTTTTCAAATCATCTCAGTGAAAACAGAAAGACTACTTAAAGAATAGGGGTTTGATCCTGAAACATCTAACTTCATTTGGTTTTAAGCAGGGGAATTCTCAATTAAATACCTTTTGATGTTTTATCCATATGACCAATATGTGTATGAGGATTTACAGGATTTAGCTTACTATATGCCTCAGAAGGAAAGCCTGATACAATATCTGGCCAACAGTTCCTGTTTAGTGGATAATTTAAAAGGTAGTTCATGTTCTCAACTGCCATCATATAGCTAACTGTATACTGGACTAGAATTCCCTGGGTTTAGCCGTTAAATTTTATGAGAAATAGTTTATATAAAAAAAAAGTATAATAGTGCAATTGATGCACTACTAATATTTAAGTATGTTTTTACTCTTCCTTGCTATTATATTATGGGTTGCAATACAATCAATATAATTTGCTTGCTCAAAGAGGAAATCTGTGAATATTTACAAAATGAGGTCTGATATTATACATTGGCTGTGTTAAAGGGTAAGAGTCAATGTGCATCACCATGCAATATATGAGAAGGGTTTCGTGATGGGAGAGTTAAGGGGAAACATGTCTTTTCTCTCAGGCCAATACTGTCAGTGAGGAGAAAAATTTACTTTTTAGATTGTGGCAAAAGCATATGTTTTCCCTTCACCCCTGCCATCCCATTCCAGCAGCAAATTCAAGTAGAAGTTCTAATCTTTATTGGGTTTATGTCTGCTGGGCAAATTTTAGGAGGATGGCTTTAAAACTGAGAACAAACTTGGAGAAAATATAAGCTGTGGCGGAGTGACAGTGACTGGAAAAATAGCATGTTATTTCTTCCCAGGTTGCACACATGGGAGTCAGTAGCCTTTCTTACACGTAGGATTCAGCAGTTTATCACCAGAACCAGAGAGGCAAGGGGGAGCCCAGCTTTTGCTGCCTGAGGACATCTTCCTGCAGAAGAAGTTTAATTAAAATGTGTCCTGCACTGTATTTTATCTTGTGAAAGGTTGGCTGATGTTTCAATTAATACCCCTGTAAATTCCTTTGCTAAGTGTCATTAATCTGACAATAGCCTTGGGAAGCAAGGGGTCTTAAGGTCAAATATATTTTGCCTCCCTGGGAATCTGGGAGTGCCCTCAACAGCAGCAGCTGGAAGGAGAAGAGAGTGAACAGGACTCATACAGAGGATCTCTAGTGACAAATATTGAATAATTGTTTTTTACAGGATCATTTTCAAAACATATTTTAATCTCTATAAAGAAAATGTGTTCACCCTAAAAGGTCTTTTATGTCACCAAGTTTCTGTCTGGGAAACAAAATTCTGCTTATATCTGATATACACATATTTACAGTATATGTCCATGGAATTTTATGTTCACTGTATTGAAGTTAAAACGTATTTCAAATGCAAAAGACAGTGTTAGCGCTCCAGATTTAAGGACCTTCTTCTGCTGATGCATTCAGTGCCAGATCAGCTTATATTCGTTGAAGTGAATGAAACTTTGGAATTGCGTACTAGTTGAGAAGCTGCAGTTATATATTTTCCTCCGCACTTGGACAACTTTCATTTAGATTATAAGAGGAGGGAGACACTGATGAAAATGCAAACAGCTGAGTAATGTCCTGAACATAAAGCTCCTGTCATAAAATAGCTGAAGCTAATTAACTCTAGCACTAAAAAAAGAAAAGAACAAATTTGCCAATGAATGAAGTAGCTCTTAGAAAGCAAAGGGACTCAGCCTGTTAACTGTATGGATCTGAGCCATGCCTAGGGAAAGAAAGCTTCCTTTAGCACGGGAATGACTTATCTTCTCTGGGCTTCTGCCCCATATTTGTCCATCCTCTTCTGACATTGTTCTTTATTGCTTAGGAAATCTGGGGAAGGGAACAAAAGCTTAATTAAAGATTGCCATTACCCTAAAGCTTAGTGAGCATGATGTACTTTAATTGCTGCAAAATGATTTATTTCACTGCCTGTTACTATTTCACTTAATTTCCAAAATTTCGTGTTGCCTATCAGATTATCAGAGCAGTTCATTCTGTTTAAGTAACTGAAGAAGTAACCTTAAAAAAAAAATTTAGTTTCACAGTCCATTTTTACAGAAACAAAAGTCCTCCTTCAACTTAGTTCCCAATGTGTTACATTTGAAGAGTTTTCTCAAATTTAACAAACAAAACTCATTTTTGAGATGAGAATAAGGAATAGAAAGTTAAATCTGGAAATAATTATTTGTCAGAAATAAATGAGCAAATAAAATAAATACAGAATTCCTAGAGTAAAGTGAGAAAATTTTGAAAGACATTGCTTCAAAACAAGAAGTAGGAGACTTTTCAAAGTGTATAAATACTCTCATTTTTCAAAATCCTGACTCACATAATGTGAATTAATTTCAAATTTTCCAAGTATTTACATTGCCTAAAGATCCAATATCAATGAATTCTCATCAGAAAAGTTCAAGGAATTCATAATTAGACTGAGATAATGGCAATTGTAAAGGCAAACTGACTAATGTCTTTCTTACTTAATGGTTTGATAAGCAAAAAGTACACAGTTTAACACAGTGAATTAGCTAATACAGGAATACTTGGGTACTTAAATTATTTAAATTAAGGATAGTTTGTATGGGTTTATTTCAATACAACAGTTGTACTGCAACTGTAAGGTGATGAATGGCCTTTCAACCCTTTTCTCTTTGGGAGAAGTTCCGTTGTTCAGAGAGAGCCACAGCAAAGCCAGCTGCCGGCTAGACTAAGAAATAATCACCCCAAAATGGACAAAATAACAACAGTAATTTTGGGCTTTACTAATAGTGAGATGCAGTATTAGATATACATGAATCTTACACAGCTTGATCTTGAATCTAAAATACTCCTGACCTTACGGACTTGTCTATTAAAAGAATGCATGAGCCTTTGAACTATAATATATGGATGTTTACAGATTTTGATTATGATTAAAAGCAATTTCAGATAGCTATTAAAGCTACCTTAATGTTTCATCCTGTCTTCAGCTCTGACTCTCCAGATGATCCCTTTTCAGCAAACCATTTAAGCATGTGCTTTAAATCTCTGTTAAATGCATACCCCTTGAAAGCAACAAAATATTCTTGTAATATCCATATGTTCCTCTTGAGTTGAATATTGAGATATAGTGAAATTTGGCCCTCAGAACATGCTGAAGTTATAAATGAGTATCTTAAGTCATTAGTGAAGACTGTCTTACCAGTTAACGTGAATTCTCAGAAAGGTTTCATGTTGTTCTTAAAATTAGAAACCTTGATAAATGTGGGGTACATGGGCAAAGAAAGGCTATTTCACAGAAATAATGTGTGCATGTACTTGCCTAGATTAGAGAGCAAACTTGGTAAACCAAATAATTTACTACAGTTATAAATCCACATGCAAATATGACTGTAAGGAATTGCATCCACATTTCCCAGTAGGCACCATGTTGTGATGCTATTATTGTACCAGTTCTACTGTAATCTATAAAAACTATTTTAAAGGCACCAGTATTGGACTGCTACCAGATAAAACAGTTGGCAACACTGTGCCGTGGTCATTACAAGGACACAGGGCAGATGACCGAGTAGCACAATGAAATGTATTTCCTTTTAAAGACAATGACTTGCATAATGTGTGAATGACTGTGTCACTGCTTCCTGTGATCATGCTCAGTCTAATTAATGTAAAGTTATTAATGTGGGTCATATTTACTTTGACTTCTGCACCAAGCACAGGGGAAGACCATCATGCCAGTGTGAATATTCTCACTGGCTGCTGATCTGCATGCTTTAGCTAATTCATTATCCCTCCTCTGTCTGCTTGGCACTCAGATTGAGAGATAGTAACTCTGATTGTAAAAAGACTGAGATGGGATACTAGAAGCAGCTTTCTGAGCACAGGAATACAGTTGTTCTGCTGTTGTAGCTGGACTTGAAACAATTATTTTTCTTGCAAAATTTCCTGCCCTCCCCCCCCCACCCCCCCCCGAAAATTCAGACACTATATTCCATTTTTCTTTAAGCCTGGTGTGCAGAATGATGAATAGCTCCTCACAGAAAGTGGAATTATTATTAGACAACAAGATTCAGATTGCTTGTTTCAAAATATTTGTACCACAGATAGGACAAAGGTAATGTAAAGTTGATACAGAATCCTGCTTTGAGTCATTTTGTCTGTCATCCAAAGATTAGGTTCAAAAAGAAATGTATGAGAAAAACTTAAGGCTTTGGGAAATGGGTTTCATACACATCAGGAGGATGAAAACAGGGTGATGTATTCAAGATCCATTTTGTTAAGGTATTCAAAACTTTAGAGTTGTGGTTCAGCAAGTGAAGTATTGCTTAGTGTAAAGTTTCATGAGGGCTTAATGATTTGGTTAAACATAAATAAATAGCGTGTTTAAAGCATGCTCTTGCAGATTCAGAGACATAAATTAGAACTGTGCTTCAGACTTAAAAAGCTACTGTCCAGCATCCTAATTGTGAGTGGGTAGCTGGCCAGGAAATCAAATTCCTCTCTTGAGTACCTTCAGCTATAGAGAATAATCCAGTGATGTCTCCAGTTTTAGATTTAGTTTGGGATTGAGGCTGGGTTGGATTTTTAAAGACAGGATGAACAGTGGACTTCTGAGCGGATAAATATTCAGTTTCTCACAGTTTTGTGTTAGCTCGTGTGGACAATCAGAGAAAAGAGGTGCTGGAAAGGAACTTTGACATAAATGTGATAGAGAGCCTAATGCATTTCTGAGACATGTCAGGACAGATCCATTTAGCTCTTGCAGAAGACTGAAACAGGGTTTCTTACAAAAAAAGTCTGCCTTGTGGCAGGCAGTATGCTAGCTCTGCCATGAAAGGTTGTAATTATCTTATCCTCCTACCAGGCTTTGTTCATGTGGTATCACGAGTAGAAAGATGGGACACTTCTAGGTTGTCGCCTAGAACTGGGTGATGTAACACCACGACGGGTCCAAGCAGTAAGCGTACACTGCTGTTCTACTGAGACTTTTTCTTTGTGGGTTTGGATCTTGTCGACAAGAGGTAAACCTTGGGTGCAGCCCTGGGAATAATCGCTATGAACAGCCTACACATTTTCCCTGGAGCCTGTTCTTGATCTAGAAGCAGCCTTAATCAATACCCCGTGTCTTGGGGATTAGGTCCAAGTACGTATCTAAATGCTGTACAGGACCAGCTTGCAAAGCTGGGCCCTTTGCAAAATGTGATTGCTTCACAGAGCAGGACCACGGAAGCAGGAGAGAGCGTATGAGCATTCCTGTAAAAGCCTGCAAAGAGTTGGGTACAGAGCAACCAAAATATCATTAATCAAGGAGTGGTTGTACGTGTCTTCCTTTTGTTCTATGAAAACACAGTTAATCACAGAATCTAAAGCCAGAAGAAAATTTTGTAGTATTGCTTCCATTTCATTCTTTCTCTTCCATTTTTTAATATTGGCTTTTAACACCTGCTAGAGAAATTTGTACGAAGTAGTCAGGCATCTAATAATCAGTGGAATGGCCTTGTTTGGACAAATGGCCTAATTTAATGCCACATTGCTATTGTGTTGTTCTTTCTATTAATCATTTCCAATAGATTGCAAAGCAAACTGACCTCTAAAAATTAGGGAATCACTTTTATTATATTCTATTATTCGTGCTTTGAATATTCTTCTTTCAGATAAAAAAAAAGGAGACTCAGGAAGAAGGAAGGACTTATTACTGTGAAATTCTGCTCTAAAATACTGTTTAAGTAACATTGTAGCAATGATTCCAACAGCTGAATGCCAGAATGATGAGCTTTTTTCATATGGAAAAGCTCCTTAATTATGTATTCCATAATGCTCTAAAATTAGTTGGATGGCCCCTTTTCTGATTATGTATCATTTTTCAAAACATGTTCTCTAGTATAATTCTTGGTGTCATAATGATCATGACTACCTGTTTACAAAGAATTAGTGGAACAGCAGCGGCCGCTGTCACAATATATAGCATTTTCCCACAGCCGCAACTGAAATCTCAGCTTTACTTTTACTTTTGCTACAGCAAAGAACAGTGATGGCTCAGAGAGAAATGCTGATTGTTGCTAACAGTTCTGTGTACAATGACTTTATGATCTAGAATGTGCAAAATTCTCTTTAGCATAGCTGGCATATGGAAAGGATACAATTATAGTCCTTCCCCCACTCCTGTTAGATATATTGCTTTAATCTATCTAGCCTATCTACTTTAACATAAGCATGCCAAGTCAAAAGAAGATTGTTTTCAGAGGGAGGGAACTGTTCTTTGTATGCAGTGGGGATAGGAGTGGTGGCAGTGGTGGCTTAACACTGCATCTCTTCTGAAATGTCAGCAGAGCCCTGCCAGAGACCAGGAAGGTTGTGGTACCACCACCATGATGGGCAGTTTGAAGAAGGATATCTTAAGGATGGCAGAAATATTTCTGACCCTGTTTTGAGGTTCTGTGTTTCTGAGTACAGGTTTACATGGGAGTAATCCCAAACTCACCTCATCTCAATCAAATTCAGCCCTTTATTTTTCTGATCAAGGTTCTAGATTGTCACTTCTATGGGGCAGAATCTTCTTCCTCCTATTTTTCCTACATGCAAAGCAAAATCTTTGTCTGAAGATATTATGCTTTACATTCCTCTGATTTTTTCTTTATTTCTGTGTGTATGTGTCCATTTTCTTGAGGTGTCTAGAGCCCTCTGCGTGTGCCTGGCCGCTTCGGGAATATCTACTGTGGTTCTGGCATGTCAAAGAGTGCCTTGTTAGCCAGGGCTTGTCATGTGTGTGTAGTTGTTTGCGCATTGTACTGCATAGTTTGCTTTTCCTGTGTACGTAAATGTTTTTTTCAAGAAGCTAAGGATCACATAACTTACGAACAGTTGCTGTAATACCCATCTGTACAGTCCATAGCAAGGGGTCTGTGGCTTTACCTCTACAAGCACCAGGGAAGTGCTTTACTTCATTTCTACAATCACTGGGGCTTCCTGGGCTGCCTGATTGCTCCAGAGCCGTTGGTTTGATCAGAGCTGCGCCTTTCCTCCCTGAAAGCATCCTTAACGAAAAGAATATTTTGGGAGCTATGAAGGAACTCCTCAAGAAAAGAGACAGCATGGGGAGGGAGGAAAGAGTGAGGAGACAGCCCTGCCAGGACGCGGAGCAGAAGTGAAAGAGCACTGTTAGGAGAGGTTAGAAATATGATAATGCAGCAGCAGACCTGCAGTACCCTCTGCAGAACGGAGAATAGTAGAGGCAACACCAGAAGACAGAATTTTCCCTTTGAAGTCACAGATGGGAGACTCCCTACAAGGGCAGGCAGATCTTTCTCTGGTTTATCTTTCACAGGTGAATTACTAATTGCAGTGCATCTGAGAACGTTTTTGAGGGAGGGGGCATAAATCCTACTTTTCATTTTGTTTATTGAAAAGGAATGCCCAGTCTCCGTGCAATCAATTTCATTTTCTTGTTAATAACAATGTCCAATTAAGAAATCCCTTAGGAGTCTATAATGCTAATTTAACTGGGTAAAGCTTGGAATTGTTTTTTGAAAATGAATACTACAGATTCTTGTGGGTTTCCTTATCAGACACTTCCACTGTCCAGAATAGTTAACATTTTCACAGTAGTTCTATGTCTCAGGTATGAATTCCTTGGCTTGATCTATATTCTGCTAAATCTGAAAAGCAATACATTTTGTTAATCTTCCTATTATCATTAAAACCAAGATGATGGTTTGTGATAGCCACTTTTAGAACATCATAAGATACTCCATTTATTCAATCAGGACAATAATTCTGCAAGTAGAGAACTCGTATTAGGTGTTTTCACTCAAAAGTCTTGGAACCACAAGAAATTCAGTGTGATACTTCTGAAATAAAACAAGTATTAAAGAAACAGCTATTATAGCACATTGGGATGAAGGCTTTGTTGTAGGCACATGCACAATTAATTAGCATTACAAGCGTGATATTTTGAGTTCCTTTATTCTCTTCTGAAAATTGTAAAAATAAATATATTTAGACAGGATGTTTAAACCTATAGGTGGAAACAAATAACTGAATGGTAATCTAATATCCTGGCTAACTGGTATTACACATAAGCTCCAGGACAGATGGTGGTTTGTTATCTAAATCTGGCATAAGGACCATGGCATGGACACTGCTCTGGCAGGAGCCCAGCACAGCATTTTGCACCATGGGAATGCAAAAATCTGTCTTAATACAGAGGGTGCACATCCTATCACTCCCTCCCTGGAGATGTCCTCTTTCTTCTGCAAGGCGGTCATACCTTTGACTCTGTGTAAGTGGGGTAGGCTTTCCATCACCTCACCTTTTCCCCACTAGTTCTCAGACACAGTAATTCTAACCTGATTCAGAAAAGAATAAGATTAATTTCTCCACCTCTCTTTGGGGGTTGAGAGAAGGAGATAAGAGAACAACAACAGGATCTTTGCTTACATGTCCCTACACAATCAATTCTTTCTACCTCTCTCACTAAAGCGACATTATATACTGCAATTCTGCACAGTGGACAGTTTTTACTGGAGTTTTTTGCACAGTTCATGCACATACTAAATCACTTTTTATTTCATATATGAACCAAGAAGACTCATGTGATGAGCTTATTTCTTCATGGAAGACTGTTTATACCAGAGTTTATAGGTTAAACCAATTCTGAGTATCCAAAAATAGGTCACAACCTGTTTTTGTAGTAGAAGTATGTTTTCTTCCTGTTTATATAATCTGAAAAGGATTGAGCCAATTTTGTTCAAGCATGATTTTAAAGACTTTCCGTATGTGACTTAACATGAAAATTTTAAGGGCTTGTTCTCTCCTGAAAACGTCTTTTTCTTTTTTTTTTCCTTTTTCTGTTTTTAAACGGTGTGAGAATTTAAGAATCAACACCAAAAGTACCTTTATGATATTCTAGTATTTCAGTTCATGAATGTCTGAAACTTGAGGACATGTGACTATGCTAAGAATATGAAGACAGGTAACAGCAGAATTTCTGTACTTACCTCCTGTGATGAACAAGATTAGCTAGGATCTGGGACATCTGGTGTAGCTCTTTACTCCAGAAAAAGAAGAAAAAAATGCATATCTTGCTATTTTTCTGGCATGTCTTGTGTTGGCTTACATTAGTCGTCTTCTGCAGAGACTGCTATCTAGTATCTTTTCCAGCAGCATCTTGACTTACATTGCAATTGTTAGTGTTCTCTGTTATTGAATTTTCCACTTCCATTTTGTATTTTCTCATGATATTGAGGAAAAAAAGCTTTGTCTAGCCTCCTCAACACCTGCAGTGTTAAAGGCAAAATTACTACACTTACCTGTCTGAAGCTGGGATTTCATCTTTCATTCAAAGTGGTCAAAAAGTGGTTCCAGATACAGAAGTGTTGCAACTACCTACTGACGTCAATACCTGTTGATGGCTGCCATCTTTCCAGAATTTTTTTTAATGATCGGGGATTTTCTGAACTGTCAGAACATATACAATTAAATTTTATTCTAATTTAACACTAAACTGTCTTAATTTATTTCTTATGTGCGGAACAATAAATATGCCTATTTTGTGTATGTATTTGTGCATTTACTTGCATAGAATTACAGGGACAGATTCTTCAATTTTCCCTTTATTATATGCCCACATCAAAATACAATGCCTTTCTATTTCCACCACCCCCCCTCCGCCCCGAGGTTAGTACTGGTGCACAAGAAAACCACAGCCACGCATGGCTACAGCATGGCCATTTTTGTTATCCATAGCTCATCTGAACTTCTATCACTTTTTTAGTAAGACTGAAAAGTTTTAGTGCCCAGAAGCAGCCTTGGCTTTGCAACAAAACCTACCATATGCATGTATAGCTTTCTAAATAGTATTATTTCCAGTTCTTTTTCAAAGAATTAGGAGGGAAAATACAACCACAACTACCAATGTGGGGCAAGTAGACATACCTCAGTTACTTTCAATACAAATTTCAGTACTGGCCATTTAGACGATGGTCAGATATGGTCTTGTGACTCCAGTTCTCAGAGCTGCTTCTTCTCTATTATTGACGCTTGCATTCATTTTATTACGCCAAAGCCAAATGTGATAAAGCATCAGTGTAGACAAGTCCCCAGACCTGGATTATACAATCTTATTCCTCATGTTTTCTCCAGCTTCCTCACATTTAGTATTTTACTTCAGGAGTTCTCCCAGTTAAATTAATGAATAATGCTCCATGAAAGTCCCATAGACTGCCCACATAAGAAAGGACTATTTAGCTCCATTAAGAATGAAGGTGTTTGATCCATTTACTTTCTGGTTTACAGTGTAGTCCAATGGGAATGCTTCCAAAGCAGCCCTTCTCATCTCCCCCAGCATCTTCCTCTCACTCTCCCCCACTCACACATAAATATGGCAGTAAAGCTCTGAAAAGGTCACTTAAAACACCAGAAAAATAAGCTTCCTAATTGACTTTGTCTTACTGTGCTAGACTCTACAGAACTGAAACAATTTGTGAAATATGTGTGTATAAACATATAAATATAGGGGTTTATATCTAAATGTGTGTGCATATGTATGTACGCACATATCTACATATCACATGTGAATGCATTAGGACATGGAGTAGCATGAAAATTTTACTATCCTATTAGTTAATATTTTCTGCTTAGCATTTCATGGATATCTTTTAGCTACATATCTTTCATTTGCTTTTCTTTGAGGTTGACATGAAACAATCCCTCCTAAATATTGCCATAGCTTTTTAAATTATTACTATTATTATTATTATTATTACTCTTTTACAACATGTTATCTTGGCTATAGTTTCACAAAGTGAATTGGGTGATGAGTACAAAGCATAAACAGCAAAATCCCATGCAGGTTAAATGGAAAGTTTCCAACCTAACAGCATTCCTACTTCACCCTCGTGATGAAATGAGACCTGACAAAGATTTTTGTTTGTTTGTTTTAATTAAAAAAAAAAAAAAAATCCAATGTGTTCAGCAGTCCTTGGTCTGGGGTGTCCCAGAGATTCAGGAGGTTGAGGCTCAAATTTCAGCCTGAAACAGACTGTGTGAAAACTATAACTCTCCTGGGTCTACTAGGTGGGTACTAATGCATGCTGGCTGTTCAAGACCAGCTGCCTCTCAGCCAAACATTTCTTGACAAAATATTGCCAAGACATAATAGATTTCTGTGAAAATTGCAGGTTAAACATAACATTAGACATTTGCTGACAACACCAATTCCATCAGGAATTTTCCAGATAACTCAGATCATTTTATACAGCTGAGAAATCAGCATCACAAAACTGCTGGTTCGATACATACTCAATTTATTGTAAAAATTTTATATAATTACTTTTTTCAGTAAAATATGATTGTTGAATGCTTCCAAGTGATGGCAAGTATTTCAAGGTAGCAAAGTTTAACATTCTGACATAAAAATTTGGGGATAACTTACAAACTGAGATGTTTAATCATTTATTCATTTCAAAGCATTAAAAAGGAGTGCTAAAGTGCTCAGAATACAGTCCTTGCTTTATTTTGACCCTGTTTAGAACAGAAAGTTTGAATAAGTCAATGTCAGTAACCTGTCTTAAACACCCATCTTTGACAGAAATTTTTCTTACTATGTGTCTGTCCGTTGACTAAAATGGAGACTTACCTCAGACTTGGAAGCCTGACACGTGAATGCCTGATTTAGGGTGAGTGAAACCTACTAGTGTTTCTAGTTCTGCATGCTTTGTGATTCAGATGATCTGGGTTAGACAGCACAAGAGAAATATAAGATAAAAACAATAATTCAAAGGAAAAATACTGAGATCTAGGTTAGAAGTCAAGTAGCCCAAATGACGTTTTCATCTACTGATCTATTTCCCAAACTACTAGACGCTGCTACAGTAACTGTTTGCATTGCTCACAAATATACTTGCAAAACCATTTAGAGAGTGGAATTTAATTTTTCAAGACTTTTTTTATGCTTTCCCAAGCTGGGTCTTCAATGCCAAATCTAAGGCAGAAGAAAATTTTCACAGCGGAGTTTTAATCCTTGAAAAACTGGATCTACAATGGAAATGATGGCAGACTCTTAAGTATTACAGAGCTAGCGGATACCTATAATTATTGTATGAAGTGTAAGAGTACTAGACTTATAGCTGTGAGCAGTTTCATTAAAATGCCAAATCTGTCTTTCCAGATTTTTCCCATTTCACTAGTTCAAATTTCTAAGTCTTCTCCAACAACACATATTTAAGGAAAATATTATAATAATTATAATAAAATTTAATCTTAATGTTGATAGTATTTTTATTACTGTTCTTATTACGGAAAGTTAATGTTGCTATGTAATAGGAATTAACAGGAGAATTTCAGATAAATAATCGGGCAAGTTTTTGTCCTATTTCTGGGCTCCTGTCAGTCTCTGAGGAGTTGAAACTTGGGATGAGTTCTGGTCTTAAAGTAGGTTAGGCAACACTATTAACACTTACCAGAAAGTAACTATCTACCAAGCCGGTCTATGTATCTCTTGGAAGTAATTCTTTAAGAAATATTTTCTGACATATAGAAGCCTTTATTTATCCAATATTTTCTGGAGTTTTCTTAATGAACTTCCAGCATTTTTATATCTCAAAAATGAATATATTTTCCAAACTGGAAAACCAAAATTCTAGTGAAGATTTATACGACAAGGTTGGTCTAAACTGTGAGGATCTGGTTTTCTAAGATAATTTGCTCAAACTATTAACAACAGTAAAGCAACTTGATCCTTTAATTCAATGTAGATGAACTTGTAGATACTGTATAAGTTAGTGTGAAGCTCTAGGCAAGTTACAGTTTACATCAGTCACACCGTATTTAAAAGAAGATGTTCACACACAGCCTTGCTTTTATCTGTTTCTTCCTTAACCAGTGAACAGGCATCTTTGGTTCACATGCAAGGAATGAAAAAATACATTTGGCTTACTAGTTTTGGCCTCATTTTTCAGTTACAGGATGTTTTAGCCCAGGTTTGCCTTGAGGTAGACTCTGTGCATTATGAAACTGTAATTGTCCAATGACAGTTGGACAATTGTTTAATTGTCCAAAGCTAAAATTCTTGAGATTTTATGGTAATACCATAAGTATACTGGTGAAAAAGCAGGAAGGAAAGAAGAGAGAGAGGGAGGGAATGAGAAAGGGAGGACAGGAGGCCTTGAAGGATCTAATAAATCTTGCATTAGTGCTACATTTATCTTGGAAAGCATTACTTAGCTAATGTGTAAGTATTATGCAAGAGCATCTCTATCCTCATCTTGACCTACCCGTGGTCAAGTCACACCCTTCAACACAGAAGAATCTCCTCCCTTATTTTTGTGACCTTCAGTAATTTCCGTCCCTCTAGAGATTTGCTGTTTCTATCACACGTTGGCCATGATTATTCCTTCTGCTGCCTTACCATTCCCCTTTTAGCCAAGTGTTTTCTTGTTAGCTGGATCCTCTGGCTCAGTACAGGCATTACTTTGACTCCTACTCTGAAATGTGGTAATGTCAGAGTTGTGCTACGGTCTGCGTTAGTAACAGTCTCATGTTGGGGTAGCCCAGTTCTCTCCCTGGGCCTTTGGAGCAAGCTCCCAGGCACTGCTCCAAGAGCTGGAGATGCACTTTAGGTGGTAGGCAGCCAAAAGATAATCATTACAGCACTTTATTCTACCATTTCTTTCCTTTATGTCCTCTAAATTCTTCCTTGGCCTCATCGTAGCATAGCAAGGACTTGCAAATAAGTCGTATGCTTTTGCATTAAGATCCTTACAGCTGGCCTTCTCTTCTTCTGTCATAAAACCTGGTTTTAGATGCCCTGTGAGGAGTCAGTATAACGATACAAACACTATGTCGTTAAACCACTAATATTTTCACTGAGTGACTGCTGGGACCTTTGTATTCAGTCTGCCTCTGTTTTCCCAGCTGTAGCTCGAAATGCTTTGTCTCTTAGACTTTGACTCAAACATTGTGAGGGTGGTCACATTGCTGGCCCTTGACAAAAAGGCCTCTATAACCACTGCTGATAGAATGGGAAAGTGGGAGTAAGCCCTGTGTGTGTCCAGGAGAGGTGGGGGGCACCCAAAACTGTCCAGAAAGGCCTTAGCCTCACACTGATCACGCTTCAGTGGAAGACAACCATCAGCAAAACTAAACAGCAAGCAAAGAATCACAAAGAGGTTTCCGACACAGCAGCAGCCACCTTGCTAGAGCCATGCCACCGGGCATGGGGCTTTCTCACCAGCACATGAGTCGGTATAATAAAGTATTAAGATTTTGCAAGTGTCTGCTATTGCGTTTTGTTGTGTTTCTGATGCTGATCGCAAGCATAGTGTTTGCTGGTTAATTACATGTCATTAGTAAATAAATAAATTGCTTTGATCCTGATTTGATTTAAAGAGTGTGAATTGTTCAGTTTCCCCCAGGGTCAACATCTAACCCATTAAAAAACTAGCAGCACTGCTTCACGCTGATAAGTGGGCTAGGTTAGTGAGACGGTTTACTGAATCATCTACGGGAAAAGGAAAGAGAAAACAAATTGTTGTTCTGATGATGAAACAGGTTATAGTTCCAAATAGGTTATAATTCCAATTCATGGAAAAATTTAAATATTTTCATAATTAATATTCCTCAAAATGTAGACCATGCAGTGGCAGTTCATTCTTTCAAGAAAGTTTATATATTTCTTATAAGAAAATTACAGATAAAACTCTGGACTCATGCAAATTTTATGTATAAATTCCAAGACAAGAGTGCTTTCCCAGCCTCTTTAGGTAGGATGTCTTAATCTCTGTTTTTAAAAATGCAAGTTTGGTGTGAATCTGATATTTCCTTCTCTATGGACTATTTTAGTGATTAATCACTAGGAAAAAGACTGCCTTCACTTCAGAAAAAATATTCCCCATTTATAAGAGATCTGGAGTACCCTGGGGTCAGCTTAATAAAATGTTGTAGCTCAAATAGTGTAATAATATATCATGAAGATGAAGTACAGATAACTATCCCTAGTACTCTCCACAGGAGCATTTTTATTGTTTATATTGTTTTGCAGTTTTTATTAAAGTTCCTGAAGAGCTTTGCTTTGACATGTTATTTGTTGTACTGTCCTGAAAAGGCTCACATGAAAGAGAGAGATGTCTCAGAATTTGTGGGAAAATATTTGCATAGTTAATTAAAAATGACGATATGTGAGGTGGGAGAGTTTGTGGAGAATGTTAAAAATTATGGTGGTCACTTCAGGTTTTAAGCAACCAAAGTCTTTAAGAACAGCATGTGTACTTGTGTCCTGTGGGCATCGCTGTTCCATACATTTCTCTTGGAAGTGAATATTGCTTTTTGGATACCATACCTGCAGCAGAGCCACAGGTATCTCAATATACATTTTTTTTCTTACTTGGCTCAATAGATTGTTAAACATTGTCTCAGACAGCAGCAGTATCTTTTTCATAGAATTTACTAGACTACAGCTTATCAGTTCTGTCCACCAACTGCATAATACAGCGTGTGATACATTATATTTATACATCCTTAATAGTTAAAATGCACACGCACAGAGAAACAGAGGTACAGCGACAAAAAAAAAATACATAGGCGGTCAGTATATATGTGTTCCAAGAAAAGTACTAGATGTTTGATCATCTCTTCACTAGGGAAATGTTCAGCTAGATTTTTCTCATTCTCTAAAAGGATGTGGCTTGCTTTATGTTTCCACATCACAAAAAAACATAGGGGTGTCACTGGAAAAACCGAAGTGAGCTAACCAGTCCGTAATACAGATCACATGGTGTTTTCTGGGGCTTCCTCTTAGAGTCAGTTGCATGCGCTATGAACTGGTTAGAAAAGACAGGAGAAACCATTTGTTCTCAGGAATACAGAAGAACGATCTTGGTTTTCAAACAAAAAAATAAAAAATTAAAAATAAGTAGCAAAAGAACACAATGGAGATTAAAAAAAAAAGGTGATCATAAGATTCATAGTCTTCCCCTCTCCACCATGCTGTTTACCCTTCTCCAGCTGATTTGAACACGACAAACATCTCTGTTTTAGATACAGCTCCTTCTTCTTTCAGCCGTTACCCTTTCAAAATTAAAGTCAAATTTTGTCCATGTATGAAAGTATGCCTTTGTTTTATCAGTGGAAAATAAAGACTTTGCAAAAATGACTAGCTAAAAAGTTCATGTCCTTCAGTAAGTGTTGTTGGTGTTACCCTAGCAGAAAAGGCATATTGAATACATGAAGTTAAATTTTGCAGAGGAGATAGGAGATAAAAAGGTCAGTATCAGTTCAACAAATAATGAGAGGAGGGTGCAGACAGAGGTGAAAGCTTACTCATGGTAAGAAGCGTTAGACATGAAGATTCAACAGTAAATAGCAGCTAACTTTACCTTTACACTGCTTGGAAACACCACTATAATGTTTTTACTTGCTATGCCTTTCCCCAACACATCCTCAGTTTATTATATAAAATGTATATTAGCGGTAGAGTACAGGAGGTGCAAATTGACTGGAAAGTGGAGACTCAAAGAAATTACAAGGAGTCTGTGTAGGCTCCTGGGCAGCAAATAGAGGAGGATGTTACTTCAAGTAATGCAGTGCAGCCTGCTGAGTCCGCGACCCTTGCTTCAGGGTAGTAAGAGTTCATAAAATCAAGCCAGTTACGCAGCTATAGATCCTCTATACTGTAACATTTATTTTTCTTTGCCATGGGCAATAGATTTGCTATTACCGAATGAGAACTAATGAACTAGCAGAACAAGTCGAAGTCATCAACACCCCTTGAATGAGTTTCCAAACCGTAACAGGCAGGACAGCTCGGCGGACAGCGTGCCGCCAGCCTGACACCCCGGCAGCTTCCAGCTCCAAGGATGCGGTCTGTGCTTGTGCGGCTCGCTGCTGTCGCTCCTCTCCTTTTGCAGCACATTGCAAATGTGCACAGTGTACAAATCTTCTCAGCCCACACAGGGATGTGACAGCTACTTAACAAACCAAGTAGCATTACACAGCAATCCAGAAAATAAATTTTCAAGCCATCTCGTTAGATGTATTTATAGGCTGCTGTTTCACAAATAGAAAGCTGGTCTGACCCGCTAAGCAGAAAGTCTGTGGGTGCCCTACCACTCTGAGCCTTGCACTGGCAGTTGTGCCAAGATAAAATGAGTCAAAAAGGACCGAGAACCCTACCTTTCTGATGAGGCAGCATCTGCTACCCACTTCTTACCGATGCCACAGATGTCAGGTAAGGGTTTCTACCTGTGAAACTGAAGAACCTGAATTAGGAAGGCAGGGGGTTTAGTTTGTTTCTTCTCTCTCTTAAACGAGTGCCGTAATTTGCTGGACATTCAGATATGGCTTGGAATGGT
The DNA here is from genome assembly GCA_034782735.1 of Sagittarius serpentarius. Lineage (NCBI taxonomy): Eukaryota > Metazoa > Chordata > Aves > Accipitriformes > Sagittariidae > Sagittarius > Sagittarius serpentarius. The sequence goes on from JAVKLA010000008.1 coordinate 480,912, forward strand.
TTCCTGTCTGGTTTTAGCCAGAAATTTCATCTTGGACTTTGATCATCAAGAAACTGCTGAAGATATTCCCACATAAAGTAGCTGGGAATATCATTGTAAGATTAATGTGAAACAATCTCACACAGCAAAGTTAATATTTCTGACCATAAGGAGCCCTGTTTTCTGACTAGTGACAGCAATTTTTATTGTACTCTGTCTAGCAGAGGTGGTGCCAAATGCAGCTTCAATCTGGACAGAGAGGATCGTGCAGAGAATTGCCTTGCTTACAGATCTTTGATTACACGCCAACGTAGGACTTGAGGACATACTTACAAATGCACCTCTTAAATCATAGTCAGTGGAAAAATAAAGTTATTCAGTATGCACTACAAGCCTGCAATGGTTTTGGAAGGTATTTTGCATGTATTTCCATCCTCAGAGGCTTTTAAAGAACTTTAACACGATAAGCTTAGACATTTTCATAATCCTTTCCTAAATTTCTAACATACCTATATTTCTTAAAGTACTTTGTGATGATTCAAACATGTGTAGGTGAACCAAATTCTACTGTGGTTCTTGAGGAAATGAGGCCTGTGTAAACTTGCTTTCACTATCTGACTTTCCACCCCCCTTAATTTTAGAACCTACTGCCAATTTTAGTCAAATCTGATAAAAGATTAAGTGCTCAAGGGCAGTATGCTACACAAGTATCATGCAAGTTGGTGGAGAGAGAGGAGCATTCTCACTGAATACGTTCATGAATGGAAAGATGGAAAGTGAGCTCAGCAGTTTCCCATCCTCAAACCAGTCAGCTGGTGCTGCCAGAGCCACTGCATACACTGCCGCTGGTCTGGCTCTCCTTAGGCGATAAAAGAGGGAGGTGTGTACACTGGGATATGTTTTAGGGGACATGGAGAAAGCTGGAGCAGGGATATATGAAGGAACTACCAACTTTGTGGTGCAAAAGGTAGTGGGATGGAAAAGAGCATGGAATTGCTATGGTGATGTGACTTAAAGGATATTGGATATAAATCCAAAAGAAAACAAGCTTCATTAGCTCCTGTGCATGGAAAACAAATTGGTTTTTATATATCCAGTGTAACAAACTGTTATGAGTTCCAGTGATATATCATACTTAGAAACAGACCCCAGTTTTCTTAAATTATGTTCAATTAATGCTTTTGTTGTCTACAGAATGGACAGGCTCATAAAAGTTAATGTTAGAAGATGAAATGCCTCAGGAATATAATTGCATTTATAAAGAGATATTATTAGCTAAAATTCAGCTAGTGGTAGGTATTATTTTATTCTGCTTATATATCTGATGACATCAAAAACCAGGATTAAATAGATCTGCCTTTCAGTCCTGCTTGAGGCCTCAGATTGTAGCCATTACAGGTGGAGGCCACTGCACACCAAGACTGTTGATCTGTGGTAGCCCTAAAATATGAGAAGGAAAGTTTTGTAAAGTTTCTGTATTGTAACCATCTGAAATAGAACTCAAAACCCTACCGTTCAGGGAAAACACTTTGTCCTTGTTTGCTCTACTGGGCTTCGTTGACCAAGAGCTTGTCAGCAGTTAGTGCTCTACCGCTGCAACTATTTTCAGTCTCCTCCATGACACAAACTTCAGCTGAACTACGGAGTGATTTCTTGTCCCTCTATCTATTATGTATGAGCCACGCCAGAAAAGGAACCCATGCTGATCCAAACGCTGCAATGAGCTGGCAATGTTCTACAGCAGATCATATTCAGCTACATGTAAATGTGGAAAACCTGTGGCACTTCTGGGTCTCCTCATTAGCCCAGCATCGTAGCTTTAGTTGCAGATTGCAGGAGAGGAAAGCCCAGTGTGAGAACAAAATAAACAATTTCTTCTTCATGTATCAATACAGGCACATGTAGCACTGATTCAGGGCCAGTTAATCTATCTAATTGTCTTCCAGGACTTAAGGTACAGTTGAACAATTCAAATGAAAAGCCATATGTAATTCTAGTTTAACCTAAACCACATCACTCGCATCAAGGCATTGGAGTCTGGCGTACCACGATGCAGTGGGCCACCCTAACCATCAGCCATGAGCTTGGGCACATCCAATTTGAGAACATGTGTTTTCTTTGCCTGTTTCAGTATTTTGGGGGTGCATTGAATGTTTCTGCAGCAGTTTAACTCTACTGCAATTAACTTTCAAGTGTTACGTAAGAGGAACGTAGAAATCTAAAGTTTTATAATCTATTTTTATAGATCTCTATTTTTTAGTGCTTGGGTATATGTAGGCTTTCAACACATAAATGTATGCCATCATCTGCTCAGATGGGTATTCTCTTTTATGGATGTGTAATTGTTTGCTGTTTAATTTCACTATCAGAATTGTTTGCTGTTTAATTTCACTATCACAAACAATCTGTACGTGCCAACTTTCTCCTTCTAGGTGGTAAACAGGGTGATGTTTCATAAAGTTTTTTACCCCTAGGCTTATTTTCCAGCACAGTTCTGGAGAAAATAAAGATAACAGCCTCAATCTGTCTCTCCATTCCACTATGGGTTTTTTGGTTTGGGTTTGGTTTTTGTTTGTGGGTTTTTTTCTGAATTCAGAGGATAATATTAATGAAAAGCACTGGGGAAAAAGTTTTTTTTGTTTTGGGTTTTTTTTTCAGGTTGGGAAGGTGATATTTCACTGGATTTTTTTTCAGCCAAAATGCAGTCAGATGCTCCTTTTAACCCTCATACAGAGGTGGAATGTGGCCAGGAAATGCTAACGTGTATCTGACTCCCTGCAATTAGGATCCACCGCTTCTTTGAAACAGAGCCACTGCATTTTTACCCTCTGTTACAGGGATGGTACATAACCTAACACTCATGATGAAGCCTGGAATAAGGACATTCTTGTTTCATTTGGAAATGCTTTGTTTCCTCTATGGAAGAAGGAAGCAGTTAACTTAGAGAAAAAGCACAGTAAATAATAGGATTTTAAAAATCCCTTTGCAGGATTCTATAGACCAAGTACTTTTTTCCTAAAAATCGGAGGAGACAAAATGTCTGGACAAAAACTCTTGCAAAAATGCATGCCTAATAAAATGTAGGTATAGGATACTGAAGAATAAAAGAGCCTTTTATTCAAAAGCAGCCAATTAGATGTCTTCAGCTTTATGAAATGCCATGAGATGTTATGCATTGACTGAGTTGTGTTATTTCTTTCCTAAAGGCCAAAACGAAACCCTTAAGAAATATGTTCTCCTTCTCTGTCCCAACTTTTTCTCGTTCCCATGATACCTTTTCACTCTTTTCACTGTAGGAGAAAAGAAAAGCTCTTACTTCATTGAAATGGAAAATAAGCAAATACGAAAGCAGCTTCTTACCTTCATTATAGCCTTAAGACCTATTCAGTGTTTGAATAAATGTTTCATTTGCTCACTAAGACCATAAATTAGAGTTACGTGCAGATGTTCTACCAAATATGCCCCACAAGCTCTTTAGGGTCATTTTGTCTTGCAGTCTTGCTGTATGCCCAAATTCTAAATGTACCTATCCTGTTCAAAGTAAATTAATCAGCTTAAAAATGTCCTACAAAAAAGATACCTCATTAGCTTTTTTTCAAGTTTCAGATACATGATTCAAGCACTTCCAATTTGATTCTGAATATGATTCATCTGGTGAGTTAGAAGGGTATAATGAAATGCCACTAGACAAGGGAAAAAAGGATCAATCTCTCAAAATAAGACCTTTAATAACTATGAAATAGATTTAGCTCTTAAATTACTGAGAGAAAATGGATGATTTTCATTCTAGATTTCCTGACTTATATATATATATTTGATAAAATTACTAAATTTGAAAAACTTCAATAGTATCTTGAGGCAACTGCTAGACTAAAAAACAATAGCTTCAAATTAGGGAAACATAAGTTTGCATAACCTCAGAGGCAAATTTAAAATTCATTTGATGAGCATTCCATGAAAATATTGAATCTACAAATCAAATGGATGAAGAACCATTATGCATTTATTTAGATGTGTTTAAAAAGAAAACTTTCAAAACTCTATACATAATAACTGTTAATGCTATCACAGAAATAATCTCTTCATTTTTCTGAAGTGTTTAGCTAGGTCAAAACACAGATGTGTATTTTTAAATAACAAAGGAACAGAAACAAACACATCTTTCAAATTCAGAGGTCACATTCAATTAAACCACTTTTGAAATAATATGTTAAATCTGGTTACGAGTGCATTAATTAAAATATTTAGTTACAGATTTACTGGTGTTTCAATGATGAGAGTCTGGTTTGTGTATAGAAGAGGCAGTTCCTGTCCCAAAGTACCTTCAGTCTATGGATGCAATGAAAAACAAATGACAGGTGATTGTGATTTGGTTTATATGCTTCAGTCACTGCATAGCAATTGCTCATCCACTAGCAAATATTTTACAAGTATCTCTCCCTCATGGCAGTATGGGAGTGACTCTGCTGTTCCTGTGAAAAAGTGATTTCATCTTCATGATGTGTCGGTGATTCTTCACATCTCAATGACTTCCCAATTAAAATGTGTTTGCAAGAGGAAAAACACACGTATATATATTTTTTTCAGTTGGCATACATAGAAACTCAGCCTGTGAATCAAACAGTCAGCTTGGTTCTTTTATTTCTCTATATAAATCCATCAATAATTATTATTCTAGCTTCATTCATTTGTACCAGAGCAGTCGATTTTTATGTGGATTGTACAGATAAAATGAAGTTGTTATTTATCGTAAACTGCTTCCCCTATCGTTCTTCACTGCTGCTGCAATAACTGGAACGGTGAAAATACTCCTATACTAATGAGGCTGACATTTAATCATGATGTTGTAAACTAAGTTCAAAGCAAGCCATCATTCTTAATTTGCAGGTGTTTCCTGACTAATATTGCTAGAATGAGCTGTCTAATAATGAGAAATTTCAATGGAGAAAGATAATATAGACAAGGATCAAATCAATTAACAATTCTACTAATGGGTGTGATAAGGAAAATTCTTGTCTCATATTTTTATAAACACTACATTGTTACTGAGAGAATTAAAAAGCCAACAACAATAAAAATAGCACTTCTTGCTTCTACTGTAAGAGAAACATACAACCCCAAGGATAAATAAACATTAGAATTACTTGATTAAAAAGTGTCATTTTTGCATAGTCCCTTCTTTGCAACATCATGTGTGGATTCCTTAAACAAACATCTTATCAAAACTACAGTTTAGCATGAAAAAAAGTGAAAAAACTAGCCATATCAACTGCAAATTAAGAAACTGAGGTTCACTGGAGCTTGTCTGAAAGTAGAAATATAGCAGAGAAGGAAATAAACCTGTGAGTAGAACACATCCAGAAATTTACAGTGTTCATTTTCTGACGATGATTGTATATAGAATGCTTGTAAGGCTGTTAGGCTTTTCTGTATGAAGAGAAGTAATATAAACATTAAAAAATATTTGAAATTTCAAATAGTACCAGTAAAAAAAGCAAACACTTTTGTTTGTTTGGGGTCTTCTGTTTTGGTTTGGTTTGGGGGTTTGTTTTTTGGTTGTTTTTTTTTTTAGAAACACATACACATGTATGTCGGCAGGAGATATTTCTAAGGAACAAGAGAATACTTATTCTGCTGTGAAACAAGTGGCTATTACATATTGTGCCGAATTTGCGTCCAGTGATTGTCCCTTCCAGATCTGAACATCATTGATGTCAAAGGAAACTGGGGAGTATGGGCAGGAGGGAAGATGAAGAACGAAGCAAAAGGCTGTTTAACGCTCATATTGTAAGCTCAGCCTGACTAGGAAGATAAATCAAGCAGAACTGTTGGACTTCTTTCAGAATCATACCCTCTTCTTCTGCCCGTTGGCTCTCCATCTAATCCAGCAAGATATCTATAATATGTGCCTGCGTACCATCATTTACTTCAAAGCTGTGTTCCGAAAATCCAAATATGATAGCTTCTGTGTGAGGAGTTTCAGCCTATTTCAGTAGTTAAAAAATCCTGCAAACGGTGCTGCTTCTTTTCTAGAATAAGACCCACCTCTTGGCTGCGGAACCTGCCAAACAATTAGAGGTAAAATGAAAAGGAAACATGAAAATTAACTTAGAACTAAATTTCTGTGCTGAATGCCTCCTACACCGCAATCACAGGGACATTCCACAGAGGAGTTATTTTAGATATTTAAGAAATGTTTGTCTTTCTGTGTTTCCTACTTGGTACCTACCTCATGCACGTGACTGACACATCCAGTGGAATATTGTGGAAATCCTTGGGTAGGGTCAGAGGCCTATGATATACATGATTGCATCTGAGCTAATTCTATAAAATCTCTTCATAGTCAACATAGAGAAGTAGACACTATGTGAGTTCCAATGATCTGCCTTGTAGGATCAGATATGGCATGATTTTTTCTCTTTAATGTCTGCAAAAAAAGTCTCAACAACTAACACAGATGTACACAACTATTTTGTAGATGTGATATTTATTCCATCTGTCTTTTTTAGGATGCCAAAATTTCAAAGTTTCATGAATAACAGCAGGGATGCCAAAAAAAAAAAAAAAAAGGAAATTTCGGTTGTTTTTTAGAACTTGGATTAGGAGAAAAGACTATGCAGAGCAAAAGACTTGGAAGAATAGAACCTTGGGCAGAATATTGCTGTAAAAAGGAATGTTAACTTCTGATAATTTTGCTCAGTTCAATTGCTTTTTGAGGCAGAGTGCTGCTTGAGTAGTTCAGGTGATAAACAATAGTTTTAGAAATACACAGGGTCCACAGGGTCCACGGGAAATCAGATCAAATTACCTGCTTTGCTAAGATTTCCAGGTCTGGAAACAAATCAGCCAACTGCTCTCATGACCCTGGTTCTTGATACAGGAAAGGAACTGCAGTGTGGAATGATGCTAATTAGGCTGTTGATTTGCATACATAAGATAAAACATAGATGTGTCGCCTCGCATCTGTCTGCATGGAGTTATATTAATTTTGCTGAAATTTTGCTGGTAGCTAAGGTTCACTCTGTGCTGGCAGGGCCTAAGGCACAGACTGGGAAGCAGGAGGAATTGTTTTTGTCGCTGGCCCCTGTGGGTAGTGCTGCTTTCCCCCTCCTGCCTGGCCTGGCCGGTGCCTCTGTATCAGCCAGGGGTCTGCTGCCTCCTCCTCCCTCGGACGTTCTCGCACAGAGGCTACAAGCTAGTTTTAACTTCCCCGTTAGTACCAAAACACCTCATTTCTGCAGTGGGTAAGACTGGTGAATATGTACACTGTAGTACTCATGAGCTATTTGAAATGTTTCTTTATTTACTTAAGCAACATAAACATAGCCAGAAATGGTGCGGTTAAATGCAAGCTGTAACTCCACATGCTGGCTTCTCTCTCTCAGCCTTCATAAATATTTACTCTGGGTTCAGTGTCTACTATGCTCCTAGTTGAGGAAGAGGAAAAGCAGACAGTGAAGTTTGAAGCTGTTGTCTGGCGATAAAGTTCTTTCTCTCATAAAGAGAATTGTGAGAGGAAAAAAACCAAACGTTTTGTTTAACGAAGGCTTGCTTGTGAAAGAAGTGGGCTTTGATTAGATCAAGTGGTTATCTTTTGAATATTGAAGTGCTAGCAGAGCCTGTGTGCTTGTTTATGTGATGTCCTCTTCTGCTTGGCACGCAGAAGAAAGAGTTTCTGTGCTTGTGAACATGGCTCGCTTATGCACAGTATAAGGCGCGAAGAGGCTGACGACAGACGTCTGCAGCTTCTGGAAACAGAAAAAAAAGTCGGAAGGAGCCACTGCAAGTTGTGCAGCGGGAAATCCAGCTCTGATCTGCTTTCCAGAGCTGCCGAGCTCTGAAGTCTGACGGCAGGGAGGCTCCGGGCGGGGGCCCCCAAGGGTGCCTTGGACCCAGTCCAGCCCCCTGCTTCTCAGCAAACTCTGAAGTAGATGATGGTGCTTGATTTCCACAGAGCTTTTCTGTCTTGGAGAGAGGAATGCTTCCGTTCCAATGTTGTACCTTTTGCCTGTCTTTTCACCAAACCCACACACGCACACACGAATGCTCAACACAGCAGCAGAGTCCCTTCCTTCCAAAACAAAATTTAGCATGTTCATGTAATTTCTTGTTTACAGATGGCTAACGAGGTCAAAAAAGAGAAGCTGACTCCCCCAAATAATGCAGCGCGTAATATGATCGCTAATTTTGATCGCACTAAGGGTATATGTGTATTGATTTATGAGACCGAAAAAAACAAGAGTGAAAAATGACAGTAAATAAAAAGGAGATCTTTTAGACATAAATTTGAGGATGGGTATTTTTTACATAAAGCATAATTTTACCTTTTGTGGCAATAAAAGAATTTGCAAATAATGTAGAAATCATTTAACACAATAGTCTAACAAGAGCTGAGACAGATACAGAAAAATAGTAGTTACAAATAATTTATCTGTAAGATTCCAGAACAAGAACAAAGTCCCAAAATCTCTGAGGTTACTTTTGATTACTAATGTCATCAAGCCCAAGCCTGCCAGTTCTTTCAGTTAATTATAGCATTCTACAGCTCTCAATTTGCACACCAATTTCTGATTTCGTTTGACAGTTCTTTTTATCCCTGCAAAAACTCTGCCTGGGAACTGCTTTCATTCATTACTAAATCGGATGCAAAGTTCCCGATCTTCATTGTGCCTGAAGCTCTGTGCTTGACGAAAATCACCTTTCTTCTGGAATGCTTTATTTTACTAAAAAAACCTCTTTACATTTCGGTCCTTCAGAGCTGGGCCTCTAAATCTGTGAGTTGATGTTCTTGCATTAATAAAAGTAATTTATATATGGATGTTTCTCTTTGCCCTACACAAGACAAACACGTAACTCTGCAAGCATATTTTCTGTTCTTCTGTGCTTCCAATAACAGTCAATCATGGATGTTAACTTCAAGATTCATATAAAAAGGGACTATAATTGACTTTATTAAAATATTAAAAGAGATCACAAACTAGAAGTCCAGAGGACTAGTATGTTCATGCTCATGGTACTTCACTCAGTCCATTACCATCAGAGCTAGTGAATGTGCATTTGGAAACCAAACTGAAGTTAAAAAGTTCCCAAGAATTCAAAAATCTCATTGACCATTTTTAACAGAAAGGTTAAAGAACTGCTAAAAATTTTACTAGAAGTTTGTCATGATTCAAAAAAAGTGCTATTTCAATCCTCCGTGAGATTCTACTCCACTTTCACTTTCAAGCATTGGGTCTGGTTGTATTAACTTATAAATCAGGTGTGATTAATTAACTATGTAACTTCAATGTGATAAATTACATAAATTTGGGGTGAATGTTGCTGAATGGACATTAATGACATGTTTTACAGTCCATTCATCATTCTGGATAGATGTTTCTAAGCTGTTTCCAATTGTTTTTCATTATTCTTTTTAAACTGCTTGCAAAATGTTCTTGGTGCCACTAAAAATAAAAGGATAAAATAACTGATCCATGCCTAATTAATATTTCCCTTGTTCAGGTATCCAAGGACTATGACAGTCTTTTTGGTAGTAGTGCCACACTAGAGTCTATATTCCATTAATTACCCTCATGACTATACATTACATGTAATTAAATTGAGTATCTGAAAAGCAAACTTAGACAAACAAAGAGCTAGAAACAAAAGCCATACAAATTTATATTCTGGTTTACGTAGCAGCCATATCCCTAATTTGAAAAGACCTATGAATATGGTGTTTACTCTGCTAACCTTATCAGTCATTTGTTACCTTATTAAAAATAAAAAGAAACATCAAAGAAGCTGAGCAAGCTATATTTTCCTTTACCCTATGTTGTTTAGCATAAATTGTATTAACCTTTTTCAGAAACATAAACTAACAACCTAATTAACCTGGATTAGAAGGGGTTACCTCTGGTTTACTCTTCATATCAAGCTATTCATGGCCTTCCACTAAAAGTAATGTTTCCACAGTTTTGTGCTGTCAGAAGCTATCAAAACCTAATAGTGAATTTGGTCTAGAGACCTCTTCCATTTTAAATTCCATTTGATAAATTATAGTTGGGTTAACAACATTTTTCCAAAATTCTGTATGCCAAAATTAAAACTGACATTAAATAAACATTAAATTCCTTCAACATTTACTCCAGGAAGCTAGAAGACAAGACTGGGCAAGAATTTTATAAATATCATTCTCAATTTAATCTAAAAGAGCAGTAGCAGTATTTAGCAAGCATCTTGGAAGGAAATTCAGGAGCGAACAATGGACGAAGAAGAGAGAAATTCAATAACAATCTTATAACTGGGGAAGAAATTATTTGGAGGAATAATCCAAACATACTCTGAACATACATCAGTTTTGCTTACAGCATAACAGATAATCAGAAGGGAACTCATTGTTGTAGGACAACTTGTAACAGTATCTTTTTTAATTGACATTTTTGCACAATGGTGCCCAGTAAATTCATGTTTTGAGTATGCTGTTGCTGCTGCTCCTCATGTTCATATTTTGGACTCTCACTACTGTATTTCTGAGATCAGAGGCTGCAGACTACAAAGACAAATGAAATCCTGTGAACAGGAGTCCCATGGCACTGTTGCAACTCTTAAAAGCTCAAACTTTCCTGATGAGAAGATCATTGAGTAAAAAGGACATTTATGTAACATCAAGCTGATACACAAAAGCAAGGGAAAAGAAACTAAAAACAACAAAGTTCATTCTTTCTTCCTCCTCATTATTATTATTCGGGTACTTAACACTGAGACATTTCTTCTGTTCGTTGCAACAAGACAGCGACTTCAGTTAGCCTTCGGGGATGCTCTCTGGAGGAAGGAAGGAATGTTTTGGCTTTCCTACACAGTGGTCTTGTCCTTCACACTTGCTGTTAATAACTTGCGCTTCATTCCATTGCTGTTCATGTGCTTGCTTCAGATATGATGAATTCTGGTAGTAGTTGTGGTTGAAAAGGACTTTAGAAATTACACCTTCCGCAGCATACAGACTTCAGGTGATGGAGAATTTAAAGCACTCTGTGCAATGTTGTTCCACTGTTGATTTACCTACTCTTCGTTGATTTTAAAATTCATGTCTGCAATTGATTTAAAAATCCTTTAATACTGTACATCAATGATGTCAGATAACCCATGAAATTGGGATGATTTTGATGCCTAACTGTATAACTAAGCCTGAGTAAACAACTGAAGGGTTTATGAAGAATGTCAAGGTTTCAGAATTTGTTTTCATTCAAATATGAAAATGAGATGCTTGGAATTCAAAATGCTCTGCCAAAGTAGAAATCCACTAAACTGAATCTTTTTGGAGGAACAGTCACATCACCCATTTTAGCTGCCCTACTATTTTATACAGAGTCTCTGCTGTCAAGAAAAAATGAATGACAGAGATAGAGAAGTATCCAAAGGACAGATTGTAGTACTCCACTCTCCTATCACCTTCTTTTTTTCCCCCAGATGGCACTGAGGAAGTTTACACGCTACGTTAGATCCCCACAGATAAGTGATACAAATATTCTTCTGTCTTTCTGCTTTTATTTCAGTAATTATGGAATGGAGTTCTCCTAGGCAGAATGCAATTTTCTGAAGGTCCTAGTTGATGCTGGAGTCCAATAGATCATGTATATGGCTTTATGCAAGCCTTGACCATATGGCACCCTCCACTGTGGACTTTAAGGGGATGCGTCAAGGGTTGCAGCATATTTACTTCTTAATTCTTAGTTGAACTCGTTTTTACAGAAAACAGGATTCCCAAAGCACACAGTTCCCTGGAAGCTGGACAGTTTCAGAGTTTACAGGCTCAGCAAAAACATATCTAGGAGACTAAGTGGGCTGCTGGGAAATGAATGACCTGACAGAGATGTTAACAAGGTGAGATTCAAGGAATATTTTACAAAAAGACATCTCAGATTACAGTGTCTTCAGTCTACTGATCTCTCAAATTTTTAGATAAGTTTTTTAGAATACAGTAAGTTCCTTTCCATAGATCACTTGGATAGCACCAACAGGACATTTTCCGAAGAATCAAAAATTCCTCAGAAAATGTCCGTTGAAACTATTTTGTGTCCTAACAGACAGACCTACAGCTGACTAATGAAAAGTATCTTCATCATATCAATATGCTTGTGCTTGTTTTCAGTAACCAAGGTGGCTGTTTAATAATTGTTGTAATTTCAAAGTAGAACTCCTCAGTGATTTTCAAATGCTGTGTTACTATAAAATTTATTTAGCATTTTAAGGATTCTTACATAGAGAGATGTGAAGGAGTGAAAGTAGGTGTGCTGTCAAATTAGCATTCTGTTCATAAAAACAGTGGTAGACTGCTAAATGCTAATGTGGACTGTAGAAGGTCCTAGGAAAGATTCAACATGAAATCAATTTATATCGGTAATTCATAGCTTCTGTCTGCTGCTAAATTACCTTCTTGAGACTGAATACTAGTGCATGTGAACTTTACACTAGTTTGAACTTGGAGGTTGTCACTGAAAAAAATGTAACTTCTTTTTATTTTCTTCTGGCTGCTTTATTTTACAAAGTCGTTGCTGTCTCAGCAGCTTGGATCTTGGCACCTGTCTTCATGAAGAGATGAGATGGTGTACACTAGTGATGACATGAGTATTTAACCAGAGAGAAAGTGAGAGACAGAGGAAAGCACTGGCAGCTTTAAAATGTTGCTGTTGTAGAGGGTTTTGGGGGTGGTGGTGGCTGGTTTTTGGTGATGTTTTTTTTTGTCTTTTTTTTGGTTTTTTTTTGTCTTGCAGTAGACTGTGAGTAGGAGGGGAGAACTGTGCAGCCACTTATATTTAGGAAAGTGTAGACTGGGATTGGGTTATGATTTTCTTGACATCCAAATATACCATTCTGGTAGGATAAATAGCAAAGAAATCTGATGACTCACTCAGTCCATAAGTTTTCTGAGGAGGAATAGTGAAGAAATTCTTTTTTTGTGTGTCTTTTCATTTTGCACTTCACACGCTAAAATTAGAATAATCATGGCCTACCTGCCTTCTAGGAGGAAACCCAAGGGAATATGAGTCAAAATGTCAGCCACAAATAGAACAAAGCTACTGTCAAAATCTGCAAAGGTCCCTTTATTTCTGCATTTTCTCAGTTGGCCATTGTTTCATAACATGATACAGTTCAACCATTCTTTTAAAAACAGCGCATTAAAAAGGAGCATAACCATATTACATTAGCTGTTGTTCACAGCCGCGTAGAACATAGGGCAATTGTATGTACGTAGTTCAGGAAATGTACAGGTGATTGTTTGGGTAGCAAGATAACTAGGCTGGTCTTTCTTCTATTAATAATTTGTGTCATGAGAAGTGGAATAGATAGTATTGTTAAAGAGACCAAAGGAATAAAAAGGAGTCTATAAGATAAACCAGAGTAGTCAATACCACAGCCACAGCATCTCGTTGAACTGGTTTAATAAGGCTACTACAGACAGAGCAGATTCTACAGAACTGGAGATGGCTGCTTATTTTATTGGAATTCTTATGAAAGTGTCCAGTTGTTTTGAGCAGTTTTTGATACCATGGTGACAGGAATGTTTCAAATAGCAGGATGAGTTGAGAAAGAAGGAAGAGGTGAGTCTGAATCAACTGAAATATTCGTACTGAAATAATCTGAAATGTCTTCTTCTGTTAATTTTACTCATACTAGTAAAAATCAGTGAGACTGAGAATTGACTGTAGTGGCCTGAATCTCAGAAGTGCTTGTGTGTATTTCCAAACCAGAACTCGTTCTGATAAAGTCTGCTAGATTTCATAAACTTTGATTCATAAATCTTGACTTCTTTGCTAAAATATTGCAGTGTTTGCGTACATATTTGTTGTCCTTAGACAGCATCCAGCCTCATAATGCCCGATCATATAAACTCAACAGCTAACTAAGGCTCAAAAGCAGAGTGCCAGCCAGACTTTATTAACCACAGATGGAAGGGCGTGATGAATCAGTCACAGATATCAAACTGCTGAAAAGAGCACATTCTATTACTTCAGCGATCTAGTTACATGGCATTGACCCTTAATATGCTAGACTTAATGAAGAATTGCTTTTGTGACTGATTATTGTGTAAATTGTTTAAGACATTATTTTTAACAGTGACAGCTTTGAGGAAACAAAGAAATAATCTTTGCACAATCTGCCTTCTGCCTCACAGGTATTTCCCGGTAGAAACGATCATGAGAAATGTAAAGGTTTTTTAAATGATGTTATATGCAGGAAACAGGAAGGCCCTTTAATTATGCCCTTAAGTACAGAATATTTGCTTAATTTCTTGGTAGCCCTTGTATCCTGAAAATTTAATTAAGTGATGATTAACTATTCATTATAATATTTTGCTGTTATTATTCAGTACAAGCTGCACATTAACTTTTAAAGTCTTTATCATGTTTGGAATTAAGCAACCCCAATTCTCATCAACTGCAAAGACCGACTGTGATACTACAATAACTTATCTACTTCCCTTGCTCAATTAATAATACCCGATGCCTCAGGCAAATCAGGACAGCCCGTGGAAAAAGGCTAGCAGCTTAAGCAGTGGCAGCTAATCCTGTTTTCTGCATTAGGCCTGCGTTAGGCAATGTGCTCAGTTGCCCTGGCCCAACTGGTTCAGTCTGGAAAGCTGTGATAGGATACAGCCTGCTCAAGATGGGGCCCCAGAAGAGAATACTTGGGGATTAGAGCCCCTTAACCTCCATCTGAATATGAATGTCCATGCAGAAAAAAAGAGGAAAAGATGGTGCTCTTTTTATACAATAACTGATGGGATCCCACTACTTGGGACACTGGAAACCAGGTTAGGTATCCACCTCTATCCTGAAGCAATGCCCACTGACTTCTCACTTCTCTGGAGAACATCGTGGTCACGGGAAATGTGCCACTGTGGGGGAAGCTCTCCACATCTCCCTTTGAAGCTGTGCTGCTCTCTGCTGGGAACTCCAGGAAGAATTCAAGGTCAGCTATCAGCAGAGCATTGCCTGGCGTGAGGAGCTGAGCTGGGCAGATCTGAGATCCAAACCTAGGCCAGAAGATTATGACATTAGTTCATCGTTGGAGCTGAATTTAGCATATTGGACCCCTTGTTTTTGTTGTTACCACTAGATAAACTTGGAAATTTTGTTCCAGATGCCACCCTTGCTTCCTACCCCAATGAGTTATAATTGCCATCTGGAGAGCGGAGGGGCATCAAAAGGACTTCTCTCTTGGAATAATTTAATGATCTAGAAGAGGAGAGATGAGTTTGACCCCATTCACCTCCCACCTGCCCTGAAAAGCATTAATTGCATTAGTTGATTTGCAGGAATCGAAGAGGAAGATACTTTCGTGGGGGCCAATAGCTGTGCTCGACTGGTCAGCTGATGCATTACTTACTGTGACGATGTTATGTGCCAGGTAATTTTAGAACTAAGGGACTGAATTTCTGGCAATTGGAATATTGGAATGTCAATGTATTTATAGGGATAGATAGTAACTAAACATGGCTTTTCAGTCTTCATTTAAATCCTTGAGGCCCTTTTTTAGACATTATCTTAACTGTCTCTTTACCAGCCTTTTCAAGTAATGGGACACTTCTGAAAAACTCTGGAATTAAAAAACTTCTGAGGACATGACTTTGCAATTTCGGTGCTGTTGCAATGTCATAACTCTGTATATAATATTTTACATACACGTGGAACCCAAAAATGTCTTAGTCATGGTGCTGAACTTGTATGTGTGGTAGGCAAGTGAAATCAGAAGTGGGAGGAAAGTGGGGTAAAACTCTTGAAAGGGGAAGCAGTGGAAACCAGTTCATTCAGAAGCTTTCCTGTGAATTGGTGAAGGAAGAGAGTTTCTTTGACAGAAAGCTTGGTTCTGAAAATCTTACTAAAGTTCTTATTTCTCATTCTTGGTTTGATGGGTGTATTATTAACAGTACCACCTGAACCTGCAGGGTGCGTGATCTAAAATTGGTGGGAGGCTTCTTTTCGGAGATTTCACATCTGTCTCTTAGATAATTTTGAATGACAACTATATTAGGTAGAATTAACATGTTAGAAAATTATCTTATATATCATTTTATGATTGATGGTATCAATCATGGAGTTTAACACATAGTAGACTATGCATATGACTAGCTGATACATTAAGTATATTTGGAGAATTGTTAGTTAATCTTTTAATCTTAAAATTTATTTCTTAATAATTAAAGGCATTTAATAGTAATATTGAATAGTATCTTAATATTTAATAGCATTAATATCATAAGCACACTCTGACAGAGGGAAACCTAGATCCCTCTTCACTTTTGGACCTGTCTACGGTCAGGACTGCCTAAGGGCAAATCGACATTCCTCCTTGTTTCTGGATTTTACTGTAACATTCCCGTATAAAGAAGAGCATCATTAAAGATTTTAGTTTTGATAAACTCTACACAAAAAAGGCCATAACGTTTGTAGCTCAGTAAAGGGTTTTGATCTGAGTACTTAATAGAGATGAGATTTATATAAGAAAAGATATTGTAACTATTTTTCTAGCAGGGCTTTTTCTTAGAGATGACCTGTCAAGATTACTGTTAGATTTTTTTTTCTCTTTTTCAGTTGGTGCTTTATTTGACTTCTACAGCCCACAACTTTTCTAAATGAATTTTTAGGTGTCTCCTTTGTCTGTTAGTGATGGGGACACAATTCTCCAGATACTTACTAATGAAAGGAACTGCTCATTTGATGACGGCATTAATCGCTGCACAGGCAGCTAAAACAATGATTTTAATCTCAAGATGAGGCAAATGTGGTGTGCACACTTCTCTAGAGGAGAAAATCCCCCTGTAAAAAGCACTATCCTTGTTAAAAAATTGCAGTACTAAGCTCACTGAGACATAGCTCACCACAGCTCACACGTATTTTCAAGCAATATCTGAAGCATGAAAATATTCATAAGAAACTTTACAGTAGAAAAGTTTCTTAAAGTTGTAAGTAAACTAAGATGCAGCAGTGGTGTAAACCTGTTGAGAGCTCTTAATGATTGCTTCTTTATTCTACAAAATTGAACAAAGGCCCTGCAGTAAAAAAAATAAATCTATGGCTGTGTCTTGTCAGGTTTTGGCCAGGTTTTGCTTTGTGTGGGTGGATGTTCGTGTGGGTGTCTACCATACTGCAAAACACAAACTAATAAGATCCAAAACACAAATTAATAAGATAAGCTTGCTGATGCTTTAGCCAAAGTGCTATTAAAGTGTCTAATTACTTTTTACTAATTTACAGTCACTAGGAGTGCTAAAATACAGTATTTTTAATGCTTCTAGGAAGGCAACCAGACACAACACAATTGATGAAGTTTTAATTTCATATGGATGGCAGTTATCCATGAGACCATATTTAATAAAGGTACTAATGTTATCGTTGAACATTTGGTTAACTCTTGCAGAAAACATGACGTTTACAGTATCATACTTAGGGTAACAATTACTTAAAGAGACAATATTCTGATCCCAGATAATATATGAACTAAAGCATAATCCACACTTTTTTGCTTGTGATTCTTATGAGAAATTCATCAAAGCTGAAAATACTTTGTATTTACATGCTTCCTTCTCACATTCGTGCCAGCTCTGTGAAAATGCGTCATATTTCTGTGGAATATTCCAGGCAGAAATGACTTAGAAGCTGCATGCAGATTTCACTTCTCTTGTGTACTTTCATTGTCTGCCTGTGGAAACTCCAAGGTCTCATGGAATTTCCCTTTCTAAGATGGTTTAACTGGGACTGATCCCAGAGTTTAATTCCCAGGCCGTTGACCTGAATCCCTGGCTAGCAGCATGTTTTCTGCATTGTCAGGAGTCCCAGGCTGGAACAGCTTGAGGCTGAGTTTACGTCTCTCAGGAAAAAAGCTACTGCCTTGTGGTTCTGTCCTTGTTAGTCAGAAAAAAAAAAAAGCAGTGACTCTGTTCTTTTATAAATATGAAGTAATAATGCAGTAATGGTATATCCTAGGAATGGATTACTTTGGAATTGATTTGCTCACATTTTGAAGGATCTATCCTCCATTGATTTTGTTATTTAGAGGTTTTCTTGCCAAAGTTCTTTCTTGTCTTTCTAGGCTTTGAAACTCAAAGTTCAGTCTCCTGAACTCAAAGCTGTTGTCTAGTTTCCGTCAGAAAACTGAGTATGCTTTTGACTTTTTTTGTTTATTCATCATTTTATTGGAAAATATTTGTTCTGAAGGTTAATGATCCTCTATTTACCTATGAGAGATACAGAAATTTGTATGTGTGTGTCAGAGAAATTAAAAGCCAGGATAAACTGTTTTAGAGTTAACAAAATATTAATATTGAGAAAATGCCTTTTTATAAATTGGGTTCCAAATACTGGGGAAAATCCTAAGTAATAGAAAAAGAACTTTGTGGAAAAATTCCCTCAGATTTAAGTGTATAGTTTCACTTAACTACAAGCCATTTTTTCAGCAAAATTGGTATTTTTATATATATGTAGACATATACTTATATACATAATACCAGTTGGCTACAAAATTAAATGAAGTATGGTAAATGTTAGGCTTGTTGCTCATCTCACTTAGAACAAAAATATATGTATAGGTAAATATGGTTTACATTTTTCTTAATGACTTGATTATGGAGGTGATTGACTAGGTCTATGTTACTGTAGCAGTCTAACTAATCTTCCTTTACATGATGCTTTCCTACCCCTTCTCTTGACTTCCGTGCATGTTCTACACCACTAAAAACCAGTGAGAATATAGACAAAAGCATTCAACACCGCAGTCTGTGCTACCTTAGCTGGTTAGTTTGAGACCAGTCCGGCTGTATCTACATGGCAGTAACCATCCCGTAATTATACTTTTGTAAGGCAAAGTTTAGGTAACTATCGTTAAACTACTAAGAGGGAAAAAGGAGTAACTTACTGTAGTAACTTACCTTATCACTTTCACCCATCCTAGGATCCCAGTGTTTAATTTTCTTGCCATTACACATAAATGGTCTGACTTTTAACTGTGAGAGACTTCAAAGCTACACAGCAGTAGACAAAGCATGACCAAAAAGAGGTGGTGACGGGGCATCACAACACTCCTGTCCAGCTCGCTACAGTCACTCACTCTGAAGGGGGTGGCCATGTTCAGGTTGCCTGTTTGGACCGGTTACTGGCCTGTGCTGAGGAATTATTTGGGAAAGCAGTAGGCACACGGGCCAAAGCCCCACACCAGACCATGTTACTGCTTCCACAGCCTGTGCAGCAGTGTCCAGACCTGAGCCCTTACACTGGCATTGGTAAGCTGACATGTACAGATACAGTCTGAGCATTTCTGGGACCATACTCCCTCAGGCATGCATCACTTTGGTTTAGGTTTCCAGACGGATGCTGGATATCTCAAAGCCAATTTTGGTACACAAAGTGTTTTCTTAAAATACCTGCTGTGCCTATCAACTACTGAGATGCAACAGGAGCACATTTTAAGGTTTTCTCTATTAGGAGAGTAAAGTATGTTGATTACATAAGCTTTAATTTGGAAAAGGACCTTGTTACTTGAATTAATTCATATTTAACTGAATTTTAGGTCACTAACAATTTGAACATTTAACAAAATGTTTGTGTTTCCCCAGGAGACTCCTGACCTATCAAAAGCAAAATACCCCAAACCCAAACCCACAAAAAAGCCAGAGCTACAGTATCAGGCCTGTTCCTTTCCACGGCTCTGCTTATGGAAAATTTTCACAAATTAATGCAAAGCAAGCTTTCATGTGCTTACTGTGTTTTATGTTGTTATGATTCTAATGCATATATTTTTAATAATGGATTATTTTCATTTAATGTCCTAAAATTTTTATGTCCCAAAGTTCATTTACTTATATGGTCAACATAAAAGTGTTCTGCAAAAGAAAACAGAAAACAAAAGAAGTGATATGGTGTTTTCCAAGCTTTGAGGGAGCAGGGAGGGTAATAACCATGCATTTTCTTTTTCATTTTGTGCCATTATCCAGACAAATTTGTTTAATGGGTAGAAAGGATAAGTATCACATATTTTGTTTTTCTTAGTCTGTGCTTGTTTGTTTTTACTAGTACAGCAAAAAGAGTTTGTACTACTACATTGTTTCAAAAGCTGAAAAGAGAATTATTACTGGGAAACCACTTCAAGTTAAGATTTTATGCAGTAGGTGTTCTAGGCTTGCAATATTTCAGTCTTATAAAAGGAGCTAAGTTATGAAATTCGTTCATTTAAATATTGAAAGGACGTGTTTCGCTTACATTGTCCTCTTGATCGCAAAGATATTAAAATGCAATTCTGCGGTGCAAAGATATTATTAAAATACTAATTATGCTTATCAGGATTTTAGGAGGTAATCAGATGGTAATGGGTGTGCCAGACTAGCTTTGAAGTGGCTAATAAAAGTGACAGCTTTCCAAATGCTGCTTTAGAGGAGCAAAGGAAAAGCGTTTTTTGACCTTGATCTGTGTTAGTAGTGTCAAGGTGCTAGTTTGGAGTACCATCCCTGAAGGCACTCCAGTTAGAAATTACAAAAAGACGCAAACACTGATACATAAATGAGAGCGTAAATGAGAGAGTGGCTTGTCGTGGTTTAACCCCAGACAGCAGCTCAGCCCCACGCAGCTGCACACTCACTTCCCCCCCACCCAGGGGGTTGGGGGAGAGAATCAGAAAATAAAGCTCGTGGGTTGAGATAAGAACAGTTTAATAGGACAGAAAGGAAGAAACCAGCAATGACACTAATAACAACAAGAAAGTGACAATAAGAATAAAAGGATTGGAATACACAAGACAAGTGATGCACAATGCAATTGCTTACCGCTTGCTGACCGACACCCGAGATGCTCTCCTGCCTCCCCCCACCCCAAGCTGGGCATGACATCGCATGGTATGGAATACCCCTTTGGCTAGTTTGGGTCAGCTGTCCCGGCTGTGCTCAGATCCAACTTTCTTGTGCCCCTCCAGCCTTCGTGCTGGCTGGGCACGAGAAGCTGAAGTCCTTGACTGAGTCTGAACACGACTGAGCAACAACTGAAACCATCAGGGTGTTATCGACATTCTTTTCATAGTCAACCCAAAACACAGTGCTGTACCCGCTACTAGGAAGACAATTAACTCTATCCCAGCTGAAACCAGGACATGGCTTTAGGTATGGAAAGTGATGTTTTAGGTGAAATGTTTAGGTGAGTTACTACGTTGCCATTTTAATAATAATAGTATCTTATTTCATGTAGTTAGGAATTCTATCTAAGGAAAATTTATGATTATGGATTTTGTCTTTTAATGTTAACTCAATTTCCCTAGGGAGAGTTTCTGCCATTCTGGACTGCCCCGTTGGGCATAACATCACCGCACCTTAATAATACATGGAGATTCACAAGCAAATCAATGAACACCAGTTCACAATGTGCTTCTTACAGAAAATAAAAGAATTTTCACTGATTAGTAATGCATTTTATAATAGTTACTTTTGAGCTGGATGAAGATATATTCTTCAGAACAATTTTAGGTTTAAACAAAGGAGTAAACATTGCCCAAAAGACATTATTATAACAGCTCAAAGAGAAAAAAGTACATGGACTTTACAAACTTGTGTGAGAATCAGTGAAAAATAATTTGCCTCGGTGCTAAATAAGGTATTATTATTATTAAATAATTAATGACTAATAAATTAATAATTGCATCTGTATTTGTGTTTGGATCATCACTAATGATTGCAGTGAGGCTTGCCTTCTGGGCGTGCACTGAACTACCATCTGACGGCTCTGACTGGCTCCGGGAAGGGCTTAGCTGGGAAGGGTTGCCCCTGGAAGCACTGCTCTCCCGCTTCCAAAACCCCTCTCAGTTATCTCTCTGCATCTACTGCTAGCACAGCTCAGGTGCTTCTGTGACAGCTCCTAAACCATTACGAATTGCATTCTGGTGAATTGAGGAAAACTGAAATTGGGGGCTTGTTTACTTTAGAAAGTCAGGCTGTAAATTGGTTCATCAGCTGCTGGGCCATCCCTACGTGAAAGACATGACTTACAATAAGCACCTGGGAACAAAGTTAGCTGCAAGTGGGAACCACTGGAATTACCACAGCTAAACGTCACTTGTCTGTGAGACGGATCTTTAAGATTTTCCCTGTAGGACTGCATGAATATAATTATGAGCACTTGGCATTCTGGGAATCTTTGAACTTAATTGTTAAAAGAGGCTATAAAAAACAAAGTTACCCATACTTTAGGACATACAAAATCACTGTGAGAGAATCACAGTTATTGTCTTCTTTTTGTATTTTGGCTTGTTGAAACTAAAAAGCAAGCAATAAAATGTCTCTAATAAAGCTAAATAATAAGAACAATTTGGGACTTTTGGATATCATTCCTTTAATAAAATGCTACCCCCTCTCCTAGTTCTAGATATATAAAAAAACCAAACCAAACAAATGAGATGAATATATATCTTCTTGTTACACCAGCTGTAAGAACAGTTTTTTAAAAATACCAAAGAATTTGTCATTCAAGCAACACAGGGTTAGGCTGCTGGATTAAAATGACATTCAACCTAAACCATGTGGGTTTGGCTTTTGGCATTTTCTGAATGTTTTTCTTTTTAATTAATTTTATCTTTATTTCCAAATGAAATATTTGCTTGGATGAAAGAATTGATTTTTTTTCAGCCCAAGTTATTTGCAAATTTGGCACAAACTTATGATTCATTTTGAATGTCCCAAAGTATTTTTCAGGGCAAGATATTTCTTCAGCTGTAATGACAAATACTGCAGTTCTGTACTGAAAATGAAATATATTCTTAGTTTGGAATTAAATTTGATGTCTTTATTGTTTCACTAGTTAATATAGCTAGTAATGCAGTTCTGCCTCAAGGTCGAAGTAAGATTACGCCTCCTAGTGCTTTAAATGTGCAAAGATTTAATGGCCTGAAGAATTTAGTCTTGGTTATTGATTTCATTTATGTGCAAATTCAAGATCACTTAAGTGCAAAGCCAGCTGCAAATAAAACCTTTCTAGCTGGAAAAATATTTTAAAGTACACTGTAGAAATACCTCTTATTTAAGTGGCTATGAGCTGTCCAAGTTCATAAGAGGAAAAGGTTTTGTCTTTTCTTTCACATAAAGAAAAGCTACAAAGCTATTGGAAATCATATTTTTCAAGAAAAGAGCGGTGAGGTCTTGATATACTTTCTAAAATGTAAAATGCTGTTGAATTGTGAATGTCAGATAATGCAGGTGGCATATTGTGTTGAAAAATGACAGTGAAGAGAATTTCATTCATCTTCATAATATCATGCTTCAGGGAATAAACAGATCAGTGCTTGGATCAAGAAATAATATTGGTTTCTTCATCCAGCATTACACTGTTGACCATATGTATTCTGACATTTTTCTTCTTTTCTTTGTCTTAAGATGGAACCCACTAAAAACCCTTCTGTGCTTTTGTACCCTTCAGCAGTACATGTCCTTAGGTCTTTCACATCCTCTGCCAGCCAGTGTCCTAACCACAAGAGCGCAGAGCCGAGCTGCGTCCTTTAAACGCGCGTCTCCATTTGGAATTAAGCATTACATGGCACATGGACATCTTTGTGTCAACATTCAGGAGGACTGAGATTAGATCCAGTCCCAAAAATACATACCCTACTTCCTGTGTTTAAGGGCTTGACTTTCAATCCCCAAATACTTATTTAAATATTGCCTTTCAGTAGGCAATATTCCGCTATTAAAAAAAAAAGTTCTAAAACCTTGGAAATAGCCATGAAAGGGAGTTGTTAATACATGATTAATTTATGTTGACTTACTTGTAATAACTACCTAAAACCATAAAGTTGTAACTAATGTGCTACAGTACTTCTGTAATATTGAGTGTCTGTTTTGTCATATGGACAACTGCTGCAGAATATGTAGAATTATTTTCACTTGTGATTTTGGTAAGGAAGTAACCATCTGCTATGTTTGTTTGCTTGTTTCAACTCCACAGAGACTCTTTTCATTTGTAAATTAGCAAATATTTTTGCATAGAAAAGAAAACCAGCACAATGGAATCCTGAACTTGACAGAGATCCACAGTGATAGGAATTTTTAATACTAATAAGTGTTCATAGTATACGAATTACATAGAGAAGATATTGTAATTATACCATAAACCTAAACTAGCTTTAAGAAATAAAAAGAACATTCTTGTCATATTGCCTGAAAATTCTCCCCGCACACATCTGCATTGTGCAACGAGAAATAATACTGAACTAGCTCAGACAGATTGGCAGAAGCTAGTCCACACAGCAGAGTGTGGTAACCCTAATTATTGAACTGGGTTAAAAGTCTGTTTATCTGCAGTACTACAGATGTTATCTGGAATAACTTAATTTCTACGTGACTATAAGCTGTCGTCAAACAGGGCAGTTTTCTTCTGTTCCCTTCAATCTGGGTGTTCTTGATGAGATAAATTCTCTGATCTGTCTCACCACAAAGCTATACCACAGCTAGTGCCAGCACAAAGGAGTTGGCTGGAAGGTGAAGACCTCTTCATCACCAAACTACTTCTCCGTTGCTTTTGACTGTTAATGGAACTGAATCTCAAGCTCTGCCTAAGCGAAGGCGTATTTTTCTACAGGGATATCACTGTGGTCACATGATCCAAGTGCTGTCCATTTCATAATATGATGGCACCATATCTGTTATTCTTGCTACATCTGTCTTTTCCTAGTTATGCATTCAAATATGCCCTTGGACCATAACAGTTTTCTTCTCCCATAAGGAGACAGAACATCCTTTCCCCAAATTACATCTATTTTTTGCCTGACATTACTGTCTTGCAATGAAGCTTTGATCAAAAAAATGAAACCAAGTAAAAAATATTCTATCATCTTCAGCAGGGGAGGATTTCACTCCATCTATTTACTCTGAAACTAATGAAAAAAAAATACCTTCAGTATTGTTTTGTAAACGCTTGGGATACATATCCAATACAACAGCAAAGTGTTCTTGGGCATTAGGACTCTGCAGTTTAATGAACAGTATACTTAATGTTCACTTGCCCCTCTGAGAGAAGAGGGCCAGTCTGAAACAAATCCTAAAGAGGATTACTGTGAATAGCATGTTGCTGCTAGGTAGGAAGGATAACTGATTACAACACAGGGGAAGAAGTATCCAACCTCTGTCCTACTGTGTGTATGTGGTTCAGATGGCTCTTCAGAGAGTTCATAGGTGAGACAGGTATATTGTTAGGCTCAAGCTCAAAAAGAACTCACTGGTCTATCCATATGATATGGCTATACCACTGATTGGTATATCCATATCATTTACTGTAGTTTTAGAGACTGCCCATGTTTTTGACTGGTCTGACAGTAAGATCAAGGAGCCTTTGCTCCGTGATTATTGGCTGCTTTGGAGCGTGAGCAGAGCTCTGCTACAGGAACATGGAATTCAAAGGAGCTCCGGTAGTGACAGCAGCCCTAGACTCCTGGAAAAGGGCTGCCAGAGCTTTACAGCCTTTGTCATCATCACCAGTCCACACACACTAATGGATCTGGGTCAGGAAACAGCCTGCACGCTGCCGAAAAAAGCTTTGGTTCTTTACAAATGTCCGTCAAAAGACTGATGTCTAGGAATATTCTGTAGAAGCTGTACAGTATTGCTGCACATAGCACAGCGTCTCTGGAGGCTGCTAGAAGGAGCTCAATATCTCCTCTGCTATACACAGTCATTTCAAAAACTTGATCAATCTCTAAAAGCATATAAAAATAGCTTGAGGTTGTTCTTTATTCAACTGTCCTAGAAATCTATGCCAAAATGCATTGGTGAAATGGAACTGTTAAACAGAAATACTTTGTTTTATTTGGGTAAATCTGTCAGGTGGAGAATGTTATGTCAGGTGATGCCAGCAGCAGTAGGACCAAAAAGAGTATCTATATGATTCAGTGCATGAACGCTTCTTCAAAGTTATCTGCACATTTATGCATTCTCTTGCCTGTTTCATGTCTATTTTTGAGGTCCTGCAATGAAGACATATGGACTCTGTGCATTGTTGTTGGGATGAGATTGGTGAGTGGTAAAACATAACCTGAGCAGCTGAAAAATGGCTACCAGACCACTCTTACAAGCTAATATTATCTTTCCCCTGTCCGAGAAACTGTAGTGTTCACACAGATTGTTGTGAATTCAGGTTAACTACCAATTAATTTACAAAGCTTCCTTCCTACATCAGTACCTGGAAAAAAATGAAGAGAAAGAGATGTAGTTCTGCTTTATGGAAATATCCAGATTTTATTACTCTCTTTTTTCATTAGAATTTCAGACGAGGTCTGCAAATGGTTCTTGGGCTCAGCACAGTCCTGTGTAATGAAGCAGAAATGTCCACTGAAGAATGGAAAGCAAAAGAAAGTGTAATTGCTTTCTAAGATCTTTGAAATTAGGGTGACAGGCATTAACTCTGCGTGTTAGAAAGCATGGTTTTCATGTTCACTATCGTTCTTACTGGCATTTGTGAATGCCTGAATAAGTGATCTGTACTAACGGAATCAGTCATTCTTCATCCTTTGCATTCCCAAGGACCCTGAGTAAACAGGCTTAGATGGAGTAAACTCCTGACCTCCAAGCACAACAAGACACTCAGCCGAATGAAAAGAGCAACGGTGAATTTCAGGATGAGAACAATCAAGAATGGATCGTCCATTAGCTATAACTTTTAAAGTCCTTGTGTACCCAAGTTGCAGTAAAATTGTTAATATTGGGGGGGGGGGGGCGGGCAGGGAAAGGTTGTTTTTTGTTGGGTTTAATCTTAATTGTAACAACCTCTGTCTTGACAGTGATACTTTGCATGATTGGTTCCATTATGTCTAGTACTGAGAGGCTGAATACTTTCATCTGCATAATACTGTGATGGAGTATAATTAGCAAAATGCTATTTTGAGTCTGAAGTAGCTTTCTGTTGCCCTACCCATCTCAAAACTACTGTCTCATTAAGGAGCTGAAAATGATACCGTTTCTTCTGTCAGCAGTTTAACTTTTGTTATATTTGACCAAGTGAGCTAAAATACAGTGAATTAAAGTAGCATACTGAAACCCTTCCCTGAACAGTCTTTTAATATAGCCATACCAGAGAGCACAGTCTCCTAAATAGCTCAGAGAGCGCAGTTTACATCTGCAGTTATAAAACGTCTGCAGCTCACTGAAATATCACTCAAATTCTTGTTGCATGTGTGCGTCCTCAAAGACCTTACAAGAACAATCCGTTAGCTCATGTTAGTTACTCTGTAGTCATTACTAGCCATTATTAGGGTATTCCATTAGTCCAATGCTGGTTACGTAATCTTGCTGTCGGGCAGATCAAGTGACCACCTGACTTTCATGAATGAGTTCCCAGTTCATTCACAGCATGAGCTGCCACATTCTTTATCCTGCCCTAAGGGTTGGGGAACGCGCGGGGATGTCACCTCCTCGGCCCCTGTGCCTCAGGGGAGGATGCTTGTGGCATAGTTTATACAGTGAATATGGATACAGTGTGGCTGTGAACAGGTGAACAACCACTCACATGAGGGTGTCACACTTAAAATACTGCATTGATATAATTACAACATCTTTCTAGAACTAGCACTTCTAATAACCTTCTCAGGAAAATAAGGATCAGATGTCCTTATCTGATTACAGTAAATAACCTACAGGCATCCCAGTTAAGCGAATTACTATCCCAATTAAGCAGCAGTTCTTGCTGATAAGTATCATTAGGTTTAATTCCATTCCTTGGGAAATGTCCTAATTAAGGCTATTCCTCAATTTAGCGGTATGTAATCTAATAGTTAAAGAAAAAAAAGAGTGACATTTGAAGCAGAAATGAGAAAGAAAAGTTGAATAAATTGGTAATAATATGAGCATAGGTTTGGATGAAAAGCATCCCAGAAAGCTCTGAAGAAACTAGAAGAAATATTGTCACGATTGCTTCAGCTTGTTTTGGTATCTCACAGAGAATAAAAGAGTAAGTCCTATGAAATGTGGTTTTTTTCTTTCCTTTAAGATAGTATCAGTTTATTGTAAGAAAATAAATGCCTGATCATAAAGAAAAATTTAGAAGATGGTTAGAAACTGGGGAGAAAGCAAAATATCCGCTACTTGAAAAAGAAACTTTTCATAGGGGCACATCATAGGAGAGATTTTTCATAGATGAGGTAGAATTTCTTATTTCAATAAGATAGTTACCGATAGGCTATGCAGACAGCATGTTTGACCTGGTGAAAACGTGGGAAGCAGGAGAGCCAGTTCAATAGAATATGCTGAGTTACAGCAAAGCTGGATCTCCCGTATTTCACTCAACAGTACCTGTTTGTTATGTTGTTATTATATACAATAATGTATAATGGAAGGTTGGGGGGATGGGGAATGACTTTTGCTGGAACGTTTCAGGAGTTCCCAAGATTTATTTTGTTTCCTCCCGGTACTTTACAAACCAATTTTAAAATAAAGTGTTACTATTTAAAACTCAGAAAGGTTTATTTCCCGAAAAGAGGAAAAAGAAATAGAAGTGCCAGTAGGAAGATGGAGCTTGGTAGGTAAGGAGGGACATAGGAGCAGGAGAACATCCAATCTAGAAGCAGGGTCTTGCCAAGAGGGGAGCAGAAGGTAGCCAAGTACACAGAGCCTTTATTTAGGGAATAGTGCTACTAGGGGGAGTGGTGCTGGCTGGTAATTTCTAACTCTTTCCCTTAGCCTTTTTCAAGAACAGCAGGGAATTTACTGGTATATTAAAAGGAAATGCGTTCAGTACAGCTAAAATATTATACCCGTAAGAGCTCACTGTTTATACCGAGGATGTCATAGATTAGCAAATTATAGCTTTTAAAGCACCTAGCAAATGTCCTAGAAGAACTGCCGGGAATCTTCTTTTCTGCTGCGGCAGTGTAGGTTTAGGGACGGTAGGAGTTTTTTGAGGTCTCCTGGTCCAGCCCCTGCTCTAAGCAAGGGTCATGACAGGTCAGGTTGCTCAGAGCTATGCCTGAGTACTAACTGCGAAAAGGAGCTGATAGCAAAAGATCTGTGAAGATACTTTATGAGCTATCAAACCCCACAATTCTCTCGTACTATCAAAGGACATAAACCCAATGCTTTCTTTAATTTGTGTTCTTACGGAATCTCTGAAATATATAAACATGGTTTACTCCTGTGCAAGATTTGTCTATTCCAATGGGTATTTTAAGCTGGGTAAAGGCTTTCCTCAGTTTGGGGAACTCTGGAAATGTTAAAAGATACGTATTATCATGTAATTTAAGCATAGTCTGTCTTCTGTAACATGAAATCTTTCTGCATTCAAAAGCTCATTGAAACAAATGTGACCATATTAAACATAGCCTTTGGTCTACCTGAAACAAATTCTTAGTGAAATTGAGATGATAAGCCTGCTAGTGGTTCGGTGTGAAAAGATTTATTTTTTATAGTGGAGAGAAGAAAAAAACACCACACACAGTCACCCTCCCCCAAACCCCAACCTATGCATACTCTGCAATACCTGGTTAGTGTCTATATCTTTCTGCATCAAGCACTACAAAAGGGATTTGAATATTTTTAAATAACTTTTTGTAGTAAATTGGTGTTGCTCTGTTTTACTCACTGCTCTGTCTAAAGCCTTCCTGGAAAAGCAGACTCCCTAAAGAATATACTGTACCACATAAAACTAGTGGCAAAATGCATGGGCAAAAGCATGTGCTTTTATATAATAATGGTGCATACAATAGTGCGGAGCACAACGGCGTATCTTGCATAACAGATGTCAGTAGTTATACAAGCAGCAAAATACTTGACACTTCCAGAAATGTACAGTGCAGCACATGAAGTATAAATTCCAGTGTATTGCCGCTAGTTAAAAAAAATAATGAAAAGACTGCTTGTAAACTAGAATCCAATTTCCCAGGCAATCTAAGCAACTGTAAAAAACCATACCCCAGTAGAGAGTGGTACAGTCAGAGAGGAAAACATAATCTAATCCATCACTGCACATAACTTTCTGCGGGATGTGACACACTTTAAAGGTCATTACGCCCGTCACTACAGCCTAACATTTTGTAGCAGAGTGCTATCTTCCTTGTTTGTGAAGCATATGCTAAAGAGCAAGGGAGTAGGGAGTTGGTTGTTGTTTAAAGCTGACAGCCAAAATAACCCTCAGTGCTTTGCCTTCAACTCCAAGTGACCAAATATTCAAAGGTATGCTTGAGGGACCTACAGTTGCATGGTCTGTAAATAGATATCAAGGCTGACAATGTTAGGTGCCCTCCATCCTTGCACTTTTTCATTCATTATCTTCCCCCTCATAGTTGCTTTTTTCTTTTTTCAACAACGTGGTTAAATAAACATACTTAAAGTCCACTCCTTTTACAAAAGTAAGACTTTTTCTTCAAAAAAAAGAACTCTTCTCGAATTTCAGGCTGCCTTGAAACACCATGGATTCTCCTCAAAATGAATGCTCTCTGAATTGTCCACATCTGTATACTTTCCGTAATAGAAAACTAAGTGGCTTTCTACCCTTCATAAAAATCTGAATGTTGGTATCACCTCTTTGCTGCAATCAGGAAGCTTTCATCTAAACAAAGCTCAACTTAATCGCTGTTAACTTCTGAATGCTAGAGTTATTTTATTTATTTTATTTATTTTATTTATTTATTTTATTTTATTTATTTATTTGAAATGAAAGTGTTTTGGTTTTGTTTTTAACACTGATGCCAGCTGATAAGCAATTTGTCAGTTTTAAGATAAAACCATCCCTAAGCAGTGCTGAAAAATTGCTAATGGTTTAAATAATGAAACACATTCTAACTCTCTCAGAGGGCGCTGGAACTAGGTAAGTAAGTAGCACAGGAGTAAGTATTTCGAATTTAAAATAGCACAGCACTCTGTAGATCAGGGAAGTATACTGAGAAAGTGCCGAAGATTCTTGCTACAAGCCATTAAAAAAAAAACCAAAAAAACCCCCGAGTCATTTGAACAACAAACCTAATACATAATTTTCTAAAGCATGGAACCTACAGCATGTAGACCTAGAATATAATGGGCAAATCAGATTGTGGTTTTAAATCCACCTGAACCTCATTAAAATTTTGGAATTGGATAATTGCTTGCCTCTGCCTTTCACAACTACAGAATATCAATACAGTGGCCCTTGAGTACTGCAAGTGAATGCTTTGGGGAAAAGATAGCTAACAATCTTTAACCAAAATCATTAGGCAAATACTTACAATGAATGGATTGCCGTTTAGAGTCAGGATTGAATAATGACTCGTTAAATAAGTTATGCTAAGGGACTGATCCACCCAATTATTGCACGTGGAAATCATGTTTCTAATGTTAAACAAGCTCTTCTACTGATATAAAACTGCTAGAAAAATACCCTGAATGTTGAGCTTGGTGCAAAATTAAGACTTTAAGTGTATGGAAAAGTAGTATAGGGTTATATTTACAGTTCTAGTTAAAAAATACTTCTTAAAAATATACAGATGCATAATGACCAGTAACAACTATTGCAGAGTAGCAGGGATACAAGATAAAATGAGTGCAAATAAGCAGATCTATGGCAGATCAGTAGTAATGGGGTATTAAAACATGTAGTGCCTTAGGGATGGAGGAATTATTCCAACGTGAGCACCAACTTCCTTCATTACAGTTACCAAATGAAGTTAGGAGAAGTTAGGGTTGTGCCATTAAAAAGTTCCCTGCTGCCAAAAATATTTGTTTTTCACATGGAGCATCTTTGGGAAGTCATGGCCAGAGGAGACCCTTGGGGGAAGAAGGGCAAGGAATCAGTCAAGGAAGCTGTTGGGGTCTTGTGAGGTTATCTGTTGAGGTCCATGAGCATCTGTTTTCTGAAATGTTTCTTCTGTAGTGAAAAGTGAACTGTATGAGAGGATGTGGGATCTTCTTCAGAGGAAAATGGATTTCAGGTCTCGCAGTTTTTAATCACAAAGGATTTACCTGAGCATGCATATGAGAACACTGCTTAATTTTTGTGACGGTGAAGTGGTGACTTCTGGGTTGCATGAGCCGAGAGGCACATCACACAGCAGCTGTCCTCAGGGAGGTTCTTTGGGACACACAAATGATGACCGTCAGGGTAAAGGGTGACAGGACCAATCATTTTATTCATGTTTAATGAGCATAAATAAATGACGGCTAGTGCCCACAGACAGCAGAAATGTGGGCTTATAGTTACAAAACACAGCTGAGGTGTTCATTGCATCCCAGTTCTGTATTTTCCTTGGTACCCAACAATAACATATGAAAGGGATGGGGGACTGCTTTTGGTCTTTGGTTCACGATCTTTTTCTGTATTTTCTGTGAGACCTGGTTAGTTTAGAACCCAGAGCTTTCAGGAATGTGTCCTAAACACACTACAGTTGTCATCATATTTCTGCTTTTGTCTTGGTCCAGTGAATTTCAAATTTTTTCAAATTATTTAGTTTATCACAACACAGAAGAGATCAAATGTGTCACTTCCTTCCCATGTATGACATTCCCTGAATGGTCTATGACCTGGTTGTGTAGGACTCTTGAGAGGAGTGAATGAAGCAGAGAATGGAGGAAGCGTAAGTTTAAATCCTATTAGAAAGAAAAGCTGGTCTTCTCACATGTCGTGTCTGAGTTTTGCAACCACTAGTTAGGACCTTCTCATTAAAAAAACAAAAGTAAAATTGAAGTTGCAGCTTAAATTTGATGTGTCAAATTCTATCAGAGTTTAGTAAGCATGTTTAACTTGGAGAAGCATAGTAAATTAAAATAAATTTGATAAATCAAGAAAACAGAAAACCTGCTTTAAAAAAAAAAGAAAAGACATTTCTGGTTTCTGGTTGGGCTTTGAGGTGAAAGTGGTAGCAAACCGTCCAGTCATTCCAGAACTAAAGTAATTCTCTGAACATTTTGCAGTAGAACTTTCAGGTTAAAAAAAAAAAAATTAAAATCAGAAATGTTGGTATCAATGGAATTTTTTGGACGTATGTGATGCAATGTCTAACACATAGGCTTGCCACTCTCCAGTGCAGTGTGAGAAGGTACAAGAACTCTTGTACTGAGCAGAGAGATTCATGAAGTTAGTCAACTGAAAACATTAACAAGAGGGGTGCCACTGAACTCCTGTCCTCTTCATGCTTGTAGCTGTCTGAGCTAATGTTGTTAGGAGGGAAGTGCTCCTGGGATCCTTTCCCAAGGATTGGTGCCTATAATTCTGTTTAAAAGACAAGGGTGGGATTTACTCTTTGATTATAAAATAGAGATGAGAGGTGAAACCATCAGCCTCTGATAAAAGTAGTGAGATGTTTGTCTAAGAAACAGGAGATCTGGGTTCTATGTTCTTAACTTGGAGAGTTCTGACTCACATTTCATCAGAGAAGGCTAATATATGAGCACACTATTGTGAAATCAAAAAAGCAAGCCCACAGTTTACATCTTAGAGGGCAGGGCACATAGCAATGATGGAACAGCATTTGGTTTCCAGTCCCAGCTCCTGCCTTTAATCCAGCGATTACTAAAAATTCCTCTCTAGGTGTTCTAATTGTACAAAATAGGCGACTTTGAAGCCAAAGATCCAAGCAAAATTTAATCTTTTTTTGCCTTTTCTTATGCAATGGTGAGGTTGAAGGTAGTGATTTGTTAAAATATGCCCAATTGTAGCTTTTGTTGTTCTGCACTGTGCTGAATTCCCATTTCTTATAAGGCAGCAAACAATTATTCTCTACTGCCAGAGAACATCCGAGAGTGGAGAATCCTTTCCTACTATACCACCTGGCATGCACAAATTTTTTGGGGCAGTGTTGACTTGTAGTTCTACTAGATGAAAGTAACAGAAAGCTTTATGCAATTCAGACTGTGACATGATGATATTTCACACATTGGTATATATTCTTCAGAGGCATTAGTATGGGACCATGTATTGCCAACTTACCCTCCCCCAAATGGGTTTGTTCAGCTTCCTCTCTTTTAAAGGCAGTGTCATTTCACAGCTGTAATGACCCTGACAGCTAAATAAAGATGTATTAAATTTAAATATGAGTAATTAAAAACTCATTCTTTAGTCACTATCCCAAAATTTTGTGGGGTTCATGAGCATTTTGAAGATAGGAGCAAAATATCTTTTTTCTCTCTCCTCAGCTTCTGAGCTGAGATCAGTTGCCACTTCCCTCCTCTCCCTAGTCACCGATGTCACTGTACGTTGTGCCTTTCCATCCTCTACCTGTCCGCCCCAGCCATTCACTCACGGCTCCCCTTTTACCCTGTCTCACCCACAAAACCCTTTCCTTAGACAATGCACGAGTCCAATTTTTTTTGTTGTTATTTAAAGGCATTTTTGAAACTTATTAATTTCTGATTTATGTTTGTAGAGTTTTACACAGCGTAATAATAGAATTATCCAAGTTCCTCACACACAAAACTGATCTGAAGTTTTTACTGTAATTTATGGGTTCATGATTATTTCATTTTGCACTATCACAGCTAATAAATGTGGGACACAGAACACTGTTGACAGAAACAATTTCTATGTGCTTTTTTTCTTTTTTCCTTAATAATGCCACAATCTTATCTTAAGCTTTGCAACTTCTTACAGTCCTTTTATATAATGTATAAAGCTGAATTGAAAGTACTTACGGATGATCCAAAAAATGACAAAATATGTTGTTAAGCTTTCCTCATGTTTTAACAGGCAACTTTTCCTGGGAAAATCATGCATAAATTTGGCAACTTTTTAGCCTTTTTTTAAACTAGCTTGAAAGAAATTTCTACCCAGATATTAAATATGAACGAGTCTCCTTTTTTCTTTATCATTTAACGTTCGTCTTCTTTACACCTTTTAGGCACATCTCTTTCACACAACGAACACAATAAAACAATCTGCAGAACTGTTAACAACATATTGTGACTAAGCCTGTTAGCTGTACTAATAAGGTTTTGCCGCTTGCAAGATTTGAAAGAGCCTTGTCTAGGGGCCACAGAGCTGAACCACATGAACAAGCTAATTGAGACTCGTATTAGCTCAGATATCTCAATCACACACAATTTCCCACTGTAGGCTTAGGTAATGTCTTTGAAAGAGTAGATTAGTTTATATCTGATTCAGCACTTAATAATTTTCTTTATGTTTAGTTGCTTAGTGAATGTCAGAACCAGGTGAACTTTTTTAGGTTAAATTGGGATGGTCAGGTACTTCTGCCGATAAGGGATTGGGTATTTCTACTGTTTTTATTATAGCTTTAGAACAAAAGAATCAATCTTCATTGTATGAAACAGTTAACAAGGAAATAAAACAGGTCAAAATGTAAAACTGAAGAAGATAAAAAAGCTGGCAAAGTACAATAACTAATGTAAAACCCCTTCCACAAATACTGAGGTAGTTCTTTTTTTTTTCCCTTGTTTTTCCCTTCTATCTGTTCATTGAATGTGTTTTCACACAGTCTAGTTCTTTTTGTTAAAAGCAAGACTTTAACTACCTGTCTTAGTCTGGTCCCACTGGCAGCATTGACGCTTATGAAAGTTTTTCATGATGTCCTTACGTATTCTCTTGGCTATGTCTGCTTGAATGTGGTTTACTTTGCCACGTAATCATTGTGGATGACAATAAGAAAACGTGTTTGAACATAATTTGTACGTAGGCAAGTGTGTTTGGGAGAAACAAATGCATAGGAGAGAACATGAATTAGAGTATGCCAAGAGACAGAATATACTTTACTCTTTAAGTGTAAACATATGACTATGTAAACAATTTACATTATTTTCTGGTCCTTCAGTAGATAGATGCTTGATGCATCAGTGGAAAGTTAAGACCTCTTCTGACTGAACTGAAGAGTTTTACAATTGAACACTGTCATGGTTTAACCCCAGCCAGCAGCTCAGCCCCACGCAGCCGCTCACTCACTTCCCCCCCACCCAGTGGGATGGGGGAGAGAATTGGAAAATAAAGTAAAGATCCTGGGTTGAGGTAAAGACAGTTTAATGGGACAGAAAGGAAGAAAAAAATAATCGTGGTAATAATAATAATACAAAAATAAAATAATAATAATAAAAGGATTGCAATACACCGAACAAGTGATGCACAGTGCAATTGCTTACCACTCATCGACTGATGCCCAGTTAGTTCCCAAGCAGCGCTCCTCCCCCACCCAGCTCCCCCCAGTTTATATACTGGGCGTGACATCCCACGGTATGGAATACCCCTTTGGCCAGTTTGGGTCAGCTGTCCTGGCTGTGCCCCCTCCCACCTTTCCTGTGCCCCTCCAGCCTTCTTGCTGGCTGGGCAGGAGAAGCTGAAAAGCCCTTGAATTAGTCTAAACACGACTGAGCAACAACTGAAAACATCAGGGTGTTATCGACATTCTTTTCAGACTCAACCCAAAACACAGCGCTGTACCAGCCAAAACCAGGACACACATTGTAATGGGTTTACGTGGCAAGGTTTTGGTAGCGTGGGGCCCACAGGGGCGGCTTCTTTAAAAGTCACTAGAAGCTTCCCCTGTGTTCGATACAGCCAATGCCAGCTGGCTTTAAGACAGACCCGCTGCTGGCCAAGGCTGAGCCCATCAGGGACAGTGGTAGCGCCTCTGGGGTAACATATTTGAGAAGGAAAGAAAAGTTGCTGGGGCTCAAAAGCAGCAGCCGGAGAGAGGCGTGAGAACGTGTGAGAGAAGCAGCCCTGCAGCCCCCCAGGCCTGTGCAGAAGGAGGGGCAGGAGGTGCTCCAGGCGCCAGAGCAGAGGTTCCCCTGAAGTCCGTGGGGAAGACCCCGGTGAGGCAGGCTGTGCCCCTGCAGCCCAGGGAGGCCCACGCCGGAGCAGATCTCCACCTG
>JAVKLA010000008.1:517765-537399 GCA_034782735.1 Sagittarius serpentarius
CGTGCCTGGGAAGAAGGGGGGTGGGGGGAAGGTGTTTTAAGATTTGGTTTTTATTTCTTATTACCCTACTCTGGTACGACTGGCAATAAATTAAGTTCATTTTCCCCAAATTGAGTCTGTTTTGCCCATGACGGTGATTGGTTAAGTGATCTCTCCCTGTCCTTATCTCGACCCACAAGCTTTTCGTTATCTTCTCCCTCTCCTGTCCAGTTAAGGAGGGGGAGTGAGAGAGCGGCTTTGGTGGGCACCTGGCGTCCAGCCAGCGTCAACCCGCCACACACATATACTAGTATATTCATGAATAGTCTGTAGGCTTCTAGCATATCTGTTCCTAGCATTAGCAATTGGTCAGTTTTAGCGCAGTCCAATTTCCCATTGCTACAAACATATTAACACAAATTTGGGCCCACCGATGTAGAAGATTTCACTCTTCCTCATGACTGTTGTGGAGTCCTGATAGAGCTTTCCTTAGACAGGAGGCATGGACAAAAGTTCACACCTGTTACATTTGCCTTCCTTTGGGTTTTCACCTGGGGACAGACACATTAAAAGGGATATCTCCCCCACTTGGCAAAAATTATCTAGATTGTCAGGGGCTTTTGTTTTGTTTTGCGTGTTTTAAACACAATTTTGGTTTCACCTTGCAAAGGCAGGAACTTAAATGCAGTCTTCAGAACACAGCACTCCCTGAAAGCATGGTTATTTGCTAAACGATATGGGCGATACTATATTTAAAAGCTGTAAGAGTATAGCTTTTAAGTAGATAGTCCAGCAGAAATGTGATGCCTTACTCTAATACCGCTAGTAAAAACATAAAAGGATAAAATATATTAACCTAGTTTTATTTCCTGAGGCTTTCTATGATTCTACCAATGAAAGTGCAGTATTTTTTCTGGTGGTATTATTTCAGTATCAGATTCTTTGAGCCTGTCTTGCTTCTTTAAGGAAAAGAAATTAGAAAATATCCTAGAAATTAAATAACTATGCAGTCTTCATTTAAGTAATACTGAGAAACATTGAAGAGTTAAGTCACAAAGATCCTAGCAAAAAATCCTGTAGTTGAATGATCAAAAGTAAAACTAGAAAACTAATTTATTATGTTGTTATGGCAACTGAATATTTAGATTTAATTTATGTAAGCAGAACTTCAAGGATTATCCTGGGCAAATATAGTAAACATATTTGCAAACAAATTAAATATTCCCATCCCGATATTCTATTTCTAGTAATCATCAGTTATGTTTACTGTAGAATTACCTAATGCTTTGGATTCTCAATGACTTTATCATTAATCTGGTTTTGTACAATTTTTTTATATGTGTTTGGCAGCTGACCACTCATCCTTCATGTTGTCCAATCTGATTTCAGCTAGTGCTGGTCTTAGATTTTATTTTTCTCTACTACAGGTTTATGTTCTTTTTTGCCTGCTTCAGCTGTTGCTTTAAACAACAGCTATTTCCCTCTCATCTGTAGCCTAAGCTGCCTTTTGTTTCTATGCCCTATGATCACTGTATGATTCCTTTATTCCTCCAGTTTTTTCTCACACCGGGGCAATCTCCGTTGCTAGCAACAATTTATGGCAGTATATGCGAACTGAGGACCTAGCTTAATGTAGTTAAGATTATTCTATGCTGATGGAATTACAAGAAGCCTGTCTTTATAAGATGATCCCTGGTGTTTATTTAGTTTCCGTTCAGATGCTCAGAGCAGGTTTTTTTTCTCCAGTGCCACAATGTAGTTGAGCAAACGCTGAATATACTTAGCATGCAAAGAACACTGTTATTTTCAGTTAAAGAGGAAATCAGATAAAATACGATTTTTATATAAAGTTTTCAATACTGATTTTGTTTAATATTACACCTTTAACTGAGTTTGTCATGTTCAGTATCACGTTTAATAAGAAAGTGCATTTCAAATGTAGCCAGCCACTGGATCATGAGAAAACTAGAATGTGGGTG
The DNA here is from genome assembly GCA_034782735.1 of Sagittarius serpentarius. Classification (NCBI taxonomy): domain Eukaryota; kingdom Metazoa; phylum Chordata; class Aves; order Accipitriformes; family Sagittariidae; genus Sagittarius; species Sagittarius serpentarius. The sequence goes on from JAVKLA010000008.1 coordinate 519,724, forward strand.
AACTGCTTTCTAATATATATTGTCTTGTAATTGGTAACTTCACATACTAATGCAACCATGTTTTCTAAACAGTGATTGGCTCCTTTATTAGTGGCTGGCTCAAAAGGTGCAAAATCTGACCGCCTTTGAGCATTAATCTTCACTACTGTGTGCCAGATCTCATTCTTTCATTCAGTTTTGTGTTCTCAGCTTCAGTAGTGGTTCTATTTCTCAGTTAAGAACATTTTCCCTACTTGCAGAAGAAAAAAAATGGGAAAGAACCTTGCAAGAAAAATCACATTGTTTTCCATGTGCATTAGGAAATGTGATAAACAGTCATTAAATATGTTTGCAAATTTTCCTCTAGGGCAAAGTATACTTGAGCAGGATACTTTTTTCACAATTTTTCTTTGCAGTAGGAAGGCAAAAATATTATACAGTCTACCTTAGAGAGCTGGAGAAGTGTGGGTCTGTCAATTAAACTGGTTTACAGGTACACAGGCAAAAAAGAACAACTCACCAAAACCAACCACAGAAGTCATTGTTGAATAAATAACTAGCACTGCATCCAAGGCAGTGCAGATTTCTATAAGTTCATGACACCTCATTTCAATCTCAAATAGATTGAAACAAATAGCTGCAATCCTGTAAAATAGACTTACTTATCTGATAAAACAACCTTCAATAGTCCTGCAACAGATTATTTTGTAAAACACAGTTAGATCTTAAACATGAACCACCAGGGAGAGAGCTGCTATAATGTTGGCTATGCTATAATTTTAGCTATGTTACAATAACTTTGGCTGAAGCAGTCTCAAACCAACTTCTATCTGATGGTCAGATTTTTCACATAAGATACGTGAAGATATTCTCATATTTCATTTTATAGTCTTTCAATGACATACTTATGTCTGGCTGTTGCGGCTTCCAGCCTGTGGCACACATAAAATGAAGCACACTGCCTAAAATATTTGAGTACTTTATGTTACTGAAGTGTTTATGTTTTCATTTGTGATTGCCTATATTTTGAGCAATCTTAGTAAAAAAAGCTAGATCTATTTTTGTTAGTTAAGAGATCAGAATTTTGTGATAAAAGATAGATTTTATGTAAAACTCTGGAGTTAAACACTGACACTCATCATAGGGCTAATGAATCACTATGTACAATCATAGTTTATGTGTTATGTTTACAGATGTTTATTATTTCATTTCAAAATATCATATCCTTATTTCAACAATTTTGGATATATAATTTATTAGTAATAACTGTGTCACGTGGAATCAATGAACCATATAATCCACCATCAATGGTAGTCAGTGCTAGATGCTCGTATTAAATAGGAGGAAAATTTATAGAGGATAATTGTGAAACAGCTACTGTATCTAACAAGTTTGTTCATATTCTCAATACTTAGTGAGTACACTAAATAATGAGAATTTATACTCCTTAAAATTTGGCTCATTTTCCATATCAAATTCCTACATCTACATTGGCATCTTTTAGAAAGGATCTTTTGAATTTATAACAAGCAGCAGTATCTTACCAGTGTGTCTTCATTTTAGTCTAAGACTCTCCGAAACTCAGGACTTAAGTACAATTTTAGCTGATTTCCAAACTGAAATAATGAATACTGAAAGTTGTTCTTTTGACCATTATTTAGTGTTATTTATGGTCATTGATATTGACAAAATGGCTTGTGTGTAACAAGGTGGTTTGCACCCAGATGTTAATCAGTTTCTGATTTGAATAATGCAGTTCGAGAACATTTAAATGCAGACTACAGTGTAAAGCAATATTACTTTGCATAGAACCATCCATTTTAATGAATACTGAGAATTTCTTAACAATAGCCTCTGTCTCCCTACATACTTCAAGCAGATTTCAGGCATGTTCTCACAAATCATCAAATGATTTCTGTGGTTAGTAATGTACTTCCTCAGAACAAGTTCCGTTTGAGATGGTATTAGGCTATAAATGCTCAGAGATTGCTTTGAGTGGTTGAATCAACAGCTGTCAAATTAGTTTATAAAAACAATAATGAATCTTCGGTCTCAATAATCTATTCTTTTGAATACTAAAAAGTAATTTATCCAACCTCTTGTAAACACAGGCACCCAAAATAGCACGGTAATTTTGCTAAAATATCTCTTTGGCAAAACCTCCTATTAATTCCAACAGAATGTCTGTGCTGTCTGCATAAACTCCAGCAACTGGTTGTATTCATTGAGCTAGACATCTTGACAGAGAACTAGTTGGACAAAATAATAGTCTGGACCAAAACTGAAGGAAGCTTCATAATTTAAGGAAAATGTAATACATAATTGAAAGCATATTCAGAAACAATTTTCCAATGCTTTCTTCAGTGTAGGTCCATAATTAACTTTCATATTAAGTAACCCCAAATTAAGATATTCAAACATATTTTTCTAAACTACCATCATTATCTCAGGCCTAACTGAGCAGCCTGCCCTCTGATTTTGTCCAATAGAGTTCCCTTTGAAGAGTGAAACTCTGCTTGTTACCATCCTCTGTTTCACTTATTTATAAATTCCCCTAGAGAAAGAAGAAACAACAAATATGTTAGAGTTTCCGTGCATGTGTGTACCCAGTGTTTGTTTTGGAAGAGGACAGAAGGTGTAATACTCTTACTGTTCAGAGATAAATTCTGTTGAACCTTCAGGTACCAGTTGTTCCTCAGGACTGTTAAGGCTCTAGTTCGGTGTCTAGTATTTACTCGCAGTAATCCTCATTTCCCACACACATCTCCAGCTCCTGCTCTGTCATTTTGGTGGAGATTATCATCACATTTCTTTCTCTCCTTCCTTCCCATATTCTTGTACATGGACCAGTCCCATATCACAGTGGGAAAGGAGGAAAAAAGAGTGGTATTTTGACTTTCCTATAACGTGACAAAGATCTAGTGGTTTGAGTAGCTTTAACTTTGGCCTTCCTTCACTATTCCCAGTCATAGGTATGAGTAGAACGTGGTCTATTCACTTTAAATCTCAGACATTAATTTGTTCTAAAAATTTAGAAGCCGTAATCTTTTGGTATTTTAATACTATTGAAGCACTATTGAATTTAGTAATATTTAATAATTTAGTATAGTTATCATTATTATTTAATTATATTGCATTTTGATCCTATGTTTGCTTTATTTTCCATTTCTGGTTGCTACAGGGGAGCTGTAAATTGATCTCAGTAGACTATGCTCTCTGCAGAAGACAGAGAAAGCTGTGTACCATGGGAAGGCCTTATCCCGCAGTACCCCAAATGAAACAAAGGTCTCTTACTGATTTTAGCATTATTTTGATCCTGCCATTACTGGTAAATGGGTGTAATTACAGATGTGCACAGATACAGTTATGACAGACTGATTTCAAAGGAACGGCTGCAGCAAAGCCCAGAGTTGATCTCCAATTCTAATTGCAGTCACAGTAGAACCTTTGAGGCCAGTTTCATATTCTGTAATTTTTAGTATTAAGTTTCTAACTCCTGATTTATTTTTTTTTAATAGGCACTCAAATACTAGAGGAAAGAGTTTGTGAGGGTTGTCTGATCTGACACTTGTTACCGGTAGCACACTCTAATAACCACTCTGAGTCAGAATATTTTGGAGAGTTTATATTTCAGCCTAAATCTCTTAAAAGAGCCAGTCACCATTGTAATCAGGAGATAAGAAATATTCATTGACTGTGCATAAAATATTGAGTGGGTTGCATTCACACCCTAGGCTTCTGGCCAAAACCAGATGTAGCAGCTGGTGTTGTTCGGTCCATCTGTAAATTGGCTATAATGTGATAACTTCATTCCCCCAAACAGCCTGTAGCTGAATTGTCACAGCCTACAAAACTGAGTATAATGGCTTGCAAAAAAAAGCAAGACAAAAGAACTTAAAGATTTTATTCAAAATGATATAGACTTTGATAATAATGACAGTATTTTAAAGTCCTTCAGTAGTGTATTATATAAGCAACATGACTAACCCATTGCCAGAAAAGGCAGAATTGCATGTGATGTGTGGTGTAGTATATTCTTCAAGAAATTATTTTTTTTATTTCTATTGATATTATTTGTTCCTACACAGTACTGTGTGTTAGAGAAAGCAAGTTTTTAAAACTGTCTTGTACTTCAAGAGAATGCTGCATGTCTTCCTCTGCTTCAGACATGGACTTAGGGGGATAATAGAGACTGCACTTGCAATGTTGTGTGTTTCTGTTTGTCCGCGTGAAATAACCAGACAGTGAGAAATATTGATTAGTAGCCTTTGAGCTGCAATAAACCATAATCAGTATTTTTTTTTTATTGTAGCAATATCTAGAGATTCCAATTGTATAAGGATGGCTCATGATTTATAGAAATGATACATCATGGGAGGCAGTATACCCAGATTTGCATACTACTATGTTCATATTCCATTCCTTTTTATAAAGGTTGCATGAAAGTTTGATAGCTGCTGGGTTTTTTTGTTTTGTTTTTTTTTCTCTCCTCAGCCAGCCAAACACATCTTTCTTTTTTGCGACCGCCTTGGTTCAGTATCTGTTATTTTTGGTGAAGACTTCCTACATTAAAATATATATGGCTTAGAAATTTGTAATCATACACTTCTTTTACATGACATCAAATATGTATGAAAACAGGACATATACATTTTTTGATTGCTAATAACATGTCTCACCTCAAATCACTGATGAGAAGGAAAAGCATTCCATCCTACGTCATTGGCAATCCTAAAGCCTGGCCTTTTTCTGTTTGTACAATATGAAAAACCTGTTCTTAAACCTTATTGCTCAGCCAAGTGGTCTATATAATAACACATTATTTCCACATATAATGCTTTTCCACTAATGTCCTTAAAAGCAAAGAAATTGCTGCTATAAAACGTATTATACTGGAATGTTTAGTGTATTTTTTCTATCAGTAATTTACTATTCTTGAAAGCATCTCCAAGTAAGCAAAATCTGCTAAGTAAAATTAGATTATATTATTACTTCATGCTGAATATGTGCAACTATAAATGAGTTAGACATTGACACCCGTTATCTTCATGAAGTGGTATCTTTTGCCATCTTGTTCAAAGAAATATTTAGATTACTAGTCTTTGAAGGTTTCTCAAATATACAGTGACTTAACTGCCAAATAGTTACATCTTCACACTTGGAATGATGCCTTGTAAGAACAGTATGAAGCAAATGTGATGACCCGGTACAGCAAGACAATAGATTTTGAAAACCCTGAAGCCAATAGACTTGTCACTTTGTTTGGCAGTAAGCTTACATAAGGTCCCATTTCTTGGGTATTCATTCTCAATCCCTGAGCTCTCAAAGTCACGAGATAGTAATATTTGCATTGTCATACTGATTTTTTTTTTTCACTCTCAGCAGAGAAGCTCTTGATTCCCTATATCTCCGTATCTGAATGTTGATATCCTTAACAAGAGGTTCATTATGATCAATTTTTTTATTGTGATCCCCAGGTTTTCTGTATTTATGAAAAAATTTTTAGTTTAGACTGGCTCGATGGCATTGAATTTCAAAGAGATTCCATTTTTACAAAATGCTAAAAAACTGGACATGGAAAAGACAGAATTTTAGCATTACTGCTGAATTTGATTTTTCTACATACTGCTCAAGTAGTTGCAAGTTTATTTTTTAGGAAGAATTTTGGCAATGTATTTTCTGCTATATATAATTTTTTGTGATAATTTACTTTGTTTTTCTCTAACCTTCTGGTTAATCTGGTTAATCTTATTCTCCTGCTTGAGGGAACGCCTCAAGCTTGTTCTTTTCACAGAATGTCATGATTTCCTTGTTCCATACTCCACTCGGGAAGAATGGATTTTATTCAGAGTAGAGAGTCCTGTGCAGTGTAGTTTCTCAATTCTTACTATTTGTTTACAATGATCATGAGCTGCTGGAGAGTGGAACTGAATAAGGTTTGCTGTCAGCCTTGGATGTTGCATAAACTGGGATTTCTTAATGCTTGATAGGAAGCTATTGTACAGCACAGCAGGTGGGCTATAAAATCTTTCTTTCATGTGTTGAAAAGTAAGTATGAAGGAAATCAGTAAATATGATGTCCATACTGGAATGTAACGTTTGCTGAATTTCTGAGCACATAGTATTTGTGTGTCTTAAAAATGAAAGTGCATCTTAAAGCTTATCTTACTTGAAGGAGATGTATTGCAAAGAATTAAGAATTAGAAAGTTTTTGGAGAAGATTACAGAAAAAGTTTAAGAACCCCCAGTTTTCATATTTAAAACTAATTCCTACCATGAGGATAGGGAGGAAATTAAATAGGGGGTTTTTTTGAAGAAGAAATAATTTTTCTGAAACATTTTACAGAGAGAGTTTGACGCTGATGATATTCCTAAAAAGCCCACACGGCTTTCTAGATTGCTTTCACTAGCCCTTGAACCTAGCTCTTGGTAAACCCTACATTATTTGTCTCAGCTGCTTCTACTACTGTTCAAGAATGATTTCATAAATTTGACTTTATTTTTGACTCACAGAAGGCTGAGAAAATCAGTATTTAATGAAGCCAAAAAAAGCTGTGTAAAATACTTTTAGGAATGTCATAGTTAGTTTGCATAGGCAGTTGCTAGAGAAGATCTCCATAAAAGATTTCATTAAGACTGAAAGAAGAAAACATTTCAGAGATAATTTGAATCCAGTGAGAATTCTGACATATCTCAGTTTTAGAATTTTGAATTGGAAAGAAAAACATGAATGAATTCCTGACTTTATTGTAGACAAAATGGCATGATAAGAGTGAAGTCATTTAGTAGAGAGGGAGAGATAAAAGCCTTTGTTTTGAAGTTATTGAATCAACTAATGCAGCGTGACTGAATATGATGAAGTATAATTTATGTTTAAAATATAAAGTAATCGTGTAAATTTTAATTAGTCATTGTTAAGTTGTAATTTATACTCCTACAGGTAATCTTCAGTAACTGGCAATATATAGAAATGGAAGCAGTCCTGGAAAATTAAAAATAATAGGAATACATACTAGGTAGTATTAACAGAAAGCAAAAAAAAATGGGAAGCTGGGCTTCTGGCAGGCTTTTTCTCATTTGTTCGCCTGCCTGGTAAGGAAGTGTCCTCTTGAGAAACCACCCACCCAGGAGCTGAAGTCTGCTCCTAGATGTTCACTCGCCTGTGGCCTGCCAAGGAGGTGACCTCCAAGCCCTCCAGGCAGACAGCTGGCAAACCTGTCTGAGATGTCTCCTTCTTCAGCTGGGGAGAAGGAGAGAAGACCTGGTCTGTCAGAAGGCAGGGTGGCCAATGGAGGACCTGGCCTGGCAGCAGGCAGGGTGGCCAGCGAAGGGGATGGGGCAGCCGTCCTGTGGGCGCTCAGCCCATAACCCCCCTCTCTGCCTGAGTTTCCTGATACCAGCCATTTCTTAGGATTTTCTCTCTGAAAACACTGCTTCTAAGAACTATTACTGAATCATTCTGGGTGCCACATGTTCACATTGTAAAGAGGAAAATTAGGAGTTACTAGTCTGCCATAATTATCTAAACCATTGCTAGGGTTGTTCACCTTCCTTTCACTTCATAGTTTATATCTGAAAATATTTTTTCTTTTACTTTAGTTGAATACTTAATCACTTGAACACATTTACTTTATACAGTATTCCCAGATGTTGCTTCTGATTGCTCGATTCCGTATAAACCCCTTTTTTTCCCCAATTGCAACTAGTTTATGTGAATTCCATTTAACTTCCTTTTTCAGCTAATAAATACATTTTATTGTGGTAATTATTCTAAAAATTAATGATACACAGAAAAAATTAAGCAAAAAACCAAAACCCACCATCTTTTTATCCGAATAATAGATATATTACTTTTGTGTCAATTCTTGCTAGGCCAGGATTTTATTCTAGCAAAGCTGAAAATTTTCTAGACTAATTAATGAATCCTTGAAATCTAAGATTTTTTCCTTATACTTTTTAATTCATGGAAATGGAAACTTTGGGAAAAAAATCTCTGAAACACTGTGCAAGACTGACTGCAAATTAGAGACTTTCAGAATGAAAAATTTATGTTTTGTTTCATAAGAAATAGAATATTCCCGGGAATAAGAAGTAAAAGTTTCTTGTTTAAAGTAAAAATCAACACACCTCAGAACTTTATAGTAAGAATGTGTTTTGCAAAGTTTAAAAAAAGCCATTACATATATCCACATAAAACTGTGGATCATAGGTGTTGGTGTGGAATTTAAGACCATTGACAGCAGGTAAAATTTGAAGCCCAGGGTAGAGTTTGCAGATAGTACTTCAATTGTGTAATTTTGTTTTTTTTCTAAGGTTCTCCCAAAGCTCTGGAATCAGAATTGCTTCCGGTGACCATATGAAAACTCTTCCAACATAGAGATGTACATATTCACTGACCACTTTTGTTTCCCTTTTAGTCCGTAAGAACTAACAGAGAGGTCTGAGATGTAGTTTATTTCCTACTACTCTAGACATTTGCACTTGACATAGTAAATTATGGACAGAAAACACGAATTTATCTTAAATAGTCATGAAGCCGAAGAAAATTATGGTGTTTCAGATGGCACTGAAGTAAGATCAATCCCACCTCTGTCTTTAGCATGACGTCAAATGTATAGGCAGTAGTCAGGTCACAGGAAGAAAGATACCTTCCTCTTCACCTAAGCATCATTTTTCTCATAATGCTTTGGGCTACAGGCCATACAATAACAGGGAGCAGAGTTTTAGAAGGTAATTTCTTGTTATTGATTTAATTTTATTAAAAATACAAAATGAACACAGTGAAAGACAGATATACAGTATACCAATTACTGTGATAAGTAAGAGTATGAGCTCGTTATAACAGAGTTAGAAAGGTTAATCAGATAATGCAAAGGATCATGTTAATCTGCGGACAAAACACAATTCATATTATCAGCAAAAATGTGAAGTGAAATAGTGTAAACTTTATGATAATCCCCAGCTTTCCTGACCATACAACACCGAAAAAAATGCTTAAAAAACCAATGTGTTATGGTTTGAGGTGTTTCCTTTCAGTCAGCCAAGAAACTGGGCATTATGAAGGTCATCTGTGGTGAAAATCAATGGCTTTCCTTAGGTTTCAGAGAAGAAAAAGGTTTTAGTGCCACCAAGAATTGCACATGAGAATAGACTTACTGGGTCTTTGAGACCGTTCATCAGTATCATGCAAGGGCAATTCAAAAACTATCCTAAAAAATTTTGATTAATGAGGGTCTTGAGAGGCTGACACAAGGCATGAGGTTCAGGAAAGCCTTGGCCATGCCTTCCCAGCCAGCAGTTGCAATTGAAATTTAATAGCATATTATTTACCTAAACAGCTGTATTGGATATTGTTTCTCAGTAATGGTGCTGCTGTAGCTATCATGGCTTAAGCAGATAAGAAACAGTAAAGAAAAGAAAAATCACTGAATTAATAGAGATACTAGGTTTTAATATTTCTAAAAAGCAACCTTCCTCCAACAACAACAAGTCTATATACGTCTCTCTCTTTCCTATAACATAACTTTACCACATCCCTTGCCCTCACTTCTTTGCTCCTTCTCCCTGCATCATCTCTTTTACTCTACCGGTACCAATTAACTTTTCTTTCAGAGGACATTTTATTAGCACATTACTTGCTAAACTCTGACAAATTCTGCTCCAGAATTGTAGCTGCTCCCTCTATTTCAGACCTGAAGAAAGGCATATGTGCCCAAAAGCTTGTCTAATTTTTTTCCCTAGCTATACTACTTTGGCCTAATAAAAAATTTGTCCTTTATTACAACCCTTGCTTGCTTGCACTGTGTACATGGCCTGACGCATGTAATAGTGAAGCTACACTATTGCAGTATAAAGTCAAGGGCAGTCCAGTTATTACTACCTTTTACCAAGGTTGTTTCCATTTATTTTTTTTATATAGGATTACCCTGTAGTGAATGCTCTTATATTTTATTTACATCTGTTAAACTTTAGAAAATTGTGCTTCCGAATTATGGAAGAGTGAAGCTGCAGCGGGTAGCAGATGCTGTTAAAACGGTACCTTTTCTGTCTTCAGCATTTAGAATAATATCTAGCTTTGTTTCACTTGCGTTCTCTCAAACACTTAGAAATTCACAGGTGTCTTTTGTGTTTGCCTGTCCCTCTGTGACTCTCCCTGCTCCGCTTCCCACAGATCATTCTCTCCTTTCTTCTCCTTCTCAGGCTACAGGGGAGCTGTAAATTCCTGGAAGAAAGGAAGAAAGTGCTATAATTACCAGCACAAGTACTTATGCAAGCCAGGTAGCAACTACCTACCTTTAATTACTAACAGCAGTGTGGCTGCTTTAAAGTGGAGGAGGAAAAACTTTATATAACTGCTAGCTGGAAGTGTAAGCTCTCATTCGCCAGACTAAATGAGCTGAGCTGATGCCAAGGATAAAGGGAGCTAAGGGTTCCCTGGTCTGTGCAAGCAGTTTGTGGCCCTCTTTACCACTTCGGTAGAGAGCTGAGGAATACTGCTTTCCATCGGAATTTGCAAAAGGAAACAACACAATGCTAGAATTAGTTTCTGAAATTCACTGGGTTAACTGGTGGTTTTAAAGGACTCCTTTAACCTTAAACTTTATAGTTTTCTGTAAACCTCCTCAACCTCATGTTCTTTTTTCTTTGCGTTTCCGTATGCAGTTTTGGTTGGTTGCTCCTGAGCAAATTATATCTGGCAAATAGTTTGTTACAGTGGGCATGAGGAAATAAGGGACTATAAATGCCAGCCACCCATGAACACATAAAGATGACAAAGAAAATCAATGAACTGAGTCAGAAAACGTCACCTGTTTGACTCAGATGAGACCACAGTACCACTGCTGTATGAGGCTCCAACTTAGGAGTTTTTACCTTATTCAAAATAGGACCTTTCTGCAAATATCATTGCCTTGTCTTACATCTGGGGAAAAGAAAAATATCAGAAAAATGAAAGTATTCCCTGAAGGTAAAGGAGATTGACTGGGGCTTTGGGTTTTGTCACTCCCCCCCCCCCTTTTTTTTTTCCTTGCAATCTATGAACAAGAAAATAGAAGAAACTATTTTTGCACATTTGCAACTCAGTTGGTTCTTCCTTTATCTTTCCCTTGGAGAGTTCAAAAATAGTTTCAGTTAAAATAACTAAATTCTTCCCTTTGGCATTTTCTTCCTTGAGAATGAGTTGTTTCACCACACGAACAAAAAAAAACCCTGAGGATGGCAAAGGCTGTTTTGACTATGTTTTTATACAGTACAAGCTAACTTATTAAAAATGTACAGAATATGAATGCCAGACATAACCTACATTTCCTGCTACGCTTTAGTCCTTTGCTTTTAAGGAATTTATGCAGAGTATATATGGATCGTCCTTTATCCACGTTGCACACCTTGCGTTACTCCTCATACTCTATGGTATGGAAGACAAACTCTTTCCAAAGGATATCTGAAATGAAGAGGTATCTCACAGATTGAAGTTGCCTGCTGCTGTGCCTGCTGTCACTGCTGCTGTCACCAACATAAATGCTAGAAATCAGAGCAACAGTGAGGGAGACAGAAGTGGTGACAGAAGCAAAAGTGTCAGGAAAAGAAGCAGCAGTAGTACCACATCTCCAGTTGCCGTAATTTACCTGTACGGGGAAAGCTCAGCTTATGTGCTGCCCACTTTTAAAGCCTAGAAAATAAGGCACTGCTTATCTTTTTAAGTGTCTGATCTTATGAAGGTTTATGTGCGTGTTTGGCTTCCTACACTTCAAGTAGAAGCTGACTTCAGAAAGGCTGTTCACAGAGGGTTAAGTTAAAAATCAACATGTGTGCACAGACTCCCTTCCTTATTCACAAGAAAATCCTTTCTTAAACACAAACCCCATCTGATCAGTTATGCTGCATGATCAGTGAATACTCTGCATGTGTAGTGAAGTGATGGCAACTTATTTTTCAAATTTCACGGGGGGGAAAGAAAAGAAAGGAAACGCAACAGAGATATGTCACACTGCTGTAATAACCTTTTAAACGTGCACATCAAATAAAAAGTGCTAACTGGTGCTTAGGGGTTCAAAGTATATTTGTGAATTTATCTGTTGCTCATATTTTTGTGTTAAACTGTTCAGCTGTAACTTTAATATAACTTTAGAGCTAAATTTAAACGAGAAGTAGAATCAGTAAAGTGGTTTTTTTCTTTTTTGGATACAGAATCAAATAAACTAGGCAACTTAATTTCGTACAAAAATTCTGTATTGTGCTAAGAGCTGATGAAGAAACTAAAATTAGGAAACTGGACTGAAGACTGCTATAAAAACAAAAGTGTTTTAAAGATAATGTCCAAGTAACTGAAAAAAAAAAGGAGCTTGTGTAACAGTTTATTTGAATATTGCAAGGGTGCTCATTAGCTGACTGAAAAAGTTTTAAAGTTGACTCAGTTTTATAGTGCATACCCTGAACTGTCCTGTATTCCGGCTAACCATAATGGGACTTGGTTCTTAAACTGTGCTGGATTCAGAATGTCTCAATTCAGTTTCCAGATCTCCTATGAAGACCTTCATTGCTTTCAGCAAGTCTGAACCTCAATTTTTCATCATTAAAAGGGAACACAACGCTTTTTCCAGTCTTTTGAATTAAGGAAAGAGATTGTTTTTATGATGTGCTGCATGATGCCTGGTGCAAAGGATTCCCAATCTCCTTTAATATCTCTTGGCTCTGTTACAAAAGAGAGAAATAACCTCATAACTATGTTCGGGGTTGTCCAGCACTGGCTGAACCGTTCCAGGAGCCACCCTGGAGAAGACGGATTCCTTTCCTGCGTAGCTAGCTGTTGTACCTCCCACGAGTCCCACATGCGCCAACAGCCCACGAAGCCAAGAGGAGCAGCTCTTCTGAGGAGTCTGCCTATTCCTGCGCACACTGCAAACGGGAGAAAATAGTCGGTGTAAGAGTGCAAAGGGAATGCTCTTTACATCTAAAAGAAGCAAGATCTGCTTACTTAGTAAAGATGTAACTGACTATACCATGTAAGAAGCTATCCATATGTAGACTATACAGTAAGAGTATGGGTTATGTTCATAGTTATAGTCAACATATGACTTACTTCCTGCTTACTCAGCCCAGGTCATGTTAATTGAAAACCACATTTCTTCTCAGACATAACAGCTCATGGTAATCTACAATAATGTTCCCCTGTTACTTTAGAAATTTAGAGAAAATTACTCCAGGCATCACTTCAGTGATGAAGATATGACTCCAGCATTGCCAAATGGGTAATCATGGAGTAAGTTTTACATTAATCCCCCAATGGGCCAACTATGTAGGGGAAACAATAGTGGTCATGAGTACAATTGGTTAGTCATTTCAGGAAAGATCGAAGAGTGTGCTCCAGCTAACTTAGTCACATCCAAAGACATAAATTCAAGTAAGTGACATTTAGGAAGCTTCCTGAAAGTCACAATATGTACACCACACGGTCACCTCGAAACTGAGACAGGGGATTTTCCGTTCAACCACAGATCTTGAAAGAGCAGAGACAGGGAATTAGGACATAGGAGCATTGCCAGACATTAAAAAGCTTATAGTGTGCATACCTCCAGACCAATGTGTTTCATTTCATGTACGAGTATTCTCAAAGATAACTCATGAATAACAGGTAAAAAAAGGAAATTCCTGAAGCCCATAAAAGATGCATTTTCCAAAGCTTTTTTTTGGCCTACAGTAACAATAGCAAATCCTACCACCTTCTTCTCTATAGGAGGAACAATAAATCAAAAGCTCAGTGAATCAGATACATATATTACTGGTATCCTTCCTAGTCTTAATTCCTGTGTGATCCCTAATACCTGCAAACCATATAGTATTTAAAGCTGCAGATCCGATCCCCTGACTGAATCTAGATGCTCAAAAGAGAATTCACATGCTTTCCACATCTTCCTTTTTCCCTGTCATTCTACCTCCTCACTCTGAATGTGTTTATGGGAAAACTTACCCGTCCAGCAAAATATTTTGATTTAGACCGTTTCTGTATTCTTCATGAATTCCTGCTTTAGGCAGAACATTGCCAGCAGGTCAAGCAAGGTGATCCTCCCCCTCTGCTCAGCACTGGTAAGGCACATCTGGAGTGCTGGGTACAGTCATGGGCTCTCTGATACAGGAGAGACATGGACTTCTTATAGCAAGGCCAGCACAGGGCCACAGAGATGACAAAGGGACTGGTGCATCTGTCATACAAGAAGAGGCTGAGAGAGCTGGGACTGTTCAGCCTGGAGAAGAGAAGGCACAGGGAGATCTCATCAATGGGTATGAATGTCTGATGGGGTGAGTAAAGAAGATGGACCGTTCTTCCCAGTGATGCCAGTGAAAGGAACAAGAGGCAGCAGGCACAAACTGACATAATAGAAATTCTGCTTAAACATAAGAGAACACTTAAGTTACTTGTGAAGGTGGTTGAAAATGGGTTGTCCGGAGATGTTGTGGAGTCTCCATGCTTGGAGGCATTGAAAACCCAGTCGGTTACAACCCTGACCAACCTGCTGTAGCTGACCTCTCCTCTGGGTGGTTTCATATTCAATTAAAGAGTTTTAACAAAGTCAAACATATTCTGCCAATTAACCAACAGGGCATTTACTTGAAACAAAAGAGAATGAGGTTCAGTTTGTTAGTGTGTAGTGTTATGAATTTGAAATTTGATCTCCTAAAAGCCACAGGGATTCCAAGTGTCTGATTTATTGGCTGTCCAGGAATGATTTTTCTTCTATGTGTTTTTTGCTGGAAATCCTGTGCTTGTCAAAAGCCTCACATATGTACTTTTAGCCAACCTAGATTTTCCGGGAAAAAAATATTAGAAGAATTGCAGCCAGCTTTCCTCTGAAGTGCTATATAGAGAGGGCTTATCACCATGAACTGCTGTCTCTTCTTTTCCCATCTGACCACTTGTTTTTGCCTTTTAATCTGCTGGGTCCTTTTCCTGCTTTTCATTAAGAATGGACATATGAGCCTGGCAAAAGCTATCAAAACCTTCAGTTCACATCTCCCTGAAAATATTTTTCACAGCTTCCTGACACTTGCTGAGAAAGACCAACAAACAAACAAACAAATTTACATTTAGAATATTAAAGAATTTCCTTGAGATTCTTCTCCTTACTCACTGGTATTTCCCAGATCCCTCTTGATGTCATCTTACATAGATAGATACATATATACACACACACACACACACTCATGCCATTTTGTTACTGTAAAAAAAGAAGTCTCCAAAATTAATGTCGTGTTATATAACAACCTGAAGGTCTCCCCATGGCTTCCAGTATTATTTTACTTGACCTTTAGTTAAAGATCCAACAGTTGTTAGGAACAGTCTTTGTAAGTCCTTTGGGTGATCACTGACAAAGCTTTTATAGTGTGCTTTATATTTATATTCCTTAACATCAGGCTATAAAATACAAGCTTGTGAAAGCCTATAATTTACTTGCAGATAACAAGTATTCATGTCCTTTATTCTTGTATTTACTTTGAATGCCATAAATCAAACCTGGCACAAGATGAAGCAGCAGCTTATTTTGAGGTGTATATAGAAGGAAAATTAACACTGAAGACTATAAATTTTCAATATATTTACAGGACTGTTTTTCTTTGTGTTTGATTTTTTTGTTGTTGACAAGGACTAATTCAAATGCAGTAACCCAGGACAGACATGAATGACGAATACACATCCAGATTTGTGGTTCTAACATTAATGTATAACATTAACTAATATATAATATATGGAAAATTTATAAACATAATTTCTTTAAAGCCATATATATTAGAGTGATGTCCTTGTGAAGATTTTATTACCATTATGTGCAACAGTCTCTGGGATGTATTTTTCCTTACTGTCACAGAACATATTTCTCAATCCAGGTTAACCTTCTGAGATACTCTTAGAAACTGAACTCAGTGACTGGTAGAGTGGAACCAAGTTCCTCAGTGCAATATGTTCAAACCTGAGTTATTCTAACAGGCCCCTAAACTTTGTGTATGTACACAAAATGTAGTTTCAAGAAATTCTGCAGAGTCATCGGTCCCCATTCAAATTAATGAGTACTGACACTCCAGAAAACTCAAGCCGTTTTTACTAATTTTGCTGTATATTAAAGTAGCTAAAGCCTTGAACAATGTTGTTAATGTGACTGACATGCTTTTTGTGGTGACAGAATTTCAAAAGAGCTTTGCTGCAATACAAGCAGGTGTGTTAATTTTTGTTGCTGGGTTGACTGCAGCTAATATAGCAATGAAAACGTGCAGGTGGCACTTTACCATACTTTCAGATATTTTTAAATTACTTCACGCTATCATTCACAGTTCATTGCCAGGTGTCTTACCTGGTCACATGAATTTACTGGTATACTCTGTCAACATTGCAGATAGAACTAGGGTTTTTTAACTTTCTTGTTGCCAGTCTTGTATCCATTTCTACATTAGGCCAGTTTCTCTGGTGCGATTTTCTGATTTATGTGCACGAAACAAAATTTTGCTGATCTATAACACTTGGTAATAGCAGAAAAGATTGCAAATGTACTATCCATCACAAAACCAACGTATAGTCTTAAAAAACATCTACTAGGAAACAATGTGTGATGTTTAGTAAAGTAGAATTTGAAAAATAAAATTTTTTAAAAATAAGGAATAATATGGCTGTCTTAAACTGTACATATTCTGTAAACATATCTGTAGTAGTACTACAGAGAAAATAGTCTACTAAGAACACACACGCATTGTCTGGTAAGAAAGCTGGGAAAGAAGGAAAGCAAAGGCAGAAAAGGAAGAGGAAGAAAGCTACTTCCAGAAAATTGCTTATAAACATTTTATTTACATTTCTCCTTCTAGTTTGTAATACAATAAATACCACAAAATAAATGTTAATTTATAATGCTACAAGCTTCTTGTAGTTTCCAGTAGTGTCAGCCATTGGAGATGAAGTTTACACTCACATAACTTGATTATTCAGCAAATTGAGAATTTTATCTATAAAAAGTAACATATTCAATATGAACAAT
Source organism: Sagittarius serpentarius (assembly GCA_034782735.1). NCBI lineage: Eukaryota > Metazoa > Chordata > Aves > Accipitriformes > Sagittariidae > Sagittarius > Sagittarius serpentarius. The sequence continues at coordinate 536,718 of JAVKLA010000008.1, forward strand.
GGTCTGCTGGATTTGTTGCATGGCAGATGTATATCACAAAGGTACAAATAACTAATGACAGGTTCAGAATACTGATTTTTTGCCTGTTAGCAGAGGGAGACGTGAGGAACAGACGTTTGACTCCTTGTTGATTATCACCAGGTAACTCATCTTAGTGGAAAGAGCCTGATGTGTGCTCTGTATGGAAGAAATAAATAAGCACTCCAATTCATTCTCTTTGGTGCTACAGAGCTTCTTTCTATTCCTCAGCTCCAAATAGGCACAGTATCTACTAACAACCTCTTAGCTGACTTGATCAATCCACGGTTATCACCGTACTGCTCCTCTCTGCCGATTTTGCTGTCGCGTGTTTAGCTAAAAGATTGCTGAAAGATTTACCTTGCCTCAGGCAAGTTTCACAGATTCCTACTTTAGCTTCCTCGTAGGGACTGATCTGAAAGAGGTGAAGCTCACGCTGGGTAGCTCAAATGTTGGTTGGAAAGCTATATCTAGAGAACCAGAAGACAAGGACTTTTAAGGAGGAATTATAGTTGATGTAAATGAATAGTAAGTTTTATTCTTGTAAAAGAGCCTGTTGAGAAGTTTCAAACACAGGCCTTTGAAAGACTTCAGAGAGAGATAGATGTGTCTGATTGTCTGTATCATTAACACCTAAGTTTTTGTTGAAGAAATCAATTGGTGG
>JAVKLA010000008.1:537409-583244 GCA_034782735.1 Sagittarius serpentarius
CACAATGAAGTTGCCTGAACTGGGTTAGGATGATGGCATCACAAAATGTAGCTAACATTAAAATGGTCATGACTCACAGTAGGTGGGTATCAGACTTTTGTTCACTCCTTCCACCTGGGTGAATGGACGCCACTGTCATTTTAGGCTGCCATACTTAGTACTCATCTATTGTCATTATACACCTCTTGTGCACCTGAAGGCTTGAAAAAACACTCTCTATAAAGGAGGTTTTAGTTCTTTCTTTTTAGGTTGTTACTTTCAAGCTGAGCAGATTGAAGAATCTTTTCCTTTGTGATACAATCTAAAGAGCTGCTAGTAGCATCATAAAATTCTTCAGATTCACAAACAAGTTTAAAAGTAGAAGAGATCTAAGAAGAAAAAAAAAAAACCACTCACAGAATACATCAACAAATGGCTACAACAACAACAGCAACAACGAGGTATTTCCAGGCTTACACACCATATGAAGTGGTCTGACTAGAGAAATACATCTCTATCACTCAGTTCCAGAATTCAAGCACTTCATGTGATACTGTGAGTTTAAACTCTTTTCTCCTCAGCTTGTCCCTGAATCTCTTGATTCTTTCTGCCAGAAGAATGTCAGGAACTGTGACTTCTTCCTTTAAGTGTCTCACCATCTCTCTACTTTTGTCTGTCCTAAAAACCTTGTCCTTTGTAAACTGTGATTGGTTCCTGTTATTTAAGGTATGACATTCATTATCATAAAAAGTGTAATAGAGCAAAGTTGCATTCAGAATTTAGCAACGCGCTGCCTATTCAAGTGTGCCTTCTGTCTGTGACCTTCATGCATCAGCTACTGTCCCACATAGCAATGAGTTCCCAGCAGGAGCAGATGAAAAGGGTGTAGAAGAGAAGGATGGAAAAAGAGTTAAAGCCACAAGATTTTGAAACTGGATAAAATACCTATTACTGTGGTATATAGGAGTTAGTGAACATCAGAAGACTGCTCAGGGAAGACAGCATGCTGAGAAAGAATGTTTTTTTGTAGAGGAAAATAACCTGCACTGCTTGTTGGTATTTGAAGAGATGCCCACAGAGCTTACTTTTCAGTGGGAGACATGCAGTATAACCTTTCATCAGCTGTCTCACCTCCAAGCATTCTTCTAAGTACGGAAGTTCTATTTTACATTTGCAGGTAAGACAAGAGTAAAGTGAAATACAATTCAGAGGCTTTCCCCCCCCCCCCAAGATAGATGCATAATTTTGAATCCAAAATTAGGAGGAAAAAGTAGAACCAGCAAACATGTATTTTTGTGTGATGTTTCCTTTTTTCTGTATGAAGTATACTAAGTATATTGAGTTAGCATAGTGTTGGGGTGCAATTTTCCAACCTGCCACTTTTAGTTTAGAAAATAGCTTTTGCTGAGAGCAAATGTTTTAAGGAAATGTAGCTCTTTCCATTGTCCTGAATGAAATTTCTGATGATAACAAAGAAAAATTCTCCCCTGCTCACTCCCATCTCCAAAACAGCCAAGACAGCAAGCAAGACAAACGTTCAGGAAATGGCAGGCTCAGATTCTTCTTCTTGTTCATCCTTATAAGTAAAAAAAGACAGAAACAGATTTCTTATACCCCACCTGAATACTCTAACAACCAGTACTGGACAAGTTTTCAGCCTGAAATGGTCTCAGTTTCATCACATTATGGAATGGAAATAATTTAAAAAAAAAATTTCTTTCCATAACATGATAAAAATATATATCCAGCCAGCTATATTTTGTATTTTCAAGTTAAGACAAGAGAACGGGCTGGTTAAGAAAATTTTGTAAGGCTTTTCAGACATCCTTTTCTGAGAACCGTATCATTTGGTGCCATCTGGTTTATTAGAAGTGTATTTCCTCTTCAGAACTACTACTTTGTATGATAAAGATGATAATTGATCAATTTCCTGAATGAAAAGGTGAGGTACATCAGAAGAAGGCAAATCACCCCAGTTTAGCTGAAAACATAAAAGCCAGGCTGTTCTGAATCCTTTCCAACTTCTCAGCCTCATGTGTAGGACGTTGTACAGAGAGAATGACTGTCTTTGGAGGAATAGATACAAGGAGTGCAAACTGTGCTTGCCTAGTCTGCTCTGTCATGACCAAGTACACTTAGAAATAACATGTAATGATAGTCTGTGTCTGAGGAAAAGGACGGGTATAGGAGATGCAGTTAATGAGAAAAAGCTGGAACATCTTTCTGTACAGAACAGCATAAGAGTGGCAGTTAAAACAATTCTTGAAACAATTCATTTCTCCTTAAGTGATGTTTTCTGCTTTGTGCAGGAAATACTAATAACAAGTGACTCAAATTCAGTCTAGAAATTCAAGGCTGGTTTAAATGAAGCTTATTGTTTACATACACAGAGACTTGCAGTTCAATAATTTAACTTGGTTAACCTTCATATGGATGCAGTTCAAATTTACTCTTGAAAAGAATGAGGAAATAAATTGATCTTTTAACATCATTTGACAAATAGTTCTTTTAGTTCATGTTAATTAGAAAGTTAGGGAAGGAGTTTTCTTCAGAAGGAATGATGGGCTTTAATTTTTTCCACTTTTCTTGCATCACACAGTAGTGTAAAAATAGTATCTTTTAATGATATGTGTATGTAATCTTTAATATGGCAATAACCATATCTAATACTTTATGCTGGAGGACTTAAAAATGCAGAATAACAACTTATACACTAAGAAGGAAAAATCAGGACATGGCTAACTTTCTTTCATAGATTCTCTCAGAATTTTAAACGTGTGGCTTTTTGTTGTGCTTAATGGAAACATGTAGTGCTTGAAAGTCATTGTGGTACCATTTATTACAGCCCTGACTGTTTTGCTTGAAAGCCTTGTATTTAGAGAAAATGACATCTGTTGGTATACTCCCACATGAAGTTTTGAATGAATTTTAAGTTTTAACTTATAGCGGGACTGAGTGGATATTGCAAGCATCTTCTGGAAGGCACTTCAATCTCTTGACTCCCATTTAATGTGCCTGTCCAGCACCTTTCAGGATCAAAATTTGTATTTCATAGAAATTTGTAATGCTTAAACAGTTGTTAATGACAAAATGTTACCTACAGTAAGGTGTCCTTGAGAACATTTCATTGCCTATACTGAAGACATGGTGGCAGAAATCCGCAGGTAATCTAAAGTCTTATTTGAAGTGTTTCTTTCCTTAGTAATGAGTGGTTACCAATTCAGACAAAATCTGTGAATTGTTAAATCAGTGGTAGCATTTCCTAAGGTTAGAGTTTTGAGAAAAAGGACATACAAGCACATTGAAAACATACTATTTACCATTTAGGTTGTGGAAACATTTTAATTCCCATATTTAAAGTGAATTCAGGGAACAAGAGCAGATGCTTCTTTTTTTTCAGTCTAAACTGTTGAATTGCAGATCTTCCATTTTCATCTAAGGTTTTATGTGTAAAATCTTGGAAGTGTTTCAGCTGTTCAAACCAATTACAATTGCCAGTGCTAAATTAAATTTGAATATAGCTTGTTTTACAGTCAGTTGCTTCCTTTTTTTTCGTTTGGACTGTGTAACATTTCTGCAGTACTACTGGGGTGAATGAAGAAGACAGTAAATGAATGAACAGACAAACTTCCTGCACAGAACTCTGAAATATTCACCATTAAAAAAAAGGAAAAGGAAAAGAGAAAAGAAAAAGGAAAAGGAGAAGGAAAAAAAGGAAAAAAGGGAAAAAAAAATCACCATATACTCTTATACAAGGATGTTAAAGATACCACAACAGTTGCCCTTGAAAATATTAACCATGCATGAATCAAATGACAAATTGTCAACAGCATGCCAGTAATTATGTCAAATAATTGTTTTTCTTTCATGCAAATAAAAATGGAAATCAACATACTTAACAGAGGATTGTATGCAGTTTAAGAGAGGGAGAAAACACTTTGAAACAGCTCAGTGTATTTACCCCTAAACTGCAAGTAATTAAACAATAAATATTTGGACATTTCTGTTGATCCAATCATTAGGAAAAAATGTCTTGCATACTAAAAAAAAAAAATCTCTGATCTTGCTGGACTCCCCATTCAATGTAATTTTTCCACTGCCTGGCAGAGATTCAGAGTTACTGCCTTGGAAATGATAATCATTTTGTGTTCTGATACTCAGAAATGAAGAACCAATTATTCACTTTGACAATAGCTTTAAGGACAGTACTGTATTCCTCTATGATTAGGGATATTCATGTCAGTGTGCCTACTCAAATGAAGAAATATAATTGTATGAAGGCTTAGAAAAGCCCAAGAAATATCAGAATCTCCTGATCTCAGATTTCAATTAACTCAATATTAGCTATACAAATTGTGAGGAACAAAATATGCATTTTAAAGAACAGATGTCTGTGGCAGAAGAGAGGTAATCTGCCCTACATAGTTTCTTTCCCCATGCAGTCTTTCAGCAGTGTTTCCATAGAAGTTGTGTCTTTTGATTACTTGTTACATAGATTTATAGCTAATTGACTAAAATGTCTATCAATATTCATTCCATCCTCATATGGAAACTACCATGAGCACATGATGCAGACAAAAACAGCATTAGCTTAAGGATGCATGTATATAATTATTTCATATATAATATGCACAACAAATAGTGAAGTGTCTTTTTAAGGTATTACAAATGCATTGGTAGCATCTCTTATAGGAATGTTTTCTTTCATTTTATAAAAGCAGTTGTGACTGCAGCCTCATTTTGTAGACAGTGCAGCCCTTTAAGCATTTTCCTCACATAAATTAGCTTCTCAGTGTGTTTTCCACATGCTTTGTATTCCTCACTGTACCTCTACTATAAAACAGTTTAGCATAGTCAGCTTTCTCTCATCTGCCTAGACTTAAATTTTCTTTTTCTCCTGTGATTTCATTAAGTCTGCTACAGCTAGTGCTAGCGACAGATTCTCTTTGACATCTTGTAGTTATGCATTGTAAGGAACAAAGACAGATAAAGATTTTTTATTTCCTTATCTAGTATCCAAACAGATTACGGGCTACCTGACCTTGGTTTATATATTCAGAAATAACTGTAATTTGAGATTAATAATTCTTATAGGAGATGATTTGGTATCTCCAGCATAGCTTGAACTGGACAGAAACACATTGTTTCTATTTTCTGCTGTCCAAATGGAAAGATAGCTATTTAGATGATAGTTTTATTCAAAACTTGATCCCCCAAATCACTGAGCTCTGGCAGCTCCCACTGACACGAGTAGAAATGGAAGAATTTTACAGCCTGTCTCGATAAAGCTCACAGGTGGTTTATCTCCTGAGGTTTAGCATAATCTGCTTCTCAAAGTATTACTTTTGGGGGAGGTTATATGAAAGAAGGATGCTGTACTTAACAGTTTTGAAATGAAACACTCACTTGTTCTTGGGTGGTACTATAATTCCTGATTTAGACTATGTCACCAAAGGCTCAGTTAGTTTTGCCATGTTAAAATGGGATTGAAGCAACCAATATTGTTTTATGGTTGTGTTCACATGGAGCCTGAAATATTTTCTTCAGAGCTATGGGTCAGAGATTTTAAAAATAAAGGTAAGCTGAAAGACAATCAACTAATGCAGATCATGAGAACAGCTTTATTCTCTAGCACTTACTTTTTTCTGAATTCAACATTTCCTGAAATCAGAAGTGCAGGTAACTGTTGGTTTGGGGATATACTGTCACCTCATAAGCATACAATCTGTATTTAAACAATTCATAGCTGACTAGCTTTTGTACCTAAGAATCCTTAGAAGTATTTACTGACCATAACATTGCTTATCTATTCAAATGTCACTTATAACTTTATTTATATTAACTTTATGCAAAGGATTAATACTCTCTTCATTCAAACAATAAGCCATCTATGGCCAGTCCTAGTATAAGCCCTTTAAGTATCTGACATCCCTCATTAAGTGGAGTCAACAAATTTGAGGAGCCTAACTGAACGTAGCATAATCAAACATTTCTCAACTGATTCAGGACTTGGGGAGCACATGAGCACTGTCCCAAATAAAGTTAATAAAAAGTCTTAACAAGCCAAATATTTGAAAAGATAAATTCTTCTGCACTGTTTGCTTCTTACTGCACTAGACCCTCTGAACTCAGCAGGCTGTCTTTTATGTTTTTTCAGGAACTTTTCACAACTATCTTAAACCTAAGGATTAGTTTTAATCCTCCTGCTTTCTCATAAATGCATCTTTTGGCTTCATTGTAGCTTAATTACAAAATTTTCTAGCGATCCAATCTTGTAGGCCTTCTGTGTTTACAAGTCATGTCTTCAGGGATAATGGTAGCAAACAAGTATGCACAGGTTCAAGAAAGAAAACACTTTTTACAGTAGATAGCTCAGGAAGTTGCCAGCTAGGAAATAAACATTAGACATGTTGAAGAATGCATTGCCTTTTGCTTCTTAGCATTTTTTACACTTAAAAAATATTTTGTTACCCAAACTCCTCCCTTTTCCTTGGCTAGTTCCATAGTCCAACACAATGAAGGTCTATTTTTTTGTTCCTTTCTCCTGCTGGTTATTCTGGTTTTGACAAAGTACTACTTCGTCAAAGCATCTCCTTTTCTGTAGTAGCACTTCCTTGCATTTTGGCTATCCCTTCTTGAAGGGCAGCCATCATCTTTTGCAGTGGATCTTGGAGAAATATCACACGCTCCTGACAATTTATAGACTGATGTCTCCATAATGTTATGATGTTCCACAATGGGACCGTTTCATAACCTCCAGCAGAATTCATAAAAAAGTTTTCTTAGCCTCCCCCAAATTATTTTAGCTGCCCTGTCTAGTGCTCTGTTAAACACTGAACAGTTAAACTTGTTCTAGGGATTTCTTTTTAGTCAAAAAAAAGGAATAATACTTTTCCTGTTTCAGCACTGAAATTTCAAGACTTTCCCTATACAAAGTCTGTCTTATTAAAAAAAGTGTCAAGGATATGCTGAAATATTTCTATAGAGTTGGCTGATGTATCTCTTATTGTATGTTTCAAGTGAAAAATAATCAGGATAATATCTTTAAAATATTGTCACTTAGATCATTGCAGCAATGAACTATAAGAATTTGCCAATGGCTGCTGTATTCTGTAGGTGTCATTCAAAACAAGTATTTATTGTCACGTTCCTTCATTTGAGTCATGGCATTGTGTATATTGTCTTTAGTCTTTCCATGTCACTGTGTGGAACAAATGAAATGTCTTAGATTTTGTGCCAAGAAAAGGTTTAAAGTAAAAGCATTTGTTTCTGCTCACAGATTCAAACAATTTTTAATTGAATGTTAGCCTGCAAATTCTGTTTTACATGTCAGATGTTGGTTTGAACAAAAATCAAGTTCCAGCTACATCATCTTATGTGTGAAATAATTCCATCTATGTCAGCATACCAACATGTTTTGAAATATACACTGGGCAACCAAGATTGGAATGTATCCCATTTTCTTTTTGTTCTTGTTCAGACATGGTACCAAAGGATGTCATTCAACAGTGTGTTTTCTCTGGTAGAAAAGCCATTTTAAGAACAGCTGGACACTCATTCCTGCATCCATGTAACAAGCTATTGTCTTGTCTGCTGTGCCAGCTGTTAGTGAAACTCTGCAGTAAACCAAATATCTGAAATAATTCAGCTAAAAATCAAAATTAAAATAAACATAAAATCTTTTACTGCTCAGATTCATATAGTGGTAAAATAAAAAAGTTCCATTTGTATAATGGAGGGAAGGGAAATGGACAGGGAACTAGGAAGCAAATTAATTTCTTTCTTTTTTTGGAGTAAAGAAAAAATATCATCAAATCTTTTAGGTTCTAGCTTGATTTTCGTCCTCTCCTTGTAAACAAAAATGACCAGTTAACCCCTTGTTTTTCCCTAGTACTAGTTTTTCACTAATTCTTTCCTTCATTGGAATCAAAAGCAAGTTAATTCTCTTTACTGAATATAGTTGAACAACATGATTTGGATTTAATTGGAGTAGTTATGTTTATTTCTGAAGAAAACCCACCAAATAGATATGAAGCAGGTATGTGGACATCCCCCCACCCCCTGAAAACTATCTAGGAGTCTTAGACATACATTACTAAACTCTTTCAGGTCAAATTCTACTTATTCAGAATGACATCCGTGTGATGTAAATTCACGTTTGTATTTCTTAGAAAGAGACACACTCCTAATACTTCAAGATGAACAGCACATAGTTTTCCGCTAGTGCAGTTTCTTGTTGTTTTATTATGTTTGGTAACTGGGCAGTCCGTTTATAATCAGGAAAGTATTAGCATTACATTTTTCACCTCATTTTCCCCAGTCGGTTCTTATTACTTCAGTAAACTGAAGCTAGGGAAACATTCCACATCCCACAGAAAAATAAAGATGAAAAGAAACTGTTTCCGTTGAAAGTCAACCATGAATCCAGTATGGACTGAAGTATGTAATTCAGCCAACATATGCCTTAAGCAACAGCATTAGGAATGAAAAAGAGAAGGAGGAAGGGAGGGAGGGAGGGAAAAGAGAAGGAGGCAGTGAGGGAGGTTACTTTTGTGTGTATGTGTGGTCTAATGGTATCTGGTTTGTAGCATGAAAATACTGAACACCTAGAGAATGTGTACAGCTTTTTATTCCAGAGGTAGCTGTATTATTTTTAAAGAACAGCTCTACGTACAACATCTCATTAAGATGAAAGAAAACCTTTAGAATATTTAATTTCCTCATTAGTTATGCTAAATGTCCTTGCTCTTCTCTGTCACAGCAGATTATGATTATTTTCCTCAGTTTAAAACCTGAATGTGGGTCATGTATGACTATATCTGTTCTTTCATCTGTTTCTCCTCCATGTCATTTCTGCAAGGTATTTCCATGGCAAGGATAAATGGTTGCTGCGGTGTTGATGGACATGGTTTCGAGACTGAAATCATGCTGTAGCAGGCTACCTTTCACTCGTAGCAAATCTCAATACTCAGTTGATTTGGAAGTGAGTGGAGAATCATTTTCCCACCAATGGAACTTCCATATTTCAAAAAATATTCTTGTTCTGCATCATGATGATAAAGAAAACTTCCAAAGTATGAAAGAAAAATGCACAGGACTTAACTGGGATACAGAATATCCTTTTCAGGTCCCTATTCAGAGATACTGAGAGGAAAGACTTATGCCTGGGTCTTCTGTTTATCTTGTTATTAGCTTAGTGTGAAAAAGAATGTCTTAGTATATAAAAGGTGTTTACTAGGGAGGTAAGAAACATATTCCAATGATTTTTTTTTCTTCAAACTGATGAGTTTTCATAGAATTATTTGATTCGCATGAACAGGCATTTTCCAAAAAGGAACAAAAGCAAAAATTCCCATACATTTTAGACAGCTGGTGTGAATCACATCATTGCCACATAGCTCTGTTTGATACACTTATACCTGTATACATTTAGGTGTTAATTATAGCATGATCAAGCTTAAGCCATTTACTTTATGCACTGAAGAGCTTTTTTAATCACAGCATTGATACAGCAAAGGATATTCCATAAGTTAAAACAAAAATGAATCATTTCATGCATGAATAATCAGACTTCATGTCCTAATGTAATCATGCAAGAGAGAGTCAGAGAGCTCTAATACATTCAGGGTTCACAAGAGAGACAAGGAGGTAGAACAATGATGAATTATTGCTACTGTTCCATTTATTTAAGAGAGCAGGCTAAAACACTGTCAACTAAATGGGTCATCTGACTTCTCACTCTAGACTAATTTTTTCCTCTGCTTTCTTTTTCCTGAGGTTTCCCATCAGTGCTTATGGTACCTCATCTTTTCACAGCCCTGCAGCTGAGAGATTGTTAATGGGATTTCTTAGCTATCTCAAGAAGACGTTTTCACATGTTGCAAGCTCTGCCTGTTCTCCTGCATAAGCATATGTCACTTCCCCCATCCTGTGGCCTTCAACTCAGAGTGCTGCTCAGAATCTGCACAGGCTTCCCACTTAGCTGTGCATCATGCTGTTAGCTCACACTGTTCACCACAAAGCCTTTTTTCTCCCCTGCTCGTCTGGCCTTTTTTTGAACGTCTCTAACTAGCAATGATAAAATGACTATAGAATTTCATTTTAAGTGTCATTTTTACAGTAAATGGTAGCACATTAGTGTGCAAATTTGAAAAACATAATGGCAGATATTTCATTGTCAAATATGTTGGCTGACTTTAGAAAGCAATATATATTTATTATATTTGCAAATCATGAGCTACATTATCGAAAATAAGTGTTAGAATCCTTAAGTGAAAATGGACTACTATATAGTGAATCAGAATCAGGTCCTGCTTTTTCACGTTCTTGTATAGCATAAAAAATACAGAAACAAAAACATTAAATATAAATATATGCACATAGGTATTTACATTACTTAAAGATCTAGCCAGGAATTGGGTTTCATCATACCTAGGGACAAACTTTTCGCTTCTTTGTGCTTAAAGGCAAAATTAGATTGCTTGAAAAGGGGTTAAGTAATTTTGGGACCAGCTGCCAGCCTGTCCATTGACCATAGTCTCTTTAGGCAGGAATTAAATCTGTCTCTCTCTGAAGGCAATGCCTATCACAGCCAGTATCCAACCCTAAAGCAGGGCCTGCAGGTGCTTTTATAATAGGACCATTAAGTAATAATAGCTTTTCAACTAAGAAAATGAAATTGTAGTTCTCATGTCATAAAATAGCCACCATGGGGATTAAGAGGAATTCTGGCTTTATCACATGCGCCATGCTTTGATGTGATCTCACCACCCAATTTGTGGTAGAGGAGGGCAGCCGGCAAGCTTCAGCCATTGTGACACAGCCATGAGATGAGGAAAAAGTATTTTATTCGTGGAGAATGGAAGAGTCCATTCCCTTCCTGCTTCTGCTGCTGGCTCCAAAACACTCTAGGGTCTTTTCCCAGTCAGGGACTTTACTCAGTCCCCAGTAGCTGTATCCAGTAGCTAGTCCCTGGGCCCCCATTGTCTTCCCAGTTGCTGGCATCTGGGCATGCCAGTCACTGAAGCCCACAACCCCTCTCCTGTTGCTAGAACTCAGACCGGCACACCCACGTGTGCGCACACACACGTACACACGCACACACGCTCCCATGCGCTACAGATCGCTACAGTCGCCCAATCTGTACTGGGGTCCTCTTGTCTCCTCATGCACAGGGACACACACAGAAGAGTCTCGCCAGTAGCTGGACCAGACCTATGGCCATACAAGTAGATGACCCTCTTATCTCTGTGGTCTCCCCATTAGCTGACTTGGCCTTCTGGCCTCTCCAGTAGCCAACTTACTGAACCTTTTGTCTCCCCACTGTTTGGCCCAGACATGTGGTTGCTCCAATACTTGGCTTTCAAACCTCTTATCCTACTTGCCAGCTAGTCCAGCTTGATTTTCACCAGCAATCTCATGCTGTTACACACACACCAACTCAACATGCAGGCTCAGTGGCCTCTCTAGTTGCTGGAACCACAGTCAGACAGACAAACAGATAGACCGGCCTCCTAGTCTGACTCCAGTTGCTAGCATCCACACCTCCATACACACATGCAAACTGAACAGAGTTCTCTCATGCAGGAAAGGAATTGGAAATGTATTCAACGAGAAGACAGGACAAACCACTGATCAGATGCAGGCATGGCCCAACCAGCCACTTGTTTGCATGGTTTGTGTGTGACCAGTCCTCTTTAACCTTTACCCCTCCTTTTCACATCTTTGTTCCACCTTGATCCTGCTCTTTCCCCGTGTTTGGTTCCTCCCAAACATCTCATAATTTTTTGTGCAAACCTGAAATGCTCTTTCCCTGCACCCCACAATGGGTCTCACGCCCCTAGACAGTGAGCCCTTTCAGTCCAAATTGAGCAAAACATCTCCCATGGACTCATTATGGGTGTCTTATCATCCCATGGGGCTGGAGGCTCCCTTGGGACAGCTGGCTGGAGGGGTCGTGTCTCTGGCTCAGTTATTGGGTTCCCCACCTGCTGCCATGCCTCGGTGTTCCTTCACATGTTTGGAGGAGCCCAACACCTTCCACCGAAACGCTGTGGGATTTATCAGAACGTTTTGAAGTAATATAGATACACTAAATAAACTGCGGGCCACTAAGTCTGCAACATGGCAGAAATACACATTAAAAAAATGTTCAGTCATGCAAATAAACTAAATTAGCATACTGGAGGTAGCTAAATTAGAGTAATATAGAGCAGTTGAGTTAATTTCAGCAAAGACGACAGGAACAAGAGGACATATACGTTTCATATAAAAGATTAAGTCAATTAAAAAAATTAAATTTCTTAAATGAAGAAAAAACCCTCTGCTTTGGCTAGCAGAAGGTACATATATCTCTTACTAGGAAATTACTATGCTGTTCATCTGCATTCTGCTCTTTTCCCAGTAAGAGCAAGATTATGATGTTTTGACCTGAATAAGTCTCTATTCAGCTTTGTATCCTGTCTAATTGCTACTGTAAGATTATTGAAATGCCTCCAACTAACCTAACATTATTTTTTTTTACTGGCACAGAGCTGCTAATTTGACTCTATGTTATCAAGCTCAAGTAAGTCACATAAAGAGAGGGCCAAACATTACAGTCAAACTTCCAAGAATCCTGACGGTTTGGGGGGTGGGGGGGTGTTTTCTTTTTTTTTATCATGACTCTTAAAAACTGATAAACTGTTAGTATTCTCTGGCTGTCACCTTGGAAACTGCCTGCTTTTCTGTATTCCCTAAAATCACTTTTTCCTTCCTGAATCCAACATATGAAAACTTACTTAATATCTTATACTACTCAGTGAGGAAAAATCTTCAGGCAAATAATTTTTTTCCTTTCTGTCTTCTTTGACAGTATGTTATCATCAGTCACAGTGCTTCTAACACAACTTGATGGAAGTAAATATTTTTAGGGAATGGGAAGATTTTTTCAGGAAAAAGAACTTAATTACTTCTTTAATCAGTGCACCACAAAATATAGGGACCTGACTTCCAGCAGTGAAAACTGTGGCATAGGAACAATGGAAATAGTAGTAGTAATAACAACAACAACAACAACAACAACAACAACAATAATAATAATAATAATAATAATAATAATAATAATGTTCATAATAACTGACAATATATAATTCATCTGATAAATTTAGCCACTCTTTCTGCTCCTGGAGTATCTGCAAGCAGAATAAAATTTCCCTGGATATGGTATTTTCATCAATTTATCTTTCAGATAAAACACAGAGAGTTTTGAGTTAGGTAATGGGAACAAGTAGTCCTCAGGAGACAAGCCATATGATACTGTTTTTTCACCTGTTGGAAGGGTAGTAGTGGTTAAGCCACAGCAATAGGAACAGCATTAAATATTCCTTGCTTACAGAAGCAGAATTAGTTTTCCATTCACACATGTGAATGAAAAATTTTAAAACTCATATTCCTCAAGTATCCATTGCACAAATATCCATAAGAAGCTGAAACAAAAAAGTACACACTTTTCTAGAAAAAAAAATTGAAATTAAAGTTTGCATATATTTTATTTGTATTTACTTTTCCCTTAACATTCCTTTTGATTTCAATAAGATTTTCATTATTACATCCAACATAGTATACAAGAGTATAATGCATGACAAGAATAGTAATGAGACTCATTTTATGCACAAGGTTAGGAAAAAAGTGACCAGACAAGCTGGAGGCAGAGATGGTGTCACAGGGTGTCACTCAGGCTGGAAGGGACCTCCGGAGGTTTGCAGTGCACCCCTGCTCAAGGCAGGACCAGCTGTGAGATCAGAGAGGCTGTGCAGGTTTTTGATCGGTTGGATCTTGAAAGCCTGCAAGGATGGAGCCTGCACACCCTCCCTGAGCAGCCTGAGCAATCCAGCCTTGTAGTCCATCCCTAGTGCATATCTCAAACTGCTTCTAAACTAGTCATTTTTGCTGAATACCTTATACCACGGTTGTTTCATCACAGAGAAACATTCATCGATGTTTCAGGAGTATGTTGTTCTGCTTCTCTGCTTATATTTCACCTTGAACAAACACACCTTGCATAAGCCACATGGAGCATATGCAGAATTTTCTGCATTCTTGTTATGGAACCTCCTCAGTTGGTCTGTGTGTAGTGACAGGAAAGGGTGCAATAGGTATGTTAGTGTGCAACCACCTTTGAGTTATTATATATATCCTGAGCTGATCATTCCACAGCAGCATAACCTGTTAGCTAAGCTATTATATATCTCAAGTTGATTGTTCCACAGTAACATAATCTATACTGAAAAGACAGCAGCTATATAATGTCATTAAAAGGTACTGGACTCACAAAGCTAAGATTTTTCATCTGTCCTGGAAGCTCACACAGCACAAATTCTCTGCCAACCCCATTCTAAACTCTTATTTCTAAAAGGAAAGAAAACAGATATTTTTTTCTTTTATTCCTATTTACCTGTCACTAGCAAAGTTCTTGATCATGGATGCTAATTTCAAAACACTGTCTGGTCACGGTAGAACTGAACTGTATGGGTTGCACTCCGTGACTGCTGATTTCAAGTCTAATGGCCTTATTAGGAGAATTTCCACAGTTTAACCCAGTGCTTTTGGGAGATCATGTAATCAGCAATGTGCAAACTGTTCTCTGTCCAGCAAGTGTGAAGTGTACTCTTTCTGAGTTTTCCTCTTGTTACTGTTGATGTTGAAGACCATAATAAACTTCTACAGTGAAAGAGTAAATAACGTTCTTCCTTGTCTCCTTTCTTTTACAAGGGCTACAAATACAGTACATAACAGTACTGAAATATTTTTCTCCTCAAGTCCTGTCTAGTGTTACTTTCTACTGCATGTAGTTTCTCAGTTCAAGGATAAATTCAAAATGAAATGTATCTGTTGAGCTGTGTGAACGCTAACTGCATAAGACATGGCTCTGTAGAACAGTAATAAAAGTAACATTACCTAGCACTTTATTTGTAGTTATTGAATTCCTCATTGGTTATCGGTAATAGGAGTGTCAAGGTCTGATTTCCAAATCCCTGAGTGCTGAAAGCTAGGGTTATTGTGCGTAGTCAGTGGAACTTTCTACTTCTTGTTTTTCTAAATGTACTCTTCATTCACACAAAGATAAGATGTACATGTTAAGGCCCAGGCCTATTCCATCCAACCTTAGACTCTTAACTGAGTGTGTAAACTAGGAATCTAGCATAGGCTAATGGAAAAGAGATAGCCTACCTAAAATTAGTCTCTCAAACAGTCGGCCTCTTTTCAATAACTATGATGAGAGTTCCCACTCTTAGCACAGGCACTTAAAGAAGTCTCCATTTAAAACCTGATGAACTCAAACATCGGTGCTTGACAACATTTGTGAGAACTGATGAAAAAAAAATGAAGACATGTTGGAATCTGAATTTCATTAAAATAAGATCATGATACTTAATAGCTTACCTGAAAAAAGTTATTTTCCAACTCAAGAAATCAAAGTGCCAGACAAGAGAACTCAAAGTTATATTTGCTTGCCTAAGTTCACTCCTGAGGCCAAAGGAAGGACCTGAAAGAGTTATATTTCACGGATTATTGGAAGATGGTTTAAATTTGGGTTTCTCAAAAATTTTTGTCTGTTGTCCAGTTTGGGATAAAATAATAAACTCTCCTCTGTTTTTTAAAAAGATATAAAATGGTGGGGAAAAAAAAAGGCTATTTTTTTTCCCATTCTCCTCTCCCCCCTTTGGTCCATGGATGCATATTTGTAATATATCTTTCTTGATGATGGGAGGGCCTCTTCTCTCTTTCTAACTTCAGAAATACTATTTGGACAGGTCAACATTTAAGAAGTGTTAAGAAACTATAAGGATAATATTAGGACTGTTTTTTCCAAACATTGTTTGAAACAGCTAAGTAATCAGGGAAGACTAGATTCTAAGAAAGCTATCGTGCTGCAAATGGGAGTTAGTTTTAAGAACACAAGAACACTGTTAATTTTTAATTCATATATTATCTCTTGTTAAGTGCTGGAATAAATTCTCTCTTTGCAATCTATATGCCAAAAGTAGTTCTTGAGTGTTTAACAAAGTTAAAAGCCAAGCCAGTTCTTCCTCATTTTGATTCTGTGCATTAAAAGGAGTTCTGAAATAATACCAAGGAACTATTGTAACACATCTTTCCACAAAGTATGTGGTATGCCATGCTCTTGGTCTGTTAACTCAGAGCTCAGTGACGTTCTTGTTGCTATTTCAGTTTTGTCTTTTTTTTTTTTTTAAATCAGTCTTGTTCATCCAATTCACCATCAGTTTACTAAATATCTCAGTGTAAACAGGGGTGCTGACTAGGGGTGCTGATGAGTTACACGGAATTAAATTCTGTGTGACAGTTGTGTCTTGTATATAAGGTTTATATTCCCAACCTCTGCATATTGCAAGGTTTTAATTGCAGATACACATTCATATCTTGTCAGAATCATTCTGTGTAATCAGAAGAAATTTGCAAATATTTACGGATCTATTTGTCTGTTGTGCTGTCTGCTCATTCTTTTGTACAAAAAAGCTTCATTATTCTTGTGCCGGCTTAAAAGGGATTTTGTGATGAGTACTCAGGTAATGTGGCACAGTTTAGCATGAGCAAGGTATTTAGCAGCTCACATCATAAAGTATAACAGAACTTCTAATAAGATTTTAATAAGTTTAGAAGCAAACAAATTGTTAATAACAAATAATTTAGGTGGCTTTAATCACATTTGTTATTTTGAAGTATCTTATATTCAGCATTTATGGTGGAGCCACAACTTTTCTCTTGTTTAGCGTACACAGTGCTAAGAAAGTTTACCTGTTTGTCAGCTAAAGACATTTCTGACAAAAACTCATACCTGGAATGGTAATGTTTGGATTTACTGTTTTTAATGTGTGTGATTGTATACTGGAATACAAAACATCCGTGGTTTGTTTTATTTTATCTTTATGTGTCATACTAAATTTATCAAGTAGAAGTATATCACTTCTTTATTACTTGAAGTACAATTCTACCCTTTAAGAAAATAAACATCATCACTGTTTCAAAAATTCCTCAATGCTGTGTTTCTGTGTTGCTGATAATTCCTTCACCATCCAGTGGTCAGCTCCAATTTCTGTCATTAGATGCATAGTCAATATATTGAAACAAGTAGGCGATTCCCTGAAATTTGAGTAGCCATCATGCAAAATGTAAAACTGTGTTGATCTCTGGAAATGTTATTTGCCAAAAATATACAATCATGTCTGGTAACATAATCAGTAAGCAGGCAGAAATAAATATTTGAAGTCCATTCAAATATAAGAGTAGTTATGGTGAGGAAGAGAATTTTGACAAAATTGAAAAGATTCTGTTGGAAAAAAGCCTGACTCTGAACACAACAGTCTTCAGCCAGAATAAACTGTGTTGAGAAAAGTTTACACTGGATGCTAAGCCAGCTCTTAGGACAAGGCCTCTGCCAGCAGCAGATGAAACAAAAATGAAAGCATTTCATATCATGATGGTGGCTTATCCTGCATTGTTTTCTGCTTCTTTTTTTTATAGATGCCTCTTGGCGTCCTCCATGATACTGATGGTGAGTATGCCGTTGAGTTCCAAAGATCTTGGCAATCAGAGCAAACTTCACTTCTCACAGCCTAATTAAGAAATCTCACCATTTTACATTCATCTAGGCATCACTCCTGTCATGCAGTCCTGGAAAAAGAGAATTTTGAGATTGTTTTTTCCCCCTCATCATTCCTTTATCCTCTTTGGATGCGATCTATAAAGTCTGGTCATCTTAGACGACAGTTATTACAGGCTTTTCTGCTGTCTTCAGACATAGCAATGGTGGACCATAAGGATTTTCAGTATAAGAGTGTGAACCATTTTCTCAAATACCTTCCCACATCTGAGAGCCTAAGACATTGATCAGTATTGTGTTGTTTCTCCTCTCACTGTTTGCTCCTTAGGTGTTTTCTTCCTTTTTTTCATAGATGTACCATAGTGCTGTGGGAGAAGGAATTAATAAGGTTTTCTATTATACCCAATAAATCATGTTTCCTTTATCTCAGTTCATGCTTGCTTGTGTGCTTTGTTTAACCATTCATAATCTCTGATTCCTTTTGAAAGGGAGGGAGGGAGGAAGCTGGGCTGGGCAGGTGTGAGAGAGAATGGACTGTATTGACCATGTAGCCAGCAATATCTTATTTTTGTTCTTGTGATGAAAATAGCTGATCATCTTGCAGCCTTAGCTTCTGATCCAAGACAATATTGAAATCTAAATTTCTCATGGCTTATGAGAAATTTCTTGAACAAAAGAATCATTAGGTGCAAACTATTTGACTGGAAACTATAATTATTTCTTTGCTGTTTATCTAGAAAAACAGGTCAGAAATTTTCAGTTGTCATTGATGTATATCAAAATCCTTTGTTAATCAGAAAAAAAAATTTTACATTAGCATTTATTGGTATAAGAAAACATATTTTTCTTTGCCTTCTTTTTTTTAACATAAAAGACTACTCTTTCTTTGCTCAGTTCTCTCCTTAAAATCCTTTTCTTCCTTAAAACCTTAGAGAAAATAGCTAGCTAATGCTTTTATTTCTAATGGAAGGCAGAATGTAACGTTCTTCCTGCATCATGCCTTGCACTAATCCTGCTGAATAACCACGTACTTTCATTGATGTTGGTTTCATCTGTCATTCTATGTCCTAATATCTTGTTACTCTCCCTGTTGTACTGAATCCAAAGTCTCTTCATAAGCTGCTCAAGAAGAAGTCTTTTTTTGTCTCTATAGAGGAGCATCATCTTCCCCAATACTTGTAAATTAACTCCTGATTTTTTAGCTTAATTAGAAAAAAAAAATTATTGCCTTCATGTTATCTTTTCCTTTGTGGAGGCTGGAAAGGAGGCAAAATATTTATACTAAATAAGTGGTCCTATGGTTCTTTTTTCCCCTCTACGTATAAATGTGAGTTAGATACTTAATATCTGTATCAGTGTCTCTGCATGAAATATTACTGCTACAGGATTTTTCCACTAAAATAATAAAAAAACCCACAACACTTTTGGGGATTTTTTAGGTGACTGACTCATCTGGGGAGAGAAAAAGGGCAATTGTGACAGAACTTTTGTCCCTTGTTTAAGCTCCATAATTTCTTCTTTTCAAGTATTACCTAGTACTAAAAGAACTTATTGCTATAATCATATGATATCCAAATTTACAATATATCATACATCATTGAAAAAATGTTGAAGTCAGAACTTTTACTTTATGCACGTGCAAATGCATCAATGCTAAGTGCAAATGTATGAAATATAATCACTTAGATGCAGCTGTGAATACTAATTTATTTTCTTCTCCATTCCTACTTTTAATATTGACAATACTGATGGTTCATCCTAGCTGTAATCTTAATATTCCTTCCTGTTCACAGTATTGTAACTGCTTTTGCCAATAAAATGAGACAGGTTTCCCCTTTCTCCTTCCATATACTACAGTGGTTTGATCATTTGATCCAGCAATATTCAAGGGACTGAGTACTTGTATTTAAAACTTGAAAAATTGCAAATCTAAGATGGGCTAAGCGGCATGGTTGTACGCTGTGTTTCACCTCTGCTTGCTCTTATTGTTAAATCACAACTGAACCATAATTAAACAACTTTCTTGCCTCGTCTTTTTTTCATACTTGAATATAAAGTTTCTCAGTGCCTTTATTTGATTTAGGATCTTAATGGGTTTCCTTTTTTCTTTTTCTTGTTCTGTCTTTTGTTGAAGTACGCCTCATACTTTGGGTGGCTGTAACTGTCGGTTTGAATGTATGAAGGTATCAAAAGTCAGGTAGTCTTATAATACAGATTTTCACGGTGATTGCTTTTGAGTATAGCACATCTGATAAAAGATATAATGAAAGTTCAGAGATCGCAAACATGACAGACAAAAAAATGCCCTGTTAACAACTTCAGCTGGCGTGCTTTTCTTCGTTACAAAGGCTCTATACAGGTACTTCATTGTTAAACCTTAAAATCTTGTGGAGGTAGAAAAGCAAGAGAAAGCACCATAAGAGAAGAAAGTGTTGTTCAAAATTACCATAAAGGCAGTGTATGTAGTAAAATCACACAAATGGCATACAATGAAACATCACATGCTAATGACCCTTAGGAAATGACTGTAGAGTTTAGGAGATAAATGACGTTTTCACAGTGACTTATATTCATGCCAATAATACTTAACAATTGTGATACAAAGATTTCATGGCTGCTTTACTTAAATTTCACAGTATTAGTGCAGCTCTTTTCAAGACAATTATTTTTCTTGACTGTTTTTTTCCATCTTATGACTTTTGAGTTCTCCTGTTATTGGGATATGCCAAAATTATACTGCTGGAGCAAGCATATGTTGTGTTCCACTGGTCTGTTCAAAGGTATTGTGAATTTGTGGAATTCCATTCTAAGACAATTCCAGGTCTGATTAGAAAATGTCTACAGAAGAAATAGACAAAGACAGAGGCATCACAAGGAATGCTTATGCTAAAATTATGTAAAAAGCTCATGTAAGAGAGAGCAAATAGTAAATTTCTAAGTATAGTCGGGGCGGGGGGGAGGCAGGGGAGAAGGAGGGAGGCAGGGTTAAGTCTTTCCAAAGAGAAAGTATATAATTGAAAATACAGAATATTAACCCGTCCTAGACAATTCTCATATAAACACAGGATGGGTTTTGTGCATATATATATATATGTACACACACATATACATAAAGTAAAAATACATGGTAGGAATGGGAACAGTTACTAGCACTAACCATCTTCATGGGATCCAGGAACAAACTGCAAGATACATCCACATGTCAGATTTAGACCCATGTGAGGACTGTTCACTTCTTTTTAGCGTTTTTTGTTTGTCCACTGGAACAAAACTCTATGTACAATTTCCTCTTGCATATATCTGCATTTCTCCAGAAGCAATACTTTCTGAGGATTCAGATACCTGCCTTGTGATTTTTGTATTTAGCTCACAACTGAACCATCTTAAGGATGGTACATGACACTTCTAGTAACAAAACCGATTTTTTTTAATATCATCTATGTTCATAACATCTATCATAATGTAGTCTTTGAAGTTCCCATCCTTTCAAAGTTTCATCTGTCAGAACTTCTTGTATTTTTTTTCTGTTCACACTGCACTGACAGAAACTATTGCACAATAGGGCAGTCAGTCCTCAAAAGCCTAAAATTAAACCCTCTATAGTTATCTTGTATGTTGGGTTGGCCCTGCCTAGCAGCCAAACACCCACCCAGTCGCTCAGTCCTGCCCACCACAGGATGGGGAAGAAAAAATGAAGACCAGTAGTGAAAAAACTCATGGGTCAAAGTAAAGACAGTGAAAAAACTCATGGGTCAAAGTAAAGACAGGGGAGTTACTCACCTACCTCAATTACTGCCACAGGCAAAACAGTCAGCCTGGGGAACTTAATTTAATATATTGCCAATTAACATAAACATTTAAATACCGATTGAGGTATTCAGAAACAAAGTCAAATATTTAAACAATTATGGAAAACACCTCTCCTCCCCACTTCCTAATCTCTACTCCCTCGTCGTTACTGCAGGTTACACTCAGCCCCTTCAGCGAAGTGCAGGAGATTGCTGTCGGTGTGTAGCAGTTTCTCTCTGCCGTGCCCGTTTCTCACGCTTTTCCTCCACCGCTCCTTTCTTCTTACTCATTTCCACCGCTCCAGTGTGGGTCCTCGACTGGCCACGCTTCCTTCAGGGCAGTACCTGTCCCGGCGCGTCTTCCGCAGGCTGCAGGCCCTTCCGGGGTTGCACCAGCTCTGCCATGGGGCACCTCCTGTCCCTCCGGCCTTGGTGTTCCCTCATTCCCTCCCTCCTGGTCTTCTGCCCTTTCTTCAACGTGTTTCCCAGAGGCACCACAGGCTTGGCTGAAGGGCTGGGCTGTGTCCCGCGGTGGGTCAGTTGGAGCTGGCTGTATCTGGCACGGGGCAGCCCCTGTCCTCTTCTCACGGAGACCACCTCTGCAACCCCACCACTCTCAAAACCTACTGCTAATACAGCTCGTTACAAGATCCCATTCAGGAACACCCAAACCTCATAAAAACATGCGTCCAATTCCATCTGACTCTTCAGCAAGAGAGAGTTACTAAAGAACATGAGGTTTGGGGGATTTTGTTGGGGGGTTTTGTGGTAGTGGTGGTGGTTTTGGTTTTTTTTGTTTGTTTTTTTTTTAATGGTAAAACTGTACCATGCGTATGAAGAGCCAGACTCATTTAGGGAGCAAAGAAAAAAAAAAGGAAACAGCAGCTAAAGTACTGGCATTAGAGGCTAAATAATGGAACAATAAAAGATTGTCATTTCCAGTTAAAATTCAATCAGCTTTATATTTTTTTTTAATCAGATACTGCTATGTGTGTTCTAAAATGCTGGGGATACCTTTATTCCATTTACTCAAGAAAAATCAAATTATTCTAGCTCCACCAAATACAGCATAAGTTTCTGCATCATCTTCTCTTTCTTTGCTGAATAACAGGGCTTGTGTGTCAGTTCATATGACACCTTATAAAATAAATTTCCTCTCTCTCGGTGATCTCAAATAGGGTGCATACAAGTGAAAACGAGCATTTATCTGTTTGTTTTTTTTCCTTTTTTCCTCCCTTTTTTCTCCCCCTGCCCCCCGACTTCTTTTTGCCATTTGTGATACATTTAAGCACTACGTCACAAATTTTATATTCATCCTTGCCTAAAGCTACAACGTTGGTTAACCTTCTTTTCAGCCGTTGTGTTTGTTCACCGAATCTTCAGTCCCAATGTTATAAAACTAGTCATTGTTTTCTTGGCTATAATCATGCTTTACTTAGGAATTGTTACTGTTGGATTGTTATGTGAATCCAGATGATGATTTCATGTTGAGTTCTCAATTCCCATCTATGTGTTGACCTTTTTCAGGGCTGTTTTTTGTTTGCAAAGGAAAGCTATGCTGCTTACACCGCAGCTGACAAAAGTGGCCAGTTTCACCTCCAGGCAAATAAAGAAATCTTTAAAGCAAGCGTAAAGCAAATGCCTACTCTCACTGCTTAATAATCTTCTACTTGTTTTTCAGACAGGTTGCATGTAGTTATACACAATAAAATACTCTTCAATGAAAAAAACATTTTGAACATGTAAAAATATTTTAATATGCTCACAGGTCACTGGATGTTCAAGTTCTTCTTTACTGAAAATCAAGGATTACTTTTTTAATTGCTTTTGAAATGTTTACCCAGTGCAGTTCCAAAACTACTTATCTGAAAGAAGTGGATATTAAGCTCCTCTCCTATAAGCTGGAAGATAAGCTTATTTTATATTTGCTTATGAGGGATTTATGCAGTTAGTGTTTACTGAAGTTTATGAAAACAAAATATCTCTCCATAAAAACATGACATTGTACCTTCAATTTTGAACAAGGAAAACTGCCACATTGTGCAAAATGCAGTGTGAATAGGAATATTTTCTACACAATAATTTTTTTCAAAAATAAAAAAATGCCATGAGTCTCATGAGGTAACTCAAGACTGGGCCTTTCTGTCACTGTACCTGAGAAAAAGCTATAATTGGGTTTTAGGTAAGGAGATTGCATAGGAATTTCAAGAAGACCGTAGCTTTAACTGCACGGTAAAACCATATCCTGATTTTAATAGAAGGTGTAGGGGTCCTCCATCTTGAAGGGTGACAGTTGCATCGACAGCAAGAGGGGGTGCAGCTAATACGTGAAGGGCAATTAATCTCAGTGTCCAGATCCCAGATCTAGATTAAGGTCTTTCTGAGAGGCAGTTACTGACTTAAAGAACAATAGATGGACATTTTGCTCCAGAACCAAGATGTCTCACTGATTCTCTGGCTTGAAACCTAAGGAAAAACAAGGTTTTCTGGAGGGAAATAACTGAGGATGTCATTTATAAGGTATAGCCATACTGATGGGGCCATGTTTTATAAACACTTTGAATGCAAATTGCATTGTATGGTACAAAATCTAAGTGTATAAAGATTTATCTAGCTGAGGGCAGCTACTGCATTCACACTGATTTGAAAAAGTGCTTTCCTTGTTAATTTTCTGTAAGTTTTTTCTTCTAAAAGAATGTTATGTCACTTATGATCACAGATAAAAAGAACAGAAAGAAACCAATCTATTACTGTTTATTTTCTTTCTAAACTTGGAAAAATAGAGGTTTTCAGTGATTTCATAAATTAATCTATACTTAGTTTGTTGTGAGTTCAGCCACTGGAAGCCAGAATGAATGGCAAAGGGCAAGATCCGCAAATGGATTTGGGTACCTACAATCTACTTTAAAAATCAAAGTCCAGGAGTAGTTGTCAATGCTTTAGAAATGGTCAAGTTCTTTAAGGCACTTACTTAAAGTTTTATTGGTAAGTATGTGAACAGCCACAGCTTGATGAAGTTGACCAATTTATCACCCCTGTCCCATCACATTTCCTTAATCAGGGGTCCTCTTGGCTACCTGCTGGACATTTCCAAAGTTTGTCTACAGGAACACATGCTTTAATCTGGTTTATTTTTTGGAAAAAAATGATTAAATGATGAGCGAGGAAATCATTAAATACCTTGCATAAAGAACACATTGATCCCAGTCCCTGTTCTGAATGACGTTCAAATAAACTGTAGTATAAGTAAGACTGTGAAAGAGACCCAACTCCCTAAACCTTGAATATGCCGCAACTACCTACTGCAAATATCTGAGGAGGGCAGCTTTGAACCAGGTTTTTCCCACATAGGGATGAATTCTCCGAGTGCTGAATTACTGCACAGAAAGAAGACAAGACATCCTTTTTTTCCTCATTTTGCAGTGAGTTCATCAATTTGCATGCCTGAAAACAAAGGATATAGTCCATAGTAGAGAATCTTGTATTGAGGTAGACATTTTCTTCTAGACCATTATTAAATTCTCCCAGACAGGGAAAGTGTTAGTCATGCTCATTCCCAGTACTCATTGCTGCGTTCACTCACACCTTGTTGGCTTCTGTAAATCTCATTTTTAGTGTTTGACCTTTCTTAAAGCATCTTTAAGATTGCATGGATTCCTGACCTTGAAACTGTAGATTTCATTCGGTTAGCCTGGTAAAGCTGAGTCCAATGTCTCCTGGAGACAGACTTGTTTGTTTGGATGCTAAATGGAAGACACCAGATTCAGAGATTCTCAAGATGATGACAGAATGGGAGAAATTAAACAGAAAACTGTAAATACCAGCATTGACCCAATGCCTCTTAAATTCAGTGGGATTATAGAACAGACATGTGGTTACAGAACAGGTGATCAGTTTTGCAGAAATATTTTGTCTACACTCTAAGCTCAGAAAACTGAGCCATGTGAAAGAATTATTTCACTTACAGGATGTACCTAGGACCATGGAAGCCACTTGAGGCTTCCAGCACAACATGTCATTCACCTACAATGCTCTGCTGGCTGCAAAAGTCAGAATCAAATCTTTTGTGTTCTAGTAGCATTTTCAATGTAAAATTTCCCATTAAAGGCAAACAATGCAATAATAGAAAACGGACATAATCTTTTCATTCTTTGCAGTGCTTCCTTCCCCAAAATCTTGATTCCTTATTGCACTAGAAATATTTTGGACTCACTTATGGAGGTTACTGAAACACCTCTAATTTTAGACTTCAGTGATGATCATTACTAAGAAATTTTTTTAAAAATTTTCTCTGTATTTTTTATTCAGAAAGGCAGAGCAGTGTAATGATACATATTTTTTATTTCCGAGAATACAAGTATTTTCATAAAGAAATCATCTGACTACTTCAAAGGCAATGGTTTTCTAGACAGAATGATGATTTTTTTTTTCTGTGGGAACAATTAATGCTGATAGTAATACTCTATCAAATCATTCCCACTTGGATGACAGTGCAAATTACAAATTCACAGATTGCATGTTCAAAAATGTTGTGAATTCTCTCTGCCCCCTGTTTTCTCTTTCTACTCCTATTTTATTCCCCAAAGCCAACAGAAAAGTCCTGAACTGCACAATTTATATCAAGAATGAGAGAACTTGTAGTTCATGGAGTGCAGGAAGAAGTGCCATTTATCATTAATGCAACGAAGATAAATGTTGCTGGCCACAAAAAGGAACCTTATGAAGATGACTGTGGCTTGCAGGAAAAAGGAATATTCATTCATCTTGACTGAATATAATAGTCTGAGGATTCAGGAAGAAATAGGACATTGGTTACATTCTTTAAAAATATCTTTGTCAGTTTTCAACTGCTACTGTTAGCATCCTTTAGGATGTATGGAAGCGTTTTAAGAAAAGGAAATCTGTAGTTGGTGCCTTTTTTAAATTGCGGCACTGGGGATTTTCCCTGGAAGAGCATTAAAAACCTGAAAATTGTAAACAGTTTATGCACTACTTTGAAACACGAGACTAAAAATTTTCATATGTTGGGTGCATGGACGTATATTTTGAAATTCATGTCATAAATTAAAGAGACTATCCCTACATACACGTTTTGTACACTTGGTCTATCATACATGACATACATGTCAGTTCACAGATTTCTGGGCATTTGTGTGAGCCGAGTCACCTGTTAGTTCAGGAGAACTAAGGAATACATTGTATTTTCTGAATCTCTGTGAAATCAATCAAGAGGAGGTCTCGAAGAAGGTTTAGATTTCCAAGTGTACTTTAACAGGTAACTCCCTTTTTTAACTACCCAAACACATTTAAGTTTCTGACCACATGTGCTTTGTGTCATAGTTCACCTCATCTGAAAGGCATTTGCCTGCTTAGAATAATGGCTTGCTGATGCACAGGGATACAAGATGCATCCGCAGCTTCTCTCTGTTGTGGTCTGGTCTTTGATTAGAACCAAACTCAAAGAAAATAGTTGAGTTTAATTCAGATTAAGTAATGGTCTGTCAAGGTGAATTTGAATGCTCTAATCTGAATGTGAGAAGTTCTGGACAACATGTTTGCGTCCTGACACAACTACAGAGGTTTCAAACAAAAATACTATTGGTGTATAGACTAACAGCAGGGAATTGTAAGTCAACCTGAATAAAAAACTGTAGTGAAGACAGACTTTACCTCCTCCATTCTTTAAAAATTAGTATTTTGATATCCACTCTTCATTTTCTTTGGCACTGTAAAAATGTGTGTGGTCTTAAAGCTGCTCTTTCACTGAGCTAGCAATTGTTTGGTGTGGGCTGAGCTGGACTGCGTAAGTTAAATGCGGTTTCTGTCACTACCATTGAATTGCCATGCCAAGGACTAAAGAGTTAATTTACTCACTAAGTTATTTTTTGAGATATTTATCATTTATTTTCTTTAAATTAAAATCATAGGCTTAGGCCTAGAAAGTTAATCAATGTATTTGTTTTTCTTATTTGCTACTAAGTATTATGGGCACCGCTTTCAGAACTGACAGTATTGGAGAATTTTTTATTCTTTTACAATAATTAGTGTGAAGCAAAATTTGGCAAGTTGGGTCATGACTGTTCCTAAATCATTTTCACACTCAATTGTACAGTATGTTCAGTTGTTGAAAGAATGGATATTATTTCCATCTTTGCAATATAAATTTAGAGTTAGCTAATTTCTGTTCATTGCAAACTTAATCTCCCTCAAGAGACAGGAAATAGGCACAGGCACATTTGTTTTCTCAAATCTATTATGAAATTCCAAAAGATTGTGAGGTTTCATATTAAAACTAATCTGAAGTAGTTAAAGGCTTAGTTTTACAGCATTTAGCAGAGAATAATTTACCTCACTTTTAAACAAAACTCAGTATAATTTCTGCATATAGAGCACTTCAATAAAGCTAGCTAGCCTGGAATTGATTTAATAAATGCTTGATTCTGAGAGACAATAGCTAGAAAATACATCTTAAAGGAGGTTGTAGCAACGTAGGGGTTGGTCTCTTCTCCCAAGTAACAAGTGATAGGACAAGAGGAAATGGCCTCAAGTTGTGCCAGGGGAGGTTTAGATTGGATATTAGGAAAAAATTCTTCACCAAAAGGGTTGTCAAGCATTGGAACAGGCTGCCTAGGGAAAGGGTTGGGTCACCATCCCTGGAGGTATTTAAAAGACATGTAGATGTGGTGCTTAGGGACATGGTTTAGTGGTGGACTTGACAGTGCTAGGTTAATAGTTGGACTTGATGATCTTAAAGGTCTTTTCCAACCTAAATGAATCTATGATTCTATGATATCTGAAAGTCTCTGCGTTACCCATACCAATGCATCTAGTTATACTGGGATAGCTAACTTGAGGAAAAACTGTTGATAAACATAGATATTTAAAGGACCAGATGTAGCAGGTTATTAGTTTCATAAACTTTTCAGTTTTGTTTTTTGTTTATGTTTATAGGAACTTTTGACCCCAAGTCTGAGCTGTGGGCACTATCCTGGAGCAAAATGAATGTTTGGATATAGTGTTTTATCTTCAGGCTGTTTAATCAGTACTGCAATACATACTGCCCCATCTATGAAGCAATTCACAGAAGTCCAGCTCCTCAGTGTCACATGGGATTGTGGGACCTAGTGCGTAGTTCAGTATCCTTGCACTCCTTCACACAGCGGAGAATTGCTGTTCTCCAGGACACCCTACTGAAGAAAGGGAAATCAGTACAGTGTTGGGCTTGACACGAGGGCATTGAGTTTTAGGAAAAAACCCTCTGCCATAGCTCTATTGTCGGTGACTCATGGAAACCAAAAGGTCCATCCTAGAAGAAAGAGATTAATGGGGCTGCCCTGGAGGTCAGGAGTCCCCCTGTAACCATCATCGATTAAGTTGGAGGGCAATGCATTAACTCTTTGGCTTTCAATTCCCAGCCAGCTCTGCTGGCAGATTTCAAGGATGGTGTGGAGGTAGAGTTGGCAGAAGGCTTACCAGCTCCAAGCTGATGCATTACGAAGCATGGCATAGGAAACCGTTTCATCACAGTTGGTATTCTAACTGAGGACTAGGTGCTAGTTACTAGAGATTTACCAAAACTTTAGGATAGTTGTTATAGCAGATGCATTTTCCCATTTTTTAAATCTTTTTGCAGATATTTAGCTACCAATTGATTTTTCAAGGCAGGAGGTCTGTTATGGTTTTTTGAATTAGGCGATTGCCAAACTCAGAGGATTAAGCAGGACAGCAAGAAACAGGTCTATATTTCAGACTTCTTTCTTTTTGAAGGAGTTTTGATTTGAAACTTCTAATAATTTTGTGGACCGGGAGAAAACATCCATGCATTGTAGCTCTTTTTACTGCTTTTTTTGAGATTACTGAATAATTCCTTGACTAACTGGTCCTCAGTCATGAAAGACAGTCTCCTTTTTCATAAGATGATTGTAATTTGAGTTAACCTCAGAAAACTTAGAATACTTTACTGAAATCTGTAATACACAATATAGCTAATTTTACTTCTAGAGATAACTTTGGAAGGAAAGGGAAGTAAACTGTACTTTTTACTTCCAAATCTTACTGGATTATCTGCTTGTGATGTGAAAACAGAGGCAATGCTAACGACAAGGCTATACCAGTTAAAGCTGCAGATCATACAGACAACAACATTAACAACAATGCTGGACTTCGCGTAGAACGGATTTTCTCTTTTTCTTCCTCCTCTGTTTAATTTATAACAACCTTTAGGAATTCTTGAAGCTGGAAAAGGAGCCATTTCAACTAGTTTTGTAATGGGAGATAGCAACATGCAATCTTCCCTTGTGAATAACTGCGGAGCAAACATGGTTATTTTTACTCTTACAAACAGAGAGAGAAGATGAAACAAAAACTAATACGTATTTCTGCAAGCTGATTTTGTTTGGTTAGGGAAGATTTAAACAAAATGGAATAAAAAGGGTTTGCAAGTTAGAGAGGAAAGTAGATATCTAATTTTTAATTTAAAAATACTTTTAATCAGTTCATTTACTTTTAGATTATTATTTTTCCAATGACAGTAAGATAATATATATTTTTTATAATTTCCTACTTGCTAGAATCGGTTTGTTGTCTCTGTTTGTTTCCTAGTGTTCCTTAGCTTTTCTATCAGGGATATTTCCATGTACAAACTGTTAGGTCATCTTTATAAATTTCAGGGATATTAGAGATTTGATTTTTTTAAGGTAAAATTATCTTAAAAAATCAATGGATATCTTCACAAATATAAAACTACATTTGGATGATATGTCTGCTGAAAACTGTGTGACTCAGGGGAGCGTAAAACAACAGTTTGAACTGTGTCCACAATTACTACAAGCACAAATTGATTGCTAATGAATTATTCTTAATGATTAGGTAAACTGAGAACTCCTACTAGCCTGGTTATGAGCTTGTAGAAGTTTCCTCACTGTGACCTATCACAAACTGTGTGGCCACTGCATGTTTTTTGTCCCCTGAATAAAATTTTCCTTTCAGCATCAAACAAAAGTACACAAAATTAAAACTGAGGTTCAGAAGACCCATCCAGGTCTCCAGTGTCAATTATATGCCAGGATTTATCTTTACACAAATTAGCTCCAGCACCCTCTGCAGAACAGCATTGCTCTTAATTGGTACAGCGTTTTAATGAAATCTGGACATTAAAAATAAGATTTTGACAGTTATACAGAGTTGAACTGAAGCATTAATCTATATTCATATCTTCTGGGGCTTCTCTTGCATTCCTGTGATCTCTAAACTCTGAAAGAAATGGTGAGTTTATGTTCATAGGAAATGAATAGCCAAGGCCACAATTAAAGGACAAAAGACGCTGCCCATTACATAGTTGATGGCATTCCTATCCAGAATTATTATATTGAGAGGAGAATGTATGTTAACATACATATCTAGGACTGCATATATATGCATGTGTTTATATGTATGCACATATATAAGTGTGTGTGTATATAAAACCATAATAATTGGACCCAGATTCTGCCAAGGAATATTCTTATTCATACTCTGAAAGATATTTTTCTTTTCAAAATATTAGAAAGCTAGTTATTACTAGTGAAATGTTAGTCCAATGTAGGTAATCCCATCTTCATAAAAGGATTCAGGTTAATCAAACTGAAATCACCATTTGATATGACCGGAGTTGTATGAAGACGAAATCCTCACTTGTGTAGAGTACAACTGGTAAATAAACCTCAAAATCCTTTCATCTTTTATTCCAGTATGATATGAACCGAGCTAGTATTAGACTCTATAGCTTTTACTGATGAACTCTCTGACAGTATAAAATCTGGGAGAAAACCTCTCCAATTTCCATTTCACTTTATTGTTAGGAAAAATTGAAAGAGTTGTGTCATTTTCCTGACCATGTGCTGGTATGTAACATAAAAAGGAAAGAGAAATCTTTATTACAGACTTTCTATACAAAAATAATAAATTAAAAAAAAAACACAAAAAAAGAGAAGGAAAATGCAACCAAGACATAGATGTTATAGTAGAAATAACATTTCCAGCTAGGAAAGATTTTATTTCTTACTGTAAATATTCCATGAAATTACTTTTCTCCTAATAAGAGATGATTAACAGATCCCACTTACACAGCGAGAATGAAATTTTAATTTTACCCTTGTAGCTTCAGATCAGGAAGGACTGCATGTATCTCAAAATTAAGTGTTAACATATTTGCCAGCAGTTCTGTTTCAAAGGACTATGGTTTGTCTAAAGCTCTGTTTCTCATTTTTATAAAACCATTGGATCACAAAAGTCGTATATTGGCAAGGTGCCATGCCTATTACTTTCATTTTTTTATGCACCTCTTTTTATATGTTTCTCTGCCAGTCTGCATACACTTTGGGGTTTTTACTTTGGAATCTTTTTGAAGCTGGAGTCCTGTCAATTTTTGTGTTTGTTATCATAATGATAGCCACTTCCCATCAGAAATAAACAGTAAATAGAATTACTAGGCTTCATAGTGGGAGCCATTTGACCTATACACAGACCTTTCCAAACCAGACTCCACAGTCGTGTTCACTATATGGCACTGGATTTCCAGTAAAGAATATTACAGAGTTATTAAACTGTGTGGTGATTTAATTTAGGCTTTCATTCTTTCACCTGAAAAACCTCTTTGTGAATACCATGATAGATTCAGCTCATTACTTCAGACCGCCTCCATTTTTTTGTTTCTTTAATAGCCCAATATTGATAATACTCTTCAGACTTTTCTTCTCACAGTCTCTACAAGACCATTAGAAAGTGACTTACACTTGTGAGAAAGAGTGTAGATCTGTACATATACTGCAGGTGTGCTACTTCATTAAAGATTTCCTGAAGAGATCTAAATGAATAACCAATATTTAAGGTTTTGTTTGTTGTTATTTTTTAAGGGAAAATAACCCATCAAGACCCCAGAATTCTAGACCTATCCTTGTATTTTCCTTCAATAACATTTTCAGATGATTTTATTTGCTCAAAGCAACTGCATCCGCATTTCCTACTGAACCTGGTGATGGGAAGCCGTTCCTCAGGGACTGCGGGCTGGGAAACCAAACTTGCGAATTTGTTTTTGCAAAGATGTTTTGAGGAACTCTGAAATAAACCATTGATGTGAATAATAGCTGGTGCACATGTTTAGCTTTCTCGATGATGCTGGTTGCCTGGCAACCGGCAAAAGGCATATGTCAGAGAAGAGTTCAAATGAAACAGCTGACATCAATCTCAGCAGGGTAAGGAAAGGGAGAACCACTGATCAGCTCGCCCGGATTGGTACATACAGGAATCCTGTCATGTTTTCGTATCATTGAATATCTAAGCTGATTCCAAACCTTAATTTACCGCAACGTTTGTGGTAGTTCTTAATTAGGGACGGTATTTGTGTCTTTTACAAGATGATTTAAAGCGTTTACTTGCAGAAGGGTCTTAGTGCCCCTGCTCAGTAGCGTGTATTGGAAAACTATTCTTTGTTTGGTTCTGCCACTGGCTGGGTGGCAGCTGCTCTGTTTTATCACAAAGTCGCACTGTGTTTTGCACGTGGAGTCACTGGACCTTCAAAGTCAAAGGTCGGCTATGCTGCATGGGAAGTCACAGGGCCAGAGACACATTTTCAAATATCTCATTTCAGCAGTTGTTTTCTTTAGTATATTGCTCTGGTTGAGCCTTTTGTTCTAAACCAAAAAGTACACAAGAATTCTGGTAATGTTTTTAACCTTGTTTTTTCAAATATTCAGAAAACTATATTTATCTGCACCTAATAATTACAAAAAACTCCCTAATTACAGTTAGATACTCATTTTTGCCTACATGCCACTAGGATGCACATTTTTTGTGATCAGTGTTCTCGTTTACTCCCAGAATTCATGGGCAAATATAAAGTTTCCATTGAGATTTTTTTTCAGGAGGTGGTGGTAATTTTAGTCCAGTATCCTACTTATTTAAAAATTCTCAAGTATTTATCTTTTCAGGGTCTTTGTTGGAGTAAATGATACTTTTTATATAGAAAATCAGATACCACTATTAGAAACAACGGGTTTAGAGTAATGATTTTATTCTGATCATTTTCCAAAATTATGAATCTGTTGAAATAAATGTTTTATAACATCCACCTAACACCTGTGTGTTTAGCCTAAGCTTGTCATCTCACCGCCCTTTGTTGTCAGTGGAGAGGGGCAGCACACCTTAGATTGTGACAAATTGCCATCTAAGTTTGCTAATTGTTTCTGTTAGCAATGAATGAAATAGATAACTACCAAAGCTTAAAAGCTTATTCTTTAAACATCAAATATCAGATGGAACAAATCCACCATTTATGGTGGGTTTTGGTTTTTTTTTCCTTTTTATGAATAAGTAACAACAATATGATAGGAATAACTATTTCACATTTCAGTTAATAATGCTCATTACTAAAACCAAAATTGCTAATCCAGAAAATAGGGAAAGCTATTAGTAAGCACTTCTAAAAACCTTTGGTTTAGGTGGCTTGCTCACCATCGGGGCAATACTGTCATGGAAAATATCCAGCCATGGTATTCATCTATCTCATACATGTAATCAGCTACACACAAAATTATTTTCCTTTTTTCCTTGAAATCAGTGTCCCATACACAATACATTTTCCAAGGCCTGCAATAAATAGGGCTGCACAATACTAATATGTTTCCAGAGTGGGGCCACTATTATTTCTCTTTTGCATATATGACTTTATCTTTTTACATTCTCTTCCCTTTCACTGCCAAAGCATCCACAAGGCTGGCAGTGAGAGCATGAGGAGGACCTGAGGTCTCGTATCAGGGAGCTGAATTCCCAGATGGTTACGGAGAAGTTGGAATGAGCAATTCTAAGGAAAGTCCCCTAAGTTCTCACATCCTGGGGATGAAACAGTCTTAAAGAGTCTGTGGGAGGTAGTGGAGGTGCCGCCTCTTGGCTTGCTGAAGGAATGTTTATTGCAGACTGATTCTCAGGAGACTTTAATTAATCTAACTCTATGTAATCTAAGATTTTTGTTTTAGAGATAAATGACTTCGGCGAATTTGGATACATTTCAAGGCAAGACAAGAGGCATAATGGTAATACAAAGGACACCGTTTTGTCATTGTGATGGAGCAGGTCCCTGCTCTGAAGTACTGAGATCCTAGATGTCCTCAGTGAACTTGATGATCCACAATGTCATTCTGAGAACTAAATGAAGAATTTTGCTAGAATCCAAATAAAGGTTTCTCTTCAGTTATAACTTACAAAGAAAATTCTAGCCTGAGCAATGGAAATTTAATATAGTTAAAAGGGCAGGGGGGAAAGATGACACTTTTTAAGGGAACTTAAAAGGGAACTTAGCATCACTTTTTAAGGGAACTTAGCATCTGGAAGCACAGAAAGGGGAGGAAGAACCTGGGTGACGAAGCCTAATCCCCAGAAATTGCAGTCAGCTATCAAATGGAAGTGTTGTTGAAAAAAATCAATAACATGCTTTTTCCACATACAGCATAAGACATAACTTGCATCTTTTGCCACTTAAGTAGTGAGTCTTGATCAGAATGGTTAGAAAAGATATTATTCATTTCTCATCCTTGGTTTAAATAATAACACAGCATAAAAAAGTGTTTAAAACAGAAAGTAACACCTTATTTGTCAGTGTATTTCAGACATCTTCTTCATTGCATTTATGCTTCTCTCAGTCTGGGAAATTAAAATCAAAAAGTGTAGCTTGATTTTTACTTGGAATCACTATCCAGTGCTTTTCAAGTCTGTACTTGAAATACACAGTACTGCAAAATGTTGACTGCAAGTACCCGAGGGAAAAAATTTGCTTTGGTTTGGGTTTGGGTTTTGTCCCATCCCCACCCCACGCCCCCAGTTTGAATTGTTTCTCACTGGATAAACAATGAGTGAAAACAACAAAAAAGGTTTATTGGCCTTAAATCTGTATTAGGTGGTCATCATCTGACTAATCCCATAGAGATGTGGCCACTACTTACATACATAAGAGTAGGATTCAGTCAGTCTCCTAAATTTCAATAACTTACTTGGTAAAACTGAAGTCTTAATCCTATTACATCAAAATCAGTGGAGAAAATCCCACTGATTTCAGTTAAGGTAGGAACAAACCAGTGCTTTTTTCCCAACTCTACTATCTACTAACAATGTCCCCTTAACCATAATAAATCTCATATTCTTAATGCCACAAGGAGACACTGTCACTGAGAAAAAATAGCTTCTTTCCTGCCAAAGGCTGATAAAATCATTATTTTTTCTTTGCAAAGAAAATGTGGTGGGAGCAGTCTAGGATTTCAACTTTTTTTTTTTTAATTGAATTTCAGAAATTCTCTTTAAAAATATCTTTAGAAATGACCTAGCTATTTCCTTTTATTTATTCCATGAATTCCTTTAGGCATTATTGATGATGCCAGCTTCCTCTGAACTCTCTCTCAAAAATGCAAAGGAATTCCTCTGTGCTCTCCAGATCCAGACACTTTTTCTTTTCTGAAGCTGTTTGATAGCTGGGAGAAGTCTGTGTCTCACATATGTTCACTTTTGTACTTAACACAAAAGGCACCTTGAACAGGAAAGCACAAATAAAATATTCAGATTTTGATAGACATAGCTGCTTCCGAGTTTAGTATAAAATACTGTTCTACCATTAAAACATGTCATCCTATTTCTTTGCTGCAAGAAGTTAGATTCCTTCACTAAGAACACAGTTATTTACTTAGAGTTTGGTATTTTCTAGTGTTGTTCACTTTAAATACTGATAAACCTAGGTTTACATATATTATTACTGAAATTATACATTTACTATACTGTTCAAATTTACTGAAGCACTTCTAACATTTGTCTGATTCTTCTTTTCAGTTACAGGACAGATGAGCAGAGAGCAATAATCTGCAATGCAAACTGCCACTATTATCACAATGGTCACCACCTGAATTGTAAAGCTATTATTTTGAGCTTTGCAGTGTAAGGAAGTG
This sequence comes from Sagittarius serpentarius, assembly GCA_034782735.1. NCBI lineage: Eukaryota > Metazoa > Chordata > Aves > Accipitriformes > Sagittariidae > Sagittarius > Sagittarius serpentarius. Next base: position 573,742 of record JAVKLA010000008.1, read on the forward strand.
GCAGCCTGTCTTATAGGAAGATGTAAAAGTCTAAGAGGTAGAAATGTAAAAGCTTTGCTTGATCACCTAACCCATCTTTCTGATAAAATGCTTGCTGTCTACCATTACTCTCTTCAGACTCACTGACTAGAAAAGCTAACCATCTACTTGGTCATCTTTATATTGTAAAAATAATTTCTGGGGCTAGGAGATTAATGTGTCTCTGGAATTGGATTTGAAGCTACAAGGAGCCTGTTTTTTATTCTTTTCCTCACAAATTTTGCCTCAAAATTATCTTGTTTCTGGAGGATTTCAATGGAGGTTACCAGAATTTTACCAGTGAATTATTAGGAGCGATTAGCAACTTGACAAGACTGATATTTTATTAGTTAGCTATATAGTATCAAAATCTTGGGCTTTAAATGTTATTTTCTTCACAGAAACCAGCTTAGTCAAAATATACATCTGATGAAAAATAACATTACTTACTCTGTCCATGAGTAGTCTACAGAGATAATATGTAACTTCTCATTTAAATTCACTGTCCTCTGATTCATTGTAATTTAGCAATACTTTGAGACCACAGGTTTCATTCAGTGTTTGAGAGCAATTTAGTGTCTTCCGACTAAGGATGTAGTGTTTTCCAGTTAAAGGAGAACTAAGCTTTGTGGGAAACAGCTATAGTAGACTTGTATACCTACCCCATTTGCTAATGATACCACTGATTTGCCTTTTTAAATCCAAAATATTTTCTTATTACGTGCCTCTAAATTCTCTCTTTATTTGCTATCCAAAGTATATCTCTGATATCAAGCGTTCACATTCTCTGCCTTTTGGTCTTGCCAAAATCCGAACAGCTGTCCTTCCCTTTTCCGTACATCACATCCTCAGTTCACATTTCTGCATGACTTTTCCCTGTGTCTGGAGAATCTTGGGGCTTCTGGACAGAGCAAATTAGACTTTCTGTTCTGCTTCCTGGACTGTGCCATGAGTGCATATCCATGATAGAATAATGAATTTAACAATTGCAGGCTTACAAAATTGCCGATGTCCTCCCAGTACTCTTTCTTCATCTGTACTAGGAATGATTGTACGGGTTAGGCGTTGCCCATGCTGCCTAATTTGAAAGAAATTGCTTATGTGTCCCAGTTCAGACACTTGTCTTGCTACGCTTCATTCATGCATGGTGGAAAGAGATGGTTCTTGAAAAGGTGATTCTGAGAAGGTTCCTATATCTTAATTCACTGCATTAAGTTCTGGATGGAAGAGTCTCTTCTGAAGAGCTCACTTGGGAGTATCAACAAACAAGCTTTCTGACTTGCACACCTAACCTAACTTCTTGAAGTTAGATAACGTGAAACTCTCCTTTTAGCATGCACGCATTTGATCAGGCTTTGGTGTCCCCCGTGCTCCGATGACACAATGGATTCCTGGCAGTTAGGAGACAGGTGTGGCAACTGAAATAGTATATACCAGTAAACCAAGATAGAAATTAATGACTGTATTCTGGCTGTTTTAGAAAAATGTATTACCTTTTATTGTGATTGAATTTATTATGTGTTCAGCTCCTGTAAGTATTCTAGCAAATTAGTTTAGCTCCAGAAACTATCAGAAACTATCCAGAAACCTACCAGAGATCTTTATAGGAAAGAAGAGTTTTTTTCAAAACATAGATATTTTCTCTGCTGTGCATGTGAATTTCGTTTTGCTGTTTATGTCCAGTAAGAACTATCCACTGCAGTGTCTATTGGAATTTTCATCTCCTACCTCAATTACCTTAAGAAACTATTTTGTAGAAGATTTTAATAAACTTTTGGGAAAAATGTAGACCATTTACAAATAGCTCAGGTGAAATCAGACTTTGATTTAATGTCATTTCCTCTTGATGGCCCTAAACATTACTGAATTTTATAAATAGTAATATTAATGTAACTATGCTTATTCATACTTGTATAGGTATATAAAACTTCCTGTTTTCCTGAAAACTTCATAACATAACTTTGTTTTTAATCTATTCTGGATATGTTCATGCAAGACTCATCTGAATTCAATATTAAATCACATGACAAAGCAAAGAATTGAAAACATGGAACTATAATCTTAAATTAAGGCCGAAAAGAAAGCAAAGACCTTTTTTTAAGAGCAAAATCCTGGAATTACAAATCAGGATAGCATACAAGCAAGCGTGTGAGTAAATTTTAAGAGTTTGCACACATAATTTGCATAATTGCATACACAAATGCATAACAGTCCTTGAAACAATGATTGTATCAGCAAATAGTTTGTCAGATGCATACCCAGTTTCCTGGCTTAAAGGCTGATTTCTAGGTGTTAAACCTCAGTGATTAGCACCTTGGTGCTTGTACTGTTGTGTTCTTCAGCTGGAATCGCCATAAGTTTTACTGTACCACCCTATTTTATGATTACGTTTTTAATGAAACTTCACAGACCCATGTGTTGCTTTTTACCTTAAAGCGTGTACGTCTGTTGAAGAAAACAGCAGCAGACAAGCAGGCAGTGAAAGACAGGTGAAGTTGACAATGGCCTGTTGAAGTATTAAAGATAAATTATGTGCAATTCTGAAGATTTTGGCACTGCTGAGTAAAGAAAAACATCAATAACCAGCTTTTCTTGAAGGAGTTGTACACATGCTCAAAACCTCCCCTTCATTACCTCAACCTGCCAGCCATGAAGTACCCTGGCAACTGCCATGTGCGTGCATTTGTGAAAAGCAAAATGAAACCTGTATTTACTACTTATCTCTTTTGCTGTCCTAAGAGTATCACATTTTTGTATACTCCTTATTACAGTATAACATATTTGTGGCAGTTTTCTTACAATAAAAGAGAGTTTTAGACATCTCCAGCAGGCAATAGGTACTCTTTTGTATTGTGTTTGTGAAGTGGATGCAAGTGGAAGCTGGCAGCTTAGGCTGCAGAATAGGTTCTCAGAAAATCATTTCTCCATTCTTTTTTTCAGTATCCAGATACTAGCTCTTGACAGGAGACATCTAAGGCCTGGGACACTGTCTTTTAAGTTAATAGAAAAATTTCCATTTTTCAAACATTTCAGAGGGTTTTGCATCCAGTCTATTTCTACTGCTAAGGCCATGAATAAAATGAAAGGTGCATTTGCAATATTTCAGTTCCATCAGGGCTTCATGCTCTCTGTTGCAACAGACAAAAGCTAAGATCATTTGGAACTGCCCACAAAAACTGAGCCTCAGGTAAGACTTAACTTGCTCTAAGATACAAAAAGTGCAAGTGAATCCGTCCTACAAGGTATTGGCATTGTCACCTCACTCTGAGAAGTATCCTGCAATGTTTCTTCAGGTGGAGCTAAGTATATTAAATTAAAAAAAAAGTTCTCCATTGCAGTTAACCACAACTTTGTACAGGAGGTGAATGGTGTGTCAGCAATAAATATGTAGCTGAATCGTTATGGCCACTAACTATTATTGTTCTGTTATTGGGAAGGAAGACCACAATGCCAGGCTGGAGATTAAAGTTCATGTTCCTTTCAGCATACCTTTTATTATAAAAAAAAACAGGAAAGGCTTCAGAGAATGGGATTTGAAAATATATTTATTTATGTGGGGAGAAGTTATTATTAGAAGATTCTTCAGTTGTATAGATGAAAATGAAATCAACAGAGTAACAGTGGTATATATATTGTGCTAAATTACTTTGTGACAATTTTTCTACTGTTTGATTGCTTCAAAACCAGATCAAAGATCTTTCCCTGTACAGTCATAAACCATTAGTTACGTGCAGTAATTCCTGCATAAGTGTCATGCCTTTACCACACAGGACGCTGCTCTGATTGATTGTTCTGTTCTCAATATAAATTAGTAGCTGTTTTTAATAAGTTAGGGAATTAAATAGTCAGTTTGCATTTTGAAGTCTTTTTGAAATCAAGCCTAGTTGGAGGCATGCAAGGTACAGCTGCAATCCATAAAGATATCACAAATATCTTACTGAAAAGTTGGAAGCACACATTAGCATTATTTTCTTTAACTTTCCCAGGTGACATCTTATTTACATATGAATATATATATAGCTAGGTATATAGACATATACGTATATAATATATACATTTATATTTACACAATTTAACATTTGTAAAATTATTGCCTCCTTAAAAGACTGATTTGCTTTTCTTCCTGCCCTTATCAAAAAATATGTGGGTTTTGTAGTACCAGATACCATTTTAGCACAAAAGACACCATTAGGATATATTACATTAATATCTAAGTATTAGCTTTTATGTGACCTGGTAGATTTGATACATTATCTCTCTTACTACACTCCATGCCTCTGTGCTTTGATGGTATGTTACAATCAAAGTGTTCTGAGTGTTAAGAAACTTTGAAGTACTTCAAAGTATTATGAAAAGGGCAATTAAAAAATTGCCTACAAGTAAGCACAAAATACAATAATGATACAGTTGACCCTTTTTCTTTCTTTTAAGAAATATAGGTTTAAAATGTTTTACAAGTGAGAAACAAACACAATACACTTCAGCTACTCATAATCCCAGAGTAGCTGGGTATACTAGATAAACTCCTTTTAATACCATTACTGATAGATTTGTTATTTGATTTGCAAATATAAAGTGAGAAGCCACCTGTAATGTCAAACCTATATCTAAACATGGTATTTTGTATGCAAATAGACCAACAAAAAAGGAAGTAAGCTAATGCTTTTTCACACTAACTTCCCTCTCCTTTTTTTTTTTTAAACGCTGTCCCAAGACTGTAGCAAATGTTGTATTGCAGTTTGTCTATTCAACCCAGTTTCTTCATTCTCAAATTGTTTAAATCTCATTTCTTGGTGATGTCCCTCCATTACCCACACCACTGCTTGAGAAGGAATAAAAATAAATTATGCGGACTGTTCTTTTGTCTTGAACTCACTCTTTCCTTAATTATCTGTAGAAAAAACTCTCTGCTATGTAATTGAGTGAAACTTTTCTGAGGACCAACTAAGTACAGCTCATTTATATCAGCAGAGTTCAGTCCTGCCTACAAGGGAGTGTAAGAGGGTGTCCTGTGGAAGCCAATACACATAAGCCATATTACTAACAGTGGCAAATTCTGATCAAGTAAGAAGAGAGGAGACCTTTCTCCTTGGAATTCTTACCACTCAGGAGGGAAGGGGAAGCAAATCAGTTCCACGGTGCCAGAATATCCTTCTGTCATTTAACAATGTTAGAGAACATTTTTATTTCAAGGCTTTTACACAGATCCAGGCAAATTTTCCTGGCTATTCTTATATTTTAGGAAAAAAAAGAATGTTGTTTTAAAAAGTAATTAAATGTTTGGACTAGTCCAATTCTTTAACTTCTGACTCTGGTTATCCTTTGCAAATATTGTGCATATTACTTTTTGTTTTTCACGAACAAAGTCTGTCATTGATGGAAACATTATAGAAGAAGTAAAGCTGACATGGTTCTCCTTTCAGGGAAGATATAAACCATTCTGAAAACCTTGTAAGTGGCACTTGAGGATAATTTAGAGGCCCAGACAGCAGATGCTTATAAATTTGTTACCTGTCTACAATAGTACGGAGGGTTGTTTCCGCAAGTTGCTGAAAGTCAGCTTAAATGAAGACTTCCTTCATGTTGCAATTGTTTAGGAGGAAAGATGTAATCTTTGCTAGGGCTGGTTATAGAAAATAAGACCTGTCTGTGATAGTCTTACTCCTTATAATTTTGGGCTGATAATTGGGTCCTGTTAATGACAATTTTTTTGTTTTGTCATAAAATGTAGTGCTGCTTCAGAAATTTTTTAGGGAAAGTCTTCTTCAAAAAAAGTTAAGGTTTTCTTCACAAAAGAACAAGCTACCTGTGAAATTGTACAGCAGCACATGCAGATCTTGTTTTTGGAGAGGATACCTGAATCGAATGGTGCAGTGAACCAATGCTGCATTGGAGGGTTGACATGTAAAGTAAATGGGTTTGTTACCAGAGAAACCACCTGTTAACAGAAACGCTGCTGCATTGCCACAGATGCAGACTTATAAAGGCACTTAAACTGATACTGACAAATATATCGGTCTAAGTCCAAGACTATAATCTTAAAAACACATACTTAGCTTCTAGCTTCCTAAGATTCTACTGCTAAATTCACTGTATGCTTAAGGATCATCAGTTCTTGTACAGAAATAGCTGTCCTGAAATCAGCGAGCAGCTCGGTACCTCTTTTAAGGTCCTCCAATTAGATGTGCATTCTCATTTCTTATATATCCAGATGGATTTTCCTTAATAAACACGGAGATGACTGAGTGCTGTACAAGGTGCACTAGGAATGGCCACATTCATTTTACTTGTGCTTTTAGGTGGAGCACTGCCATTGGAGTTTGTCCGGTAACCGCAACTGCTGCACTAATCCAGTATTCGGGGGACTTGTGAGTGCTAGGTTAAATGATTGGACTAGATGATCTCATAGGTCTTTTCCGGTCTAAGCAATTCTACGATTCTGTGATTCTATGATTCAGGAGAACCGAGTTCTCTGTCTTCCTACCTGCAAGGTGATTCTCATACACTTTTCTTAAAGCAGTGTCCTGACCCTTTGCCTTTAGCTGGGGTGGGGTATATACACGTGTTGAATGCACTCTTTGTGCCACTTTGAGTAATAAATGCTATTGACAGTAACAGTAATAACCCAGATTCAGACGAAAGGGAAACGCTTCTGTAATTTGGTAGTTAGTGCACAACAGGAAAAAGAAGAGGGGTCTAGGTCATGGTCTTTGCTGCAGGGCTTGCTTGAGTGTTCTATGGGGTGTAAACAAACCTCAGAGGACAGGTTTGAAACTGCATAGGTACAAAACAAATTTTCTATCAAAAGAGTATTTGCAAACTGCTCTGTGTTTCCCCGTACTTCACTGTGCTTCAATTTGTTCATTATTTTGCAGTGTTTGGACAATAAGAACAAAATCAATCACATTCTTGTGTGGATTGGGGTTTGGGTTTTTTTTTAATTAAGACTGTTATGGAATGTTTTAACTCAGCTTCTGTGTCTCTTTTGAAAACAAGTTGAGCAAGTACCTGGATAGGCACATTTAGAAAAAACTATGCCTCTTCAGCATGCTGCTTGTATCATCTGCCAGCAGCACAGCAAATAGGTCACATAGCAATTTTATCCTCAGTCAGAATACAAAGGCTGATATTGAGAAATGTTAATCACATCTCAGCTTCTTTTTCCCCTTAATTTTGTGCTCATCAGTTTTATATAGACCCTGAAATGAGGATTTAAAAGGTGCTTTAAATCATTCATTTTAACTGAACATTAATCCTTTCTGGGCTTCCTCAGAACATTTTTCTGTCTTTATGCCTTCCTTTTCACTTTCTTACTGATGTCTCTTCTTCAGAAATAATTTCTCAAATGATGTTATCAAAGGATCTGTGTTTCTTGTGCCTACATTCATCCTTTTGATTCCCATTTAGCAGAACATTTGTTATGTATTGCTATCAGTGCTCTGGAAACCTTCGAAGAGATCCCAGAGAGATTGCAGTAAGAGATGTTCCCTGGTCTGAAAAGCTTCGGTTCTAAGTAGGCAAGAGAGAGAAGGAAGGTGTAAAGGAAGCATTACTAGCTATATTTTTACAGAAAGGGAGTTGAGACTCAAGTAGGCTTAGAAACTTGCCCAAGCACTACAGAATGTTACTCAGAACAGAGACTGTAAAGTCATCTCTTACATTCCCTACTTACCCAGTTCGTAAAAAGCAAAAATCTCAGCTCTGCTTTTTCAACTAGGTTCACAAGACCAAAATCTGAAAGATGCTGAGCAACTTCTCACAAAACTAATTTCAATACTTTCCCACTTCTTCCTGTATTTCTAAAAGTTGAGAGCGTAGTATGTAAATAGTATGTAAATGCTGTGGCATAACAGAGATTTCACTTTCTAGCATCTATGAGGTTGTTCAGACTCTTGTACAAGTATACATAGACTTGCTTTTTATGAATGAACAAATACGTGATTCGAAGCAAATGAATGTTCCCCATGGTATTTTCTTTCAAGTTTGAAGACTTATTTATCTTCATTCTCCTGTATCTCCAAAAGTGTCTATTTCTTTTCCTGAAAATTCTGTTAGTCGTCCCAAATGCAATGCTTTCCCTGACGCTGCAGAGAGGGTATAATAAAACAAAGGCCAAAACCAGAATGAGGAAAACAGCAAAAGTGAACACCTTGCAACTTTACACCATCTAGTGCAATGGAAAAGAACTATAAAATGAGGCAGAAAAATGCTTTTTCTTCCTTTTCTGCTTTTCCACTGCATTCTGCTTAGAAACTTCGGGTAATTTTGAGGAAACAATCACTGGGATTTTCTACTGCATTGCAGATTTTATCTTAGGATATTTGAAGGTGTTATTTTTTTAATTCCATCTCCTTCAGTAAAACAGATACTGCCATTTCCAGGGAATGGTTATTATCTGGTTATCACTCAGCAGATATTTACTTTATGGCACTCAGTAAGCTGTCCTTTTGTCATGGCTTTCAAACAAATTGTGTATACACCTCTTCACTCAGGTACACATCAAAAAAAAGCTAGCAAAAGCATATAACACAGAGGGCATTGGACTACCATATACTGGCCTGATTGCACTGGGCCAGTATGTTCAGTCATAAGTGGTCTTGTTGACTTTTATAGGTTTATCCATTTTCATAAGTTATGGAGGAATGAAGTTCTAGGGCTAGATCTAAAACAGTAAAAGCTCTTCTAGAGTATGTTGAAGCTTTTGTAGCCAGCTGCCTAAGTGTCACAACCATCTGCTGGGAATATTTACTGTAAACATGCATAGCTGGTCTCTTTTTCAAACTCCAGTTTGCTGAAAATATGAACCAGCTTTTCAGTCTTGGCCCACTGTGATTACTGTGTCAGCACTGGAAACTAGTTTTGTGCCATTTAAATATAAAGGTATCAGGATTCAAATCCTGACCACAGCAGTCTCATACAGTATTCATAAAAAATGCAACCCAACCCAACCCAAGCCCTTGGAAGATCAGGTGGTGTAAAAATACTCGAGCAGCTGTCTGTCATTTTGCAGCTGCTTCGCCTCAGTTCCGAAGCTTACTTCCAGATCTTCTGTTTCTTCTGATCGGTTGATTCCATGTAGCTTTATATACGCGAATGAATGTTTCCTCACCTGATCTTCAAATCAGAGTAATGCGAAGGTTAACTTTACTCCCTGTGGGTAGATCCATAAGTTCCCTGCCAATGAATAAGTAGGTTGTCATTGATTTTCCTTGTGAGTTCATTTAAGTTCCAGGGTGACTGGGGACACAGAGAGCTTTCTGCTCACATATGTCTTTTAAGCATCAGATGGAGACCTGACAATTTCCAACTGTGGTTTGTTACTAGAAATGTTTGCACACTTAATGTAAAATTATCTAAGATAATAAGGAACAGGAAGGAATTAATATAGTTAACTTAATCAGAAAATCTGATTCATTGAAATGAATGAAATGGAAAGTTTTGGGGATAGCTGTGTTGCGATTTTTTCTTTACTTCTTCCCCCCACC
>JAVKLA010000008.1:583273-595683 GCA_034782735.1 Sagittarius serpentarius
ATTAGTGCAACACTGCTCCTGTCAGGTAAAAATATCTCTGATGTTTAACACACAATGAGCTATCTAGCATAGACTCTTTGGGAGCACTTGAAAATGTAAAGGGCGCAGCTTGCTCATGTAGATGAGGAATTCAGAGTGGCCTAAGAGGTGCCATTGTTTATATGGAAATCGTAAAACCTGTGGTCACGTACTAGATTTCATTCACATTTAGGTTAGCCAGTACATATTCAGGTGTTTCTCCTTTATCCCACAGCTTTTAAGTTTTTTTTTGTTAATATTTGACAAATTAGATCAATCATATACAAAAAGGCATATTAATAATCTATTTTTCATTCTAGTGATTATTCATTCTATTTTGTTAGGATTTTTCTATGTAGTCTATCTCATTTCTGAAAGCCCTATAGCAGTGGTTTTGCACTGGCACAGAGAATTTCTATATTGCCTCAATCTCATAGGTATTAAATGATAATGATGACACATATTCCAGCTACACACTCAATTTTTCTTAATAGAACATTTGTCACAAACTTGACATAAAGTAGCACTGTATGTGTAGACCTGCTTTACAAAAAATTTGAGGTAAGCATGATTTTTATTTCAGCAATTAATGTATTTGTTGACAGGTAGCTTTAATTATGCCAAAAATGTATTCAAATTAGTATTAAATTTACCAGAACATCTCACCTGGGAAAAAGAAGAGTCACAAGAGTAAGTTGTCTTTCACTTCTACTCTCTTTTACTAATCAATGTGAAATGCTTTCGATATAATAACTGAGGAAGCCTGACGGTCCTTGTTCCACATCTAAAATTTAAGAGTAATTAAGTAACTTAATCCGCAAGTTAGGCAACATTTTTGGGATGTCAGAGATGCATTTAAAACTGTCGACTGTCTAATTTGGCCCAGACATTTGAACAAATCACTACAGTGCTCATCTGAAAGTCCTAGCTTATGGTTACGAAGTAGTCTGGTATGGGTCTTCTTGTTTTGCTCCTGCTGGAGCTCTTTCAGTTCTGTAAAACTCATAAGTGTTTATGCCATGAGAAAGGAGAAGAGGATAGCTCAGTTAGCACGGATTGGTTTTGAAAGAGATCCAAGACTGAAAGTATTCCCCTCTCAAAAATAAGTTGAAGCTTGATGTCTAGAATATTCTGGTAGAAGATGGGAGAAGGAAGTTTCAGGCAGAAGAAGAAACTGAAGCTGGCGTTTCCATATCCCGTAACCTCTGGGTTTCTGTAAAATGAAAGAGTATTAAATTTTTAGATGAGTATTTCCTCTGTTACAAATACCCAAATGTTTCTTTCCAGCTTGCATAGAATGCTATGTTTGATACAAAGGAAGCATTTTCAAATTTTTGTGTCTCAGGAAAAAAAAAACCAAAAAAATTGTAGTGTTCGACCTGAAATGGTTATTATATGTTAGATTTTTCTTTTTTTACCTGCCAACAGAAGAATTAGTTTGAACAACTCTAGATCACACTGCAGATGTGCTTGTGTTCTAACGATTTTCAGCACCCAGAAATCACTTGCTTTTGACATGCATCACAATCCATCTATTCTTACAAAAAACATCACCTAGAAGCTTTTCTAATACAACACAATGTATTCACATTGCATAAAAGCTACTGTATGAATGCAAATTTTGAAAATCCACAAAACAAACAAAGTTATCGGCTTGCCTTCTGATGTTATTTAAAGGTTAAAACAATGTAGAAAAAAAGAAAGAAAATAAGAAAATAAATAAAAATGTTTTCAAAGCAGACGAGCCTTTTAAATTTGTTGTCTTCTACGACTGCAATGAGACCCACATACTCCACAGGTGACAAAGGAAACTTAAATATTTCAAGTGCCATCACCCACCAGTAGTATGTTTCAGAAATCTTCAGAAGATTTCCTACCGCCTAGAGAGGCGAGTTCCATTATGGTAAAATGTACTTTTTTGTCTTCCAGCTTATCTACATTATGAAATGATTGCAATTGTATGTTGTTAGGTTATCACCAAAACCTGTTTGTTCATAAAGTCACTTTTAATTTATTTCTGTCTTAATGTAATTTAGGTAAGACCTAACTCTGTAGTAAAAAGCTGTCAATCTCTTGCAGGGGAAGCTGAAAAATTTTTTTGAAAATAAATGCTACATGGAATAATCTTCCCTCGTAAAGGGTATCTTTGGAGAGAAAAAAAGATACAAAGTTTTATTTAATGATCGGTAACTGTCCAAAGTGATTATTCCCTCCTTAATGGATGGCAGTAAATTGAAAGCAGTGATATGAGGCTGAAAGTGTGGTAGGAAAAAGTAGAGTCCCTAAAAGCAGAAGTTTCCTGAAAAATGTATCTGTCTTCCAGAGTCTAGTTCTGTCCATGAATACATACGCTTCATGAGTAGGGTTTGGCTTTGCATTAGGAATGACCCTAGGAGGGAGAAGGTGGGTAGGAGAGGACCCACAGTAAGGATCCTTCTGAGGGAGGGGGGCATGGGGAGGTTTTGCCAGATATCCTAGGGTGCTTGTCTGGAGCCTGGAAGGACCTTGGGAAGTAATGGTAGTGAATGCGCTCAGGAAGGGAAGATGAAAATTGTGGGCTAGCAAGTAGATGCTGGGGATCAAAATTGTGGGTGGTCCCAGCTGTGGAAAAAAATGCAGCCCTGCAGTTGTTAAAGGCGCGTGCTGCCCGAGCATCCACGCACCCACCAGGGAGTCGCACACGCACCGCCTGAGACTTTTAACTGCTCGGGCTGGAGTTGCTTCGCAGCGGGCAGCTCCAGTGAGCCGATGGGTGCCCCTTTCAACTCCTCACACACACACACACAGACACACACACACACAGACACGCCTCAGGTGCTGCTTCTTCCTTCAGGCTTGACCCTAGGTGCCCCAAAACAGAATCTCTAATCAAGGTCTTCAAAACAAAAAGCGTAATTTATTCTATCTACGGTGCACAAATTTAGACAGCTCGAGCCGGGTGCCTCCAGAGAGGGACCCCAAGCACTAAAATCCCTCGGGATTGTACCCTTACAATCTAAGTTCCTGCCCCTCACACCATACTCCTGTCCAGCAGTAGTATTTGGGTCTGGGGTCTTCTTTTCTCTCATTGGGCCCTTTTTCTCATCTCTGGGCAAGTTCTTTCTCTTTCCTGGTTTTTAGGCTAGTTGTGACTATGTCTCCTTCTCCTGGCTCGAACTGGCTCTGAGGCTCACCGGATCTTATTCCTCCAGTCAGAGAATAGGTCAATGTTAAGCAAAAGTGTTAAGCAAAAGCATTAAGCAAGCTATGAGCTCTGCTTTATCATGAAAGACTATTTTTAAGCAGCTAAACAAAGTCCTTAAAGCCCTCCAAAACATACTAACAGCCTCTATAATTTATATACTTTCCTGTGCTATTATAGCCTCACAGTCTTACCCCATTATTGCCACGTGCTGTTTAGGTCTCATTCAGGTGTGCTCTGCATGCTCACATAGCTCAGCTTTGCCACCTTCCGCAGCACAACCTGTGCTTATGCTGTAGGGAGGGGGATGCTTACTGAATACAGCCTCTATTTTTTTTGTCTTTCTACCCTTTGAATAGGAGTTAAGCTTAAAAGAAAAATTCAGACCATGTCTTGGCTTGGCTTCTGCTGTATACTGTAGTGGTTTATGAAGATAATCTATAATCTTACTCAAACTTTTTTGTGTCTAAAAAACCCCACAAGGAGAACAAAGACAGGAAAGAAAATTGAGAGGGAGGGAAGCAGATTAAGGTAAACCAAAGCACTATTTAACTGGAAAAAAGCATTTTCAAATGAATAGGCAAGAGTCTTTCATTTGAGTGGATAACATGTATATATGATTGTTTTAACTGAGAGAAAGATAAACTGGAATACAAGTAGTGGTATTAACAGTTACTACTGTGATTCCAGTGCTTTGTTTTGAAAAAACAGGAAATCTCATCTGCTTTTGGCATTCACTAATTTAGTAGGAAATGGAAAATAATTGGAAATTATAAGAATAATTTGAGTATCCCTGAGTACTGATGTTCATAATGATAATCCATTATAGAATTTTGCAGGATTGTATGTGAATACATGTGTAGAGCCACTCACACATCTATATCCATGTATACACAGATAAGTACATATTCTTTATTTATATATACATATTTCATGCACATGTGTATATGTCTGGTTTTATAAATGCATGCATATTGTATATGGATATTCTATATTTGAATACTGTCTAATTTTGCAGACTTGGAATTTATTCATGACAACTTCTGTATTTGTAGACAGATTGTGTACAAGGTATAAATATGTATATGCTTGGAAGGTTTGTGATGTAATGAAATATTATGGTTAAAAACAAATAGCAATTTTTTGACAGGAAGATAGGAAGAATTAGACAAAGAACAAGAGAGGTAAGAATTTGGTTGAGGTAGACTGTGTTCAGGGGTGTTGGTTGTGTTACTGATCTCCAAAGAACAGAGGGTTATTTTTTTGCCTGAATTTGGGGATGAATAGCTTAAGGTTGCTGTGAGTTATCAAGTAATGACTCTGTAGCTTAATTAGGGTTACTTTATTGTTTTAAGTGGAATTTCACATTCAAGATCTTAAAGTTATGGGGGAAAAAAAGCAAAAAGTATAATAGTTGATGGTTTAAATGATTTGAAAGGCTTAACCTGTCCAGAAAGACGACAATAAATATAACTAAAGAAATTCTACAGTATTTCAGTCCTCTTCTGATCTGCTAAGGACACCTCACAAATTGCATCACCTCATCAAATTTAAACATATCCTCTGCCAGGCTTGGGAGCAGAAGGAAGGCAGGCTGCTGCAGCTGAACACTGGTTTCTCATTACTCCCTTTACGGATTCTTGCAAAGGTGATACTCTGAAGTAAGCACTTGGAGTCATTTCTAGAACAAGTAGCATAAGAGCAAGCTATGCTTTGCATTCCCAAATATCTTTTGTTAGTGTTATTTCAGAGATAATAAGGTAAGCCAAATCCATTGGTTCTCTACGTGCTTTTTGTGTTCCTTTCTGATTGCCATCGTCCAGCCTCCTTATTACTCCCCGCATTCATGCTTTTAGACCTCTGATGCCACTTTACCTCCATATTCAGCTTCCAAGGTGCGGGGCTGTGTTGGTGGTGAAAAGCTGAGGTGGGAAGAAAGCCTCACAGAAATGTTCCAAGCAGGTGGGGAGAAGTCCCTGCACCCCCAATGAAAGATTATGGCTACAACCAGAATTTTGTCCATGTGGCCCAAATACCCCACTAGTGTAAATGATTAATTCAAATGATCAGTCATTTTCTGGGCCTTGCCACTACTCTAACATACACTGGATATGGTTAATGAAGTACTGTCAAAAAAAGGAAAAACTATCTTGTGCCTCAGACACCAATGCTGTGTGCTTAGATATGTCTCATACCACCTTTCAATTTTAAATTTCAAGAGAAGGCAACTTCTTTTCATGTTTGCTGTTTTGAATTTCTAAGATCAGCCAAGTTGGCAGATATGCAAAGTAATTTAATTCTGCCTGGCACCACAATTCTTTTCCTGGCCCTCAAAGGCTATTCTTTGAAGGAATTGAACTACAAGTGCTGGACAACATGTGTCTTGTCTGGAAACAAATGTTGAATGTGCTTTCTAGCTGTTAATCACTGTAACACAGAAAAATAAATTATTAAAATACTTGAAAGATTTGAACATAAGTAGTAACTTTCAGAGCTTAGTAAAATGTACAGCCCTCTTCCCAAATCTGGCTCAATGGTCATAACGTTGTTTCTAATCTTATTTTCATATTTCAAGTATGCATTTTTACAAATACATTCTTTAATCATATTCATTATAAATATGAAAGCTCTATTTGATGTTGCCACTCAGCCAAACCAGTGCAGACAAATTGAAAACCTTTATTACACCCCCCTCCTCTCAAGAGGGCCACTCTGGCAGCAGTTGGCATGATTTGAATCACTGAAAAGTTACTAGCTGTGAAAACAGAATTTAAGTAAAGAATGTTCGCTGCATGCTGTGGAACTACCACTGCCTGAAATCTAAATCTTTGTTGGCTCTCTCTGTTACCGTGAATTGGCACTGTGTTTGATAATTTGTATTTAAAACTGAGTGAGTCAACTTTTTCTGAATTAAAAAAAAAAAAAATAAAAATGCTTTAGAATGGGGCATTAACATTCAAAAAAAGCTGATCAACAGCAGTTATTCTGTGGCAATTGCTGTTAGTTACTATACCTTAGATTTCCAGCAAGCACTCTGAAATTAAATAAAAGGACTGAAAATTTAAGCAAATCTAATAATAAAAATTTGCCAGTTATGTAGAAGTATTGTACGTACACTCAGATTCTGACACCATACTGTGCATAAGTAAACAAAGCAAAGTTTAAAAAATAGCAAATATCTTGCTGTTTGTCTGCCTTTCTATAGTTTTAGGTCTAACATTTTTGACAAGTTCAATAAAAGTCAAGCTAGAAAAGAAACAATAGAATGAGATTATATTGGTATGATCAAAATTTAACATAAATATTTCACTGGGGTACTATTGAACTGCGGGGGGGGGGGGGGGGAGTGTAAGAACTGCTGTTTATGGAAATTTACCAGTTCTCATAATCAACAAGATGTTAGGAAAGTCTGTTCATAGGATAAGGGTAAACAGGGAGCTAGAGTTGTTTGAGTCCTTATAAAAAATGGAATGTACGAAATGTTTCAGGCGACTTACAGTCCCAGTTTGGTAAAGCATCCTTCAGAAGTTGTATTTGGGCATCAGCTAACTTTTCCTGACTGTGAATGAGAAGTATGTGCACCTTTTTACTTCTTCCTAATCATCCCTAGCTGTGGGTGAGACAAGTCCCAGGTTTCTGGGATCTGTGTAAGGACCGGGAGTTTTGCTGCTTCATGGGAATGTTGTAAAGATAAACTTAGGATATTTGGAAAGCACCGAGGGCTGCATTCGTGACTTAGGCTTCCCTAAGTGCCGTTGCACTGAACTTGCTGCTCACGACAAATTGTAAATATAATGATGTAGAGGTTAGGTAGGTACTGAAAAAAGTTGGATACAAAAGTATACCATGTTATCCTGCCATAAAAGAAGCTGGCAAAACCATACAGCTGCCTTTTTCTGTTCGACTTCTTTCCACCATAGGTACCACTACAGCGAGATGTTGAGGATGTTGGCTATGCCCCTAGTAGAGCTGTATCTCTCGGTCAGCACAGCGATGAATTTATGAAAGTAAAGCTACAGATCTAGGTTCTGCAGATAAGTTTTAGTCCTTCCTGGTAAGGAAAAGAAAGTGTGAGAACTTTGTGAAAGACTTATGTGTGATGTGTAGGAAGTTATACACCTTCTCCCTCGTATTCTGAAGTTAACCTTCAAATTTGTCATCTGCTTTGAATAACGGTCAAGTGACAATAGAAAAAGGAAACCAGCAAGTGTTCTATGAAGGAGAAAACAAAACGAGATTTAGTATCATTTTTCTACTTTCACCGAAGACCTGAAAAATTAGGACTTAAAAGATTCCCAAGGATGGGGACAAATGACATTTAATGCCTTTATTTATAGACATTGAAAAAATCTCAGTGGAGAAAGTGATACCTATATAATAAAAATGTATGTGGGACATTTAGCAAAATATCTCAGGCTTCCTGGGATCAACTGATCTCATATTGAAATCCACTTTTTTATCTTGTGTTAATACAAAGAGTCTTTTTTTTTTTTCTTCCTTCTGACAAAAGTTAGAGCAGCAGTAAAGTAAATTGCAAGAAGCAAAATATGTACTATAGCTCAGGCAAGTGAAATGGGGATGGCACAGCCTATTCATTCCACCCATTCTAGCTCTCAGCACAGTAATAATTGCTGTAGACACACCTCTAATAGCACTTTCCCTTTTGCATGTTGCTACGAACCATGCGTAAATTCTCAAAACCAAGTGGTATGTAAAAAAAAAAATTTGTGGTTGTCATCTCAAAATCAATTTTTCCCTTGTGCCCATAGTGAAACTGATTATAGGTTATATAAATGCAAGTTTTATCATGACAGCAGAACAGAACTGATACTGCATAATAATTTATTCATTAAAGTGTAAATGAGCAAATTATAATAAGAGGTAGTTGCATAGTTTGCTCCTGCTACTCTTGTTGTAAATCTAAATGTGTGTATTCAAAACTGATGGTTGCCCAAGAAAAACCTTTCCAAATCTTTTCAGTTTAATCTGTTCTGCCTTCCTTACAACAGCAGTTACAATATTTTATTAAAGAGATATCAGTCTCCTGCCATCATCAGATGATGAGAGCTCATTAAAGGCTATCTGAGTGGGAAAGGAACTGGGGGGAGTGGGGAAGGAGAGGGGGAGAATAAAACTGCAGATCTGCTGGATTACTTGTGCTAAAATTCATACGGGACTTAGTGACTGCAATATACTTTAATTATCAACAATATTCTCTTAGTAGCCAGCTTAAAACACTATAAAAACTCAAAACTTTTTAAATTAATTATGGAAAAAATGCAAAAATAAAGAGTAGCACGTACATCAGCATTTTCTTTTGGTTTGAGCTTTAAGATATTTAATATATTATTCCTTATGAAGCTACAACAGTCATAAACTGACTTGCAGATACATTTCTATTGTGTTTTGCCCTGTTACATAAACATCCAAAATCTATTCAATGGATAATAGCTTCAAGATTATTAGGCCAAGTTCTAGGGACTGAGTTAACAAAATTTGAAATTAATTACTCATGAGATATATCAGTAATAACAAAGAAAAGCAGTTGACAAAAACAGGCACTGTTTCCATTTGCGAAAGATGTTACAGGGATTCTCTGTTGACATTTCATCAATGTCCCTACCCATGTTTGGCAGGTGAGAATAACAGACTGAATAAGGGGAGTTATTTTCTCCCTGGTTCTTATACCATCCCCTGAAATTGTCCTAGGTTCCTCGGTGCTGATATAAGAAGTTACCGCCAGGAGAAGGCCTGTGAACCTGTATGGAGTTATAGGTATGATCACACACCAAGAAATCTAGCATGTTATGAATGCACCTCAAGAGCAACCCCCTTTATTTTCCTAACGGGCAAAGCAATTTCATAATGATTTTCATGTTCAATAGCGGGGGGGGGGGGAACAACAAACAAACAGAAAAAAAACAAACCCCAAACCAAAATAACCCCCAAACCCTTAGATCAATTAAACCTTCATAATTCTTCATAATGGGAAAAACCTGAAACACGGGAGGTTCCCTCTGAACATCAGGAAACACTTTTTCACTGCGACGGTGACCGAGCACTGGCAGAGGTGGCCCAGGGAGGCTGTGGAGCCTCCACCCTCGGAGTTAGTCAAAAGCCATCTGGACACAGTCCTGGGCAACCAGCTCCGGGTGGCCCTGCCTGAGCAGGGGGGGTTGGACCAGGTGACCTCCGGAGCACCCTTGCAACCTCAGTCATTCTCTGATTCTTGATTCAGTGGTAATGGGAGCAAAGAAAACCTGATTTTTTTGGTGTTTGTAAAATATAACTAAGAGTATTGTTCACATTCATCTGAGAAAGGATATTGTTAGTCCATGAAAAACATCCAGCTTCTTGCATTTGATGCTTGGACTTAATTAGGGGAGTGGTAGGGAGAGACTGTAAGTACCAGAGATTTTTCACTGGCACGTATTAGGAGGGAAGGACCATGGTTTTACAATATTAAACACAAAGGCAAAATCTGCACTATGTATTCAAGTAGGAATTCAAGCTGCTCTTTGAAACGTTCCTTGGACCAGTACACAAATATTTTCCTTTTTGGTGTGATGATGGTATAAACAAGGACAGAATGAAAGCCCTTCAACTTTCCAGTTTATGCATTTGGTTAATGCATGAACAGCGTTGACTGTGCCTCAGTGACTGAGTTTTTTCTGCAGCGTGTTACATTCCATGGACAACAGGTAATTAAGTTTCATCAGCGTAACAACTTGGTCAGTGTTTAAGTGCACTTTACATTTGTATTTTTAATGGAGTGACAATTTTTCTAACCTTTTACAAAGACAAGAGTGACACTTAAATGGTTTTTTGCTTGACTGATGCAGATAAATCTTTAACATCCCATCACCATATTAAAACAGAGCAGCTACAAGCTTGACTCTGGCTGGCTTCAGACAGCAGCAGAGTTGTGCATGTTTGAGGTGGTCTGCAGGTGTGGAACAGCCAGGAGAGCCGCTGGTCAGATACAGGAATCACTCTAAATTTGGAGTCTACCTGCTGGGGGAGAAGATGCAGATAAATCAGCCATTCAGGTGATCACTTACATCTTAGGTCAAGCAGGTCAAATGGAAAGAACACTTAAACTCATTGAAGTAAACAGAAAATGAAATTAAACCAAAGGTAGATCATCTCAGACTAAGCTTGTATTTATCTTTGATAACTGATGTTCCAAATAATCTTAGTGGTTAATCTACAGAGACTTCAGTAAAGCATTGATACAGTACTACATGGGGAAGCACTAACTGGGCTGGAAAACCAGAGCCATAGCACAAGAATTACAAAGCAATGATGAAAGCACGACCTAAGAAAGTTTCACCTATGCAGCTCTGTATTTTCCTGTTTTCCAAATCTTGCTCAAAACCACAACTGCCCACCTTGGAGCAAACACTGATGAATCGTGGGGAGATATGTGTCAGAAGACTGGAGAGATGCTACTAGTGGAATTACTCAAAGACCAGAGTTGAGAGTTATAATAATTCTGTTGATGACATCAAGCCATGGAAATGTTAAGCTAGAGGGTGTGGATAGTTAGAAGTACTATGTAGGAGGAACTGAGTGTCCTTGAGTGGCATAGCTGAACTAGGAGGAAATTTTAGTCACAGGTATGCAATTCAAGACTAGTAACAATAATTTTACCATTAGATTATTTATTGGTAATGACTATTGGTAGAGAGGCTTGATTACATTAGTCGGACATAGTACCTCAAGTATAATTCAGCCTGTAAAAAGGCAAAGTTAACCTAAGATAAAGGCAAAGCTAACCTAAAGACTCGGGAGAATATTGGTAGTTTTTTATAAGGCACTGAGAAGATGTTATCTTTGGTGCAGTGTTGTCATTGTCCAAGAAAGATAATAAAAGAAAAACAGAGGTGCTTCAGTTCAACCTCTCCAAGTTCTTTAGACACTGAACTCCTACCGAGGAGCATAATGTCCACTGAAGTAATTGGTTTCAGTGCAAATGTGAGACCTAAATAGGAGACAGGCATACAAATACCTTAGAGGATCCAACCCTAAGTTTTGTACTTGAGCAAGAGAATAGCTGAGAATGGATATGACTGTTCTTTCTAAATCCTTCAGGGACATAAACACTTGTGAGGGAGAAGAAACACGTACACAACAGGTAATATTGGTACAAAAAGAAATAAGTACACACAGGTCATGAATAAATCTAGGCTAGAAACTGGTTTCTGACCATCCGAATAACAAAGTTGGGGGGCAGGGAGGAGGCAGGGACAACAACCTTCTGACCCACATAATAAGGGCTAACATATTTTGCTACATTTGTGAATAGGATTGTGAAATACACTGCCTCATAACAATAGGGCTCTAGATCAAACCTACTTACGACCTATTTACTTTGGTCTAAAAAGATCTGGAAAGTGGTTGTGAATGTGACCAGTCCTAAATATATCTGATATATCATTATATTAAATGTGATCCTTGCTTGGAGCTGAGAGGTGTATGGAAAGAAATTTCATGAAGTCTTGGTAATGTCCTAAGTCTCTGGATCTGCATAAAGATGAGTTGAACCTTGAAAGCAGAAAACTGAGATCAGGGTTTCTAAGGGTATGCATTGTTTCTCTTTGATATGAGAAATTGCTCTTAACAATTATTGAAACCTTCATCCAAAAAAATCTATATGTCCACAAATTAAAATAGTTGTGCATCTGGAAATGTTTCTGATTTAAGACTGCAGAATTTCTTCTTTATGTGTTATTTTCATTTTCTGGATCCATTGCAGCCTAATTAAAATAATTATTCCACTGTGACTTATTTTTTTAAAAAAATAAAATAGTGTTGAATTTAATGAAAGAATCCCTAAACACATCTATGTAACTTTGCTGCTGTTACAGGTGTCATTTTTGTCCCCTCCTGCAGCTTCTGTAGGGGCTACAGTATTGCTAAGGCCTCACTCCTGGAACAGGTCTTGCAGGACATCTCAGCATTTTGCCTTAGTCTGAACCAGTAAAATGCTCCCCTAACCCAGAGCAGTGGCAAAGACACTTCTGCTGCTCTGGGTCAGGTAAGACAAGAGTCCATCTGTCGTGGTTTAACCCCAGCCAGTAGCTCAGCCCCACGCAGCCGCTCACTCACTTCCCCCCCACCCAGTGGAGTGAGGGAGAGAATCGGAAAATAAAGTAAAGCTCGTGGGTTGAGATAAGAACAGTTTAATAGGACAGAAAGGAAGAAACTA
>JAVKLA010000008.1:596311-619999 GCA_034782735.1 Sagittarius serpentarius
AGAAAGAAAGAAAGAAAGAAAGAAAGAAAGAAAGAAAGAAAGAAACAAACAAACAAACAAACAAACAAACAAACAAACAAACAAACCAACCTGGCACTGTGATACATTTCTGTCAAGATTATTTGGTTGATGCCAGGGTCTCTTCTGCTTCAAGGGCGCGTTCATGCAAGCGTGCTCTTACAAAACAACCTCCAAACCCTTTTGTCACTTTATGGTAAAGTGCCACTGTGGGGATTGTGCAAGGTGTGTAGATTCTTGGAAAAGAAGCAATTAAAAATGAATTTGAGGTATTTGGAAGCAGATTGAATGGGACTGAGATTGAGATGAGTAATAACTCATCCTTTTCTGCTAAAATTTATGTCCCACTGTGCTGTGTAATGCCCTTGGCTAAGTAGAAGTCCAGTCTCAGGGAATTTCCTCAGTTTTGATTGTTGAAATGGTACCACTGTTTGAGGTGTATACACTTCTCTATGGGCCACATAGCATCATTTCAAGCAGGAGTCAGGGTATTCCTACTACAAAAGAATGCATCAGTTATAGCTCATTAGCATTTTGGAAAAATATATCAAAAGCATGTTAACAGGAAGGAGTCAACAACTTACTTTGAACAAGTTTCACTCATATAATTTTTCTTTTACAAAAGCAGATCAAAATACAGGTTTTGATCAAAGTGCCCTGCTGTTTCCAATATAAACCACATGTGCATCCTTTTGCCCACAAGATAAAGCTAGTATGGCCTTCTTGACTAATGTGATTACAACAGGGTACTGCAGCTGTCCCTAACTCTGTTTTGGATACTGAGATATTTTAGCTGAGATATTTGGATAAGACAACACTAATTAAGGATAGAGAGCTACACAGTATCCTTAAAACAGTATCTCTTTTCACTGCTGCCTCACAAAAAAATATCGCTTTCATTACTACGCATTTTGTAGGTTTGACTTAGTGATTCATGAAACAAAAATTATAGGGTCTGTTACATAAGCTCCAAATTATTTTAAGCTTCTTACAGTTCTTCTCTTACATGTGCCCTTCATTTTGGCTATTAACATTTGACATTGGAGCCACAGTATTTTGATCAGTCTAACCAAAACATTAGTTTTAAATTAACACAGCATCTAACATCGTTTAAACTAAACGATAGGACCTGGATCATTTTCAGAAGCATTGCTCCATAAGAAAAAAAAAATATTGAAATGAATATAAATTTCTAACAGCATTCAACTGCTGCACTTAATGCGTATTTACTCAGATAAATGGACAACACTTCATCCAAATGATTAGAATTGTTTGAAAAATTTCCCCACAGACTGAATATAGTTTTGGAAAACAAAATATCATTGCTTCAGAATAAACTTAACTCCAGATACTCCCTCCATACACAATCGAAAAGCGGTTCAGCTGTCCTACAGTCAAACATGACCCTGATTTAGAGAAGTTTATGTTTCAATCTGAAAGTCAAATTGAAGCATCTGTTCTCACTAAAAGCAGGTGATTTTTCTAAGAGGCAGTTTTGCTTTGGCCACAGTAATGCACAGCCCTCTGCGTTACAGAAGCCACTGAAGTCTGCAAAACGTAGTCTTAAACCTGATGATGGACTTTTTTAGAGACTTTTTTTTTTTAAAGGAAGGGAAACAGCAGCTAAATATAGATCTGTGGACTTCAGACTGAATTTTGGTGTATTTTGTGGTCAAAAAAACTTTCTTATAATGAAAAGGATTACTGTGTCTGTATGGTGATGGAATGTCCCTATACTTCTGCAGAGGGTATTTGTTATCTTTGGGAACTTTCTGAAGAGAAAGCATGGCTCCCCCATTTCAGAGGCATGCAGTTGAGTTCACAAGGAATGAGCATGTTGGTATCATATTTCCTGATAAATTCTCTTTAATAAATGGGCTTTTCAAAAGATTTCAACCCAAATTTCTGAGCCAAGAGCTGATGATTCCACAGAAAATCAAGACCTTTGGGAGACCGCTCTTGAGATGTATGTGAGAACTGGCAAACACACCCTCAACACCGTGGTGACGCATCCTCTTCCAGAGAGCGTTGTTTTCCTGTGAACCTTTGCAGGAGTAAAATGTCCTTTTAAAGATGACAGGGTGTACTAATACTTTGGTCTGACATGAGAGTGCCTGTAATCAACGTTATTTATAAGGGTCATATAGGTACTGTGTAATGTAGTCATATTGCACTCACGAGACTGAAATACTGGGTGGGGCAGCCAGGACCACTGTTGTCATAAATCCAGCAGAATTTATTTCTGGAGGTGTAGCAGGGTCCCTGAACCACTTTGCAAGAATCTCCCAGTGAAAGTCATTCCTGTAAAAGACCAATTCATCCCCAAAAGTACTCCAGTTCATTTCCGATACAGCTTCCGTTCCAAAACCAGCTGAAGTCCAGACATATAGCCAACCTATTTTTTTTTTCACAGTTTTCTGAGTAAAGCCAGATGTATTCTATGCATGCTGGGTGCTGGCGGGGGGTGGGTGGGCAAGGCATGTGCTGCAGCCTGGCCTGCTCACCGCTAAATTGACGTAGCTTCACCGGAATATACCAAGCTTGCAGGATGTTGTATATAAAATACAGGATGCTTCCAACAAGGAAAACATGGAACATGCATGTATTGGGACCCTCGTTGCGTTTTGGAAACCGTTTAAATGCAAAGGTGACCAATTGTCCTGACCCAGGTCTCGTATATCAAAACCCTGCATGAAGACACATAGCTCAGCTGAGGAGGCTGTGAAGTGTGGGAGTGTTTGATTAGTGGGAGGTAAAGAGCCAAAGATTCAAAGTACCCAAAAGTCTCTGTGCCAGCTCCGCTCTGTTTGTGTCACCACCGCAGCAGAGGAGCAACCCAAAGGGGCTGTAAGCTAACTACTTGTGAGCTGCTTAAAAACTCACCAGCTGATGGCTCCTGCTGTAAAGAATCTGACATCTGCTGATGTGATGGGGAATGAAATGATTTGGAAAAAAAACTCCCTAAAATCTTGTTTGTATCTCCATGTCCTTAAATGCTCTTAAAAGTCTGGTACTTAGCTAGCTTTTTTCATGAGGGTTTCAGTAAAATAGCTCATTCTTTAATTAAGTGTGTTTAGGGGACATATTAGCTGTATTAGTGAATTTCAGAAGAAGGTAAAGCCTCTGCTGTTATAACTTTGGGTGGGAAATAAACTCATATTACTTAGTAGTATCTAACAGAAAGTCTCCTTGAACTTTAGTAGCAATTATGCTGTAGCGGTGGGTGAGTCGCTGAGAAAGAAGAAAGGGCTTGTTATACCCTTGGAGAGATGACTGTGCCAAGATTTAAAGATAATCCCAACTTTTTAATAAAAGCAATGGAAAGAGAATAGCCTCAAAGATATGCTGCATAATTTTAGGTGTGAATGAATCTCTGTGTACAAGTGCTGCATATTATATTACGTGAAGGCAACTACATAGCCCTTTTACCAATAGATGTGATTTTTTTTCTCCTTAGTAGTATGCATACTGTTTAATGACATAAGCTCCCAGCAGAGATTTAAAGTAGCATCACCCTCCAACAGGCCCTGCAGCAAGAAGAAAGACAGGGGCCATCTCTGACAGCCGTGTTCGGTACTGCTGCCAGTCTGCTGCTTTCATACAAAGCATTAGTAAAACTGTTGGGAGGTTGGCAGGCACAGAATAGTATTCCAAGAAACATCTGTGCTGCCACTGTAGCCTCTGCCTGTTTCTACCAAGTCCTTCTCCAAATCCTGTTGCTATACCTACCCTGAACCAACTTGTATTTACTTCCTTTGGGCTGCAAGGGACCATGAGAAGGAAGGCTGTTCTATGCTATGAAGACTTCCCTACCTGGCCTTTGTAATTACAACACCTCTTCCACCTGTTCTGGTGGTCTGGAAAATCCCTAAGTCCTTCGAAGTCCCATTTACTCTTCTTTACATTCATTACATCATTTTCCTAGATTTTGTAAGCAAACTGCTTTAAAGACAATAATTTAAGAAAAGTGAATGCTTTGCCTGCAGAACTTCCTCTTCTAACTTCTTCCTTGCGTAAGTTTTAAGAACATTTGAGGTTTTCCTGTGATTCATGAACCTACACCACCCATTAAAAGGTTTCTGGCTAAAATATCCTTTACAACACACTAGTAGCTCGATAATACAGACTTCAAACAGTGCAGAATCTAGCACATGCTTTGGGAAATCATTCCAGTGATAAATTATTCCCTCAGTTAAAATATTACACTCATTACAACTGCATTTTTCTATTATTATTTTGACTGTCGCAGGTTAGTATTAAGTGGATTTTGAGCTTTTATTCTTTGATCTGTTTTATTGTATATGGTTAATATTTAATTTTGCAAGGGCTCTGAAAGCCTGGGATTAAGACTTTTAGCTTTTATTGTCATCTTGACAAAAACTGAAATGAAATAATTACACTGTATCTTTACATCTCTAGACGAGTCAGCTGTTATAGAAAATATATTTTTGATGGAGATCTGGAGGTGAAAATGTGGCAGATGAGAAATATAAAACAAATGTGAAAACAGTGAAGTATAAAAGAAAGTATAATGGCAGATAAAAACCCCAGATGTTTCTATAGGAACATCTGATGATTGGTTAAAGGAAGAATACAGGAGGCAAGTAATGACCAAAAAAGATCTCAAATAAAGAAGAAGACGAGAAGCAGCAACAAAGCAAGGAAAAAAGCTTCATTAATGAAGGCCTAAATGAAGATCTATTGCTGCTAAAACAAACATGCCTAGATTTGTATTCTATTTCATACGCCTTTCTATTTACATTGTACAAGTTAAATGAAAGAGGGTTGGAGCTTTGGAAACCTCTTGGTGAGAAGATAATTATTACTGGCATACAGGGGTCTTATAAATTACTGCCTGCGACTTTTTGCTTCATACTTTTAATATAGAATAGCTTAAACTTGCTACTCTTTCCTGTTGTATCTAGCTCCTGATACTTTCTCCTGAAATAGTGTACTGACAGAAATGTTCACAGAGGTAGTACATCTTAAGAAGCAAAGCATATTTATATGCAGAATGCAAGAACTGCTGGGTGCAAATACTTACGTAAACATCGTTAAAAACATCTGCTCATTTACCAATACCGTTATTCCCATGATACAGGAGGAACAAAGGGACTAAAGCACAGAGAACAGAATTTCCCAAGGCTACCCGGAACAGAAAGAAGAGCTGGATTCTTACTGCAGCAGTTTTGTTTCATAGGATCTTCATCAACAATATTGATGAGGACTTTAAATTGTACATCTCAAGAGAAAAGACGTTTATGTATATCTAGCTTGGCTATTTATTGGTTACTTTTTACTGTTAATTGAAACTGTAATTATGAAGCAACGTTTGTACTGTATCCATGTGATATTTGTCTCTTGTTGTTCGAAGTGATAAAGCAAGATACTCAGCTACTCAGCTGGGACAGGTAACAGAAAGGAATAATTGCATTTTCATTATATTAAAATGGAAGGAAGAAAATATATTCCTGTGTAGACAATCCTAAATACTCTGATTTCTTGGATAAAGGAACAAATTTTACAGAGTTATTTTTTTAAATCATCTGAATTTGTTTTGTTTTTAAATAAAATGTGCTTCTGCCACAGTTTCTTCTTGTCATATGTAACATAGACGTTGTAGGGAGGACACATGTATCATGCCCTTCTGTAAAGTAGGTATAAAAATGCCTGAGACAAAAGTGTTCGGGAAGCCTGCAGTCTTTTTTCTTCAGCTAGAGTAACTTAGCAGGAAAATGAAGAGGCTGATATTGTGCAGGTCTTTTATTTCTTCATAATTCACTGAGATGTAAGCACAGGCAGCTAACTGAAGCATGTTAGCCTGGGCCAGGCTGTTTCCTTGAACAGCTTCTGTTTATTACCAGGGCACTCTTGTTGCTTTAAATGAAGTCCTTCCTCCAGAAGCAGCTTCCAGCTCCACCCAGGCCCTGTGTGCCAACGTTATACCTAATTAATCCTAGGATTAGGAGACGATACTGAGCTAAAAATGCACTTCTTTACTTCTTTACATGGTCCAAGCAAAATTGACGTGAGGCTTTGACATGGATTTGGTCCTTCATTTGGTTAGGCTGAGATGTATGAACAGAAAATAATCTGCTCTAGCTTGTGGCAGTATTTGACATTCACAGTGAGTGTCTGAATGACATGCAATTAACAGAACAGAAATGCTTTAAGCTCAAGAAGCTGAACAGAAGGTTTAGAGCAAACTTGCCTGCCTTCTCTTTTTCTCTCCCTCTCTGCAAATATTGCTTCAATTGCCTGGTTACAATCCAAAACAGACAATCATAAATTTGTTAAATAATTGGGTTTGTTGCCAGTTAAATGAAAGTAAGAGCTACTCGGCTTTAGTGATATTTCCTGGGGTTTGTTATGTTTTTCCAAGGCAATATTTCTGCATCCTAGGACTCAGGCTCTGTTGTGTTCTGAGCTCCAGAACCTCATCTGGATCACCAAGAACAAATATGTTGCAAAGCAATTCCCCTGCTTAGGAGGTTGTACTTAAGAGGATAATTCTGTTATTCTTGTAATCAAGGCCCAAATGACAGTTAACCAACAGAAATAATCTGAGATCTGAAATTAGTCAGAAATTGTTTGTCCAATGATGTCGACTGGTTTAAATTGGCACATTTCTTTAGAATGCTTTAAGATTGCTGAAGAAAATTGGTAGAAAGCAGGCAAGCCTTCCAAAGTTTTCCTTGCCAGATTCAACTCTGAAAATGGGGCTCTGACATTCAACCTGAAAATGGGGCTGCTGGATTTCTTGGTAGTTCATGGGGAACAACAAAATAGGGTTTAGAAAAGTTCAAATGGAAGTGGTAAGTGCATTGCATTATGAGGCTGATTTCAGTGCTCCTGGCTAATATTAAGCTTTGGTAAGTGTAAAGGGGTCTTCAGGTGCTCCGAGTTCAGCAAACATTCGTAACACAACGAAACTGATAGGCAGGGTCCTGGGCAGTCTTACATGGCTCCTGTAGAAGCCATGCTACTTCATTTCCACTGCTCTCAACCAATGTGATAGCTGTATTAAAGCTAATTCAAGTATCCTGCTCATGTTGTGATTGCATTTCATAATTACAGCATACACAAACCTAAGCGATGCTTTAGTTTCATCCTACCTGGCTTGTTTGTGGGAGCAGCTGGAATTCAAGTGTTGATGGCTTTAGACAGTAGCACAATAGTGATGCAGCAAGTTAGACCGTAGTGGTGGACAACCCTGGCAATTTGCTGATTTAATGGCTGACTCCAGCATAATCTGAATAGTGGATAACGCCAGGCAGCACACGAATTCTGGCAGATCGTGCTGTGGCTGCTTGACCGTCCATGACTATTTGTTCTCTCTGTTTGGTGGCAGTCACTACCCACTGCAGCTGGCGTATGCAGCAAGTTCTCCGTTGGCCACTCCGCTTCCCAGGATGAGGCTCTACAATGCGAATGAGCCAATCTAGTAACTCTTTGCACCGAAGGGAGCGGTCCTCCTTTCCTCACTTATGGGCGCAGTTTTCTTTCCTCCTTTGAGCCACCTACACTACTAGGCGTCCATGCCTCTTTCAATTTTGTCAGCCTTCTGTTGGCTAAGCAGGCTGAAAAGCCTCGTTTTGCCGTCAGCCAAAGTCAGCAGCGGGGCGGAGGTGGCAGTGGGCACCTAGGATGAGAGAACACGGGACAAAGGGACAGCCAATTTTACTGGAAGCAAGCTGTTAGATTGGTCCCGCTTTATCACAAACTCTCGCCCTCAGAGATGTAAACGTAAAGCTGGGCGTCTCGGCTGAGGCTGCCAGTGAAGGACTTTGTGCTGCAGCAGCTGACAAGCGGGCCCGCGTTCGCTCTGCTGGCTCTGCTCTTGACCCCTGTCAGGAGGGCAGAGTCACCAGCTGGGTCCTGTCGCAAGACTTGTCACCGCTTGCCAGTCAGTGTCCTCGCTCTCTGTTCCCTCCTGCTGGGTTAGGGACTAACTATGCTGCATTCATTTGGGCTTGTTTTTGCACTGAGGCAGAGCTATTTGGCAGAAATCTACAGGATCCCAAAGTTCCTTCTGTGTGAGGAAAAGTTTAACGGAACTGCTGTTGCTGTTATCACCTTGTTTACTTTTTGGAAAGCAAGACCAAGGTATTATTTGTTTTCTGTTCCCAGGAAAAAAAGAGTCACAGAGCAGGAGGGAAAATTACGATTACTTTTTTTTTACTCAACCTCTGTAAAATGGAACTAGAGATCCAGTTCTAGTTCACTCACATGTAATTTTCCAACTAAAATTCATTCTGCAGTCTATACAACACTCAAGAGTTTCAAGGGCAAAATAGTATGATAGTGTATGAAACGAAGTCTTAATGATTCAAGCAAGGCTTGATCTCAAGCAGAGTAACTTGACTATATTAACTCCTATTAACAGCTGCTGCGAAAGCTAACCTTCAGTCAATTTTAATTTGCTTTATTATAATTACATTGAAAACAGTCATGCTTCCTCCGTCTTCTGGTTTTCCATGTTCTGGTTTGCATTAACATATATATGCATTTATATAAATATACATAAACATAGTTTCTCTCATTACATGGCAACAGAAAAGTAAAGTGGTCCTTCCAAATTCTGACCGGTAAATCTTTTGTAGTAATGACAAGACATGCTAACAAAATACAGATCTATGAACTGCTAAATCTCACCAGTAGATTACAAGTACTGACTGTGCCCAGCCCTTTCCGTAAAGAGAGAAAATGCACAGCATTATTTTTGTTCTCCCTTCCGCTATCTGGGACAGAAGAGCGGAGGATGAAAATCCATGAGTGTTTTGTTAGCATGGTGTGCCACAGTCATTTTAGCTCATGGTATAAAAGTAGCTTAGAGAGATGAAAGTGCCTAGAGATTTTTGCAAAGAGATTATCTGGATCTCATACAATTTTCTGTCCCAGGAGGACTCCTCCTGCCAGTGAACTCAATAGTTCCACTGGGAGAAAAAAAAAAGTATCAAGTCCAAATAAGTTCATTGGCTGTGATGATTTGAATAATTGCCTATGCACAATTTACAGATTCTGTTTGATGAGGTAGAGTTACTAAAAAATTCCTCTGCTTTTTTTTTTTTAAATTCTTCCATATTACAGCGCACGCATTATTGCTGGCAAGGACTACACTGCGTCCCTCCAGACCAGCGACAGCAGCTGAAAGCAAGTTGGGATGCTGGGTTAGCGGCAGCCCCGGAGAGTGTGTGGGGGAGAGTTTATTTTGAAACCACGGGAAGTTACCCAAAGCAGAGCAGAGAAGTCTGTGATCTGCTGGGTGTTGTACGGTGGTGGAAGCCTCATCAAAAAAAGGCAGGTAGGAAGGAAAACCAAATAAGAATCTTCAAGAGACAAACACTGTCCAGAACAGAGGGAGCTTAGGCCAAGGTCAGATATAGCCTGACCTAACTAGACAGCCGAAGTCAGAAAACAATGAGGTGTGATAGAAAGGTTCCCCAAATCAGGAAAGAAACCACAAATTTCAAAAGGCATTTGAACAACTCGAGGTGGCTCCTGCTGCAGGCTGGCAACTGCTCGGAAGGGTAGGAAATTGAGACAGAAAGATGATACAGAAATTATTCTATTCTTATTTCTTATCCTGCTGTTTCTTATCTTACTAAGCAATAAGCAACGGTGCTGGGAAGCCCTGTGCTGATGTGCATGTTTGATTACACATATTTTGTTCATGTTCTTTAGTCTAGAACTCTCCTATGGTGGGGTTTTGGTTTGGGTTTTCTTTTTGCTAAGGGTATGTTTAAGACTTTAGGAGGTTAGGCAGCAGTCCTCGCGAGGGGCCCCCTGCACGCATTTAGCACTGAAATATCTTTATATCCTGCCTTTAACCAGGGGAGGGACCTGCACTGTCCTGGCAAACATTAAACCAAGTCTCCATGTAGTGCTATGGAAACAGCCAGATCCCAATTACACCTATGGATCTGCTTCTGCTGTTGGAAAAATTTGACTTTAGGTTCATAAGAGATGGCACAAAGGAGACAGGGAGTGGTTCTCGCAGCAGCTGCCTTGTCTTTTGTTCTTGGATTCTCTTGTTCAGAAAGGCAGTAATGCAACTACTGACCAAAAAAAAAAAAAAAAAGACTATTTAATTGCCTCAAATTTTAAAAAATCTTATTTATACAATAAATTTATAACTATTTTTAACCATGCAGGTGCTTTCCTTAGTGAGTACTTTAGTGAGTACTAATGGGATAGCATTAAAGTTTCAATATTTCAGTACTAATTGAAGTATCATGTACCACCAGATGTTAACCTAATGTTAACTGTAAAAATAGTCCCAGTGAAGAAAATCTGGTCTCTATGAAGCCCACATACTGCTGTTTTGAAACTTTTCTTTCTGTCACCCTATGCCAAGAACACAATCTCACCTTTTTTTCTGTTAGTATTTGTGTAAAATAATGTTGAGACTATCAGAATTTAACTAAGTACCAACCTAAGTAAGCAAACAAAAGTTACAGAGTTACTATGTTTTTACCTTACTGTCTAACCAAAACCTCTTATATTGCAACTTAAGCCTATCATTTCCTGTTCTATTCCAAAATAACACCAGCTTTTTCCTCTACAGCCATTTCAGTTGCCTTACATGCATGCACACTTTATTTCTTCTGGGTTAAAAGAAGAATCGCCTTCCTTTTACCAGCAGAAAAATTAAGGAGAAATATAATCTCTTGTACTTTTTAAAAGGCTCTGTGTCTCTGAAAAGGCACTCAGGGGTGCAACACAAAAGCAAAAGAATTTAATTCAGAAAGTTTTTTGGCAAAAAGTTATGATTCCTGCATGCAGTAAAGGCACTGCGGACACCAGTTCTACGAAAGGAAGTTTGTCCTTATGAAGAGACCTGAATATCTCTGATTCTTCTGATGTTGTTGTCCAACTGTTCATCAGTGTATTTCTTGAGATACTGCTCACCGCAGTGCTCAGCTTTCTAAAACCACCTCACAATAGCAAAAGAGAAAAAAATGCTCCAGGAGGAGTATTTTTAACTTATATTTCACTTGCAAACTTTCTGGAGACATTATCATTCACCCTTTAGTCTTGTCACTGGTGTGATTACCATGAATGACAGCATCAACACGTATTCCAGAGAGACAGACCAAATATTCTCCAGTGGTGGAAAAGGCCCCTTTTTTTTCGTAAGTCTGGTGCTGTGAGGGATGAAATCTGCCAGAGCAGGTGAAAGGGAAGTGGTAGGTGGTAATGGGAGAGGGGAGGAGGGGAGTGTCAGCTATGATTTTTTCCCCATGTTGTTTCTTTTCTGTTGATTTTGTATCTGAACAATTTCAACTGATTTCTCCTTAATGTCTGTATGGTTTTTAAGCACTGCTAGGAATAATTTTTCTCTGTGGCTGGAGGTGACTTTTTATGGCCTTTCAGGTCGGACTAGTTGAGGACCATGAACATTTCTGCTTACAGGTCCTTTTATGTTAATTAGGATCCTATTAGTCAAAAGTCAGTCTTCTCAGGGAGGTCTTTGAAAGTCCTACATGAACAAGCCTCTTGGGGTCGGGCATAGATGTTGGGCATAAAACTAGTATTTGTATATTTTCCTCACCTTGAGCAGAAGTTTTGTGATTTTATTATTTGTGAGAGCTTTTTGGCATACTCTCATTCAAGGATTAAGGGGAGGTGTTGGTTATAGATACAGGTCTGTAAAGGAAGTCATGCAAGTAAAGTCAATGCACCTGTAGATTTTGAAAAAGAAAAAAGTCTTTTGGTGCACCTACAGGACTTCATGGCTTAATATTCGGATTTGGGGTGCAGGCATGGGTGTTCATGATTAGGTGTGGGTTTCCACATCATAGTAGATGTGGTGGAATAGTTTGTTCAGTGGTGGCTCTAGTCGTTTTTAGCTGGTGGGGATATTAAGAATAATTTTTAGTAGATTTTTTGCATTTTGTGTGCGTACCTGCACACTTGTTTGTATGTATGTATAATGGGGAAAAAATTAAAAGTACAGTACCATAGAAAACAAGAATGGTATAGATTTATTATTTTTAAGATAACAGGGTAACACTAGCAAGATCAAAATATTTAGCTGTTATACACTGGAAAAGAAAAAAAATTCTAATGACTTTGTAAAGGACCTTGTAACTTTGTCCTACGCCTCTGTTCCTGCTCAGCCCCAGCTGCTACGTGCTCATCTCTGCAAGCCTGAGTAGTCAGAGAAATCACCACTGAGGGCTGCTGCAGTGGGACACTTTTGCGTGCTTTGGACACAAGCTTGCAAGTGGAGGGGCTGACCAAGACCTACTCCCAAGAAACGTGCTTTTCAGTTCACTTTTGCACCAGTTTAGACACAACAACACATAGGAGATAAATGAAAGTAAGCATGGTCATTAATCTTCAATAGTGATTTCATGAAAAGGGGCATATGGGACAAAATAACAATGTCCTTTGCAAGATAATGTCCATTTTTTCTTTTTTCACCTTGTAACAACTAAACATTTTGGCCCTGTTAATATTATCTTGGAAATTAATAACCTGCACAGTTCTTGTTGTGTATGATTTGTTCTCTTAGACCTCCATGGCACTGTGCTGCTACTGGATGTCACTGTTAAGACATAACCTCAAAGAAAGATTTTATCGAGGTCTATAAAACTCTATTGAGACTGAACCCCACTGTCTTCAGGTGAGAGTCATACCTGATCATATGCAGCTGCAATATCTGCTCCTCTCTGACATATAGGCTTCATTAGAAAGGACTTAACCATCCCTGTTCTGAGAGGGAAGGATTCAGCAAGATGCATGACTGAAGAAAATAATGTAAAAGCTGAAAATAGTTTTAGAGATAGCAAAATTATTTTTAAACTCAGGCTTTGAGAAATTATTATTGCCCAAGAACTCTTGGAAAAATGTAAAACTATCATGACCTTTGGACATGTAAGAGTAGTTTTGTTTTAAAACTTCCCTGAATTAAAACAAAGAAAGAACCTGAGCTTTTTTCTTCTTGATCTTAATGAAATAAAACTCCACTTTATTCATCAAAACTACACAGCTCTGCTCTCTATACCTGGGCTATTCCACTACTTTGCAATCTCATTCTGTTCTCAGCTACTGAAAGATGGCTACTGAAGCATGTTGACACCATCTGTGCTTTCAGAAAATAAACTCTCCAATAATAAAAGTAATTTTTATTTTGGAGACAATCGATGTACCATTTTCCATTCCACAGATAACCTTATCTTAGAACTCCTCTCACAGACACCTCAGAAATACCTGGAAAAGAGAGTCCCTACTTCAGACTCATCATGGTTAAGTGTTTTGTTTACCAGGTTTAGAACAGCCACTGACTTGATATATGAAATTGTGATAGTTCTGTTTTATAATTTATGTTGCATTTAGCAACTTTGGAAAAAGTTGGATGAGTAGAACCTCGAGACACAGCACTGCACTATTCAGTCTTTGCAATAAAGTAGTGTTGTAGCTCTACAGAATTATTAGTCCATGAATTACAGTACTCTGAGCCTAGCAATACGGCAGAAGCAGTGACTGTGAAATGATCATTTTGTGTGGATTTTGTTGCAGAACAAGGGCTTAAGAACGCTTGCTTAACTTCAGATATCTTAGATACAGGCACATTAAATTATCTATATGTGTAATCTAGGAAACATTACAGTGCTTTAGTAAACGTCTTTGTAGTAGTTTGAAAGATTGTACTTTAAAATACGAACAGAATTAAACAACCAACTCTGGAAATTTTCTGTCATCTAGCAAAATTAGCAAAGAATTCAACTTAACTGCATTAGTTTTTCCCAGTATTAGCCAAATTTGCTGGGAAGATCGATTACAAACAATTTGATCTTATCAGCTCATTGCTCATTTCTGTCACTCTGATTTCTTTTAGAGTTTCTAGCCAAAGTTACTCATTTGATAAACTGCATTTCACAATACCATTACTCAATAGAGTAAATAATTGTGATACAGTGATTATATTAAGCATCATCTTTCTTCCTAAATTATCAAAGTGCTTATTTTACTTAGGCTGTTCTCACTTCATAAACAGTATAAACTTTTATTTGTTTCCTGTGGAATCAGAATACTCATTGAAATTAAAATCACAGTTGCAACCTCATTCAATGGAGAGGCAGAATGATGAACAGATGGCACAAAAGAACAAGCTCTTGGTAGAAGCCTCTTTGTGTATTTGGGAGAATTATGTTAACATAAATCTTTTTTTTTTTCTCTTATTTTAAGCATTATATTTTGTACCTTGTCATAGGATTCGAATTCAGAACAGTCTCATACTCAGTTTGAAAGATGCAATTCAGCAGTTTGTATACAAATATCCAGAAATTATTCAGAAAGCAATTGCATTCTCAAACGTTAGTGTTACTATAGTTACCGGTAAACCCTATACTTAAGTGAAAATATGAAGAATCATCCAGACATTAAGGAGAATTCCCCTCGGGTATTTATGGTTATCCCATAGATTGTTAGATAATTGGGTGATGAAGTTCTAATAGATTTCAAAAGCATCAATACTTATTTTATGTTTGCTAATTGAACTGAGGTTTTATTTTCAGATTTCTGATGGTGTTCATATTATCCAGACATTTTTTGCCTTCACAAGACTTCATTTGCAACACTTCTCAAATGTGAAGTTCCTTTTCGGTACAGTTCAGATGAACAGGAAATTAAAGGTGCTCAGTTCTATTTTTCTAAAACTCTGAAGATTCCATGCTCTAAAATATGAATATAAACTCAGTCTTGTCTCAGCCATAAGAAAAGCAATATTATTTTTTTACTATAAAGTCATTGCAACACCAAGTCCTGCTATCTAGCAGAAATCTTGCTGCTTTAATATAAAAGTACTGTCTACACACGTGTAGTGGAAGTAAGATGTAAAGTGGTAGAAAAACTGGAACCACAACATAGGTAAACTATGAAAGCAGAACTGCAGGAAAAAGAATTTTAATTTTGAACATTCCCAAATGTCTTTCCTTTTCAGGCTTCCAGTACTGAAGACAGGAACAGAGAAATACTCTAGTTTAACACTTAGGTAATTAGATCAGCTTTGAATATCATATTGATGTACATTTGTTCAGTAAGCTAACAGAAATGTATTTGAGTGTATACTATAATCCATGCAAATATTTTCTACTATATCTTTTAAGAACACACCATATTTTTGAGACACACAACTCCTTGTGAAAGATCTACAGAACATGAACACTTGAGTATTGCTTTTACCAAAATCTTAATTTCTCCAGATTTATTTGATTTTGATACATTGAACATGTATTACCTGTCTTGTAACGGGGGCATAAAAGTCAGAGCTGAGTCTTCCAGGAGGCAAAGGGAGGTCTTACAATGTTGACTCTAAGTTTCATGCCTGTTTACCGCTGTAGGTAATACTGTAGGGCTGGATGAAAGTATGTTTGTATTAGTTCAGAGAAGTTAATCGATTTCTGTGGTGGGTTTATTGGGCTTAGACAGATCCAATCCTGCACAGATTCTAATGTGGAAGTCCATCTATATTGAACTATGGTTTTTGCTATGTTCCTAATTCATAAATCAATACATTTCAGCTATAAAAAAATGCCAGAATTATCTGATTACTTTAGAAATGGGAAGAGAATATCAAAGTAAAGCTTCTTGGGAAGTTATTCTTTCAAAATTTACAATCTCTCAAAATTTTGTGGTGTTTTATATTTATTCAGCTTTCAGTCCTCATGTTTATTGCAAGGAAAGAAACCTGCTTTCATTTCTGCACATACCTGAATTCATGCTACAGGAAAGTACTTTTCCTTACCACCTTTTCATGTAAGTGATGAAAAAGAATGAAAATTTCCTATTTTCAGTGACAAACAACTTTGGCACAACTGGAAATCCTTGTTTACTATAGGACTCCCAAAAGGAACAGTGAATGTCTTTCAAGAAGCCTAAACCATCATCCTTTGGTATTCAACCTTCAATTTCTGGCTCTGCAAACTATTTTCTTGGCTTGAATGGGTCTGAATGATCTTCAGTTCACGACAATGTTATATATTGTACTGTGTCATGGATTTTGCTGCTCTTGAAGACAGTAGCACAGTAAGTACAACTGAGAAAAAAAGAAAAGCATGCTCTTCCCTTTTCTAGAGACACCTAATCAATGCTGCTTTTGGTGTCTGTGATACAATGAAAGCAAATGAATATTTTTCATGTAATCAATTTTATTTTAATTAAGACCAAATCAGTTGAACAGTTCTGCTTCTCAGAAATTTGCTGCTGCTGCTATCAGTGATGCAAATCCTGCCAATATTACTCTTCTGAATCTCATTTTTATTTGGGCAACCTCACATTAAATTCAAAGGATGTGTAATTGAGGAAAAATTGACTATAAGCAGGGTAAAATTTCAGGATTTGGTCCAGCAGGAGTATGTGAGATAAGTATTAATGGTCTCCGTATAATAACAGGTGTATTGAGATTCATGGATTTTTTTATCCCAAGGCACTTAGACACAAATCTATCCCACCCATTTGCAGATCCATCTGTATCTTAAGTGGGCTGAATCAATTTCTCTCTCAATTTCTTTCTCTTCACCTTAGGAATGTCACTTAGATGTCTCATTTAAAGTGCTAGTTCAAATGAATCTAGATCTTAGGATTCTGAGAATCCAGTCATGAAGTCCTTTTTCATAGTACTCCTGTTCTCACAATGACAGTAATGGCCACCCAGGTCATGTTATGCTTAAGGCAAGGAGCCCTTTGTCACAGAAAGAAAATAATAATATAGCAGTTAAATGTTTGAACTGTGCTACTCTTTGGTTAGAGCACTGTCCTGGTTTCGGCTGGGACGGAATTGTCTTCCTAGTAGCTGGTACAGCGCTGTGGTTTGGGGTTAGTATGAGAAGAATGTTGATAACACCCTGATGGTTTCAGTTGTTGCTCAGTCGTGTTTAGACTCAGTCAAGGACTTTTCAGCTTCACCTGCCCAGCCAGCACGAAGGCTGGAGGGGCACAGGGAAGGTGGGAGGGGAGATAGCTGGGACAGCTGACCCAAACTGGCCCAAGGGGTATTCCGTACCATGGGACATAATGCCCAGTATATAAACTGGGGGAGTTGGCTGGGGCGGGGGATCGCTGCTTGAGAACTAACTGGACATTGGTCAGCGAGTGGTGAGCAATTGCATTGTGCATCACTTGTTTTATGTATACCAATCCATTGTTATTATTATTAATTAATAAATAATAAATAATAATAATAATAATTTCCTTCCTTCTCTGTCCTATTAAACTGTCTTTATCTCAATCTATGAGTTTTACCTTTTTTTCCCCCCGATTCTCTCCCTCCCTGCCCGGGTGGGGGGGAAGTGAGTGAGTGGCTGCGTGGTGCTGAGTTGCTGGCTGGGGTTAAACCACAACAAGCACACTTAAGATATGCTCAAAAGCAAGTCAGACTCTATATATTGACTGTAACCAGTCATCAGCCTATGCTTTGTCTGTGCCTGCTGCCCTTTTGGATTATTTCTCCATCAACATTCATATGATTGATAGTTTTATTGGCACAAGTTTTCATACACCATAATGTCCAAAACTTAAAACAGAAAAATGTGAAATGTAACTGTGTATTTATTTCTTCAGGGAATAGAAATAGTACCATAAAACTTGTCTGATCAGAAATCCAAAGATGGCAAGCATGATTTTTTTTTATTCGGTGCATAGCAAGTACTAAAAATATTTTTATGCAATATTTTAAATAATTGATTAATTTGATAACAGGTATTCCAACTAGAACTATCCATCATAAAATGTTTTAGAGTTGAATCCTGTTTCTTCTGAAATCAACAGGTTTTTACCAATCGTTGTGAAGAAAAGTTGGAGGCTTCAATGTCCTAGAGAACTCTGGCTTGTTGTTGCATAGCACAGGACAGAGACCTGATGAACATTCAGTGGAGAACATGAGGAGTTGTGAAGGGGAAATTGAAGGGCCTTGTTTACTAACATAGACATTTTGATATTGATTTGATCTAGCACAATTGTGTCATGACACTACTTGCCATCCATAAATATTTCTTTAGGGTTTTAGGTTTTTGCTTTTTTTTTTTCCCCCTAAAGAAAGAGTCAAATGAAAGTTAATAGGAGAATAATTTAATATTCTACTTTCTACTTGTCCTGTAGCATAGGGTTATTTTGCATAAATGGTTATTAGGTTCCATAACGGTTCCTTATGGTTGCTTGGGATATTAAAGTAATAGCAGTTTCAAGTAGGTGTATGATTATCAGGGCCACCTCCATGTAACACTTTCTGCGGTGGTTGTTTTTCAAAGCTGACTAACACTTCACATGAAATATTTGTAACCTATTGTCCTGGTTTCGGCTGGGACAGAGTTAATTGTCTTCCTAGTAGCTGTGTTTTGGGTACAGTGCTGTGTTTTGGGTTTAGTATAAGAATGTTGAATCCTGATGGTTTCATTTGTTGCTCAGCTGTGCTTAGACTCAGTCAAGGACTTCTCAGCTTCTCCTGCCCAGCCAGCAAGAAGGCTGGAGG
This sequence comes from Sagittarius serpentarius, assembly GCA_034782735.1. Classification (NCBI taxonomy): domain Eukaryota; kingdom Metazoa; phylum Chordata; class Aves; order Accipitriformes; family Sagittariidae; genus Sagittarius; species Sagittarius serpentarius. Next base: position 614,805 of record JAVKLA010000008.1, read on the forward strand.
GGCACAAGGAAGATGGGAGGGGAGACAGCAGGGAGAGCTGCCCCAAACTGGCCCAAGGGGTATCCCATACCATGGGGAGTCATGCCCAGCATATAAACTGGGGTAGCTGGCCGGGGGAGGAGCATGGCTCAGGCATCGGTCGGCAAGTGGTGAGCAACTGCACTGTGCATCACTTGTTTTGTGTATTCCAATCCTTTTATTATCGTTGTCACTCTATTGTTGTTATTAGTGTCACTGTTAGTTTCTTCCTTTCTGTTCTATTAAACTGTTATTATCTCAGCCCACAAGCTTTATTTTCTGATTCTCTCCCCCATCCCCCTGGGTGGGGGGGAAGTGAGTGAGCGGCTGCGTGGGGCTGAGCTGCTGGCTGGGGTTAAACCACGACACTTATACATGAACAGCAACGGTAGAGGTAGCTTTGTCAAAATACTCCCTTTATGGTAGTTTTTTTGTTTGGTTGGGTTCTTTCTACTGTAAATAATATCTTCAGAGAATGCTAGTATATGGACAATGAAAAATAATTTTTTCAAGTTCACCCATTTTCTATATCTCACAGTTACTTTTGCTGCTACTTATTCATATATTTTGAATCAGTGACACTTGGTGCCCACCCTTTCCTGGATTACATAAATTTTTTTCTTTATTTTCTACATTAAATACTTCTTTCAAGTGCTTCTATGGCTTTTGTTATCCTTCCTTATGTTTAATAATTGTTTCCTTCAGTTTAGAGATAAAATGAATGATGCAATTGCATGCATGTCAGTGCTAGATTTTCCTATTTTTACCTGTGGGATTTCTTTCTGATTTACAGCAGTTAGATTTATTTGAGTATTATATTTTTGACCTTCAGAATGCTTAAAACTTGTTTCTATATTTCAAGACTGCAAGTAAGCAAAGAGATTTATACATTCACCTCTTGTTTTTTATTCTTACTTGTTCTTGTTTCAAAATTACCAGTAAAGTACATAGATTAATAATTGGTATAAATACTTCTTTATTCTCCCAATAATTATATTATTCTAATGTTAACAAGTGACTTTTGAAATGTATGTGATGGATGTGTATCTACAGACATGCAGAAATAGTGCATTCTCCTGAAGGTGAAGAACAGATGCTCTAAAGCATTTTTCAATTCTTTTTTTTTTAGCAGAATTCAAAGCATCAAAAAAATTGAGGCTTCCTCTAGTCTTACCAGAAACATTACCTTTTAACCAGAGAAGAGCTTGGACTGATGAGATAATAGGAAGCTATGCAGTGCAGTAGCTGATGTTTTGTGTTTTCTACATCTTTGGGAATGCCAGAAGTAGGTCTTTTCTGCATATGGGGAGAAGCAGAATGAGGACATATCATAAACAGCAAAATGGAGCTGTTTCCTTACACTTCTTTAAGCAAATTATTATTACCCCATGCTTATATATTCAAACTGTTTTTCTTTAATAAGGTTTGAAGGATTTTCACTGTTCTACATACTGAAACAATTAAGTAAGTTACAGAGGTTTCAGATAACTGCCTTCATAATCATAGAATCATAGAATTGCCTAGATTGGAAAAGACCTATAAGATCATCTAGTCCAATCATTTAACCTAGCTCTGACAAGTCCCCCACTAAACCATGTCCCTAAGCACTACCTCTACATGACTTTTAAAAACATCCAGGGATGGGGCCTCCACCACTGCCCTGGGCAACCCGTTCCAATGATTCAAGAGGATTTATTAGTAAGAACATTTCTGTAAGGAAAATAGCCAGTAAAGAAAAATGATTGCAGAGTTCTTCAAAGTACGTAAATATCAACATTGCTGTTATTGATCAGTTCATGATATAACATAATCTGAACTGGAAAGCAGAGGACACTTGCACGGGTTCAGTGATGAGCTGTCCTTTGTCTTAGGAGACACTTAATATTATTGGTCATTATTGTAGAAAATTTTATCTAGGAAAAAGTTCAGGGTACTTATTTGTTCCATAGCAAACTGAGGAAAACTTTAAAAGCAAGCTACTTTGCATGACTTGAGCAGATGTATTTCAAGATCATGATATGGAAATATTTCTACACAAAAATGAATTTCCTCAACAAGGCTTCTTGTAACAACATAAATGGGGGTCCCAGTCATGAAGGTCTATTTTTGGCTGACCTTTTTTTCAGAGATTAGAAGCCCTTCTTGGTATTCTGGATGAAAAAGCAGCTCAATGTAGACATAATTTAATGCTAAGCTGTCTTTCACATGTGAGGAATGCGAGAGGAAGAAGTAGTTTTGAGATTCCACTAACACAAATGTAGGCACTTGATAACCCTCAGAAGAATTAGTGATGAGAGGGACATGCCTGTCTGATTCTCAACACCAGCTGGTGGGTGAAGACATTCCTGCAAATTCTCCAATATCTACAGGGCACTGTAAAAGACACTTGGGAAGAAGTTGTTTGGGTTCATAAAATTAATAATTACTTGTTCTAAATAAAATCCCCCCCCCCAACTGAGAAGAATAATAAGCATACTTTTAAAAGAATATTTATGACAAATGAGATTGCTGTTACTCAAAGATGGTGAAGAATTTTAATTGCTTGTAACACAACAGAAAATAAAACATAATTTTAAAAGATATAAAAAATGAAAAAGTTTTGTTGTGTTGCCAGCTGATGAGATACCAAATTGGTGCGATATGATTCCTTGCAATGGCAAATTTCTCTGAGGGGGAGCAGAAATACTGCAGTATGGCAGATAGGTCTTTCATAAACTTCTTTTAAAAACTTCACACTATTGCTTTTATTTAAGCAGAAAAGCTTTGGAATTCAGGCAAAACTGTTAGGAATAAGCATTTATTAGAATGAATCCAGAAAGTAAATGCAATAGTCCTTACAAACAACGCTGTATTTTGTAGGACTTGCATTTTCATCTGTGTAACTTGGTCTTTCCAGCTGACAGCAGCAATGCTCTTGGTGGACTTCATCTGACCAGGAAATAAATTGTCTGTGAACCCTGGTCTGTCATTTTGGACTCCCAGGGGCCAAACTTTGGACTCAAGCTTTGGAAAATCTTACGGTTAGAAACAAAGTGGTTTAAGCCAGATTTTCTCATATTAGATCTGCTTCTCTGTTAGAAGAAAGAGAATGAACACGCGATAACTGTTGTGAGCAACAGGACACAAGAGAAGAGCAAAGCCAGGCTTTAAAGCTTAAAAACTCTAAGCTGTGTATGTATTTCTAAATTTAAGTGCACAGTATGAAGGCACTATCGTTCAAAAAAGCTGTGGTGAAATACAGTTGTTCCTAGCCAGTATACAGTGAGAAGTGATTTTTGTCTTTTGGCTTTTCTTGAGTAAGCTTACTTCCAAAGGAGACATGAATGTTTCAAAGTTCCTAATTGCCTGTAAGGAATTTCAGACAGCCAATTAAATGTTTAAAGAAAATAAATCTGAGACCCTAACTAATATTTTTGGGTGCACACTAAAAACTTTGTAGCATTTTCTTATGAGCAACATTTCTTTCAACTCCCCATTTAACAAATTTATCTAATATTTATCCAAATAAGTCTGACACTTCACAGATGATCACTTGCTTTAGCATGCTGAATCTCTGTGAAGCAGCGTTGCACTTTATGTGAACCCCTGCTAAGCGGACGAGGAGCGTGCCACTGGGCAGCTGCACGTCTGAGCAACCTGTGGAGTACATACAAGACGTTTTCTGGGTATGAGCTGATTTAACGACGGATCTGAAGTAGAACTAATCTCTAGTAGAACTGTAATAAAGTCCAGGCAGTATTCTTAATTCTGTGGACCTGCTCCAATGGTCCTTGAATGCATTGCATTTTCCAACAGGTTTTGTACCTGGTTTTGCACACACTCATAATCCTGTAAATAAGATCTATATAGTGAGAAATTTCTTCTGTTTTATTATAGCCTCCCCTAAAAGCTTCTTACCATTATGCTCATTACAGAATAGAAGAAGGTGCAAAACAGACAAGTTAATCAACTAGTTGAACTCCACAAAGGGAATTATGGACTCACATAGTGCAATAAAAATTGGGATTTATTTTTACTCTGGTCACATGCTCAGACTTGCATATTGTAGTTCAGAGTGGCAGAATAATATTAGTACTATCTGGAAGAGAATGCTGTTAATGTGAATGAAAGTAGTAGTGCTTTATGGTTATATTTACACAGACAATTAACATCTATATTTTATCTTCGTCCAGTTATTTAAAGGGCTGTGATTGTCATTATTCTGTCTGTAAAGGGATAATGGTTACATGAGCCACTAACAGTGAGAAGCTATAAGCAGTTTTTGTTAGCATTCAGGGAAAGGCTGACCTTCAAGAAGTTAGTTGCTCTAGCTTCAGACAAATTAAGAACATGTAGCCCAATGTCCTTTTTCCAACAGTCGACAGTGAACGTCCACAGAGGAATCTAAGCAGAGGTCAAGCTCATAGGAGTACTTCTTCCGAACATACTCATAGCTTCCAGCAATTTGTGGCTATGGGTTTCTGGAGCTAGAAAGCATATCTTTGTATTTTACAACCTTTGGTGTATTTTTCTGCATAAATTTACCCTTATAAAACTTCACTTATTAGCTTTCTATTTATACTGATTATGCAAACGTGACTTTTTCACAGTCATAACTTTTAAATTACCTATTGGTCAGCTACGAATAAATTCTACAGAGCAGCATATTCTTAACTATTCCTCCTTTATCATATAAGGCATATAAGGATTAAAATATACAACTTACACAGGATAAGCACAAACGTATTTTTGCCAGGCTGGCCAGAGTGATGTAAAACATTACTGTCCCCATCTGTTCAATTACTATTTCTGCATCCTGAACACTACATTATTAAGGAAGCACTCCTTGTTCATAAGACAAATTACTTAAATCACCGTTCTGTAGTGATTAGACTGAACTTTTTTATTACATGAGATTTTATATTGTGCTCACACTATGAGTTACTGCATCTCAGCTGTGATATCCAAAATCTCCAGTGTAGGAGAGGTTGTAAAGAGTTTGACTAAAACTGCAAAGGTGTCTATTTCCAAAAGCAGTCTTCCTTGCTTTTGTCTATATATTTAAAAAATAAATTTATGCGGTAATAAAGGACACAGAGTTATGTGCTTTTGGAAATGGCTTTGTCCTGGTTTCGGCTGGGATAGAGTTAATTGTCTTCCTAGTAGCTGGTACAGTGCTGTGTTTTCAGTGCGGTATG
>JAVKLA010000008.1:620099-650058 GCA_034782735.1 Sagittarius serpentarius
TTCTGTCCTATTAAACTGTTCTTATCTCAACCCACGAGCTTTACTTTTTTTTCCGATTCTCTCCCCCATCCCACTGGGTGGGGCGGGAGCAAGTGAGCGGCTGCGTGGTGCTGAGTTGCTGGCTGGGGTTAAACCATGACAGGCTTACATGTGGCCAAGATCTGAAATGTAGTGTATTAGTGCAGAAAACAGGGTGACTCTCTCTGAACATTTTATGTTACTTCTACCTAAACAATACACAAGTATATATATCGTTTTATCAGTAATTCAAGTATACCAGTAGCCCCCAAAAAAGGCAAGTTAGCTCACAAATTTTATGGTATCATCCTGACTTTTTCTTTGCCTTCAGAGTGATTTCAAAGATGTTTATCTAGTTTAGGGTTTTAGAACAGAACCGTTACAACGGGTTTTCATTAGGAAAGCAAGATTTTTTGCACGGTTCTTCATGGATTTCATGAAGATTTTTGCTTGCTCTTAAACAGTTTCAGATTCAATATTAGTGATATTGCTGAGGTGTAAATGTTAGCTGTTGGGATGGATTAACTGGCAGCAAAAGATCTTCATTGGTAAATTTGAGCGCAAAACTGAGAGAAATTCCTGCTTTAACTTCACATTCAACGTCAACCCAGTATGGTTAAAGACAAGAGACTATTGCAGATTCTGTTATTTTAGGATTCGTGGATTTTTAACAAGTTCTATTTTCTGAGATTTATAGACAAAATACACACAAAACTTGCACATATATTTGACAATACCATCATGAAAACATGACCAGATAAACTGCAGTCCTGCTAATTGAATAATGTAAGAAGAAAATCTTCACTTTGAACTCTTAACTGTAGAGATCAGTGACAACAAGATTAGTCATGGGCAGAAATGAGGAAGAAACATGCTGCAGTACTAGCCTACAAAGCACTAACAGAAGAATTAAAATTATTAAACAGATATTTAAGATACTTTGATATATTAGTAGGGAAGGAGGGTTTTTTTTGGTTTGTTTTTAATTTACTGTTTAAAGTTAACATTTAGGAAAAATGGCCAAGCAAAACACAGAAGGAGGTTAAAAGGTACATGAAAATCGCAATAAACCCCAGCTCACATACACCTCAGTGAAACAGGTACTTTAATGTCAGTTGAGGGTGAATAAGAACAACATAATCATAAATTTCCCTATATTCTTACTGTCAAAAAGGACTGAGGTATAAAACTTGATATTAGAACCAATCTTCATAAAAGAAATACAAATATACGCAATTACATGACCAGTGGAAACTAAGCAGCTGATCCTTTAATCTTTCTGAACTGATCATATAAGACTAAGAATTTTATTTTCAATTCTGAAGTCAATTAACATTAACCATATCTTAAAAATCACAGGAATTCAATTTATCTTTTTTGACCAATACAATTCTTCAATTCCTGATTGCATGAGCAGTTGGATTTTTTTAATTATTTGCTGGAAAGTGTACATTCATTTTTGTATAAAAAGAAGTGTATATACATACACATACACAGAGAGGTACTTATTGCCAATTTATTGCAATTTTTATGTACCTTTTAACCTCCTTTATTGTTTTTGCTTGGCCATTTTCCTAGATGTTAACCTTAAACAGTAAATTAAAAACAACAGAAAAAAACCACCTTGCCTACTAATATATCAAAATATTTTAAATATCTGTTTAATAATTTTAATTCTTCTGTTAGTGCTTTATAGGCTAGTACTGAAGCACATTTCTTACTCATTCCTGTCCATGACTAATCTTATTGTCACTGATCTCTACAGTTACCCAACATTTCAGTTAATTAATTTCTATTTTACATTCCTTCTTGCTTGACATGATCTGCTTTCTTCCTCTGTACAAATGATTAAATTAATTTCTGCTCTATAATAGCTTTATTAGGTAGAAGTCTGAAAATTTCTAACATACTGGTTAATAAAAAAATTCTACCAATTTCTAGGTTAAAGTTTTCATTCCCTTTTAATTTGAGTGCATTAAAAAAAAAAAAAGTAATGGTTTCCATTACAATATAAGTTTGGCTTGTAAATATGCTCTCTCTGAAGGAAAGGTGTTAGAAGAAAATTAGAATAGTCTTTCTTACTGTAACATTTATCTTTTTTTTTACATACAATTGAATAATATTTAAGACAAATTTTTCCATTAAAGAATCTGATAAGTAAACTGCACTGAAAAAGGTTAACTCCACTTTTCCCTATAACTTTTCCGTATAATAAATGTCTTTTTAAAATTTATTTATTCTCTAATGCTGATTCACCTAAAGGTGGTCTGACCTGAGTAAAAGAGGTTGGAAGAATGCTCGCAGGTATTACAGACTGTGTGAATCTGTGTTGGGCTATCGTTGTCTATATCTAGGAGTATACAGTCATCTTGAATAAAAATAGAAAAGTTGATGGGTTTGGTGGACATGTATAAACAGTCCTCCCACATCAAGCCCCCAGCTACATTATGAACAGGGAGCTGACACAATCAAATGACATTCTTCGCAATTTGAGGGTGAAAGGATTTTCACCCTGTATTTTCCCCATTAGTAGTAACAAATAGATTTTTTTTAAAAAGCTGGTTTTAAAGAGAAAATGCTATTATGTGTAAGTAACAACGTGGGTATATGTAGTGAAAACAGACAGAAGAAGCTGTATTGGGTAGGAGTGCGAAAAGTCAAGGTAGAGAGGCTGCAGTAGAGATTTTTTAACTTTTCTGGTTGTGTCCCCATATTTGATTACACATCTCTTTGAAGTCAAAATTTTTAATTGTCTCAGATAATTGAATTTCAGCACAGCCTTCTGGTATCTCCTGCTTCTAACTGGAATCTTATGAGTTTGTTCAGAACCTCCTCTCACATTGAAAAACCAGAATGGTAGTTTGGTATAGTATCTTTTACCGAGTGACCATTGGTTGAAGACCTATTAGACAATCAGTTGAAGTCCATAGCATTTATGAAATAAATTACGATCACTATGTTCTGAATAGTGTGCCAGGAAACATCATGCCCTGTCAGTGCTACTGTTGCTTCCCTAAGTAGTTTTGATTTAAGAATATTTAATTTAAGAATATTTGGTTTAAGAAATTTAAGAATTTGTCTATCTGTTTGTTCGTAGATAATCTAACAGCCCATATGGAGAAGATTTTTAAACCATGATGCTTGAATTTTGTCGTGACTTAAAAGAGAGAGTTCACTCGGAGGATAGTTCACTCATTCCTAGGCTTTTTCTGAAAGAGTTCATGTTGGCATATATCAGATATATACTAGAGACTGTACTGGCGGCTAGTGCACACAGATGAACTTGCCTTTAGCATTGATTTAGCCCACCAGTACATATGTGGCCATAGCATAGCTTCTCTGGGCAGTGTTTGTGGGTTCGCTTTTGCTCTGTAAATACCTCCTTCCTATACTAACAGAACTTGCCCAGTATTTTTGGTGTCACCTATGATAAGAGGTGTCTTTGTTTGGTTATTTTGTGATTAATTAATGTGCACCAATAAGCAAGGAGGCTCTTCATTGTACCTGCTGTATTCAAAATGTTCTGACTGGGACTTTTAAGTAAGCGGTAGCTTATAAGATCTGACAGTGTGATTTTAAAATGGCACTACGAGCACAGCCTAGGTTGATGCAGAGATCAGCATGCTGTTTTGCTTCAATAGCTCATGAGCCAATAATCTTTGTTCTAGATGAAGGTAATTGTTTTGAGTAGCATCTGATGGAGGCCCATAGTCCCAAGGCAAGAGAAAGGAAAAGCATGTAAAATGGAATCCACCATTATATCATCATTATATCATTTTCAGAAGATCCATTAAGGTTAAAAAAACCTGAACCGCCACCAGCAAAACAACGAGGAGGAATGTTCCTGCTCTCCCATCCACCTTCCTATCAGTGCCTTTACACCAGAAGGAGAAAGGGGGCAACTTAGGCCTCTTGTAAAAGAAGAGAAGGAAACGACATGAATTTGCTCATTGCATTTAAAGGTTCCAGTGAACCTTGAAAGTCAAAGATTGCTATTATCTCCTCGTTTTGCTTTTCTGAAACTGACAGGTTTCGCCCTGCCCAAATTGCCACTCCTTCCTCTGAGAGCAATCATTACTGATTTCAGTCTAACAAAGCTTTCTATCCCCACCTGTCTTTCACCGGGAGGGAGAGAGAAAAAAAAAAGTTTAGACCATCTCTCAGAGCCATATTAAGTACAATTATACCATGTTGAGAAGAGGGAATGAAAGCTGCCTGCTAAATTCATAATCTGCTTCAGATGTATGTGTATTAAGATTCATCTAAGAATAACTTTTTGCCCTTCTCTGATGGAACACTGAGTTCCTTCACTTACTCAAATGAGAACTGCCTCTTTTTAACACAGAATGATCAGCCACAGTATGGATATGTGCTTTCTATTTATACCCTTGATGTCGTTCATCTGTTGATCAGGATAAAAGCCATCAGCCATAAAGTCTGTCTGTTCATTGTATCAGGTGCTCTTGAATTTGAAAACAAGATGGGTTTTATCTTACTTTATCAACCAAAGAAAAAGAAATAAGGAATCAGGTTAGATTTTTCTATTAGTCATTTTCAATATGGTGTGATAAAGCCAAATACTATTTTCATGAAAGCTCATTTTGATTTTGATTACAATGTGAACAGGATTAAATTACCATCCAAGCAATCTTTTACTTTTGAACAACCACATTAAATGACAGAGCAATTTGAAAGACAGTGGTAGAAAATCCTTTTCCAAGTAGTAGCAATGTCCACATTATAGTCATAAATATACAGTCATGAACTGGAAATGTATCCCATCCCTAGTGACTGCACATATTCAGTTATAGTAGTTGTTTAGTAGTACTCTGATCAGTAGTTGTAGAGACAATATAAGTGTCAGTAAAGTCTAATAACACCACACAAACCGCAGCAGTTTGGAAAGAACCTGTTCAGTGACTCGCACACTCAAAGACTTATTTATACACCAAATACAAATTCTCTGCTTATACAGAGCATGTTCTTGCTACGTTGTTCCCATTAATTTATTTCTACACATTCATTTCTGTAAGTCTTGGTTAATATTTGCAGAGTTCCGTTCTCTTCAGCTGTAATTTTTAAGTAGTTCTGGTAGGAAAGCAACAGAACTGTCATTTGCGCGTGCTATTGTGGAAATTGTACTTAATGTCTATCTGCATCCTTAGGTGTTTAAATATCTTGATTTAGGCAGCTGTGAAATACTTGTTTAAGGCCTAATCTGCTTGTAGCCCAGTTGTAATACTGCACAGAACTACAAAACTATGAAGGTACTCTTAAATCCTGAAGACGAATGATTGCCCCCTAAGACCTTGTAGTAATATATATAAGATTAAGGTATCTGTTTCAGAAGAGTGAATGGTAAACAGCATGCCAGCTCTTCATAGGCACACAGAATCAGGTACATCTATGTCACAGAAACATGGAATTGTTTGGGTTGGAAGGGACCTTCAAAGATCATAGAGTCCAACCTCGCTGCCGTGGGCAGGGACACCTTCCACTAGACCAGGTTGCTCCGAGCCCCGTCCAGCCTGGCCTGGAACACTGCCAGGGATGGGGCATCCACAGCCTCGCTGGGCTACCTGCCCCAGTGCCTCAACGCCCTCACAGGGAAGAACTTCTTCCTTACATCTGTCTAAATATTTCATGTCAATGAGCCAGAGCTTGCATGCCGACATTACAGTGAAATTCAAGGATCTTGCTTCCACATCTGGTAGAGGTGACTTTTGTGTCTTTTTGCTGCATTTAGTCCATCAGAACCTGAACTTCTCATGGAAGGATGTCAGTTCTGGTAAACTTTTAATAAGTCAATAAAATTCCAATTAAAGCAGAGAGATAAATTACAGGAATAATTTTATTAGGAGAAAATGAACAGAGCACTATAAAATTCAGCAATTTTAGTCATTAGGGGTTTGGATAAATACTGGCTTTGCTTTTGATCCACAGATATCTGCACTTGCCAATACAATTTCTTCAGTTTCAGCTCTGAAAAAAAAAAAAAATCCACCAGGATCACAAAGCACCCAGTCTAAACCATTTATCTGTTTCTTTTGAGGGAAGAAAATTGGGACACTAGACAACAGGAACACAAGGCCCACAATATGACTTTGAATGAACGTATCCAGTATTCTGGAAGGTAATTTGAAACTAAGCCTTCAGAAGAAGCTATTCCAGCCATTATTTGATCATTTGCAAGTTTTCCCATATGATAATATACATTCATATAATAATATAAATTTATACATGGAATATTTTATATTTATTGATCTAAATAGTTCAGCTTTCTCTAGTTCTGAAAGGATTGGTTTTAAGATTCTTGATTTGTCAGTATGAAAACTAAAGGAAAATTGAATCACATTTCTTATTAATGAGAATATGCATTTTTGATTAATGCACCTTCTAGGTGACAGCTGAATAGGCTCTTATAATCACAATGCATAAAACTATTGCATCAAGATAATGGCTGAGTCATTTTACTAATTTTTTTTACGTGATAGCATGGCACTGAAATTATCCTAGTTGTAAATTTCAGAATCATGATACCACTTTAAAAAAGCAAGAAAATTAATTAAGGGGAGACTTTCTCAGTAATTTAGTATTTTCTCTTAGTAAGTTGGCAGAAATTTTTCAAGGCAACTTCTTTAAACTGCAAGAATACAAGGAAGAAAATCTTTGTACATATTTGTATGTTTGGATAATTCTGTATCAGTAATTTCATCAGGTTGATTACAAAAATTATAAAAGATTACTGTAAACTGAAGAATAATAAATGTAAAAAAGAATAAAGTAAAACTGAGTTATAGATATTCATATTGAAAGTTTATTTATTAAGATAGTTTTGCAGAATTTGTAGGTAGGTTGTTAATCACTTTTGCTTACTGTCCTTGAACAACTAAATATATCTTTCAATACTTCTCTATAAAATTAGACAGAAAGAAGACTGAAGTTCTACAGAAGCTCCATCATTAGGCAGACAGAAAGTTCTGGAAGTTTGCTGGTATTTTTGATAGACAGAAAATTCACGCAAGGATTACAGAATCCACATCTTTATATGTGTTTTGATGTTCACAAATGTATGCGTATATGCTTTGATGTTCATAAACCCGAAATATATTTCCTTCTTTTTCTTTATGGCTTGTACATAAACCCATTGAAGTCATTGAGCTACTTGATTGACCTGAGTCTGCTGTCTAGGAGATTTCAAAATCATTGCCATAGGCTCAAGTGGACAAGGCAGTTAAATAAGCAGAAGTAATTTGAAATATCTTTGTGATAAATAGTCAATAACACCAAACTCCTGACCCGTCTAGCAGTTTTTCAACTGTGTGTCTGACTTGTCAGTAAATAAGAAAACGTCACTAAGAAAATCTTTTTGGCTTCTTTTTCTCCCAAGACTATGAATGTCAGTTAATTTTAAAATGGAAACAAGCAGAAAAATAATTCTCCGGTACCGAATAAAAACATTTTGTTACAGTTTTGATATTCTTTACATATTCTTAAAATCTTGACCTATTTTTCTTTCACGTATACAATGAAGCGCCTGATTTCCAAAACCAGCAAGAAATCAGCTACCTATGCTAAATACAGCATTTTCCTTTGATATCAAATACTCAGACGAAACACATCTTGCCATATTCTGTTTGTAAATGACAAGTCAGACATAAATTTGAGATAGAAATACTCAATTTGGAACTCCTGAATCATTTACATGGTAAGAACATTTATAATGTTGTTTGTTCTTTCTAAAACAAATACGCTTCAACAGCTTTGTTTGGTTTTTTCCTAAGCATGTAACTACTTTGTGATTTTTACTACTAAAAAAAAACCTCATTTAAAATTATATAACCTTAGCCGGTATGCAAAACTGATTTCAGAGAAAAGATAATTTCTGGAAAAATATCAAAGTTGTTGCTGTTCTTATTCTTTATAATTAATTGCAGTAGCATCTGAAGCATCCCATGGACCAGATAGTGCCTCACCACACCCCAACCTGATAATTAAAGTATTATATTCATTTTTAAACTGTATTGTATATCAGTTATATATACATAAAAGAGAGGGAGAGAAGAAAGCAAAACAAAATTTATCCTTCTTATACCTCAATGCCATAACCAGTAAAATGGGATTAGGCATGCTTGTAAAAAGGATGCTAAACTATTAAAATTTATAATTTTGGACCACATTAAAATCATCACCTAAAAGATGTAGCACTTTTATAGCTTTTTTTTTCAGCATCCCTGAGCACACTGACAAACCAGAATATTGGAAACTGGCAATCATTTAGTGACTTGGAAACTGCTATTTAATCTTAGGGAGAGCAATAGGATTGTTTCTTAGTCTGTGGCCTCTCCAAATCAGGGTGCCTTTCAGCAGCCAAATTGTTCAAAGACACATTTCACAGAGTCTTACAAAATTCTTCAATATCATGTTGACATTTCCTTGGACATCTAGAATAAGTCAGTATCAATAGGTCAGTGTCAATAAGCCAGGCATATACTTTTCGGGGGGGGTGAGGTAGTGTAAATTTATCAGAAAAACAAAATAAGAAATAGGTAGAAATGGACATTCTTTATTTCTTTACACTACAGAAAACCCTTGTTTCAGAAGAATGTGATGTAAGTGCAGATGTCACAAAAAAGGAGAGCAACAAAACACAACTGTACTCCAACATGAAGAAGATACAGTATTGCAGAAGACAAACCTCTGAATGCAAACTCAATGTGGTCAAAAAATACTTCACAGAAGAGAACTGGAGGAAATCTTACTAGAGCAACTGGGGTTGTCTAGGGTTTTAGAGCTACAGAGAGTAATGGAAGTGATAGATACGTGCTGTGCTGTTGGCTGAGCCTGGGTGTGTGTCATCAGTCTAGCACCTCCATCTTGCTTGGGCTAGTCCCTGAGAATAAACGTAGAAGGTCAGGCATGCGGTAATAGTCAGAATGATGTAAGTTTTGTGAAAAACCTGGGAGGAATGGTAGAACTGTAGCGAGATTGCTTGATAAACATAGGCTGTGTAGTATTGGGCAGCACCCTACAATTGTTAATATGGTGACCTGTAAGTAAGTTAGATTGCTTCTGAACAGCCTCATTTATTCTGCAGACACTAAATTAGAATTTGCAGTGCTTCATTAAGGCGGTGGGTACATCTGTCCTGTGCACACCAGCAAAGTCCAAGAGAACAGATTGGTTTCTAGAGTATGTCAAAAGCCTGGAGAGGGCTGTTCGTCCAAATCTCATGCTTTCTAAGTGACATGAGACATCAAACATTTGAAATCAACATGTGTTCTGCTAAGCTGCCAGCAGCTGGTGTGTACAGATTGTTAGTTTTGCTGCTTCTGCTGTAAAAATCATGTTAATTGTATATATATTACATGCCATGCTTTTAAAAAGTTGTGCAAATGGAACATTAATCCCATTTTCGATAGGACAAGCTGATGTTTTTCATCAGTGCTCTTTCAGTTAATAAGCACTAAAGATAGGTTTTGCAGAAAAACACACAGATGCTAGGCATCTAACACCCATTGACATAATGAGAATTATGTACTTCGGGGTTTTATAATTCTAAGAATCTGATTCAAATTCTTACTGGAGTTAATGGAAAGACTCCCACTGACTAACAGCTGATGATCTCAAAAGCTATTCAGATATTCAGAATATAACTTCTTAAATTAAAACCAGGTCTCTGGCCCCTTTTCCCTCCTTCAGTGAACTAAAACTTTTCCAACCAGATACAAATTAATAACAAGCAGTTGAAACAAACTGCTCAACTTCTTTCACAGTTTGTTTTTCATCAACATCCAAAGGTTGAGATAATTTTTCTGTTATACTGTGAGCAGGATTGTGGTGCGTCTTGCAAGAGATAGGTGAAACACCGAGAAGTAAAGCTGCAGCTCAGAGGCAGCTGGGTCTGTCCTTCTGAGGCTGAAAACGACAAGGGAAGAAAGGGTCATAAGTATAGATGTTCAGAAAAAATAAGACTATTGGTGGCATAAGAAAGGTTTTCACAGAGGGAACTTTCCTGAAAAGATAAAGGGAAAACCTTTCCTATACCTCCTGTTGTAAGAGAAATAATGAGTTTAAACTGCAGTAAAGAATGTTTAAATTAGACACAGGGGAAAACTTGCTAATTTTAAGTATGATTAAGTATTCGAATGGCTTGCCTAGCCAGAATGCTGGAATCCTTAGGGATTTAAGAATGGATAAAACAAACATCTGTCAAGAATGTCTTAGGCAGAACTGATCCTGTCTTGGGAAAAAAAGCTAACTTAAACTCTCGAAATCTCTTTCAGCCTAACTTTATCTGATTTGTTCTTTCCTTTTTTTCATCCAGAAGGACTGACTGTGCAGAACAGACTGTGCCAATATTTTAAGTTCTCGTAAAGCTACTTATGAAGAGTGCATTCAGGTAGACAGACTAACAATAGAATACACTTAAACAGGTGTTTGAATTCCATATTTAAATAGAGCACTTCTCTGAAAATAGGAATTCAAGGTCATATTCTTCCATAATTCACCCCTGCTTCCCAGTTTCAGTGAGGAATATCTTCATTTAGTTGGTGAAATTTATTCTTACATGTTATTATCTTTTTTCTACTTAGGTCGAGTTCAGAAACAAAATTTTTCAAAACAGATATCGTGGGGATATCTAGCAATGACAAGAAAAAATACAACTTTAATTGGTTTGAAATTAACTTTTCTGAAGCATTTTATTTTGCATATAGTAATTGCAATAAGTGATTGTGTTAGAAATTCTATTCCAGTCTGCCTGAAGAACTTTCTACATTTTGGCTTTGAATGACGAGGTTGTTGACGTATTTGTCCAACTGAAAATAAAGGAAATATGAAGTTAGTGGGCCACAATAAGTGAATGATAACCAAGATATGGTCTGAAAGCCTTTTGACCAAGCAGATTTTAATTCATTATAGCAGAGCTACTTAGAGATGTGAGAATTTATTCACTCAGCTATTGGAAGGGAAATGGTCAGTTACGGTTAATGCATTGCAGAAGTTCCATATGTCACAGTATTTTGGGGCGCAGGTCTCAAGTCTTCCCTTTTAAATATTGTCTTCCTGATATGAAAAAGCATCAGCATGATACAGTGCACTGAACAATCAAGTCTTTTTTATGGGTACAATTTTGTTTTGCTGAGGGAGGGTGTCCTGGTTTTGTCTGTGACAGAGTTAATTGTCTTCCTAGTAGCTGGTACAGCGCTGTGGTTTGGGGTTAGTAGGAGAACAATGTCGATAACACCCTGATGTTTTCAGCTGTTGCTCAGTCATGTTCGGACTCAGCCAAGGACTTTTCAGCTTCTCCTGCCCAGCCAGCAAGAAGGCTGGAGGGGCACAGGAAAGGTGTGAGGGGACACAGCCAGGACAGAAGACCCAAACTGGCCAAAGGAGTGTTCCATACCATGGGACGTCATGCCCAGTATATAAACTGGGGGCAGCTGGCCAGGGGAGGAGCGCGGCTCGGGCGTCGGTCGGCGAGTGGTCAGCAATTGCACTGTGCATCGCTTGTCTTGTGTATTCTAATCCTTTCATTATTATTGCCACTTTATTGTTGTTATTAGTGTCATTGTTAGTTTCTTCCTTTCTGTTCTATTAAACTGTTCTTATCTCAACCCACGAACTTTACTTTATTTCCCGATTCTCTCCCCCATCCCACTGGGTGGGGAGGAAGTAAGTGAGCGGCTGCGTGGGGCTGAGCTGCTGGCTGGGGTTAAACCATGACAGAGGGAAAATTCTTTTACCGAGCACAGCAGCACTATGAATTTACTCTCTGTATCCATGCTCTTATTTCAAAGTTGCCCTTCCCAACAAGACCTATTTCCAACAACACAGAACTTCTTGTTTTACTCATCTACTCTAGAATGATTTCTTACTCGTTAATGTTAATAGTATGTTATCAGGTCAATTAGTGTTATAGTTTCATACAAGCACCCTGGAATCGATTAAACATGGGAGTTGCAGTAATTGAAAATGATGAGGTGGAGACTGGTTGCTTCACAACAGATGGCCTTTCAATGCTGAATATCCCTAATGTCTAAGAATATCTGGTATTACAGGTGACTTGTTCCTTTGTGATGTCAAATTCTGTTTTTAATGTATTTTATATGGTACTCTCTATTTTTCTAGGAATTTGACATTTTATCTAGCAATATAATGCGTGAAAGTATTGCAGATAAGCTCTGAACTTAACTACTCTTCTTCATTTTCCCAGTTTTAAATATTCTCTTATTAGTTTGCCATAGCAGACTGTGTCCTTGGGGTACTTCATCAGCTGCGCGAATCTTATATTGCCCATCCTATGGACTGAATGAGACTCACCTTCCTGGGGAAAGTAGGACATGATATCACATTTAACCTCATCAGATGGCTGTCTAATCAACTTCAGATCTTGTAATTTGTTGGTTTTGAGTATTTTAATACTATTATTATTGTTTTGATTCAAGGTCCCTCTTGCTATGTTACTTATCACTTCCTTTTGGTGACTAGATTTTTTAAAAGAGAGCGGGAAAACCAATTCCAAACAGCAAAATTACATTCACCAGCAATGTTAACTTAGTGTCCTTCTAAATCCAGTATATTCTAGAAGGAAATGGCTTTTTCTTCCTCTCCTGTACCTTTAGCTGTTTGATCCTCCTCTCCCCTCACACTGGTATGTTCATTTCCTTGTTAAGACATCAAAATACAGGTGGGAAAAAACAAACAAACAAACAAACAAACACAACCCCATTCATTTGTGCTAGGTGACACATTAGTTCCCTGGTCTGAGTCTCTTGTGTATGTGCACGGGCAGAGGTGGCCCCAAAACAGAAAAAACGGGATCACTGGACCATTTGTCTCAGTGACAGTACAGATCTATAGAAGAATAAAGTAGCTGTATAGACACGGCTGACACCCACGTGCATCTTTGGTGAGGCATGCGTCTCTAGGATAGATGGGATCCAGATGAGAGGGTGACCTCAGGCCTGGTAAAGGAGCTGGGAAAGAAGAGACAATAGACGCTGCCATTAGACAACAAAACTGTTCATCAGGCAGAAGTAAACACTCAGGATACAGGGAATTCTGTTGGGAAGAGCAAGGCTGGCTGGTAAAAACACCTTAATTACACAAAAGTCACTAGGTGAAAGCTCAAACATCTCAATAGACTGTGGCTACAACAGCAAAATGTTCAAAATGAATGAGCTGAACTGAACTTTTGGGTAGCAAAAGCAAAATGTCTGTATATTCTCATGTTATCTTGATCACAGTTCTCATTAAAAACTTATTATTAGCTCCTACAGTGTTTTGCATATTATCAAGAACAGTAGACACACTTTCATTTTCTGTAATTTTATGTTCAGCTCTAATTTTAGACAATTTTTACTTCTAAATTTACGTAAAAGTTCCCCTGCTACCTTCCTTCCACTTGCAATATGCTTCCTAGAAATTCAGCTATTCTGTTGTAAATACTCCTACACTTCCTGCTTGCTTCTTATCTATTATTTACTGTGGTAGCTCATTAATCATATTTTCTTCTTTGTTAAGCAAAAGAAGTTAAGAAGGGTGGGAAAGAATTTTCTAATTGCATTTTGCACTCCCACCTTATTTCCTGTAAACATGCTACATAGGAACATGAAAGGAATCCGTATCTTTAAAACTGAACTTGCTCTTTTTTAAGGGAACTGCTTCAAGAAACGCTGCTGTTGCTGCCAGTTCTTCAAACATATGTTCAGAGACTACCAGAACACTGCCTTCAGAGTTATGCTAACAATCATAAAATGATGCTGCAAAGTACCCACTTGTGTTTAGACATGCAAACAGTCATTATACATACTTTCTGACTGTGGTTCATAATATCTTTTGGTTTCTGAGGAAAATTGTAGCCAGTTAATAACACGTTCATTCTTTATAACATGAAAACCCAGATGGGAGAAGGTTTCTCTCAGTGATGATAGCCATTGTGTGCTTATTAAGCTATAGCAGAAAAAAATTCATTAATCAAAACATAATTTGACAAATTCTTGATTATACCAATATGTCTAATGGGAAAATAACAGTCATTGAGGAAAAAAGGTACAGATTTAGAATATGACTTTGCATATTTGATTGTGGTTAATAACAAGCTCAATATAAAATCAAAATACAGGCTTTGGAAAGCTAGATAATTTGTGTTAGTCTGCATGAAAAGCAAAGGTATGTTACGGTAAACAGTGATAATGTATTAGTCAACACTGAATAATCAGAATTTTTTGTCTTCTGAGATTTTCATCAGAACTTCAAGTGCTTTAGCAAAAGACTTTGCAAGATACTGCTTCATAGGTTAATTGTTTTCCAACAGTGTTACTCACAGTGACATTACTTTTGCATGTCCCTACTGATACAGGCTGTTAAAGTAATTTTTTTTTCCATTAAATTTGTAGAGATAAAATTGTCTATGTTTTCTATTGTCTACTGATTTGAAAAAGTGTTCTTTTGGTGTACTTTAAAGTTATAGGTGAGAGATCCAGTTACATGCATTGTTACATTCTCTCCCAGAGAACTTTGACTCAGTCTTTTTTAAGGATATGGGGAAGAAGTGATTTAAAATACTCTAAATAATAGAATTATTAATTGAACAGTGTAAGAAAGAAAATTATTAGCAGAATTGTCTCAATTCTATTGAAAGAGTAATTGTCCATTCTGTCATCTTGAACTGATATTTTAAGAAAAAGGTCCTAGAGAAAAGAAAATACAGATACATACTCAGAGGTGTACAGCTAGATTTAAGTCTGTTTTGTAGTGTGGTAACAAAACACTTCTGGGAAAAGAAATTAAGCAGAAAGCCAGAGGAAAAAAGGTGAAAATATTCTGCTTCCTTTCACTTTTTTATCGCTGAACACGCTCTCACAAATACGATCTCATTTAATACTTTCTTACATTTCATCAAGATTAATACTGATTATTTCCAGTCATAGATGATGACATTCATTAAATTAACATATGTTCAACTGTTGTGCATTTTGTCTCTGTAATTCATAAAAACATTTCATTCTCAAGTGTTGTTTGGTATCAGTTAGAAAAACTGCAGCTTAATGTCTTCACGATTTTCTGTGCTTTGCAAAGCATTTCCAGTGTGGCAAGTTGAAAGGATAAAAGGTGGGTGTCAAATACACTTGGTTAAAATTTTCTAGTTTACATTTTGTTGTATTTTAATGCATATTATATGAGGTACTGGAGCACAGTTGGCTTGGCTTTTCACCAAAAAAACCCCACAGCAGCCTAAAATCAGAAAAGAATTGGCCTCAAGCCCAACATTTTGATTTGGCAACAGAGCCACAGCAGCCTGTAAGAGCTGTAGGGCAGATGGCTCCTGTCTCCACTGTTCTCCCCAGGAAGGGTGACCTGAACCTCTGTGAAAGGGAAAAACCCAGTCCCCAGCTGAAAAGGAAGCAGGAGGCATTGTGGCAATGTGGCCCAACCAACACTGTCAGGGTTTTGTTGGTTCACTGCAAAATTAGAATCCTTTTCCTAACTTTTCACTGTCTCTCTTGACTTCCTTCACCATTTTTTTTCTTTTTTCTCTTTCTTTTTTTTTAATATATTTCTACGTAGTATCACAAACCACATAGAGGGATGCTTAATACAGAAGACAAAATAATTGTTAGTTAAGTGTACCGTCTTGATATGCTGCACTGTCTGTGGCAGATTGGCCTATGTCTTAAAACGACTTGGTCAAAAATATCAAAAACGTAAGGTTTGAATTGTAAATTCTTCAGCAACTAAAAAATGATTAAACAGTTCCATGCAGCAACATGAAAAGAGCTAGAGCTGTATTTCATATGGCACTACCAAAGGTAGTCATCACTTAGCCTCAGTTTTTTGGTTAAGTATGGGATCTACAAACACTCTTCAGAAATGCAGTTTATTCTAAATCTTGATTGTGAGCTTGATTTTAGACAAAATACAACCTAACACAAGATTTGTTGCAACAACAGGTCAGTGTGAAGCATCTGCACAAAAATTCACTGTTCCAGGAAAAATCTGTCATTTGCATTAGTAAATTGGATTAATGTGAAAATTTAGGGCCTGTATACTTGTTTGTTCATATAATGCATATGTATCTTCTAACAAATAGGCACAATGAATCTGGTATACCTGAGCTATGAGCACTGGAGAGCACATGTAGGTGAACTATACATGTGTGACCAGACACAGTGGTCCTGTGTGCACACAAGAGCTCAGTTTCGGGACTTTGTTTGTTTGTGATTTTATTTTTATTCTTTAATTTGTTGATGACTGTAATTATGAATAAACTTCACTCTGGACATTAAGAAACCTCTGCCTTTTACGATGCCAAAATCTGTTGGACAGTACTTCTATACCCAAAATACATGCTAGCCTTGTGTAAATGATTTTATAATGAAAAGTTCCCTGGAGAAGCTTGTGTAGAGGAGCTTTTCAGCTGAACATCCAGAGTCAGGAAATCTGACTTCCACAGTATTTATGCATATAGAAATCATTTGGTCATGATGTTTTCCCTATGTCACATTTAGATTGTGTACTTTTCCCCCGATTGCCAGAAGCTTTTGAGAGATGGGCTGGCCCTTCTTATGTATCAAATTAATTGCTTGGATGACTACATAAAACATATTAAAAAGTGTAAGGAAAGACTGTGTCATTAATTATAAGGATTAAAGTTTCAGAGGAGTTGAGTGCATTTCTACAGATTATCAAAGGCTTTCTTTTATTTTGAAAAGGTTTTCATTCTCCACTGGAAAACAGAACTTGTGATACTTCCCTACTTCATATAGTAATTTTTAAAATAAAAAGGATTGTTTGCTACATAAGGTTTTGATACTATGACCTGAAGTTTTAAAAGGTACATAAAAATTACAAAATTAAACAAGTACATTTAGTTTGGAAACCTAACAGGTATTAGAATTTTGCATGCAACTTTGCAAATAATTAAAAAACCCTAATATTGTTAATTCTTTGATAAATTCATACTAATGGATGAAGAATGTTTAGAAGGACATTGTAAGATCTCTGGACCAAAGCCAACCAGTTCTTGCAGCTATAATACTGTTATACAGTTTGTGTGATTAACACAAACAGGACTTCTGTCAAGAATTTTATGTATTTATTTATTTGTTTATTTATTTATTTATTCACCAGACTAAAAACAGAGGACAAACTACTATATCAAAAATATTTTTAAAATTATCAAGGTTTTTCTTTTTTACCTTCAAAAACACTCACTTTCCAGTAGATGAAATAAGATGATTATAGTTTTAAATGTATTTTAACAAAGTCCTGAAAAGGAATAATTAAGTACAAATATTTTTGGCAGAATCTTTTGCTTCAGATTTTTCTTTTTTTTCCCCAATACCTTGTCTGTCAAAAGAAGCTGTGGTACAGGTCCTTCACTTACCTACCCTCAGAACACTGAAAACCAAAGCCTTCTTTTCCAGGAATTAGGGCAGGTTAAGTCAGCAGTGGCTGTGCAGTACATTCGCCTGGCCCTGAAGAATTGACTGAAGGCACACAGAGAGGAAAATCAAATAATATTTTTGCTACTCATTCCATAATTACAGGAGAGGCAAAGATGATTTGTTTGTTTGTTTATCTGTTTGTAGATAGGGAAAGAGTTTGGGTTTCCACCTCTTTCTTCATTTCTGAAGATCTACAGATCTACAAAAATGAATGTCTAATAATAATTACCTTATAATGGCTATATTCTTAATATCAGCCCAGTTACTTACTAAAAGTGTGAACTTAATACTTTATAATCTTCTTGAAAAAATATTTTAGTTCTGTTCTGTTCTGTGCTAAGGAAAGGGAATGTCTTTCCACATTAATATAAAAAGCATGTAAGAACTTTTTTTCCCAATATTTATTATAGTTTTCATTGTAAAACATGCATTGGCTAAAGAATTAGATGGACCTGACACTTTTCATTTATTCCAGTACTCCCTTACATAGCCAGTTAGTATGAAGGAGTGATAAAGTTAACAACAATTAGGACCTAAAGTGTAGCCTCGGGGCTTTGTCTATACATAATCATTTGATCAATATAATAGTATAAGACACCAATTTAATTCAGTTATCTTACAGCCAGTCTGAGTTTGAATATTAAAAGTAATAATTAGCAGTTTGCTTAGTATGTTACCAAATTCAGTTACTTTCAATTTACTGACCTTTCGTTTCCAGACCAAAACAGTCTATTCTCAGCTTTTGTTGCAGTCCTAGTCTTGGAGTGCTGATACTTTGTTTTTGCACAGGGGAGATCATAATTCTTTTAGGATCTCAGTAAGAAAGGCACTGACACTCCAGGTGGGCTAACTGGCTTATTGAGTAAAGAATGGAAATTATAGAAAAGATGTTAGCAATCTTACGTCCCTTCTGGTGCTGGGAACCCTGGCTGTTGTAACATCAGAGGAGCCCCTTCTCGTAGATGGCAGCACGATGCTCAGATTCCATCTGTGGTGGGGTTCTCCAGCCTCAATGTTCTTCACCTCTTTATAGCATTCTGACAAGTGAACAGAGCTATCAGGCTTTTACCTGTACAATGCTGAACTTCCTCGATGGCACACCAAGGTTCATGCAGAGTGTTATGCTCTTACATAGCTCTGTAGGAACAGCTCTTACAAGAAGTACGTACAGATGGTATTATTAAAGGCCGCACATGCTCATGTCACAGCATGTGCTCAAGTTATCTAGCAGTCACTCACGCTAACGTATGGGTCTCTGCAGCCAAGGCCTACCATTAAATTCTGCCTAGATTCTGCTTGAAATCAGTCTCCTACTGCAATGTCTTCCATGGCGGCCCACTACACATTTACTTAGAATAAAATCTTTACTCAGTGAAAACCCTTCTCCAGTGATACATCTTAGAACCTTTTGCCTGGCTTAGCTTTACTGTGATTCTTTCCCTTCCTTGACAGTTTTTAACAAATGCCTTTTACTACTGTCTTTGAAAGTTCCAGACTGTTGTCTGGAGTACCCTGTGGTCTAAGAGATTATCCGAAATGCTCTTAGCTTAAGACCACTTTTGTCCCTGACCTGCAGCCAAAGGAAACACTTTCTCTGTGGGAGTTTAAGTTCATCATTCGCTCAGCCTGCATGTACCCATAAATGACAGGTGCCAACATGACCATGTAATATATGTGCTGCAGTTCTTGTCATATCACCCAAAGCTTTTTTGAATTTGCTCCCTTTTTCTCTGTTTTCTGTTACAAAATATCCATAATTTATTCTGTCATTTCATCCATTGATGAAATGTTTTCAACAATGAATTTGTTCATCCAGCCATACCATCAGTTAGTTTTCTCTGGAAGACTTTCAGTGATACAGATATAGTAAGTCCTATTTGTAAGGAGAACATTGGAGTAAGGGCACAACTAGTGAAAGCACAAAGAAAAGGTTTTCCTCTTATGCAATTGAGAAAGAGTGAGCTAGAACCCAGATATTTTTATTTCTGGAAGTGAGTATGGGTTACCTCTAGTGCCCTAAATTCGCGCCCTTGTATAAACACTTGGTTTCTTCCATGACTAAAACTGTTGTTTGAGAACCTCTGATGTAGAGCTCCTCCTCCAAAGCCAGCATCTCAATTGGAACGTTCATAATTGCTTGCTGCTGAACTCCAGAGGAACTTTGGAGAAATAATTAATTTGAAGTTATGGAGAGACTCCCTTGACATCTTATGACAGCTATCGCGAGCAGTCCTGAACCTGTAGTTGTCTTTATCCATGTCTTTTTTATGGTAAGATCACAGCACACATCCTCTCTTGTACCTACTATCTGTTATCCCCAAACACTAGCTGAAGTGTCAGCGTTTTCCACCCTCTCAGCTGTGCACACAAGCACGCTGCTCATGCGATCACTTCAAGTCAAAATAGATTGTTACAGAAAGAACTTAATCTGTATTTACTGGCAACTCTGACTAACTTTGACTAAAACAGAATAGAAACAGAATATACAAGTAGCCTAGCCAGTAGTTCAAAGGAAGCTGGTTGCTATATGTTAGCCTCTCAAGCAAAGATACCAAGATTATGTCTCTGTATGATACTTCATGGAGTTTAATAACGCCTTCTAATTCCACTTCTAAAATCCAGATTGTTTCTCATTTCCTGTGCATCAGAACTACAGAAGAAGGGAAAGGGCCTTTGTTAGCCTTAAAGTGCTTCAATGCTACTGATGCTAACTGGGGTACCTATTTTTCTGGCAGGTGTCAGACTTTTTGAAGGCATTAACAATGGAATTCTGATGGGAACTGAGCAGTAGAAACCCAGGTTTAGATGATGACAATAGCTCCTCAAGACCCCGAGAGCTGTAAAAATAACAGGTCCTGTGCCCTAGCATAAAGCAGGTGGCTCATTTAGTTATATCATTTTCAAAAGGTGTTTTACACAGCAACTTCAAAGGTGTATCCTACTGCTGTTCCAGAGCAAAGAAGCAGGGAGGAATGGAAAGAAGAGTTCCCGCCTAGTAACCTGTATTATTAGCTGTAATCTTCTTTAGCTGCCCATTAGATAACAAATACTCTGCTACATATCAGCTTGCTGTTATATCGTGCCACTAGGCTGCAATGTGCTGAATATTTGATTTGATTTTCATATTTTGATGATGGCAGAAGCAAATTTAACTAGTCTGACTTAATTGGAAATTCATACACTTTCCCAGGCAAAGCTGTCAGACAGGTAGTATAGATGAAGCTCTTTAAGGATTTTCTGCCTGTAAAATTGAAAGAGGGAGGGGAAATCATAATTTTAGTAAGTTACATAATGTTATGATATAATAAAAAATGAACTGTCGTCGCCTCAGTCTTGTTATATTTTAATTCACAGTTGAAATGAGCCCAAACTGTCTCATTTATACCAATCAACCTCCTCCACTTCATTCCTCAGCTGAGTGGTTCAGGAAAACAAGACTCAAGTCTAACCGACGGCAGAGAAAAGGAAGCATATGTAAGCAAAAAGTAACCAAACTGATGTAGTTAAGTTACCCTCCAGCTCTGTGGAGCAAGTATCATCAAGCTCTTGCCTTCAGAGGACTATTTAGCATGCAGGACAGCAAGCTGGGAGCTACTTAAAAAAATTTATCTCCATCCAGAGTGATGCAGGATACCGCAGTTTGAGAAGCCTGTTCAAAGTCTTCTTGAGCCTCTGGTGGCCAACAGGATGTGCTTTCGGAATTTCAGAGCTGATGAGTTCATTAGAGACCCCTTCCATGTTGTATAGTGCCATCCTGATTCTCTCTTCTGACCTAAATATATCATTTACTGTTGACAGTGAAAGGCAATAGACATGTCTTAGTAGTGTTTTTCGGAAAGTAAAGAATGTCCATGTAGGATCAAACATCCATTTAATTTAGTATTCAGAAGTGGCTATTAGCAAAGTCAGAAAAGGGAGAGAATAAACAGCAATTCTTGCTAATACTAGAAATAAACTTTCCTACTATTTTTAGCTCAGGAACATCTTGGAACAGGAATGGCAAACCTGGCAGAGGGTCAATGACCACAATTCTTGTGGATTTCAGTTGTTTTCATTCTAAGTCATTCAGGAAAGGCATCCGATGATAGCAGTGGGAGATGATAATGTCAGTGTCATTTAACACTTGAAAAATATGGGTTTTTTAATACTATGTTCTGTGCATAAATCCAGAGCCTTCCCATTGTGTGAAATAACTGAAATTAAAGACAGAGAGATGATAAAATGAAACAAAATATGGCTTTGCTATGAAATTAAGAGATGAACAAAAAATTCTGAACTTAATCAGATGGGAAATGTTTTTATTCGGAGTCCACCTCAAAACTATTTTAAAAGACAATGAAAAAACATTACAACTGAAATAATAAACGTTCAGCAGTGTCCTAACTTTCATACTATCAAAGGTGTGGTATAAATAACATGAACAAAGGGAATGGACCATTAAGCAATAAAAGGTCTTTTGAATTTTTCAGATTGTGATGTTTAAGTAGCATTAAAAAAGAAAAATAAATCTCAAACACAACATTTTTCTTAAATGTGAAATAAGTTCTACTCATTTTTTTTTATGGCAAGCATTATTTTCAGTAATTCAAATCATTTTTACCAAAACTATGTACAAATCCACAGTCCTTTGTAGAAGTCTGCAAGGGATAATCAGTGACCATGGATAACATGAAATTTGAATATGGTTTCTAATAGGAAAGGACAAACCAAGCTGTTATAAAATAAACTGTGTTTTGCCTTGTGTTGGGAATGATTTGAAATGATTAATACCTCTTTAGAATAAACTATTCTTGTTATTTTTAACATAGTAGAATTGTGAGAACAATGAGATAAAAGTCTATTATGGAGAAGCATAAAAGGGTTATAGCAATTCAAAGGGACAGGGACCCAAAAGTGCTGTACCTAATAAAATGAGATTTCTCCCACACCTTCCCCTGACACCAGTAGGTGCCATAGAAAGTAGCCAAAAGGATATTTAAGGTGTCTTTCTAAACTTTAAACAAGTATATATATGTATATAAATAAATAGAAAAGAAAAGAGTCAGGTCAGAACTTTATTACAACACTGCTCAAACTTTTGTCACACAAGGTGGGGAATACCAGCAGTTAACCAAATTTAATTTCATTTGAACTTCATTTATTGATATTTCTGGTGAAGTCATTTTAGTATGTCTAATCTGATGGAAACCTTACAGGGGGGAAATAAGCAAGACGATCAAGTGCTGCAAAGCTTTATTGCCATTAGTGGTGACATCTCTCTATAATTACGTAACAGAATTCAAAAAACAGGGGGCCCCATACTGAACTGTTAATTGCCACTTTTTATTGTCTAACCAGTAAAAAGGGGGGGGAGGGGGAATCCTCCTTCAAAATAATGCACAGATTAAAGAAGCAATTAACTGAGTTTGTTGCATTTTTATCTGCAATAGAGTTTAAAATAATTGCATAATCTATCAGTTCAAGGCATTTTTTTACCAGTTTGGTATTTGTTTTGGACGTCCTGCATGGCTCTAATTCACTAAGTTCTGGAAATACATATATTACTAATTGTCCTTTTATTGAAGCGATTATAAATGGAAAGCAGAGATTTAGTGGGCAGTCCCTCAAATACCCCTCAGGAAAAGGTTCAAGGACGGAAGGAAAGAAGGAAGGGCACAGATCAGACTTACGGCTGTAAAGTCTCCTGGCTTTTCTACTCACAGTCAGTGCAAGATTCAATGCACTGAATGCATTTTTTTGTTTTAAAAGGTTTACTTCAGTTTACTTTTAGGTGAATAGAAAGAGGTTTAAGGAAAAATATCATGCACCGTTTGCAAATGAAAATGGGGGGAGGGGGAGGAGGTATCCATTACATCGCTGCTGAAAACATTGGAAATTGCTACAATACTTGTTATACATAACATTTTATTTGAAGCTATCTGGAACAAGCATTTCAAATGACAGATTTTCTAAATTTTGAGCTTTTCTTTAAAAATATTGTCTCTTTTTCTATTATGTTCTCAGTTCCTTTACTTCCACTGGGACAACAAAAGGGACCTGTAGGTGTGGGTTTGTTTTCTAATTAGCATAGAAAACGTAAGGAAAAATCCCCTGGAGTTGGCAGAGACAAAGCAGAATAAAGAAATTATAAGACGATTCCATTTAAATTCAGATAGAATCGTTAATAATTTTAAATAACTTGGTGCATTTTAACAAGAGTCCTAGTATTTTCCTTTCTCAGATATATTTTGCTTGAGGATGCCCTTATTGCTCTGTGTTACATAGGTGTTTGCAGCAGCTGAACAAAACCATTTAATTCCTTCTAATCTTTTTAATGCTGAAAACACTGAACTGGCCAAACAAAACCATTTAGTTCCTATTAATCTTTTTCATGTTAGAAGTCTGCATCGATACTTTCAATACCAGTTACAAAAATAAGTATACTATCTAAATTTATTGGCGGTTAATGTAACTTTCTCCCAGGCAAGTGTTTACGCCTGTGGTTCTTCTATAGCTCGGTGAGAGGGCCTGGAAGAAGATCAGCTGGGATCTCATCCCGTATAATTAATAGATGTCTGCAACAAGAGGGATGAATTTTTCTTGGAAGGTGTCTTTCTGTCCATGCTGGCTTCAGAGGGAACCTAGGTGACTAGGTTAGCCCAGAAGTCTTAGCCAGTCACTATTTTAATAGTTTTGGAAGGGATGAACTTAGCATTAATTGTATCTATGCATATCAAAAGAAAATGACAGCAGAGGGCATTTTCATTTAATCATGCAAATCAGATGAAAGATCCTTGGAAGGGCCAGCAAGACATCCTCTAGTCCACCTGCCTGCTCCAACTCCTGTACCACAACCCGTGCTGGTACAACGTGTCACGTACCCCCACGCAGTTACAGACTGGATGTATATTCACTCGTGCTGTAGGTGTTGTGAGTCCAGTGTCAGCTAGGTCTCTGGCTGGGCCTTATAATAACCTCTGTGCCTGGGCTTCGGCCAAGAATCCACAAAACACTTCAACAGGTCTCTCTCTCCATCTGGTGTGTTAGTTAACCTTTGTTCTATGACGGGCTGCTTCCACTGCTTAGCATTATCACAAGCCTGAGAATAAAAATGCTAGCAGTGAAAAGAGGCCAGGGACTGCCAAAGATGCGCTTAAGTTCCATAAAAACACGAGGAAGGACTCACAATAAAAGCTCTGTCAGTGCGATTTTATCATCACAATCTGTCACTGCTCCTGGTGTAAGATAATGTTGAGCTTTTGCGAAAACAGAACAACAAATCGAAAAGAAAAAGCAGTTTCATTTCCATCTGAAAAAAATTGTATTTTCTCACAAAACAAGCTTGGATGAACTTGAAATTCATTAGACTCTCACAGGAGCAGTTGATATTCCTGAAAAGTGAACACAGAAAGGAGAAGATGCTGCAGCATTTAACTCCCTCTTTAATTTGTCACAATGTTTGCAAATAATTTTCTATGCACACTGCATAGAGGCAAGCCAGATAAGGATGCATCACATCAGAGGCTTGCCTGTCTTCTCCCATATAATTATCTCTAATAGAATACTATACAGTATAATATATGAATAAATAATAAAAGATAATAAAAATATTATTTAGTTTATTATTTGAAAGAGATAATAACTAGTATATTTAAATACAAGTATAGAAAATAAATAATGATGTGTTGCAAATCACTGTGAGACTATGGCCCAATACAAGATGATATTATAAAAGAGATGTTTTACGTACGCAAGGGAATGAGACAGGAAACAAACTAATGGGTTTGGATGAAAGAAGAAATTCTGGTGGTAGCTAGAAACATAATAGCATATCTTTTGTGTTTTAACACTAAAAATTTTAGGAAAAAAACATTAATTTTAATAAAAACATGTTATGAAACACTGTGCCATATCTAGGCTGAAAAGAGCTGAAAATAAATGTTTACAGTGGTATTCAGAACACCTAATTTTAGGTAACTAAGTTCTAGATTAAGCAGCTAGTCATGCATACTGCATACAGCAAAGTAGAGAGACATAGTACTGCAGAGGAAAACCCTAACTTAGTTCTGCATTGCCATCTGTCTCTCCTCTCACTCTCTTTCTATTGAATATAATGGGAACATAAAGATTATGCTTCTAATTTCATCACTTCAGTAATTAAAATTATATGGAAGACAATAAATCTTTAAGGTTCAAAGTTGTCTCCAAAACAGCATTGAAAGGCTCTTTTCATTCTTCTGAGGAAGAGAAGATTGTTTCTTGTAAGATTTATTCTTATTAAAACAAATAATAATGTCTTTTCCGCTTGGCTCCATTCAAAGAGACAAATGCAGAATAAAACAAGTGAAAATTTTATAATAGCAGTGTAATTCATGGTTGTAATGACATATGGAAGCAGACTATTCAATGAAAAATGTAGCCTGCATATTCACAGAACAGAAAAGTTAAAATATTCTTATGAATGACACATGAAACTACAGCAGAGGATGAAAAGAGAGGTAAGTGGTTTAATACTGAAGTCCCAAAGACATATTTCTGAGGCCCAACAAAGAAGGATCAGACATCTACAGATATAAAGAAAACCTATTTTTTTTGTAAATACGATAAGCTCCTTAAGGTTTGGAGTGAGAGGAAATAAATACTAGATTGTATTTCAGTGCCAGAAAAAAATTCTAAATAGTAAGACATGTTCAGTGAAGACATATTGTGATATTGAAGTCCTTTGTTGTCCAGACAGGAAGTAAGGGATCTCAGCATTGTATATGGTATCGGTGGATATGCAATTGCATAGGTAGTACCGTGGAGCTAAGGAAACAAGTGAGAAGGGAGCATGGGCAAGGACATCTCATATCATTTCTACTCAAGAGTTTTTACTATTCTTTTCTGGTCATTTCTTAACTGTAAAATGTCAATGTTTTCTTCTGCACTCGTTGGTATAGGCAAGAGGTAGTATATGACAGTGAAGTGGTTTTAAATCTAATTTCCTCTTGACTCTAGAGGGCTTGGTACTTAATATAGTAAGAACAATTCAGATACAGACTTCTAATATTTTGCATGTAATGTATGACTGTTTAGTATTATTGAAGTTCAAGGAGTTCATCACCACTTGCTTAACTTGTTAAACAAATTAAAAGATTAAATTAGATCTTATACTAAACTCTTAAGTACTTGATTGCTTTTCTAAAACACTGTGTATCTAGTAGCTTCCTCTGAGGTCACCTGACGCTTCTCAGTTCTCAGCACATAAACCTCTTGACCCGGTTTCTGTCCTACTCTTACTATCATTTGCAAGGAAAAAAGGATTACTGTTTCAATTATTTGTCTTTCTGTACAGTACCTACAGTACCTTACTAAGGAAAGAAACAACAGCAATGACAACAACAAAACCTAACTATCTTTACATGCACTCTGACTGAAAAAAGAATTTATACCCCCTTCCTCCCAACCCCAGTTTCTTCTGCTGTCCTTCAGATTTGAGAGAATTGTTTTACTAGCTGGGTACTAACAGAAGTTTACCTACTATTGAATTTGGCAACTGCCTTCTCCTACCTACCACCTTCTTCTACCTACCACCTCTCCTGCGAAGACAGGCTGGGAGAGTTGGGGTTGTTCAGTCTGGGGAGACCTTTCCAGTGCCTAGAAGGGAACCTACAAGAAAGCTGGAGAGGGACTTCTTACAAGGGCATGTAGAGACAGGACAAGGGGCAAAGGCTTTAAACTGAAAGAGGGCAGATTTAGAGTAGATGTAAGGAAGAAGTTCTTCCCTGTGAGGGCGGTGAGGCACTGGGGCAGGCTGCCCAGCGAGGCTGTGGATGCCCATCCCTGGCAGTGTTCCAGGCCAGGCTGGATGGGGCTTGGAGCAACCTGGTCTCGTGGAAGGTGTCCCTGCCCACGGCAGGGGGAGTTGGAACTAGGTGATCTTTGAAGGTCCCTTCCAACCCAAACCATTCCATGATTCTGCGATTCTCTGGTTTGGCTCAAAACATTCATGTCTCATCATTGAGGCCTCACAGGCATTTTAAGACTCTTGAGTTATTTTCTTTCCTGAATAGATTAAATCTTGTGTAGCTCTTTAAGCTCAGTTTGACAAGAATCAAAACAAATTTCATGAATGAGCTTCATTTTTCATATCAACCCAGAAATTTTGGCTTGGGGATGTATAGAAAGCTGAAGGAGGAGATTCTCCTTGGGTATATTGTTCTGCATTGCACAGAATGAACTCCAGTATCTCAAAAGCATTATGCAGTTCTCCACATATATGCTAAAACCATAGCTTTTTTCATCACTGTTGAAATATACATATGCAAGATTTCATATCATTTTTTTGTATCCGGTTCCATTTCTTGTCTTTTTAATTTATAAAAACAGCAGTTGACCAATATAACATTAAACAGGAATTCACTTTATGAACATACTTTTATAAACAGATGTGCTTCATGTCGTACCCTAAAAAGCAATAGGATTAGTGCTTATCAGGCTCTGAGGACAGCGTATTCCAGAGATAAGTGCCTTTCAATACATATGGCCTCCACAAGACATTCTGATTTTGATATAATCATCGTAATTTTCCATCTTGTTCTGCACATATACAGTCATTTACTGTTGTGCAGGGATAAAATTCTTATTTTTGAGGTAATTTTGAAGCATTTTATGCGTTTGGTTGGCAGAAGAATAGTTCACTAGATGTCAAGGAATGGAGAATTAAATTAAAAAGTATTAAACATTTCCCTTAGTCTCAGTCATTGTGGCAATAAGACTTACTTTTCCAGACTTTGCGCTTGATTCTAGGAAGTATGAGAATATTTCATATCTAGAATTCACTGCATGAAGTTCCCTCAGCACACTGAAAACTTTCATAAACAAAATGAAACCAACAGAATGAGAAACAACCAGGTGTTTTCCCATTGCATTTTATGTCTTATAGAAGAAATCACTCCAGTCTTCCTCCTTTTCATCTGAACTATTCATTTGTTCTCAGGAAATGTCATCCCAGCTTTATTTAGCTTTCCGCAGTTTGTATTAGTGATGAAAGAAGCTGATCAGAATATATCATTAGCACAGCAACAGAATGACCTGTTTACTTACAGAGTAAAGTTTTCCTTCAGAGAAGCCTGCGGCTCATCTGGGGTTTAATGACATAAACAGAAATGGAACGAAGGTAAACACCAAATTTTATAAAATGCATACAGAAAGCTTGTATTTGCTAAGACAGGGAAGGCTGGAGGGGAGCTGTGCTCACTGCTGTGAGTTAGTTAATTTACCATGAATGCTTCAGGATTTACTAAAACGTTGTGTTAGTTACTGGTTTTATCTTGCTTACTTGTCTAACTGGGTTTTTTGCCTTTTAGTGGGCAAGCTCCTCGGGGCAGGGCTTTGTGCTCTCTGTATCTATCTTTCTGCAGTGCTTAGCAGAATGAGTTTCCAAGAATTCTGAGCCTCCACACCATGATTGCTGTTATAAATAATCAATCGAGGCAAGTTTCTCAGAAGAACACACAGCACTGATTTACAAACACCACCCCCCTCTTCTCCTGGAGGGAAGAGAGGAGACTAAAAGCTGATACGGAATAAAGAAATCCGAGGACTGGTTGGATTTGGCACTCCTGCTCCCCTTCAGGGACGAGAACAGTTGAAGGTTATGTTTATAGCTTCCTGGGAAGGTCCTGTGACTAAGCGCTGGTTGCCCTCCCTGTGCAGCAGTTTTCTCCATGACAGCGGAGTAGTAAACCTGTCTTTTCACATCTCTGTTTTGGCCGAGTAGACAATGGGATGTGAACGCTCTAAGTCAGTCTGTGAATTACTTAGCAGCACTGTAAACAGTAAATATGTAAAAAAATAAATTAAAAGATGTGTCATATCACATTGTCCTGAAATTTCAGGGGCAGCAGACTTGCAATATGCATTTTTTTTTACATTTTCTTTTGGAAAAAATATTAGTACATAAAGATGTTTGATACTTTCTCCCCAGTCATTGGAATACCATACAGAAATTTCAGAACTTTGTTACTTTTAGATTGTTCCAATTCTTGTATGATCTTAGGAAGAAAAGGGTAGGAAGTCTTTTCTGTGTTTTATATCCCACTCCTCAAAAGCTTGGAAATGACAGTGGGAGCTTGGTTTGTGATTTTTAAAATAACTGTGAAAAGGAGAAAAACTGGAAACAGTGTTGAGCCCAGGCACTAAGTCTCCTTTAGCAAATTGCATTAAGAAAAAGAGTTGGGCACCAGGGAGTTTGCAGAAAGGATTTCCTTCCTCAGATAAGTTTTCCCAGTTTCCTTACTGTTGCGTTCCCCTCTGTTATGATGACTATTTTATTTGTAAAGAAAAAGTACCCAGTACTTCTAAAGTCTGAAATAGGCTTTTTCATTTAATAGGAGATTGTAAAACTAATTAACAATTAATGAAATAATCTCCGCTGTACAGCAAATGCAGTATATCTGTCCTGGTTTCGGCTGGGATAGAGTTAATTGTCTTCCTAGTAGCTGGTACAGTGCTGTGTTTTCAGTGCG
>JAVKLA010000008.1:661506-737065 GCA_034782735.1 Sagittarius serpentarius
AAAAGATTGGAAGACACAAGACAAGTGATGCACAGCACAATTGCTCACCACTCACTGACTGATGCCCGAGCCGTGCTCCTCCCCCTGCCTAAGCTAGGCATGATGTCCCATGGTATGGAATACCCCTTTGGCCAGTTTGGGTCAGCTGTCCCAGCTGTGCCCCCTCCCAACTTTCCTGTGTCCCACCAGCCTTCGTGCTGGCTGGGCACGAGAAGCTGAAAAGTCCTTGACTGAGTCTAAACACGACTGAGCAACAGCTGAAACCATCAGGGTGTTATCGACATTCTTCTCATACTAAACCCAAACCACAGCACTGTACTCGCTACTAGGAAGACAACTCTGTCCCAGCCGAAACCAGGACAATAATATTAATAAGGTCAGAATCACACACTCTTTAACTTCAACATAATGGAACATCTTTTCATTGCAAGTATCTCTGGCTGCTGTATGTTGTGTTGCATCTTATCCATCAAATGCAAAAGACAAAAAAAGTGGTGTGTTTGACCAACCTGAAAGTCCACTGTTTTACATGTAAACTTGAAGTTTGTACTCATCCAGTTGGATGTGCACATTGGCTGATACAATAATTATGAATTAGAGGAACTCATCCAGAAAAGATTCTGAGCCAAGGACATCTACATCTTACCTCTTTTATACTTCTTACATAATAGGAGATGAACCATATTTCGCAAACACATACTTCTTTTCATTGGCTGTAACAAGAAGCCTAGAATGACCTGTGTATCTATTGATAGTTTACAGTGACAGAAGAATTTTATTTTAGGATGTAGTCTGGCAGCATTAGTCATTAAACTTTTGCTGGTATTCACTCAAGCTACTTTTCGCCCTATTAAATAAGCAAATAATGTGTTTGCCTAGTCCTAGAATTTTGATCAATATCAATTTGCTGAGATTTCCTGGTTAAATTTAATTTCTGTTTTCTTAGTTTTGTTATAGCATCATATCAGTGTCTCCTGTTTTTTCTAAAGAATAAATTATTTACTTTGTTTTTCTTTAGTTGTATTATGTTATATACTCATCAGAGCTTCTGTTGCTATATGTTTCAAGTTTCAAAGCATATCAGATCTTCTTCTGCTTTCATTTTCATTGGAGGACTTTCCTTATATTTGACTTATTTAGGATAACACTTCATTAGGACAATGCTTCAAGATAATTATACGAGTTGGAAATTCTAGAGATGCTATTTCCTCCAGAGGTACTGCTGCACAAGTCAGTTTGTAGACTCATATGTGAAATTCTTGGGTTTCCTTGGTCTTTTTTACTGGGTACTTTAATGGCTCCTGGATTCCATAATCCATCCAAGCACAATATTCTTTTATGGCTGCTTTCTCTTTTTCTTCTCTTAGAGATTGCATATGAAACGAAACAAACTGCTTCTCACCTGTTTCTGAGCATTTACCTATTGACAGATTGGCATCATACCCTATTTATAGTTTCAGCAAATTAATTTAACACATCCTGTACTGTGAAGTTAACTATTCCTTTTAACTATTATTTTCAGTTAACTAGGTTTCACACACCAAGGTGAGCAAAGAAATCTCAGCCCTTAAATTTAAACAGACAATAATGACTTAAGATAACACACAAAAATAATATCAAAGTGTGATGACACGATGAAAGTTATTACATCAGATGAAGTTCCTATGGAAATATATATTTTAAATATTTTAAAACCAATACCCAGATCTTCTGGTTGTACAGGGTTACATGAAGTAATCTGCTGATTATGTCACTGCTGAAACAGTGGAAACAAAGAAAGAAAGAAAAGGCTTAAGTGAGGAAATACACGAACAGGTAATTTTCTTGCTGTTTCTTAGAAGCCCCAGCTTAGGCTAACTGGTCTGCGACTTGGATGTCTCATTATTCAGCAAACGTGCGGATCTCAGTCATCTTGTGCTAGACCACACACCCCATTGATGTAGCTTCTTTGGGAAACATCAGTGCTTTTGGAAACATTAGTATTCCAATTCTGTAATGTCTTTCCTGGTCTGAATTCTAGTTTCACTTATGTCCCAAAGTTATAGGGTATCAACAAGGCTTTTTTTCTTAAGATGCCTAGATAATTATAATACCAGAGCCTTAGCTGATTTACAGTTCTACTACGTCAACTGACGAGCAAATCCATACTTTCTGATGTTTTACATTAATGAAAGTCAATGGGTGTCCTAGGGTGCACAGAAACAGTTGGGATATTTAGAAAGCAATTTCCACATGGTTCTCCTCTTCTCCATGGAGCATTCAACAGAATTTCCTTAAAGAATACATTTGGAAAAGAGAACATTGCACTGCCAGGGTTGCAAAAATTGCTAGCTTTCACAAAACTCTAGAAATCATAATATTTTCCACTTAAAATTGATTTGGATAACATATCAGTCATAGTGAGAGACTGGTTTTCTTTTCCCATCTCTATTTTCCCCTACACATATATTTTCCACCAAACCGTAATACAGAAATACAGTCAAATGCTTACTTACTGGATAGACATTATTAGTTCCAACACTATACATTTTTCCTGTATTTTTTATTTCTCAAAGTTGTAGATTATTTCAGAAGGAAAAATATCAACAAATTCCATGACTAAACATTTTTAGAGCTCCTTCTGGGCTTGAAGAGCACAGGCTGCTGTCCCAGTTTCCCCTTCAGTGTGCCTCAAGCCTGTGTGAGGTAAGATGTCACCAAATATGCAAGTACGGAGGAGGGAAGATCTCCTACCTTACCTCCTTCTTAAATCCCCACAAGTCTTATATAGGCTCTGGTCATTGTATATCATTTAATTAAAATTAATATGAAAAATACACGCTTTTGTAAAAATTGAAAAATAGCAAAAGTTAGAGAATAGGAAGAAATTGCTATATTATTGTCAGACAAACATATTAGCAGAAGATTCACTACAAGAACAGTGTGTCCTATTGTCATTGTCCTTGTCCTTGTAGAACTTGGGTATTTTTTTATTTTTTTAGTTCATGATCTTGAATGGCTTTTCCTTCACTTTGTACAAAACAATGATGT
Source organism: Sagittarius serpentarius (assembly GCA_034782735.1). Classification (NCBI taxonomy): domain Eukaryota; kingdom Metazoa; phylum Chordata; class Aves; order Accipitriformes; family Sagittariidae; genus Sagittarius; species Sagittarius serpentarius. The sequence continues at coordinate 664,537 of JAVKLA010000008.1, forward strand.
AGCAAAAAGTACTTGTGCAAATTCTTTGCTGACATGGTAATAGGCTCTGATTGCATTCATGACCTCAAGAAGTCACTGTTCCATAAATGTCCCTGAATTTTTAACAACTTTGTTTTCTTTTCCTACTGTAATAATGTTTTTTTCAATGGCTGTTTATTAAAGTACTTTTCTGAATACGTATATACAAGTAGAGTGCTTGCTTTCACGGCTTTCAAGTGTTCTGCTGTTTGTATTTTCCTGAGCTTCTGCAACACTCTATGAAGATATCCTTGATTTTTTGTTGTTTCCCTGAGTGTCTCGTATTGTAACTCACTGAGTGCTGCAGAAGCCAAGGACTACTCTGGTTTACTGTGGAGCTGAATCTAGAGTGCAATTGCATTTCAGCAAGTCATATGAAATGTCTCACACACTGACTATATGCATGCCCAGACTTAGAGTGTGACACATGAAAATCACAAGGGTCACAGATGTTTCCTAAGGTCATAAGAAATGTGCAGAATATCTGATACTTATAAAAGAAAGCCAGAGAAGAAAAAGAGCAACAGAGAAAGCTCTAGATCCTAATCATCCACGCTGTTTAATGGTTAATTGTCTCCTCAGCTCTGCCTTTGGACTCCTGCAAATACTTAAATCTGCCATAAGGGCTAAATAAGCTCTGGGCAGCATGGATGTGAGCCAGCTGGCGTGGTTTGGTCTTGACCTTTTACTTAGCAGAACAGAGGCTATCTTTTGTAATATTGGCATTGTTTATATTGTCGTCGGGCTTGCTCTCTTGCTTAACAGTCTTTTTAGACAGCGAATGAATGAATGAAGAAAAAGGATGAATCTGCAAAACTACAGGCAATAGGACTGTTTTATACAAAGCACGAGGAAAGTTGTGTGAGACACTATTCCCACTCACAGTCCACGCTTCAGCCTTGATTTAGAAAGGCCCTCAGGTACATGCCTAACTGGAATCCCTCTGAAGCCAATATATTTACATGCGCGTAATGTCAGTGGCTGTTATTTGGCAAAGTGTCTTTTCGGTGCATCAGAAAGAGGTATGCTCGGAGGAAACGGAGCAGTATCTACAGAAACATTACCAGTCCCGGCTGTCTCAGACCGACAACAGCAACACAGCCAGGAAGGCATTTGTGGGTGGCACATGTTGTCTCCTGAGGGTTACTGCTTAGAGAGCCAACGTCCCTGTTTTCCCCCAGAGGCTGGGGTGTGTGTCTGAGCGGTATCTCCCCCGAGCAACTCATGGCGTGGCAAAATCGCACCCCCGATCGTGTGCTCCGGACCTTAGTGCTGCGTACGGAGGCGGACACAGCAGCACTGTTCCTTTCTCACCGCGCCTCACGGAGCTCACGCTTTGTCAGGCCTGACGTGCTGCAGCCTCCGTGTCCCCCTCAGTAAATCCCTGCCTCAAAAGCTAGATTTTTCCTAAAGCGTTTTACTTCAGGGGTGCTCTAATTGGGCCGCTTACATTTTGTATCTGATGTTTAAACCACCTTAAACCTGTTAAAGTTCCAGTTAGAGACCTGAATTTTACCACATCTTCCTACTTGCCTGGACCTTTTCTCAGACATGGCTGTGCGAGTACTTGCTAACGGCAGCGGGGCTTCCTGCGACTTTGTATTCCTTCACACTTCGTTATATAAACTGCCCTTAGTAAGAACAGGAGGAAATTACATCTGGTGATCTCTGTAATGGCATTAGTGAGGGGTTAAGTTGGCATTGTGATTTTCGCTGGGGACCTGGTGAAGCCAGCACAGAAGAGAGTCCTGTTGTTTAGCGCTGCTTTGAATGTCGTTGCTGAAGAATTAAGGCGAAGCCTTTCCTTCCCACCTCATTTGGTTTTGCTGTGGGAGGAGTAGGGACATTTATTGTGATCCATGGAGGTTACCGCTCTAGAAAGCTACAAAAGAGCATTTCATCAGAGAAAACAAAGATACTCGTAGAAGCAACAGTGAAATTAGCTAACCTTTTAATCTATTTATCAAAGGGCTTGCAGTTCCATTTCAAGGTAGGTGAAGGAATACTTAATGAACCCAGAAAATGAATCTACCTCCGCAGAACTGAGATAACTGAAAAAGGAGAAAGAAATCAGTGCAAAACTGTTAGCACCTGCCAACTCTTATTAAGAGATTAGAGTGCTTAAAAAGACAGAGAGCAGCTCAATATTTCCTTTTAAGTTTCTCTTGGCTGATTTCTCATGCGTGCTGCTGTGCACCGCAGTGAAACAAACAGGTCACATTTCAGCTCCTCAGAGCTGCAAAAGCACTTTATGGCATAAATAGCAAGTAGCTTCTCTTCAGACTTTATAAGATTTCTTTAAGCAATCTATCTGTGCCCAAATGATTGACACTTACGAAACTGAGCAAGGCTAAATTGGCCAGAAACTTACTTTCCCAATGTGACAGTAGAGTTACTTTACACATGAATGTCAAGTGATTTAGGAATTGTTACACTGCAATATCCTACAATTTCAACAAGTTTCCTCTTCAATCAGTGAAAAATATGGTTTGCGAATAGGCTTGTCGTGAAGCAGTGATGAACGCAGCACTGCTAGGGAGTGGAGCTGACAGGAGCACAGACACATGCTTTAGAAGGGACAGAGCTATTTCTGACGGAAATGGGTGGCCCCCTCCACCTGCAGAGGAAAAGCCAGAGGTCTGCAGCTGCCGGGTTGTGGGCCACATGCCACCTGCGAGGGGACACTCAGGTGGCCTGTTGCAGTTGTTGCTTCATCACCCTTCAGCTTAATCAGAAGCTAGACCAAACAGCATTCCGGGGATATGCAACTCGGGGAAAACTGCCGGATTACCAAAAGAAAGGGGTTAGTGCTCTCAGCTGTCTGGGGGCATGCGATTTATCCGTGGTGGGCAGCAGAGAGGGGCTTAAGGGGAGTGAAGCCACCAAATAACAGAGAAGTGGGGTCTGCAGCCCTCTGATAGCCCCCACAGCTGGGGTGGGCCCGGGCAATCCTGCAAGGCTGTCATCCTCAGATGGGCAGGGAGATATGAACCTTTTCTTCCCCGAATTTCTGCTCCTTGCCAGAAGCCAGGCACCCAGAGCACCTCCAGGCTCCTGCTGCCTGGGATGACATGACCAGTCCTAACTTTTGTCACATTTGGCCCATTTAGAAAATAAATAGCTGCTGAACCCAGGTGAATAGTGATATCCCAGAACAGCTCCTCCCTCTGCTTCCTGGTATTTTTATAGAGTTTAGTTTTTTTTAACTCTAAAACTACGTGAGTTGTTCAGTTTTAATTGAAAGCACAGATAATAAATACAGAATATGCAAGACTCTGACTGACCAGCTGTCACGTCCAGGTATAAAATGCACAGAAAACGAACTCGGGGAAAAAAAAAAGGCTGCAATGCAAACAGAAGAACTCTGCAGAGAAATAATAATACATTAAAAAACATAAATGTTTTGAAGCATCCTACCAGTACTGGGAGTTGAAAGTAATCCATTGTGGTCAAATTAAGAAACCAATGTGAAAACAGATTTGGTATAGATGGCATATATGACACAGATTAACTTCAGTTTGTTTCCCCAGTTCCTGTTCTATACTTTCAGGCTGTACTACAAAAGAAGATTTAACTCTCAGCTTTCTCACTGATCCTTTAGGGCTGAGATAAGCCAAAGTACAGGCCACTTCAGGAGAAAAAGTGAACGTGACCTTCTTCAGAACGGAGACAGCACAAGGGACAAAACATTAACTAACTGCCTAAGTCTCCTGAATGGATTTACACAAATGTCCCTTTGTACACTCTCAAAAACAATTTGAATATATTGCATAACGGTACTGCACATTCCTTGTAGGAACGTAAAAGCTCCTCTACAAACATGAGAATCAGCCCCCTTTAGTTCAGGCCTAGTTCAATGAGAAGATATCGATCAGCAGCCGGACGTGTGTTGCGATCCCGTAATTGGATAATGGCCAGAATACAATGTGGTTCTCAAAGCTCAACAATAATACCTTATTTATTTCCTGGCATGTCTCATTCTTTATTTTAAGCAAACCCATATTTTAACACAAGAATAATTTACAATTAAGCATTAATTTAACATACATTATTGATCTAAGCTCCAAAAGGATTTAGTGAATTTCTCTAAATTTGCTTTCAATCACCTTGTGCTCATTTGAATTAATTACATTGTGTGCCCTCAGCACTTTTGTCTTTAATTAGAATACAGCAGAGAAAGATTCTGCTTTAAAATCTTGCCTTATCTCATATATGCTTATTTATGGAAAAGCGGTTGTGAGCGCACATGGAGGAGTTCAGTCACTGTGAATGAAGTAGAAATAGGCCTCTTCTTTGTGTGTATATGTATTACTTTAAGGGATTAATATTAGGCTCCCATATTTACATTTGTTAACCTTTTAGTCCCTACTACTTTTTATATATTCGTCAAAATTTTTCATGTCTCCCTGTGGATGATGAGGGTTACCCGATGTTGACAGCGCCTTTGAGAACTGTGAATTTAGAAGTATAAAATATCTATACTGAGCTGTAGTGTGCTGCAAATTATTAATATTAAACAATTATTATTAATTTCTGTGATGGAATTATCCTTTAAAATAACAGCATGATACAACTCATGATTGTCAGTAACAAACTCTTTATCCTTGCTTGTCTTTTGCCGCTGCTGGTTTCTCTGCTCTTTAGAAACTTTCCCAACTTGAAAATTTTCCTTCATCTTTTCTACAGAAACAGAGGAGCAACAACTTTTGGAAAAGACCATATAAGTCTAGCACATCTTGTGCCAGTTGCCATACCTTACAATTTCTATCAAAATTCACAAAATGTAATGCATTATTTGAATTCTAAAATTATACTGGCATAAGATTAATCAAATCCTCTGACTAGATAAGAATCTCCTCTTTTGTTCAAAAGCAGTCTATTTGTAGGTTACAGAAGAGTTTACTGAATTTGTTCAAATTTGCTTTCCATCGCTTCAAACTTTTTCAGCAATTACCTTATATGAATTCAGCCTTATATGAATAACCTTATATGAATTTTCAGGAAGAAAAATTATAATTTTTTTTTAAATATCTGAAAAACCTGAGAAAAAAAACAATAGATCAGACTAAATGTTTATCAACCCTCAAACACTTTCTCTGAGTGTGACTGCTAACCGATACATAGGAAAGAGTAAACATCGAGTGACAGCGTCTCTGAAGTTTAGGGGGTCTGATAGCAACCTGACAGTATCTAGAGAGAGGTTGGTGAGAAGACTGGTCCAGGCTCTTCACAGCAAGAAGATACCAGACACAACTTAAAACACACGAGGTTCCAAAAGGTTATCAGAAAATACTTTTTCCCCCATGAGGATGAGCAGCAGTGGGACAGGGGGGTTGTGCAGGCTCCGTCCATGGGGGGTTTCACGCCAAAGCCCAGAGCAAGCCGCCCTGATCTCGCAGGCGGCCCTGCTTTGGGCAGAGGGGTGCTCCAGAGATCTCCTGAGGCCCTTTCCCACCTGGATTATCTGGTGATCCTATCCCATGGTTCTCTGGACATGCTTCAACCTCACCAACTATATGATAATATAGTCTTTAGTGACCATTTCTTCAGTGAAAGCATCTTTTCATTCAGTAGCTGCCTTATACTTTTTGCTTGCAAAAACTGTTGTTGAAACCAGATCCTCAGTTTGATTCTTTGCTTTGTGAAGATGGATCCTGAATACATTGGCTTATAAAACTACATGATAATGAATCTAGCTTTGTGATTTTGTCATCTCAGTCCTGGGTTTTCGAGTGTTTGGAATAGGTAATGTTAAAACATGACCTAGCATATACTTAAAACCACAGCACTCCATGACAGCACTGTCTTTTGTAGGCCAAAGAAAAAACAATCAATCAATCAATTAGTCATGTCAGTGATTTGTTCTGTGGTCCAGTAAAACAAGAGATTAAATAAGGTCTGTATAACCTTCAAGAAGTGTAAACCAATTTAAAATTAGCAAAAAGTTGATGAATACAGGTAAAGCAATTAATCATAATGCAAAGCAATTAATCATAGGTATCAAAGTATATAAAAATAAAAGCATTGTTCTTGGTTTTCTTTAACATTTCCTAACAATTTTTCTTATATGATTAGTTCCTATCTCTCCTTCTTCATCTTTGCTTATAGACTATTTCATCATGAATAAGAACAGGACGAATGAATGAATTTCCCAATAAAATAATGAGACGTGTTCATCATTGCATTGAAATTCGTGCTTGTCTTTGCCCGTCCTTCAGGAGAAAAAAAAAAAAATAATCAACTGTCTTCATTATAGGATTTGTCAGCATGATAGAGCTAATATTAATGCATTTTAAATTGAAAATAAATAGCAGAGTTGACATTTATATACAATGCTAGAATGTGACAGGATACTGTATGCTGTGACGTGTGTCATTGCCTGATGCAGACTGAACACATTATCCCCAGCATTCTTTTTGTGCATAAATCTGTGTAATTATTTAATCTTTAATTTTAAACAACTGCCACTTTGGTCTAGCTCCAGCATTTCATTGTACAGGAGTAAGATGGACAGTAGAATTATTTCTACATCTCACAAAGAGGACTTCCTGATGGGGGAAATTATATAGCAAATTTTGACAAGAAATTACTTTGCACAGTTTGTCCCAAAGTCCTTGGCCTGTCTTTTAACAGGTCATATTCAATTCAAAAACAGAATTCGCTGCCAAAATAGTTGTTCCTGATTTTGTGGCTACAGCACTTTTTGGAATTAGAGTTTACCAGTAATATTGGTACTGGCCAAATTCTAACATGCTTTTGAGCTATTTAGCAGAAGGTTATATTTACAGACAAAAAGTATGCATCCACTTCTCTCCCTTGTGTCCAGATCTAAATCCACAGAACACAAAGTTTACTTGCTTGTACTGATGCATGCTCTTTAACAAAACAATCATATTTAAAAAAAAAAAAAATCACAATGGCTAATTTTCCCTATCATAAGCTTCTTTTTGTAGGGAGAATGCCACATTTCCAAAAAACAGACATCTCATTGCATTCTGTGATTCATTCACTCCATGATCTGTGGATGTTAGGCAAGACTCCCCAGTAAAATCGATGTTAATAAACTTTCTTTACTTATTTGGGTCTATTTCCTGTCTTTAGAATTAGTAGCAGTTTATCAGTAGAATGTGAATTACTTATATCCCCTAATATAGGAGTTTAGAGTGGGGGAGGATAATCTCTCTAACTCTCTGCATCCCTAGGGTAGATAGGCAGGCTCTTCCAGCAAGTGAGTCGTAGTAGGAGTCAGTGTGTCTCCACTGATTATACAGAAACCACAGAAAAAGATGACCCTGGCACCTGAAGTGCCCAGTCAGTAATGCTTCATTAACATTTAAACAGATAAAATCTTCATCCGTGCAATACAAGTACAGCCTTGCTTGGGCTAAAAGTAAGATGTCTTTTTAGAAACTGAAGGCATGAATTCCAGCTACACTTCTTTTTCCCACAGCTAAACCACAGCCTAGGATATTTGGTGCTGATAGGTGTTTGAGACAGCGACCTTTCACAAAGCGTATCAAGAGAGATTAATGAAAAAATAATTTAATCATAGTTGACAAAACAGACCCAAAATGAGAGAGTAAAAAATTGTGTGGAGACTTAAATAACTAAAGCTTTAAATTATCATACCAAAAAGAGCAAAGTCTGTTTTGTTGTTCTTTATTTCTCGTTGGAGGTGGGAAAGTATATCTGTACATTTTGAAGTTATGCCAGTGAGGAATTGAACGTAGCTGCAGGGAAAGAGACAGAGGTCATCGCATATGCTGCTCTATTCCTTAGCCATTTCTTTCTTCTTCTCTCTTGTGTATCCCTGTGTTTAATTCTGTTAACAGAACATACCTATTAAGAAAAAAAAAAAACTAAAAATTAACTCCTGGTCTTGACAACTACATGTTTGGATTCAGTTTGTGAAAGATCCTTCACAAACCATCCCCTACAGGATTTGCAAATCCTAGTTATTATTCAGTTTGCAATAGCTCATACAAACTCTTGGCATCAGACACTGTCCTACTGACACAGAAAACAGTGGTCAGAACAGCGGGGTTAACAAGTTTTCTTCCTGAAGTGTATGCAGGGATCCTTAACGTACGCCCAGAGAGCTGAGCTGCTGCACTGGCGGCAGGCTTCAGAACTTTCCATCTCCTATTTCATACGGCGCTGAGCGGCAAAGGTAGGGTGTTTCAGTGTTCACATCAGGCAGAAAGCCATATGGAAAGACGTATGGAGTCTTTAACTTTGACTGACCCTCTGACCAGGTCCTACAGCCCACCTTTCTCTTGCAGACTTGGAGTCTCCCACAGAACACACGCTCATCTCTTCAAGCTGGTTTGAACCACGACTCCTTCCCTCCACTCTGCTTGTGTGCTGAGCTTTCTTTTCTGAGCTTTTTTTTTTCAAAATCACATGGATCTTCTGGCCCTGTATCATCCTTCGATATTCCAAGCCAAAGTTTCCCACAGACAGGATCTTCATGAAGGCTGATTAATGCAAAATCTGTTTCCTTAAATATTGTTCCTGCTGGCCCAGAGAGCATGGAGATACAACAAGGGACAGAATTGCTCTATGAAAGGCATGAGAAAATAGTGCATAAATGCCTTTAATCCAGACGACACAGGAGTGGCAGGGAAGAGTGTAGTTCCCATTCTGGTAACCTCCAAGAGAATGGTTTACTGAGAAATCTTCTCAAAATAGATAATCACAATTCTCAGAAACGAAGCTGAGCTGCACAACTCTGTTCACAGTCAACTCCGATCACAACACAGTGTAACACCCCAAAGCATTGCACAGTGTGGCTGCATATGATGGAGCTGCTTGTTTATTTGAAGGGTAAAAGTCCTGGAAACAAATATAGTGGAAAGAATTTTTATTTAGCATCACAAGGGCAGTTTTTTAATACAGCATCGAGACCAGAGCAAGAGCAACAAAATAGGTATGTTCATGAACAGCAGAACCATTGAAGCTTAGCTTCATGTCTTGGGTTAAACTCCTGGATGGTATCTTTGATGTTTAGTAAGGATTAAGTTTGTATTTTGACCTTTCTCTCTGTTGTATTTCTTTACTGTATTCAGTCATTTAATTTTACAAACTTGTGGGAATTCAGTATCTCTGGTGCTTCTGCCTTTTTTAACCAGATTTTAACTACATAAAGGCTGCTTTCTATCTAAGAAAGCAGGAATCATCGATTCAATTGCAGTTAATGAGGTCTATGGTGTTTTAACACCCATGAAGACTAGCTGACTGAAAACAGATTTAATTTTTAAAACTTCAGTTCTAGACTTGTCAGTAGTCTTCAGTGTTGGATTTTGCCTGTCGCAATTGATTCCTAAGTAGTGTGACTGGGCCCTGATCCTTTCCGGGAATTGTGGCCCCCAGACAAGGTTGTGAACAAACAGTAATTAAACAGGAGTGCATTTAGTGCCAGTGAACAAGCAAAAAAAATGAAAACAAAATATGTGGTAAAAAAAAAAATTCAGCTCACACAGCATGGTTGGGAAATAATTTAGTACAAATAAGTCATTAAGAAGGGAGAAAGTAGACAGGGGAGATTTGCTGAGTTTCCAAGCAGCTTGTTATCATTCATGAGAGTGGATCTTCAGGAATTATCATGTCACACAGATAGTTCATAGCCTAGATGAAGGATTCTGTATGTCAATCAGTGGAACTGTAATCACCCAAAAAGATGTCTGAGACTGGTTTCTGAGATTAACCAACTCTGAAGGAATGTAGAACTTTAAAGGCAAAGGAGCACAGGAGCTTAATGTATTATTTCCTCATTCTGCTAAAGAGGAGAACTTTTTAAGAAGATACACAGGCTTGCCATTGTAAAGATTGTTATTAGTAAGGGTGAGATTCCCAGCATGAAGAAGAGCAGCTGATGGCAGAAAAAAAGGATTTGGTTCTGTGCTCTTTTCTGATTCTGTATTCCACAAAATACCACTGTATACAACACAAGTTGACAGACTATGCTGCCAGTGCTGACTTTCCAAGATGTCTTTGATATTCATAAAGACAGCATCTTTATTAAAAAAAAAAAGTATAAAACCTGTCAATATGAGGAAAAAATACAGCTTCATAAAAGGATAATTAACTAGGTCACAGGCTAGCAAAGATCTGCAGTTATTACATTGAGTGCATTTAGGAAAGAGGCATTTTGACAAAGAGTCACAGCAGAGCTTCCAGACATAACAGGGTTTCATTAAGGAACAAAAATCATCACAAAATGACAGTGAAAACTTAAAAATAGCTATATGTTTGAAAGTTCTAAAGCATCTAAAGTTCCAAACAGAAATGTAAAGATCAAAAATAACCTGTGGCTTAATTTTCACTAATGAGATGTTAATGCCTCTGGTAAAAAAATAAATAAATAAATAAATAAAAATTGCTTGTTGCTATTAAACCATTTTGATTACATTTTCTATGTCTTTCTGCATTTTTTTCTTCTTCAGTCATTGCTGGGGGAATGTCATACAGGAACATGGTCCATACTTCTGGTGCTCCAGCTGCTCACAAGCCATCTAAAGGTGCAGGTTTAGACTCCACAGTCACCTTATAATGAACAGGACTGCATAAAAGTCATAGAATCACAGAATCATAGAATGGCTTGGGCTGGAAGGGGCCATCAAAGGCCATCAAGTCCAACCCCCCTGCGGTGAGCAGGGACACCTTCAACTAGATCAGGTTCCTCAGAGCCCCGTCCAGCCTGGCCTGGAATGTTCCCAGGGATGGGGCTTCTACCGCCTCTCTGGGCAACCTGGGCCGGTGTTTCACTACCCTCATTGTAAAAAATTTTTTCCTTATATCTCGTCTAAATCTGCCCTCTTTTAGTTTAAAGCCATTTCCCCTAGTCCAATCACTACAGGCCTTGCTAAAAGGGCTTCCTTACTCCTCCTTCCCAATTAGTCTCTTCTCCCACGCTTGCAGTTCACAGGGCTGGATCACAGGTCTGATTCAGCTGAGAATTAAGTCAGTAAAGAAGACCTGGTCTGCCTTAAGATATGGCTGCACTCGTATTATTGCCAGTACAAGAGTGGTAGCAGGAATGGGCATCTAGTGTAAAGATGTGGGGAGGTTCAACCATTTTAGCAATGGCTTGTCTTTCAGTTGACTTGCAATCATCACGGAAACAATGTGTAAGATCCAGGGTAATTAGAGAACCCGGGTCTAAATGAAGGACTTTCATTATAAAAATGCTAATTTGTTTTCTTTTGTAATTTATCCTTCAGTTTTGTTTTTTTACTAAACACTTAAGTTCTCCTTTCAGTATAGTAAACCAATATCTTTTTACTTTTTATCATTTTCTGAAACAATGTGGGCAAATAGGACCATGCATTTCCATTGGCTGTTTTTGTAGGGTTCCCATTGGCTTTGGAGACAAATACAAGGGTCCAGCTCTTGGACACTGGCATGTGATTTATTCACTGTTGTCACCCGCTGGAATTAAGAATAATTCCCTAGAAGGCAACTGTCACTTGCAGGACTTTATCAATAAGCCAACCCACCCACAATCTTGTTTCCACAGTAGTCAGCGATAGACCTTCCATAGGAAGAAACCAGAAATTTCAGAATAAGCAAGAGCACAGATATTTCCTAATCATTAAATCTGAAAGTGAGAAATTTTCTTAAAGACATTGTTTATTTTTATACTAGTACTCTTTCTGTTAGCACTATAAGGTATCAAGCCACCTTGTGTACACCTGCATTTTAAGTATCTAGTGCAGTAGCTCTTCTAAAGTAAGTATAAAAACCTTTATGTACGCACAAGTGAGAAATGCCTGCAGGTTCTTCAAAGACAGCAGCCAGTACACCTAAGCATCTAAGATGGGCACAATTTTGCTCCCTGAAGGTCTTAAAAAATCTTTTTTCCTCTGTTAACTATATAAAGGAACATATAGCCTTACCTTAGAAAGATCATTTTCTGAATCTTAGTTGCTTGTTCTGACGAAAATGTTATTGTAGGACTGCCAAGTCTAAGCATTATATGGAAAAATATTTCCCTCTATTATTTCAAAAGTGAGACTTTTCCATTTTATTACTACTTTGCCCCCTGGTTCTGGGACATAAAACAAGGAGACCAGAAAATTGTTCCTCTTCTCTACAACACTCATCATTTTATAGATTTTCCCCTGCCACCATCTCTTTTCTGAAGTTTCATAACTCTGTCTTTCAGTCTTTCTTCAGAAGTCCCAGTGATGGAAATGCTGTCCACTTTTCTCTAATTTTGGGCCTCCCTTTCGAGGTGGGTTTACCTTTTTCTGAGTCGAGTATTCCAGGTGAGTGTGTGGCACTAGCTATGCAGGAGACTGTTTCTACCTTGTTTCCCAACATTCGTGCATCCATTTGTTGTCTTTTCTGACTGTAACTGCGCAGAGCTCACTGAACAGCAAAAGCCAGATGATTTTCCTGGACTCACACACTAAAAGTAAAATCCCTTATGGTATGTAAATACTTTAAATTTTCTTTGGAAAGTTTAATTTCTTTCAGTTCTCCAGCACTAACTTCACTCTGTTCAGCAAGTTTTCAGTTCAGCTGAACTTCAATTTCTTTTTTTGGACTTGATAAACCTTTTTTTCTTTCTGTACACTTGCTTTCTTATTGTTTAACCCTCTAATGCATTAATACATTACTAAGCAAAACATAGCGTATATGAAAACCTGAGACACCCTGCTTTTAACCTTTTGTACTGATGAAAACTGACTGGGTTTTTCTCCCTTCATTTCTCCTTACCCAGTTCGTATACGTGACTGTATACTACTCTCAAGCAACAATAATTTGTTTACTACCTTTTTTAGAGATCTTGTTAATGGATTTTTGAAAGGCTAAAAAAATTGTCACCAGGATCCCATTTACATTTTTATGCTTTGGAAGAATTCTAATGCATTAGAGAGAGAATTTACCTTTGCAGAAATCACACTGGTTAGCCTTTCTCATATCACCTTTTACACTTTGTTTTATTATTCCACTTTGAAATATTGTCTTAACCAACTTAATAGCTTCCAAATATGTCTGTGGCTTACTTGTCACAAAGTCTCTGGATGCCTCAGGGAAACATTCCAAAATATAGAGTATTTTCTACTCTCAATCCATCTAACCTATGATCTCTTCTTAATGACAGACTACAATTTTTGGTAGCAGGTCTGGTGTTTTATTCTCAAGCTCTTTGGTAGTCTTCCAGCATTGTCTTCTATTTGCTGAACAAGCTGTAGCAACAACAAATGCAAGTAAATTTGAAGGGCAAAACTCTGCACCGCAATATTTTCCCTGACGTTACTGACCTATGCAAATTGTTAGGTGTGTCAGCAGATAGTTGCGTTCATACTTGACCCCATGTAGCACATGAAATCATCTAAGAAAAACTACAATGAAGTAAATATTTGAAAATCTGAGAGCAAACAACACTTCTGTTCAGAGAGAAAAAGTTCCCTTTACAACAGCTTGCAGAAATACCAGTTGTGCATAACTCGGCAATCCTTTATGAAAAGAAAAAGGGGACAAACATGCTATTGTGATGGCGAACTTAAATAGATATAACACCATAAAAATAATGTGGCAGTGATTTAGTGCATTCATTACAAGCTCATCTTGTTTCATTTGTGTGTAACTCCTCTACAATATCGCTGTGGAAGACACAGTATCTTTTTGGATATCATTACTGCATACCCATCAGCAAAGGAGTACAAATGAAATATAAAAACCACTGAGCCCCAAATCCCCTGATTCTCCCTAAGATGGCACCACACTTAACAGGATGCCTCTAAATGCGTGTTTGATCTGTAAGTAAATTGATATTAATGTTTAATGTATAACAAGAATATAGATGTTTAAGCAAAATGCCTGAAATGAGATAGCATCGTATAATCCAACAGGATCAAATAGAAAGAACTTTATAGCAAGCACTGCACATTATGATATAGTGGTGTATTCAGTTTCCCACAAAGATACTGCATAAAGCAGTGAAAGCATTTGGATATTTCAGATAAAAATATGTATTTTAAATTTGATACTATTAAAGATGATGAAAATCTGGCAGAGGAAAATCAAGGGATATATCTCTTTATGGAGATAACTGCTAGTACAGCCACTCACAGAGTAGTAACACACTCGTCATACAAGTAGCTTTAAAAAAATCATAGAATGGCTTGGGCTGGAAGGGACCATCAAAGGTCATCAAGTCCAACCCCCCTGCAGTGAGCAGGGACACCTTCAACTAGTAGATAAGGCTTTTTTTTTTGTTAGCTAAAAATATTACCTAATGTGACCAGTCTTGTAATTTCCACCTCAGCTAGCCCCAAGCGTCTAGCACAAAACAAAAGCTTTTTCCCTGGACTAGGCATGCAGAACTGATCCCAGTATTAGGCACTTTGAAGATGAGAAGTGTCATATACATTGTACGTGTTATTAAAATCAGCTATTTCTTCTGCAGAAGTGAATAGTAATGCTGAAAGTTGGCCCTTTCAGGCTGGAATCATTGAGACATTCCTGGGTCTTCTCTGGAAACTCTGGAAGCACAACAAGGTTTGGAGGAATTAGACCTATTTTTCCCATCCAAGAGCTGCCAGGCATCCAGACATGGGAACATGTTAGACCACTGCTAACATAGAAAAAGACTGGGAAAAGTAAACAAGCATTTGTATTTTGGAAATGGAGGATAAGAAAGTAAGAAGAAAAGAATGGAAATAGATATGAAGTGAAAAGAACTGTATTATTCACATATTCTTGACAACTGAGTGAAGCAAACATGCTCCACATAAGCAAAATAGAAGCTTTTACAAATTCTGTCAGAAAGCCTAGTGAGATTTTTTGTCTCAGAGATACTGAAAGTTAATGTTTTTATTTGCCTGCTTGCTTAACAGCTTTGAATCTGCAGCTGCAATTTGTTCATGGTCTCGCTGTTGAACAATCAGTGAACAACAGTGCAGCCTATGAGCTCTTCAAGACGGCAGACTGTCACTAGCAGTAGCTGATGACTGTGCACTAATCCCGTTATCCAAAAGCTCTTGAGGCTTATTTTCTACTACCAAGTCTCATGCCCTGAGCCTGAAGCTTTCTCAAAGTGATACCGATCTCATACTCTCCTGGCAAGTGCCTGATGGAGCCCCTCTTCCACTCTGTATGAGACAAGACTACTGGTCTGGCACACAAAATTAGGTAGAAGTCACAGATCTGTCTTGTCTTCAATGGAATCTCAATTCAATATCTCATCTTTGTATTTGTTCCTTCTAATTGACCAATAATCAAGATTAAGTGGCTTAAACTGGTAAAAAGCCATTACATGTTCGGGGGATATAAAAGATGTATTAGAATTTAAGTGGCAAAACCTGATAAATCTGGGTATTTGAATAAGCATTTCAGGTGTTCATAGTGCTTGAGAAATTCCACTTTAATCTCTAAATGTCAGCAACAATATCTGTCAATAATCTCTGCTTCTAGCATTGCTCTTTGTGTTCCAACTGAACCAGACATCTCTGTCTACATGTATGGCACAGTATATGACTGTACTGCTTGAATAATTGGATAGGGTCTTAAATATCTTAAATTTGTTTTACTTATCTTCATACATGAGCAAATGTAGTAGAAAAGATCAAAAATACATCCCAAATTCTCTCCAAGGTAAATCCAATAGGGGGAGGGTTAATATAGAAAAAGAAAAATTCAAAGACAGCCCATGAACTATGAGCCTGATGATGAAGTATAAACTTCAGAAGCAATATGGGTTTTGTATGCTGGTAAACAACATATACACTAGCTTTCAAGGGATTTCTCAAACTATATTACAGTGAGATTATACAGAGAAAACAGAAAACTAAAGAAAAAAAAACAAAAAAAAACCAACATGGGCTCCCTAAGATGGTGTCTTGATCTTGAAGTCTCATGAATACTGCACTATATAGCGTAAGAGCTCTGAATGCTGAATGTACAGACGTGAGCTGTCACTGTGGGCCAAACTGCAGACAGTTTGCACAGATCCTTAGATAGACACTTGGCGCTTCCAACTCTTCTGGGAAATCAGAGGTGAGAAGATTGTATTTCGGTCTCTGAACTGGTGATTACCAGATTGGCAGGTGAAATGGCAAAAAGTGTGTGCAAGTTGTCCTGTTGCTCTGTAATCTCCTGTGATAACAAGCTTCATTCTGCTGTGGCAAATGTCTAGTCCCTTGCAGAGTCACACCCGACTGGGGAAACCCCTCACCTGGGGACACCTGCTCTGGGGTGAGCTTATAGCTGAGCTTATTGGTGAAATCTTCGGAGAGCCTGTCCTCTCCCAGAAAATATGATTTATCAAAAGCATGATCACAAGCTGTCATGGCTCTGACTGCAATGTCATATATATCCCCATATATATCCACCCATCTATATCCCCATGCAGGCCAGGTTTGGCTACCTTGAGCTCAAGCCAGCTTTTGGTGGGGCTGTGTGGCCTCGAACTAGAGCTGTGTGAGAAAAAACCTGTGAGAAGGGGGGGACATGTCTCCTTTCCTTGAGAGGTGATTTAAAGCTCAGGCACCCACCCTCTTCAGATGTCTGGATGTGTTACTTCACTGTCATAACAGCACACAACTCTGAGGTCTTTATCTCGATCCATACATTAAATGTAAAGGGGAGAGGTAGCACAACTTGAGGAGATCGAGCGTAACAACGTAGAAGAGGTCAGTGGCATCTCCACTCCTGTTCCTGCATTCAGAAATGTCTAGAGAAAAGAGTAAGGCCAATCTGCTTTGTCTCTAGGTAGTTTACAACACAATAAAGTTCTTCTAATCCATTTCAAATGACCACGATTAAAATACACTTGTGGTGGTGACACAAATTATATCATTAATAGACTCTACACTATGACAGGCTCCTTCCATTGTTATGAGTTCTGGGGTTTTTTTGCTTTTTTAATAGATTTCAGGTTCTAAAGCATTTGTCTTATCTCTGGTGCCTTAATTTTCTTAATTCTTCCGGACTCATTGGCTCCTTGTCTTTAGCTTCTGCCATCTTATGTACTGAATTTTCAGATGCTGCTTTGGATTTAGACAGAGGACTTCTCAGCCTGAATGATCAAGCTGAAAATTCAGCATCAAAGCCGAAGAAGTCTCATGCTTAAATAGGTTATAATTCCAAATTGAAAGAGAAATTCAAGGCACAGAAAACTATTTTTCTGTGTATGTTTATATCAGCCTGTGACAAGTCCCTTCATCTGCCAGGAATCCGCAGCAGCTGTTGCAAGTTGACTGGCGGGCCTCCGGGCCCGTAAGGGGTTGTCTCTTCTGAACAGCACTGGGGCTTTGTAGGTAGAAAAAAAACAAGTCCTCCATTTGAGGAAGCAGAGGATATAAAGAGAGAGACTGCCCCGGCCTCCTGCATACACTGGTAGTCAGCAGTATCAATCTTCTGAATAATGGCATGTTAAGCTGGTTTATATACACTATCACTTTAAAAGCGATGGAGACCAGAGTGGAACACACAGACTTTCCAGCCATGACAGGTCACTTGGTTCAGGAATTCAGATGTATTTTTAGAACGGACTGTAAAACTTTACAACAGGCCCCTGCCCATTGCAAACTGACTCAAAGTCAGCCGTTCTAAGATCTTCCAGGGAAGCTGATCAGATACTTTAAAGATTATTCATTTCTTTTATTTTAATCATTTGAACATTTTAATATAGTATCTGATTAGATGGAGTACGACTAAGCTCACAAAAATCAAAGGCTAGTGCCCCCTTTTTGCTTTTTACCAGACTACTTATTTCCATAATGAGTTATTTAATTTTCAATTTCCTTTAAGCTCACCCAAAAAGATGTTTATGATCTTCAAAAGAAAGTTTCTTTGCAATATTAAGTAAGAGCTAAGACTGAATTCTGATACAGATTATGCGTTCAAGTTTTAGGACATTATAAAACAACAGAGAAGTTAATGATTATGATGGTCCGAATTGATTGGATGGCTAATCACCAGAAAGACAGGACTGGTGGATCTGGTTTTTGCACAACATTTATTCCTTGCAGAAGCTTAATTTCTTTTGGCAGATAGGAAAGTTATAGATCTCCTCTATATCTGTGTCTAATTTCTCTTTAAGATTACCAAAGTGACAGTGAGACATTGATGCCGTCTCCTCTGCAGTAATTTCTCCATAATCAAAGAAACATATTTGTATTAGGAGCTGGCATATTTGCATCTTTCTGGTTGTCTTTTCCAATATAAACAACAAAGATGTGAGCAGAGCAGCTTGTCAGTCCTCTCGTTTGTATTTGGTTAAAAGAAATCTTGTTATGTAGTATATGAACTGAAGCTAAGATCAACAGTATTCTGGCAAATAAATTTCAGCCTTGGTTTACCTTTCCTCTATCTTCAAATAAATCAGCATGTGTGTCTTTCAAATGAAATTATTCATATAATAGGTAAAATAGGGAAAGAAACAAGTTTACCTATTTAATTTACCGTCCTTTAGGAAACACTAAAACTTTTTGTCTCTTAATACAATAGTTTGCTTTCACTAGCATCAAGATCTTCTGGGTAAATATTAAAATATTTATCTTATTATATTTCAATCATGAAGAAACAGAAAGTATTCATTATAATAAAATATAAATAAAATCAAAGGTTAAAATAACCACCAGGCAGATGTGTTTGTTGCCAAATTACTGTAAATTTCAGGCATGTTTCCATAATATGAAACAGGCGTTCTCATTTCCTGGTGCAGTCTTTTAACACAAGGAATTTAAAAAATGCATGTAGAATGGAATAACTGGAAAACATAATGTCTGTTCTACAGGAAGCTCAGATTGTTAATTTGTATTCGCTCTGGATCAGATTAAAAAAAAAAAAATCAAACCCCAAATTAGAATTCCCCAGAAAAAAAAATGTTGGGTGGGGGTGCGTGCATGTACAAAGCAACTTCTCCATAAAGCAGAACACCTTTGAGTCAATATTAATCTAATAAAATACAGAAGTGTGATGTGTATTTAAATGCATGTTTTATGAGCAATGTTTGGCTGTATATACAGAATGACAACAGTTGATTTGGAAAGAAATGTTTGAACCTTATTGAAAAATATTTCTCCAGTCAAAATTGTTTGATTTTGATAGTGTTGAAATAAACCGAAAATGATCACTTTTTTTTAAAAAAGCTTTTGTCCATTGAAAGCCTCTTCCTGTGAAATATCTTATTTTCAGCTACCCATGTATTTGAAAGCCACTTGTCTTCTGTTTCCTGCATGTAATGAAGAAGGTTTAATCACCTGACTGTGATTGAGCACTGACTCTCACTGGCAAAGATACCTTACGGAGGATTGATCCCTCCTATCCGGTCCCTAGTGCTGCACTATTTGTGTGCTTAGCCAGCCCTATCCTGAGGCTGCCCACAATCTCAGAACAGGATTGGGAACGAAGGCTGGCAGAAGAGAAATGCCACCAGCAGTCCCGCAGCTCTCGTGGGCAGAAGTCTCTCTGTAAAAGCTGATTTTCATTCCTTACTACACATGCAAAATGCAGTTTTCCTGAAGTCAGACAGCCCTTACCGCTCAAAACTGACAAAGTTCCTGCGGGAGTTCACATTTGTAAGACTACCCTTGTCAGACTTAATCAGGACTTGTACCAGTTAGCCATCTATATTTTGCTTGTGTAGTCTATATAAAATATACTTGTAAGCTATCTAAAAGACATCTCTGCTTGTACAACATGATATCTCAGGTCCTGATGTACAAGGCAGAGGCTGAGATTGACCCGAGTGTTTCTTAAAGAAGATGCACTGTCACTCAAACCAACACATAATACCCTGGTGATCCAAATACCAAAAGCCTTTTAGAGACTGCACTGCACAGACGGTGCGTTAGTCGGTAGGTGACAGTAGCTATTACTTCTCTGCTGTACAGCATGCGTAAGATTTAGAGTGAATTTTACAGCAAAAGCTTTAGCACAGGAAGAAATAGGTGTGCTCTTCTGAGGTCCCTCATTGCTGGCATGAAACCCATAATTACATTAAGATCTTGTCCCCTTATTTCCTATATATATATTGTTGATATATTCATCTTTGCCTGGCCAATGTTCAGGCACAGTTCTGAGTGTATGAGTGGGTGTCTTTATTGGGGTAAGCGAAGGCTTAGAAGGTTTTCCAGCCTTTACCAGTAGCTTTTCTCCAGCGCTGTTATTGACAGCATCTCAGCTCATGAAGAGAACTACTACTATTTTTAACTCCCTAATATACCTGGTAAGCCTACCTTTTAAGGCCGTGAAACACTAAAACAAACTAAAATGAAGTAAAGGAAGTTAGGCTGAAGTAGATACTTTAAAAATGTTTCATAGAAAGGTTGAGATGGAAACAATATTGATTGTGGTAATGTCACAGAATACCACACAGAGACAACAATTCACCCAGACTCAAAAATAAGCAAAGCATGGGATTTAAACTTATGCTCTAACTTGAAATGCACATATAATGCCTTTAAATAGTTCATACATTCATAACTCTGAGTCAGGCAGAGATTACACATGAGGTAGACATCACTTGTTGCATACAGGCAATATGTTGCATACTAGAATCTTTAAGGTTACTTTTGGCTACAGAAAATCATATGCTGAAGCTGAGGCTGGCAGGAAAAGAAGGATTTTGCTCTCCATACACACCTTATTCACTGTTGTTGTCAATGAGTCAGCATGGGCTGGGGACCACTGGGGTAGAACACATCAGAACTTGAAGACCACATCACTATTCTGCAACCCAGATTTTAATTTTTTAGTTTTTTCAATCAATGCTGTTTCTGTGTCCAGTTCTGCTGAAAAGGCTCAGCTTATGTAATAGGTTATTCCATGAATATTCTTGGAAGAATTAATTGATTAGTCAGTCACAGCCTGAGGTACTCCTCAGGATACATAAAGACTGCAGAATTTAGTTCAAAATACTCACAAGCTTTGAGAGAAGCTGAGCTGGAATCATATCGCACTGTCTCAAGGCAATATTGTTAATTCCTTTATCCCAATAAGGTAGAGTTTCCTGATGTGGTTGAAAATGTCAATGAACAGAGTGCCTCTGAAGTTCTTGAGGGCCTCTTCCTTTTCAGCTGGTAGGTGAAATTATGAAGTTGTTCTCTGAAGACTTCATTTTCATACCGAGGAATGAATATGGTTGCAAAGCATCAGTGAAGCTGAAAATTATTTTGATTCAGAAAATTTATCATTTTGAGAGAGAGTTTCTGTTGTGACTTCCCGCTTCCTACTTTCTTTCCCTCCCACCATCCTCCACATCTACACAGTAAGATCTATCTGATGATTTCTAGGTTCCCTTTTGTATTATTATTTTGACAAGCCAGCCAGTAACATCAAATGTTTGTTCAGTGAGAAAAAAAAAGTCATTTTCAGGGAGAATAGCTAGAGTACGTACTTCCTGGAAATTTCACACTGTTCATTAAGAACTGTGATGGCAATGGCAGTCAGGGACGACGGGGGAAGGGGCAGAAGAGAGCTGAATTCATCTCTTGAAAACTATGAAGAATTGGCAGCTGTAGAGAATGAAACTGATTGAGCTTTTCCATTCTGCTCTACTGATACTTCTTATGCAGCGTGACTCAGATGATTGAGGCTATGTACTCAATCTGTTTTGACAGAAATTAAGTTATTTAGAACTACATGTATTGTGCATGTATGAGTGAGCGAGAATGAGAGGGGGAGGGAGAGACACTGTGGGCATATACGCATGGTAAAAACAAATCTATCTTCCCATCATTTTTGCAGCCTCAGTAAATACTGGTCATACAATAAAAAGGAGTTTTGTGCAGTTGCACAGCCAGTTGCAACTCAGTTGGTGTCAAGACCAGGGCCGTGGTCAGCCAAGGCACTGTTCTACCTGGCGATACTGTACACATTGCGGGGAGTAGCTGCTGGCCCCTCTCTAGGCACGCAGTGCAGCCGTATTGCCTAATAGTTCTGTCTGATTGCCTTTCAAGACCAGAAAGAATAACCCTGAGACACTGTCGAACCTCACGTGTGATATGAGACACAGAATATCCTGAAAAGAGACAATATGTGGGCTGCTATTCCCCACAAAGATACAAAAATAAGTGTTCTTCCTGATGTCCTGAGAGAAAAAGCACGCGCTGTGCTCTTTTAGTTTCCCAGAATTCTCCACAGACAACCTCGCTTTCTTCCTTTTGACTCTGAATCCACTTACTATCTGTAATGATTTCACAAGCAAATGCAGTTTAGTGTCTGGTTTGTTTGTTCATTCCTTGAATTGCTGAAGCTGGTTATTTGCGTTGGGTGCTTGGTCACTGAAGTCACAAAATATTTTTTCTGCTTCCACACATTGGCTTGAAACTTGTACAGTAAATATAAAATGAATGCCAAATAATGAATTGATCTGCTTAATTAATAGCATATTTTTATCATATGATTATTAATCGCTTACAAATACCAAGAAGATTTTGATGATGATCGTTCTGGGTAGGCACTCATGCATATGAATACAGGTATATAAAGCCAGCATTGATGGGTGCACTTTTTCAAAAGTGTAATTTTTAATTTTTTTCCTACAGGCACAAGGTAGTGTAGGTTTACTTTATTTAGGTGAGCAAAATTACCACTAAACCCTTCTGAGATTTTGTAGTTATGCTTCTGTACATGAAAGATGACCTTATTCTTACGTGATACTATCTTTCCAACATAGTGTCTTGTCTAATAGCCAGGACTGTACCTCTTTCAAATACAGTGTGCCTAAATCAGAACTTAAATTCACAAAGTATCTATTAATAAAAATGATGCTTTTGTCTTCAGAAGTTCTGATTTTTTTGTAAAAATCACTAGATTTCCTATTGTTTCTTCAAAAACTGTTGATAGTTGTGTATTCCTATATTTTCTCTATAATTTATATATCTTTCCTAGTCTTATAACTCAGTTTAGTTCATGTTGGGTGTTAGTTCTGTTTTCTTTAATTGAGGATATAATAAAGTGAAAGACCTGTCTACTGCTGTCACAGCCCCTCTTTGCTTTCCTTGAAATGTAATCCAAGACATTTGTTTTATTGACTTGAATCTTGAGAAAGTGCATGTTTTGAAGAAACAAGAATTTTGCGCTAGAAAACTTTACTTAATGGAAAATCTAGAGGATTTTCCCTGCCTCTGGCTTGGTCTTCTCCTCACATCCACCTTCTATCTTTTCCATTGACACACTGAAAATAACATACAAAAATACTAATAGAATGTAACTAATACTTTAAAGTGTTCTATATGCAATATTTTTTAAGAGAGGATTTATTGTGATTATAAATCTTTCGGTTTAGTCACTGATGTCCTTTAAAAAAGAAAAATACCCTCTTATCAAAGCACAGTTTGTAAAGTACACACCATACTCAAAATATAAGCCAATATGTATTTTCATTGACAGTTTCAGGCCTTGTTACACAGTGCATGTTTTAAGTGCGTTTGGGATTTGCTAGGAGGTAGAGCAGAATTCTCAACCAACCAAAACCTGTATTTCCCAGGGTAGAAGAAGCAATAGTGGCTGATCAAAGGCCCTAATATCTGCTTTTCTATGAGGAAAATTTCAAGAAATTTCAATACATTTTGGTTTCAAATCATGGGCTTCTAATGTTTAAGCTAGATAAGTCACCTTTCAATATCACTGAAACAAAGAAAAGACTTTGGACTGCTCTGGATCTACTTAACTCGGGTCAGCCATGGGACTCAAGCAAAGGCTGCTGCGCAGTGAGTGGCATGCCCAAACATGAGATCAGTTCTTATGCTTCTGTACTCCCTCTTGGGTAGCACGTCTTTAGGCACGAAAGGAAGATTTCTGTGCAAAACCTTCGTTGCCTAGAAAGTCTAAGTTGTCGAGGAAGGATAGGAGAGGTTATTTGGGGTCTTTGCTGGGAAAGTAGACACTTAAATCATGTCTGCACTGGTAAGTAAGAGGGGAGAAGGCCTACTTCCTGGTCTGCCATCTAGCCTAGCACCGTTCATCTGCATTTTTTTTCTTTTTCTCCAAAAAACAGCATGGCCATATCAAAACTGCTTACTGGGTGCAGTGTTCAGAATATGCCTTTTCCCAGATGATGGCTGGGCACTGTCTGGAAGTGTACGAGTTAGCACAGCCCAAAGCTGTGGAGGCAGCGTGCTAACAGCTAGGTGCTGTGCGTGAGCCTTTTCTAGTGCTCAAATCTGGCTCTAGCCCTATTTTTTTTCCTTATCCAGATGTGACTTCTAATTCCACCTTAGCTGCACTACAAGTACTCAAGTGTTAAACTGATGGTTTTCCATGGTGGTTTTCCATGTTGTTACTCCTCCAACTACTCATGCCAGTTCTCAGGCCTGAAAAAGACCTGGAAAAATGTAAGAACTTCGTGGGAAGGGCTGAAGACCAGCATCTCCTGTCTTCTAAGCTAGTTTTCAGGACACTCTGAGGGTTTCACCTGCTACTTCTTGGACATCTTACAGTGTTCTGCAGGTATCTTGTCCCACAAACCTGAAGTTTCTTTTGAAGAAACCAGAGCATGGGGGTAGGAAGGCTGATAAGTACCTGCATCTCACCCTGACGTGGGATATGACCTAAGTTCATATCCAGACAGAACTCTGAAGATCTTAGTTTCCATGTAAACTCATTTGCCAAAACAGAGCAAAATGGGGTCAGCATATTAAAAATCTCGATATAGACTGCAGACAAGGTTGAAAGGGACTGCAATAAAAAGGATACAGAGTGGGAGGCATGTATCTGAGAAATAGATCCCAGGAACAGGTATACTCATGCATTCTTTAAAAATATGGACAAGAGTTCAAGTGCAATTTTGAGCCAAAGCTGAGGACTTGTGAATCAGAGCAGGAAGATGATGTGTACAAACTAGAGACTGGATACGTAAAAATGTTCACAGAAGCCTATGATTGCATTATTTACTTCTGCTTTTGAATAAACTTTTATTTCCTGTCTTGCTTAAGCAGACGCATGGGTTTGCTCATTTTCTTGTTACCATGTATGGTGTGCTGTTCAATACACTCCCTATAAACTGATGTACATTTTCAAATACGATTCATAAACCAACTTACAACTCTTAGATCTGTTCTATGAAGAGAACACGTGCATTCGTACAGTGTCAGTGATCAGAAAGGAACATATGTGAATATTTATCTGTTATCAGACCCAGTGTTCCTGTCTCCGAGCAATAGACTATGCTCACTGACTAATTAAAAACAGAAAAACAATTACCTTCTTTCTTTTATTCTTGCAAGTGTCAATATAACAACTGAAGCATTAAAAATGTGGTGGAGGATATAGTCAACACTGGGAAAACCACTTGCTGTTTAAAAGTTTATTTAAGAACAAAAAGTACACACGTCGTCTTCCTTCTCATTAATCATTCACTGTGGATAAGAAACCTTTGTAAGCAATTTGAATTTGTAGTGAAAAAATCATGTTCTACAGAATGAAGTAGGCAAAAGCTACTTTCACTATACAGAGATAATCACAAACCATAGATTAGTGATAAAGACTTCACTTTATCACCTAGCAACCCTACCCATACCTGCCACTGTGGCAAAAAAGCTACGACAAAAGTCTTGTGATTCAGGGACTAATACACTGGCATTAATTATACAATTTAACTTGCTATTGACACTAATAAAATTGCAACTGATGAGATGAAACATACTGAAATCAAACCAAACTCTCAGCTGCATTGCTTTTTTCGGGTGTTAGTTTTTGAATTTTCAGTGCTTCAAAATTTAATCTAAGTTTCCTTTTTTATTAAAAACAGGTCCAGGAAGGAGGAAAACAATCAGCTGGCTATATTGTTTTTCAGCTTGTGATGAAGGAGAGGTAGTTACTAAGATTTTCAGATATCCTGGATGAATACTAAAAGGAAATTTTCATTATATAACAACCTAGATAGCAAGCATCTAACCAGTAAACAATGTACTTCCAAACAGATAAGAGGAAAATAAAATGGGAAACAAGCAAACCTTTCTGTACTCGGTCATACAGGTTTTTCATCACCTTCACAGCCTGGTGTCCAACCTATTTTTGTATGATCACATGTGAAACTTTTCTGTGTCCAAAAGGCTAGTTTAATTCTTATGACAAAGACCATTGCTCGGAAGAGAATAGGCAAAAGAAACATGTTTATTTTGCTTTTCTGTTTAAATGATGATAATAACTGTAGCAATCACAGGTCCTGCAGCCATGGCTGCACAGCATCAGATGACAGGATCTTTAATGTGTTCCTTTTAACTCCCAAATGTAGGCATTGGTCCTCACTGTTGCAGATTTATCCCCTAGTATACAGCTGCTGGTGTTCAGGAACCCTAATGTGAGTTTTAGTGCTGTGGACCTGGTAAGGTTTTATTTGAAGGGAAGCAGCACCATCTATTGCAACCTGATAGCTTAGCTCTAGGTGATAGAAAACAGAGCTGGCCTGAGCCCAGTTTTAAACTCTTTCTTGCACTTACTTTCATAAGTTTTTCCCAGACCACCTTCAAATGCTGTTGGGATCCCAGTTTGTATATGCTAAGTTACAGGGACAGGGGTGTGTGGCGTGTGTACATGCGTCTAATAAAAAGGTGCATTTAAGAGACATACCTTTTTACAAACTAAAATAAAATAATAGCATAAGCCTAGTCCTGACTAACTGTTGCTTTTAAATGACTTGGCTGGAGTTTTCATTTCTGCAGTGGGAGGATAGTCAAAAGTTCAGATTATGTTTTACCCAGGTGATATTCTCTCAAAATTTGCTTTCAGAAGCAGTGTTAAAGTAGGTGTGCAGTACAGTATGTTCTTCTAATAATGACAGTGCTATTGTCATCCATCTATACTTCTGGTTCTTCTCTTTTTCCAGACTGTCTACAAAGCCTGGCTCTGTTCCCAGTATTTTGAAGTCACACAGTTTCACTGCAGCAACAGAATTCCTTGCAAGCAATACTGTTTGGAGGTTCAGACGAGGTGTCCCTTTATATTACCAGACAATGATGATGTCATCTATGGAGGACTATCAAGTTTCATCTGTACAGGTACAGTATAGAAAAGCTGATTTCACTTGTTTTCATAAATCTAAATGTGAAGGAAAGTGTGGATAATGTTTCTTCCATTAGCTCAGACTGTGAGAGCCTGAAGGTATTCCTCATCACAAAGATTTGTCGGAGGTGCTAGGATTTGAGCCCAGATTTAGTAATGCACATTTATGCTACAGCTTGCCACAGTCATTAAATTTACAAACCAAAATTACTAGAAGAAATTTGTTCTGGTTATTTTTTACGCTTAATAATTTGGTGGAGGATTTTTGTTGCTCTTTGTCATGCAGTACTCGGAGAAAAGAGGCTCTGTGTCATGCAATATTCAGAAAAAAAGAGAAAGGCAAGTCCAGTTTTTAGTATATTCACCTTTGTTCACCTGCTTTCTCATGTCAGATAAATGAAGAATCTGAGGCATAGCATTCAAAACTGTGCAGCAGCTCTTGGAAGGTCAATGTCTAAGGACAGGTCTTTCACTAGTGAAGAATTTTAAGAATCAGTTGTTCCCCTGTGAAGAACTAATCTTTTGGTCTCTTCTTGAGTCTTGTTACCTTCTGTGAGTATTTTAATTTTAAAACGTATTGCTAATATAGGTCTACGCATTGAGTGATAAAATGCTTTGGTTCCTTTTACATTCCATTCTGCTTCAAACACTATCCCAGAATGATCCAGCCAGAGAGGACATGGTAGGCAAGAAATGCCCTCAGTACATCTCAGGTATCTCAGATACTTTTTTTCAGGACTCACTGGGAGTCAACCACACACAATTTCATCTCATATCAGTGTTATCTGCAGATTTCTGGTGTCATCTGAGAATCCTGAAGATACTTGGGCAACTTATTCCCACTAATCCAGTAAAAAGGCATTTCAGCACTTAGATCGTTTCACAGCCTGGTCCAAATATCTGAAATTAGACAACCTCCTCCTTAAATTAGGGCTGCACTGGAAAGCTTGATACTAAATGAGTTGCCCAAGGTAAGCTACTTAAAAACAGAGTAAAATATAAAACCCCATAAATGTTCTATACCATCTCAGAGGCAGGCGTAATGTTTGTGGCAACTCACTTCAGCTTATACCCTGTGTTTGGATTTAGGAGGGTTCTGATAGCAAGATATTTACTGTATTCTTGAAGATCAAGCCTATTGCGCACAATCGAGCAATAGCCATCCTTATGCAAAAGACAATATAACGAAATGTAAGCTGAGTTACAATTTGGTAGTCATCAATAAGGTAATGGTGCTTAGCACTTCACTTCAATGCATTTTGTAAATATTAATAGCCTTCCACATGCAAACACAGAAAACAATTGAGTGTTATTTTCCAGTTTAAGACAGGACAATAAAAGCTGAAGTGAGAGACTTAGGACATTTTTATTTACAACATGTATACAATACATATGTGTGTGTGTGCATGTATACAAGTGTGCACACTTGCACACTTACACAGTGGCAAAAAACAAACAAAAAATAAACAAAACCATCTTAGTAATTACGGCAGAAAATCTCTTAGGAAATACATATCCACCTCTTCATTTTCCTAGTGTATCTCCAAGTCCAAATTCCTTCCTAAAACACACAAAATAGATGAGTTTGCAAAGGTTACTGACAGTCAGTATCTCTGAGTTTGGGATAAAAAGCAGATTTAGGGGAGGATTAGACTCATTCTATTGCAGGCATTAGTAGTGTGGGTATCTACACGTAAACTCTGTGACCAAGCTCTCACTAGAGTCACTGAAGATCTGGTGCAGCCAGTAGAGCTGAGAGCTCTTTAATTCAGCCCAAGTAGGCACCTGCACGCGATGAGCTGCCTGGCTTGCTCTGCCCGGCTGGCAGGGCTGGCCGTAGCTGCTGTTAGTCACCAAGGTCTTACCGCAGACAAAGTCAGGGTGACCGGACTCTCATCTCGGCAGTCCGCTAACTAATATTTGGTTGAACTTTTTGTCCACCTCGAGTCAAGACCCTCAGCATGAGCAGAGCAGAGCTTGTATTCACGGAGCCGTAGGAGTCAGCATGCTGACCCTAGGCGGTTGTGCGCGAGGGGAGATGCCGAGGAGAGGTACAAGGCTGCAATTCAAACTTTGTCTGGCATACAGGCCCATTGCCGCCCTCTCATTAATCAGCAGCTCGCTGTAAGAGCACTTCCTGCCACTAGAGAGCAGGAAATTAGACTAGTATCTGCTGTGGGACTAAAGAATTACGCTTCTCTGCAGCTTAGTGAAAGCAGAATTATCTCATGCAAAGTACAGTGAGTTCAACAGCAGACGACGTACTCCACCTCAGCATAGCTTGTGGCTTGACAGCCAACTTGAACTCCTTTTGCAGAAAAGCAACTGAAAGCAGGCCACCCACGTCCTGAGGGACCTCTGCTGCTGCTGCTCTTCTGTGAGCTCCCGTCTGGCAGAGAGGCTCTGGGATTTCTAGTTGCTGATCCTGTTCTTCCTGGGGTGGGTGAAATTCACTGGCAAAAACCAAAAGAGTCAGGTCAAAGGTATTTCTATTTGATACTTAGGTGTTACAGCTGGTTGTCTGGTGCCTCCATTCCACCTAAGTTTACTGTGAAGCTGGACACCATTGAGCTCTACTACCGGAAACACAGCAGGAGCAAAATTTATGTTCAGGGATTCCTCATGAATGGCATTTTGCCACAGCCTGTCAGTCATTTAAATTAGGCTTGAATATCTCTGCTGCTCCTGACTCCGGTGATGTCCCATGGAGAGAAATGCTACAAGTCCTTTTTTGAAATTTTGAGTTGTATTTTCAGAGAAATCCAGCAGGAACTGAATTGGATTATGTCAGTATGAGATTTTTTCCCCCCATGAAACTAATGAAAGACTAGCTGGCTAGCTAAGGAGCACTCTTAAGTATAAAATATTTTCTGGACAAAAAAGAGGAGCCCCTCTGCTTATAGGATGATTTATCGCTGAGAAACTTCAAGAATTTGTGAATTCTGATTCTCTTTAATAGCGTTTTAGAAGCAATAGTTTTATAATAAGGGCTTCCCTTCCTCCTCTCCACGGTAACAGTCTATTTTCTCTACGGACCAGTAAAGATTCAGGTTAATGGAAAGACAGAGGATTGATTTCCATAAAACATTTCAATACACAGTGGGAGGCAAGTAACAAGAAAAGGTGCACCAGTGACAGCTGTTTCTATTTGATGTCGACTACAGCGCAGAGGGCAGGATGTACATACAAACTTCACATGCCGTTTTCCAGTTGCAGTTAGAGAAGAGCCTGGTGCGCCTTCGTGTCAGCGGCAGCGCTGGCAGCTGCCGCGGCGGTACCGAGCTGCTGCTGAAAGCGGGGGCACGGCGGCACTGGTGGACAGGGAACTCGCCTGCCTTTGCTTTTTTTCTTTCAGGGCAGGATTTTCTTGAGGTTGGAGGCTGTAAAAAGAAATAATAACAAAGGTTATCCCCTTCCTTGGAAGGCCCACGTGATGAGAAAACATGGCTATTTTTCCACAAGAAATTTTGCAGTCATTGTTACATTTGACATCATCAAATTTAAAAAAAAAAAAATTGACATTTATAATATGGATTAATAATGACTTCTTGGAAATTCCTGAAGTAAGAAGTATTCTAGCCTGAGAATGCTGAGGGTGTCTTACTTGATTACCTCCAATGAAAGCAGATAGTGAGAAAAGGAGAGGGGATGCTACTCTGGTATCACCGGAGCTTGTCTTTTGTAGAAATGCATGTGAGGATGTGAGACAATTGCAGTGCAAAAGGAAGTACTTGTGAGATAAATCAAAACAATCGGAATCACAGTCTGGTTCTGATTGTGGAAACATGCAGTTAGCTAGAAAGAAGTTTGTGTTCCCCTCTCCCACCTTTCTTCCAGGAAATAGAAGGAAAGAAGTCAGTCTTTCCATCAGGTGCTGTTCTGGAACATACTGGTTTTTCATATTCATCAAAATTGAATAGCTGCTTTCAGTTTAGACCTTTGGAGTTTATATCCATATGATTAAAATTTCCAGTGGTTTCATCTAATGTTTCTTTCTGCTGTTCAGATGTCTAGAATTGCCCATGTAAAACAGAATCTTATTTAAGGGAGATAATAGTGTTTAGGCGTACATATACACACACAGAGCAGATTGCAATGAATGAGTACCATGAAAAGTTCCAGGTCAAGGTTTTTATGTAGCCATCTTTTCCTTTTTTTGACCCAGTGTGAATGGACGATGTGGAAGATTTCTTTCACATGTGCCCTTTGAGTGTGAAAAGAGAGCTGAAAGATGTATGACTCTATGTACAGAGAACTGGGAAGAGACTGGTGATGGTTCACAACTCCTGCTTTTCCCATGCCTTCCAAAGTAATGTGGTCCAGCAGCTGGCCTGGGGGCTGGTCCAGCCCATGAACTGTTTCTGGTTGACTTGCTGCCATCTTCCAGCGGAGACAGAGAGAGGATGCAGAGGCCATAAAAGTTTTCTTCACAGCCAAAACTATCCATTCAGGCCTGCAGTTTGCTCAACCCATAAAACACGAGAGCTCAGTTTCCAGCAAATGAGCAGCAGAGATGCCCAAGGAGAAGGGAAAGACATTACCTCTCCTCAGCGCACACGGCCCTTCCCCAAGCAGCCAGGGTATGCCATCAACACCAGCACTGCAGTTGCATCCGCATTAGCAATCTAGTTCAGGAGCATACTTTTGAAGCAAATCTCCTGTTCGTCCTCCTTGCTGTTTGACTTGCACTGGGGAGAGGTCTTGGAGGGTATGAACTGGGTTCCTTTGGATTAAATGAAACTAGGAGATGTGCTACAGGACCATACCTAGTATGTCCCAACCACTAATGCACATTTGGTCTACAGAATTAGACTAGAGCTGGAGTGAGGTAAAAACCCTTCAAATGTATTTAGGGTTGACACAAGATACTCAGCACCGGCTGTTTCATCATGCAGATCTTCTCCCCTTGCCCAAAAATACTTGTTAATACAGACATAGCCTATTCTTGCTGCCAGGAGAACAGTCCTAAAACTGCTATCCGTGTGCCAAGTTGGACCACTTTAGGGTGCAGAATTAGGGCTAGCTGTGTTGCGAAGGGCTTTCTTTGTATTGACCAAGACCTGTGGTCTCTTTGTGCTTTGTGGCATAACAGAACCATCACCCAGAAGCAAGTATCAGGCAGGAAACCCCAGCCACATTCTCATGCTCTTTACCTGTACAATAGATGTCATAGAATTTAATGGAGCACTTAAGTTCCTCTGTGAAGGAAAGGAAGGGAATGTAGTGAGCAGCAGTAAGGCAAAGATGCATTGCATTAGCTTCTTCCAAAACCAGCATGGCACCCTCTGGTACTTCCTAAGAGCAGTGTCATCAGAACAAGTCTTCTGCCACAAGGAGGAGAACCAAATTTATCTACTCTCCTGTGCTGAAGAGACTTCTGATACTTTTCAGTGTAGAAGGATAAAGTAAGGGGAGAGAAGAGGTGAGCGGGCAGGTGATTCAGGTGCTTTGAATCACTCGTATCTTTCCATTTGGTTCATATGAATTTAGGTTCCTAATTTTATGTGTTCCAGTCAACATCTCGATTGCTTGGAATGCATAGTGTGAATATTCTCCCATACATCTATTTTTGGCAAATATCAGTAACATATGTTTATGTGATCCATGCAAAGTAACACTTCCTCAGAAACTCCTTCTCCTTTACGGTAGAGTATTCACCAGAAATGTAACTCAGTTATGTTTCATAGCACACACTAATATTTCGAAGGACGCAGTAAGAATTATTACAGAGAATTCTCAACAATCTGCAGGAGGAGTTTGTTGACTAACAAAGCTCAACAAAGGTATTAGGAACAATTCTTTAAACTGCAGCTTCCCTTCAAGGGGCAGATGTGTGCCTGGGTTTCACCAACAGGTTTAGCTATAGAGTATCTGTTTCAAAACAGATGCCCTGATTTCAGTGCAATTTGAAAAGCAATTTCCTTGAGAAAATTTGATACATGGAATGCATCACAATCTAACTTTGTAGAACAATTCAAGAAGAGAAAATCTCTGAATTCAATTCACTTTGTGTTGTTCTTGGCAAACTCAAAAAATATATATACTTAATCCAAATTCTTACTCTAAAAATAACTCGTAATGTGTCATTTGCCTCCCACCTACACCCCTTAGTAAGTCCTAAAATATCAAAATATTAAGCTAACACAGACAGCAGGACAAATCCCATTTATGTTTGACAAGCATGGTTTAAATAGTTACTAGCTATGGATCTGCTTACAAGGAAAATTTGACATGGTTTTGCAGCAGAATCTGTCAACTAAATAGCTCATCTTTTTGAGTCTAGTTGTTCTTCTAGTCTAGAATATTGGGGCTTTCCCATGAATGAGGTCCCATATCATAACAGGTTTATTAGCTGCAAATGTTATTCTCCTATAAAAAGCCCCAGGCAATTAACCTATTGATATCCCTGAACTTTCTAGGGTAAGACAGTACTTTCATATATGTATGACCCTATCATATCACAGTAGTAAATCCTTTTGATCAAAAATGTACATAAAAGAAGCAAAACTGGGGGGGGGGATCTGGGGAAAGCCAAATGCTTGCTAGAAGCAAGTTATCTCACCCTTATCCTGTATCTCAATATAGCAGAGCTAAAACATAGCCTCAAGAGTTAGCTATTTACTTATTTTTCTGACTTGCGGGAGCTCAGTCAGTTTTTCCTGCACCAGCAGGAGGAAATTGGCCCTCTACACATTTCAGGGAAAAAAGAATCCATGCATGGTAAAGAAACACAATGAATTTTTCTTGATTGCGGACACATACACACAGGAAAATATCCCAGAGGCAACTATCTGAAATTGTCACCAACATATAGTGATAAAACAAAATTAAAACACAGCAACCCAGATTTCTTCCAACAATAGGAATGGAGTCTGAAGTGGAAATTAGCCTTTTCAAAAGAGTTGAACGGTCTTATTCACCAGATTAAGAATAATCTGTTTGACTAAAGAATAATTTATTTCTCTTTAAGCCTTCTTCTACATTTCATTTTATTACTTTTTATAATATGAAGGGTATAAAATACATGTCTAAACAGAAGCATCATAATGTGTCACAGACACAGCAGTTGAGAAATTGAGAGGACCATCTGGATAACATGGAAGAGTGCTGGCTTCCAGATCAGATGCAAGGTAGCAGCGAAATCTAGTCATATAGTATCTAATGTGTTCTCTTGCCTTCTGTAGTTGGGAAATGTTAATATTGAAATCTCAGAAATAATTCCTCAGAAAGAGATATGCACTCATGCAGAGTGTTGGCGTTCAACTGATACAATGATGTCACTGCTGGATGGATCACTCTTGGCAGACATTATTTACTTTGGGCTTCACAATAAAATGGAGCATTCAAAACTTCTGGTATACTACATCCATTCAGCTGGTTTCTTCTTCTAGTTCATGGCCTTTTCTTCAAGCACAAGAAGCTTGGTATCCCTCTCAAAGTAATCAGAAATCTGCATTGAAAAGGACCACAGCTTAGAGTTCTGCAGAAAGAAAATGAGGAAAAAACGTAACATACAATAAGATCGGTTTTATTTCGGTGGCTTTCCAAAATACTTATCCAGCAACAACAACAAATATATCAACCAGACCAGTTTCCTTTGATGCAGAATACTATGGGTCTGTGGCTCTTTCGGTAGGACAGAACCCAAGAAGTGGGCCAAGCCGGACCAGCTGCTGCAGGTACAGGTCCAGCTACAAGCACGACACATCCCGACAGTATTGGGGTGAGATGCATGCTGGTGTCTGTGCAAAAGAAGCGCAAGTGCTCAGGCAGAAACCTGAGCATTCTCAGTTAGCTGGTGATCTAGCTGATCAGCAGACCATGCACTCGCAGGCAGTCTTTGTGATTTTAATTCTTATATAACAACTTATTTGCAGTTTGCTGCTTTTCCCGCAAAGCTGTTTCCGCACAAAGTGAATACCATGCTCATGCTGTCACATCTTTTTCTTTCAGTATGATTCAGCTGAGCAGGATACACTGGATCTACAGTCATGTCTCCGTTAACATAATCTCAGTCAAATGTGTAGCCTTAATTCTTGCACCAGTATTAGTAACACACACTCCCTACAGGATATAACCGCTGTGCTGATCATCAAAATGTTATCTGCATGTGAAAAAACTGTCCGGTTACTAAGCAAAGACATAGCTTTTACATGACCTTTGTGAGTGGTAGCATATCTGTCTGGAGAATGATTTGATACCAAAAAGTATCCTGGCAAATTCTAGATCATTGATTAAGATCAAGGTCCAAGAACCTCTGTATGCACTAAGATTTCTGCCGGTGAAATATAGGTGAGTGCTGGGAAAAGTTGGGAAATGAAGATCCAGAGCTGAGAATTTTAAGTGAAAAATGAAAAGCAAAGTAGGTTTTGAGCCATTAACAATTGGTAAGTCAGTCTCAGAAATACAATTAACGAACATCCAAGTAATACAGAGTAATAATTTCTACAAGCTGAACTATAAAGAGAGAAGAGGAAGAAGGAAGCCTTGGTGGTTTCGTGGGTAAAGGTACCCTTTTTATTTCTTATCCCAAACTCTGTGTCTATATAAAATGTTTCGATAAAAGAACAAACTAGGTTTTTCGCCTTGGTTTTCCAAGGCTGATGTAGCCAGCTTTCCCGGGTTTCTGGTAAGTCATAGGTTTGTAGACCTCTGACTGAGCAGGCTGACTGATGAAATTCAAGGGGCCAAAACTGATACTTAAGGCTACAGACAAGTATGTGGTGAAGCACAGTCATGAAGTTTTATTGTTTCAGTGCAAAAGCTCGGTCTGCATTTATCTAAATGTGCTGCAACTGTCATATGAATAGTGGTTCTGTAGTTAATTGATTATTAAATATGTAACTGCAAATTCAAAACCTAAATTCAATTGCTGAATTGAAATAAAGAGGAAATGTAATTTTGCATTAAGGAACAAGTTCAATGCGGCTTTGAATGTGGAGTTGCCTTCAATTTATTTATAATTCAGTAAGTGCATATGAACTATTTAAATACCTTTTGATTGCCAATTTGTATATATAGGCTTTGATTTCAAAGGAAGTTTGGGTTTTCCTATAACAAGAAAGGCAGGAAATATAGTTTGAAGAGTAAACAAGCCTCAGTGGGATCCAAGCATTAACCATTCTCTGTGTCTCTCCAATTACCACTAACCGTTTGAGCTACTGCAGTCACAGAACAGAGCGTATGATTACCTGCTCTGGGAGACACTTCCTGGATGTTACCATGTTTAAAAACACACTTACACAAACACCAAAAGATGGGTCTCAGAAAATACAATATTAGCAATAAGACTGTTTTATTATGTTTGCAATAAACAGCTGTCCACAAGTGCTAAAATGCAACAGAATCTCTTAAAGTATGAATTACATTCAGTGATAATCTGAGAGAGAATAAATAATTTTCAAGTGTTGGTACACTGCCTTAAGTATCTGACTACATAGGTGCAAAAATGGCCTGATTTCCTACAGACTAAACCCTGACTTTACAGAAAATCAAACAAGTTGTTCTCATTCCTGTACCTTTAAAAACTTGGTTAAATCCAAAACCAGATGCAACTTTACTTGGACTCATGTATAACATAGTAGTCCGTTGTGTCAGCTATGTAAAAAAGTGCCAGTCTAGGTTTAATCTGCATTCTAACATGCTCAGCATACCTAATTCACTTTTTGTTTAGTTGCAGATCAACATTATGCAAGTAGGATGAAAGAGTTCCGTTTTGTCTTATTTTAAGGCATGCTGCTTTTCTTTACAGGTTATTCACAAAATACAAGCAGTCTGGTGCCTGGACCTAAGAATGTTACGCCTAAACTTGTAGGCATTGCTTTTTGAAAGTAATATCATTGCTGTGATACTTTAGACAAAATGTAATTCTTCCAAGAAATAAAGTTAATTTATAAATTATAGCAATTATGTAGCTGCTTTCAACATCTTTATCCTAATATTTCAACAGAGAGAGTTGTTTTTTGAATAAAACCTAGCACTACCATAGAGTATTTACTGCAAAATTTATTCCAAGATCAATTTAAATGGAGAAAAGGTGTTTATCCAGTGTGTTAGACATTCTTGCATTTGACCATTCGTTAAACAGCCTAATTAGGTTCTTTTAATTTATCAGAAGGGAAGATATGTGAGAAGCAAACAGAACACTCTGGTCGTGTTACTCTCTTACACAGTAATGCAGACAGCACTGACAATTTCCAAAAGGACAGTTATGTCTTTTGGAAAAGGCAGAATTCCTCTAACTGTTCAAAAATTCATAACCAGATCAGGCTGAGTAACTCAGTAAAGTTCCAAAGGCAGAAATGGCCTAGATGTGTAGTTGGAAATATCAAGAGATTCAGTTATTGCATGGCAAGGAAAGATTGCTGTCACCTCTGGGGTATGCCGAAGAGAACATCCCAGCTGTAAGAACTCAGCTGAGGGAGGGTAAATAAGTCGACTCTGAACAGCTCTGGTTGGAAGCTGTTGCTGTGGAGCTGTTGGTTCTGTATTGGTTTGACAATCAGTATTGTCAGCATTGTCAGTATATCAATTATTTGCTCTTTAATGCCTGTCTTTTCATGGACAGTGATATTACTGGTATGTGCTTGCAGACTGAGGAAGGATTTCAAGATCCTTTCAAATTTTGTGGAAATGTCGTTTGATTAGTTATTACTTCATCATTAGTTGTTACTTCCCAAAAAGGAGGAATTCAAATATCCTTATCATTCAGACATCAATAATTCTTTTTAGTGCCGTTTCTTTACACAACCACACTCAGTGTCATATTTCAGTTGAATGATCTTTTGATGCTGCTTCCTGCTAGACCACGCATATCCCTTCAAAAAGTCTAATTATACAAAGTGGCAAGGGTTTTGAGGGCCTCAGGCTCACCCAAAGACGCAGGTTCGATAGCTTAGGCTGAATGATTAACTATTCCTTTGAGCTACCAACCTCTGCCAATCTTTTTATGCCTGATGTTTATTTTTTCTTGTGTTTACCCTGCAGGGCTCTATGAAAACTATCCAACCAATGCAGAACCAGAATGCTGTGATGTCAGATGGGGACTATTATCAGATCATCAATCCAAAGGGACTATAAAAACAAGAGGCTCAACAATGTGTCACAGGACATCGCTCACAGTTTCATCAGCATCAAGACTGTGTAACAGCAGACTTAAACTGTGTGTTCTTGTATTAATTCTCTTACATACAGTACTTACAGTCTCAGCAGCACAGAACTCAACAGGACTGGGCTTTGGAGGCATAACAACTTTGGAAGATAATTCAACCAACGAGGAATAAAAGAAAGGATTCATCTTACATGGTAGAAACACAACAGGCCCAAAAGACTACAGTCAAAAATAGCAAGGACTGAGTGCTTTACCCTCAGATCTCTTCTTGAATGACCTTTTGGGTAAAATGAAAAGAATGGGCCACTACCCAAACAACAAGGACACACAAACACAGCTTTTTATTGACTAAAAGGCTGTATGGTGACTTAAATTTCTCACACCATTTTATACACTGTGTTTTAATGTTTGGAGTTTCTTTTTTGTTTGTTTTTTGCACTTGTTAATACAGGATTTTATTTTTGGGATGGTTTCTCAAAGCTAAATTAAGTCTTTTCTCTGTCGATATATTTCTAGTCATTGTGTGTGTTCATCTGATAGTTCTGTCTTTTATGTCCTGTCAGTTTCTATTAGAGGAATGACTGCTATGATTCCATGACATAGCAAAAAAAAAAAACAAAAAAAAAAACAAAAAAAACCCACCAAAAAACAACAAAAAAAAATCACAAAAAAAAACCAAAACAAAATTTAACAAAAAAAAAAAAAGAAAAGCAACCACAAAAAAACCCAAACAAACCTAACTGTCCTCTTACCCACGGGAACCATTCATCTCCTTTCCCCTTCCCATCTCCCGTCGCAGACAACATACATTTGCTTCTGTCTGTGTAATCACAATGAATGGGTACACAATTCCAGTGTGCCTCTGCCACTGTTGCACAAACCAGTTGACTGAGCAAACCCAAAAGGAGCATGAAGGGGGTTCCTTTTAGCTGAACAAACAAGTGCTCTCCTTACAAGGTGGGATCGGACAGTTAAAAAATGTAAAGAAATATATAACAAACTGTTGCTCCAATACCCATTTTGAAGAAGTCCAGTCCTTTCTCACTGGTCAGTTGAACAGGAGCAGCCTTTTTTAGATCTGCTATGTAAAACCAGTTATGCTCAGCAAGTTGAGTAGTTGGGAAGCCTTCATATTGGAGGTGAAGGATTGGCATTCATTGTGAATTACGTTTTGAGTTCTCCTGCTGTCACATAACCAGCAGCTTTCCATAAGGAATGGGAGCAAAGAGCTTCCAAAATCCAAGTCTTTTTGTCTCAACAAAATTACACTAGAAGCCTTTGAGCATCTACAATACAACGTATCTCTTTGGTTTTGATTCCATTGTTTTTCTAATATCTACGTGTTGTTGAAAGTTACTCTAGTTATTAAGGGTGCACAAGAATGTGTTAGCACAGATAAAGAAACTATTTTTTTTTAAATATATAGGACAACCGTTTTCATAAATGTGCAATAAAACCAGTAAAGATATACTAGGATACGAGTAGTTGAGAAAAGATTGTAATATGATTGCTGAATTTTCATTGTTTGGGGGTGGTTTTTAATTTGTTTACTTTTATTTTTGTGGGAACATTTCACCTGCTGAGTGTATGAGAATTTGCTTTTTAAAAAGGCTTTTTAGAGTTTACAGTAGAATCAATGGAAGGAAAAGTTAATAAGGGCTGTTTTTAAAAACTTTACATTCCTTCCTATTCTCTAACTACACTTGGGAAGTGCACTTTAGAGATGTTTGTTGTGTAGCTGGGAGATGAAGGAAAACTATAGGAAATGTTGTCTTAGGAAATAAAATAGTTACCTACTTTCTAACTATGAAATACCCCTTGATAAATACTAATGTTGTAAGAACATTTAATCACTGGTGCATAATGCGTTTTTGTACACACTTTATGGTCTGTTAAATTCTGGAGAAAAACAAAAAGAAGACATCCATGCTGCTTAAGGGGTTCAAGATGCACATGTTAAGCTGCAAAAGCTCAAATATTTTGCAAGAGTATTTGTTTTGATAGTGTTTTACTACAACCCGGACTGAGGAGCCTAAAATGATCTGTGCAAATATGACAACAACAAAAAGCACCAGCTAATGCAAAATTCTTCAGCACTGGTTTGTTTCTATACTTCCTCCCTTCCCTTCCTTGCACATGCTATATTTTGTTCAATAAAACATGGTGCTTTTTAGTTATTTTACTTTCTGTTAGAGGCACATGTATTAATTATATTGAATTGATGCAAAAAGTGGGGAAAAATGTAGAAATGCAAATGAAAAAGCCTTAACTAATGGTAGAATGTAGACTTTTGAAAGGACAGAGGTGTTATTGAAAAGTGATGGAGCAATAACTGGGCAGTGCTTCTGGTACTGTACAACAGCTGATGAGTCACACTACTGAGAAAGCTCCTACTAGGTGAGCTCTTGTTCAACTGACCTCTCAATTCTAGTAAGTGTGCGTGGTCAGTAAACAGTTTGTTATAACCTTTATCTACCTCTGCTGTGCAAAGGCCATCTAACATCCATTTCTGTGGCGTTCCTCATGTTTTTTTGTTCATGCCATTACTCACTGTCATGTATTTTTACACTGTACCAATACGGTAGCAAGTCTGGTTCATCCCGATTGAATTGGCACATGAAGAAGAGTAATTATTTCTGTTTTGCCTCACAGTGAATTAATGTAGAGAGCTATCTTTAAGGCATTTTCTTTCTTCTCTCCTGCTCTTTTTCATCCTTCATCCCTTATTTTTCTATAAAAATGTTTTCAGGTGGTGACAGTGAAAAATATGACTCCTCCACTGCTTGGCTACACTCAGTCACGTGTCATACAATGTGAGAGAGACATGAGGAAAAAGAGTGACACCATCATCACATGTGCAAAGTAGCCAAATTAAATTTGGGCAAAACGAAGCAGAAAAAAAATACAGACTTTCAATTATTACACAAGTACAAGATGTAATAAATTCCTGCCCCTCTCCCCACCTGGAGTTAGTGCCTGCAGTTCAACGGTCTGTGAATTTTCTCTGTCATCTTTTCGATGTCTATTT
This sequence comes from Sagittarius serpentarius, assembly GCA_034782735.1. Classification (NCBI taxonomy): domain Eukaryota; kingdom Metazoa; phylum Chordata; class Aves; order Accipitriformes; family Sagittariidae; genus Sagittarius; species Sagittarius serpentarius. The sequence goes on from JAVKLA010000008.1 coordinate 705,657, forward strand.
CTTTAATTTTTGAAACAAAGAGTCATGTTGCAGAGATGACTACTGCTGGGGTATCTGTTGCCATTTTCACGCCAGCAGTGTGGTATGCAGCTTCTCTTGGTGGCACCTGGGACATCAGGAGTAGACAAAGACTCTTCTATGAAGTTAAGCAACACGTAATCATGTATGATGCAAAATTCCATTCCATCCATTCTTCATTCGTAATAGTTTTCCTGGCACAAACTTAAGCATGCTTGATATTGTGCACATATTACTTTTTTGCCAGAATAAATTTGCATCTTGCCACTGCTATAATTGCCACCTTGTTCCATTTCTCCTTGTACTGTATGCCTAATACATACATGATAAAGAGCTGGCTTAACAAAGAAGTAATACTAAAATATTTCTGCAAATGACTGATGAGAAGAAAAAGAAAAAAATAGAATAATATTTATTTTATGATCATACGGAAGAGAGAAATTTCCCATTTCTTTTATTGTCTTATTTTCTGCAATAGGGAAAATCCAAATTTTGTGCAATATGTTAATACTGCTAAGACAAATGTCATATAACGTAACCAGAGCTATATGTTATTCCTTATTGCATTTGCATTTGGTAATACATTATATTGATGCTTTTTTTTCATTAAAGAGACAGTATCTTTTTTTTTGAAAATATAGCAGGTGAAGGCTGTCCTTCTGCATGCCATAATTTAAAGACAAAAAACCAACAAAGCGTTAGAATGAAGTTTTAGTTCTATAAACGATGAAACCAAGCCATCAGCTGCCAAAGAACCTGTGGAACAACAGATACAAACCAAACACAGACTTTCAAGAAATTCCTTCTTGAGGGTTAAAAATAATGTTACTCTAAGTGATTAAAGGAGAAAGAATGAGAGCTGTATTTCAAACAGCAGAGATGGCAGGTTTCATCTGGTACATAATGTGGCTCTCAGCTTACATAGTTACACTCTCCTACTAAGAAGTGAGGGACAAGGACATTGTCTTCTGCTCTCTCTGTACTTGTTACGACGAATGTCCTTTTTGTAGGCATTGCCTCTCTGCACAGAAGACACCTGCTTATCGTGAGAGCTGAAGACAGCTTATGTACATGCACACAAATTTACACAGTGAAACCTGTCTTAAGCGACTACCCAAAGCACAAGCAAAACTCATTTGCAGAGTAGAGGTAGCTTTAAGGACAGCGAAACAAATTTGTCTTAGGCAAATTCAAGGTATATGTAAACAGTCACCTAAGCAAGGGGTCTGTGAAGGTGCCTGGTCCTTACTGCAGCTTTCACTGTATATCACAGCCCTGTGATGAGCCCGGCTCAGGCAGGCTTCGAGCTGGGCTCAGAGTCCTGCTGACTTCAGTGAGCCTCGATACAGGTACAGGCATGCACCCACAAAATATTCACTGTAGCACACAGGTCTCGATTCCTTGTCCCATAGTCTTTACTCAGGAATTGCTCGTGGGCGTAGTGCATCAACGGAGGATCACTGCTAGGGTTCAGCCTTAGCCAGCTGAGGCATAAGAAGAGACTGGCAATGGCGTACTAACGGTGAATGGTTCTGTTTTGTTATTATTGTCTACTATGGTATTAGCCTGGTGAAGGAGTGGTTTCAAAATTTAGCTAGGAACACAGAGGACAAACTAGCAGAAACCTCGTCATTGCGGAGATGAAATTAGTCTTTCTGAGGCAAAAAGAGGCTCTGTCATCTGTCAGCAGCTGTCAGGAAACAGTATTTTAGAAAAGCTGGGGAAAATAGTATGTTCAGTTCTGAAGATGATAGTTCTCATCAAACCTAGATATTTGGATGGCAAATAGGAGTGGAGCGCATACCATTTCAACTGAGGGATTTAATTTGCCCGCAGGTTCTGCAACAACTCTGAGCAATCACGTTTATTGAACACCTCAAAGTTTTCCAGTATTTTCCAGCATTTTTTCCAAATGTTAACAAGCTTGATCTGTCCCTGGAGGGGGAAGAAGAGCGAGAGAAATACTGTGAGTGATGAAACTAAAAAATAACATAAAATAGAGCTGGCCAACTTGGAAAATCCATCTGAGAAACAAGCTTTACTTCTTCAAAATATAACAGAGATTTAAAAAAAAAGATGCATATGTAGGTGTAGATCTATATAGAAATAGATCTACTTTAAAAGAAAGACACAAATATATGTTCACCAGAATTATTAGAAATACAAAAAAACCTGCCAAAGCATAAGACCTATAAAATAAATACGGCAAAATTACTGTATTTATATTCCTTACTATGGAGTGTGAATTTTCTGGTAGAATTTTAGCAGCAGAAATATATTTTGTAATAAGAAAAGTAAAAAATTTGGGGGGAAGTGGCATATTTGGTTATTCATTCCGCTATCCTGTCTCCTATAAGCATAGTTACTATTCTTCCGAAATTTTCACTCACATCCTCGACTCTTGCAGAGAGTTCCCGGCACAGACCCCATCCCAGCAGTTCCAGCCAGTGTCCGTAGCACAGGCGGCCTCAGTCACGGGTCCTGGGGCAGAGCCTCCCTTCCAAGTGCTGACGGTGTTTCAGAACTTCGCCTCCCGTCTCTAGACTCTCTCATTCTCCTAATGCTGCGTTCGTCTCTTGGACATACACGAAATGACTCTGTGCTTGCCCTGCTCACACCTGCAGTCTCGATCAGGCCCCATTACAAAGGTCAGAGAAAGCACTAGTGTGCTTTAAATGCAATACGTGCGCTGAACTCCCCAAACAACTGAAATAATAGGATTAAAACAATAGCAATTTGTAACCAGCCCTCTGCTTAAGGGTGACGATTTTGCCAGCTGTGTATGTCTTCAAATTCTTTTGCTATTCTCACGCCGAGGACTATCTTAGCAGAAGGGACAAGAGGTTTGTCAATGAATCGCTGTCAAATCTCTCTCTGGCAGTTCAGACATTACCCCTCCCAGCTGCCTCCCTGTATGATTTTGCCAGGATTTACTGTCGCAGAGTCGGCTAAGCAGAAGAGAAGACATGATGTCCCGCTCCAGTGCAAAATGAGGGGCATCTGGACGAAGGCTAGATTGCCAGCTGAGACGTGTAGCACAGGCACACATACCTTTCCACTGAGACTTTAGCAGGGGAGGCAATCAAAGAAAGAAGAGAGGTACTTTCTGTCAGAGGGACAGAGCAGGCAGCAGAGGGAAATAATGTCTTCATATGCCTCTGCAAGATTTATTTGATTGTATCTTTAGTCAGGACGATACTGAGCATTGCAGCACCGAACTTTTATGCATCCTATAAGTGCTGAATATACATCTCTGCATTAAGCCGGATGGAAGGTAATACACAACAGGAGTTGGTGATATAAAAAGAGAATCTACTGAGGAAGGTACCACCTTAGCCAGTGCTCTACATTGAACAGGATAGTCTTATTTTAGCCCTGCCCTCTCGGAGTCGTTCTCCGAGCACCCAGGAAGTACCTGTCTCCACAGGTCACATTTCTGAAGTTTTTTACTAGACTTAGGCTCCTACACCAGCTTTTTTGTGTGAAATACGGAGGGAGGATGAAGTGATAACCCTATACCAGCTGGAATGCAGTGACTGAGTTTCCTGTCAATGCACATTAGTCCTCTCTCTAATCAGCAGGCTACTCTTTGCTGAATGAGAAAGAAAAAGAGGCATTTTTATCTGTTTCTTTTCTGGTGTTGCTCCAGCGGACACAAATTAATGAACTATTAATTGGCCTAGTAAAAATATGCAAGGTCTGGTTACCGCACACATGTGGGAGAGAGCTGCTTTTCTCCTCCTCTGCGAGATTATATATTATATATTAAGCAGCTGATAACCTGGTAGCATTACCTAATTTTGACAGCATTTATCACAACTTGCACAGGGAATACAGGATTTCAACCAAATGTGCCCAGTTCTAGTTATTTCATTTGATGGTGAAGAGCACCTAGCACATTACAGGACCAAGTTTCCTCCGTGGCAGTGGTACTTAACTATCATCAGCTACTAATCAGCTTTCTAGGAGAACTCTGAAAAGAAAGCAGAGCAGCTACGTTGGTTGGAAGATATCAGGCCTGTGAATAATAGGAAAAATAGTCACTATTTTGTGTGGATTTTGGAGAAGACCAGTAAAAACAAGGCCTGAAGAAAAAAAAATTGTTTTTTCTTTCTCCCATTCCTTCCCTGCCTCCACCTTTCCCTTTCTCTGACAAAGTCACTGGTCTGACCTAGGACATATTTTTGCCTTAGTAGCCCTCTGAAAAATTAAATGCATTTGATAACATGTAAAGCTCTCCTACTTTGTATTTGCTACACATGCAGGAAAAAAAAAACCAAACCAAACCAAACCAAAACACAAAAGAAGATATATTTTTTCATTGACAGAGAGGCGTTCTCCCATCAGTTTCCTATCCATCACTAGTCTACAGGTCCATTTAATTCAATGGGACTCATGCTTTTCATGTAGATGGAGCTAGAATTAATGCCATGGATTAAAACCTGCCAGTTCCAGTGCAAGTCCTTCCACTGAGTTCAGGGAGGATTTGGAAAGCCCAAGGTCCCTTTCAGCACATATAAACTCACATGGATAAGATAAATAAGCATGTGAACAGCTGAAAGATTGAAATGTTCCAAAGGTTTGTCCAAGTGGTTGGTCAAATAATTAGCTGCAGCTCTATGCAAAAGTCATGTTGAGCCAAAGCTTTGAGCTTTGCTTTGATAGACCTTTCTTTTTCTGAAATCTAACAAGCTTCATTCAGGGTTTGAATATGCAAAAACTTACACAGGATTATAAATACTAGGAGAAATATTGAAAAAATTGACAATATTTTCACTCCTACAAGTGAAAATTAAATTAAAGAATTCTGATAATTGCATTTTTTATTATTAACCCTTAATGACAATTTATTTATGTAGTTCTTCAGAAGCTGCTTGGTTTCATTTGTTTGTTTTCCTTTGTTTTGTTCAAAACCAGATTTTTGGCCTTTTAAAGATTCGTATTGAACTATGCAGCTACAAATTACATGCTTATGTTAACAGATTTGCAGTTAAAATTATTCTACTCTTCTGTTATTCCCAAATTGTATGAACAGAAAGCTCATGTTAAAAGCAAATTTAATTAACTGTATTTAATCTTGTTTCCTTTTTATTTTCCTTCTTTTTTTGTTTTTTTCTTTCTTCAGAGTTAAGGACTGGATTTTATTTGAAATGGGCTAAACTGGCATCAGTGTTTTTTAACTATATGGAATGTCCTATGATTCTTAGCATTGAAAAGAGGGCTACGTGGTCCTGCCAGGAAAAAAAAAAAAAAAAAGCTGTAAATTGTAATAATATATTAAATATTGTATTATTATAGCAACTTTAGTTAAGCAACTAATACTATCTTTAATTTTTTACAGAGAACTTTGATGAAATAATTTATTACAATGACTCACAGAAAAACTTGTTTTCAAAATGACAGGAAAAACTGTTGAAGATTGTGAAAAAATACTAAAAACAATGCTCTACTAAGAATAAATTTAAAGATGCAAACAGTGAGTCTGACTTTTTGGGTACTAGGGATTTGTGAATGAAATTAAACCCAAGGTGTTGGGGGGGATAATGATTTTAAGTAATGATTAAATTCAAACAACTTCTCTTTTTCCTCAAAAGAAAAACAAACAAAATAGAAAAAAAAGAAAAAAAAAAGAAAAAAAAAAGAAAAAAAGAAAAGAACTTGTGTTCTGACCTGGACTGCAGCTACCTATTTCATAAAATGCCTCTGACAAAAATATAAAGATTGGGGTCATTTCCTCATATTCAAATGGTTTTCCAGACTGTACTGTGTAACATAGCATCAGTACTTTACAGCTGTTCATCTCAGATTTCTTATGAAGGGAATAAAATTAGAAGAAATGAAAAATAATACCCACAAAAGAAAAGCATTTACTTTTTATATCATTTGTATGTCAAATTTCAATGATGTGACATCTACAAAAATACATGCTCATTTATTACCTATGGGATATTCAATAGTTTACAATGAGGATCTGAATTAATAAGTGGTACTAGATATTTGTCTGTCTGGTCACACCAGGATTGGTTCTTCTCAAAAGGGACTGATAACAAAACAACAAAGAGGTAAGTACAGAGACATTTACAAGTCAGATTTCAGGTGTTTTAGGAACTATTTTGGGTGACAGTAAATGATGGCAACACATCTGTGGAAATCAATGCTGCCCCTCCCGATAAGATGAGCCAAAATATGGTGAAGCCAGCATAAGGTACTGCAGGAAAAAACAAGGGGAAATAAAAACTCACTGGTAAAAGTCTGAGCTGCAAATATGGTGAGGAAACAAGACAAAAGACTCGCAGCTTCCTCACAGCCCTGTAACCTGAGATCTCTACTCACACCTTCCCAGCCACCCACCTTTTTGACCTCACCACTTGCTCGCACAGGTAGGTGCATGCAACAGGTGTATGAAGTCCACCATGACTGTTTTATTTCAACATACAGATTTAATACAAACTCCTTTTGCAGGTCAGATTTTGAAGCCAGATTTCCCTTGCCGTGAATAGCTTCAGACATTGTGAATGAGAGTAATTTCACTGACTCACTCAGTAGATTAAAACTAGTGGACCAGCGATGCCAATTGGTCATGAGGCCACTGGCTTCCTAGGAGGAGACGTGAGGCTTCAACTTTGTTTCAGACCTGTGGTCAAATTCTCCCTGACTGCAACAAGATCAAGATTTCTCTTTATGTGTGCAACATCATCAGGCATAAAGCAAATGCTAATTAAGTGTGGTTCCTATTTTAAGAAAACCGTTTGGAACTCAGGATGAAATATTTTCTCTAGCTGGCCGTTATTCACATGGGGATGAGAAGAAGGAAACGGAGTATGTGCAAACCAAAGCAAAACTCATTAGCTTTTAATATATATGTAACGTTATTTCAAGAACACTGTCTTTCTTTTTTTCTTTATAACACATTTTCCATCTTTTTTAGTTTGAGGTTGAGTTGTTCTACTTTTCTTAATAAAGCTTCACAAAACTACACTAGTCCGTACTCTAGACTGAAAGTGATGGACTATGTTCTTCAAAAGTAAATGCATTTACCAGACCAAGCAAGCAAGGAGTTTTTCAAGCATGTGTTCATCACTTCTACCCACTTAGCTTATTCAGTCCTCTTCCATGCCCTCTTGCTTACCATGGCCTCCTGCTTAATACTCCCAGAGCATTTCACAGAATCATAGGATCATAGAATGGTTTGGGTTGGAAGGGACCTTTAGAGATCATCTTGTGCAACCCCCCTGCCATGGCAGGGGCATCTTTCACTAGGTCAGGTTGCTGAAAGTCATGTCCAACATGACCTTGAACACGTCCAGTGATGGGTTATCCACAACTTCTCTGGGAAACCTGTTCCAGTGTCTCACCACCCTCATCATAAAAAAATTATCCCTTATGTCGAACCTAAATCTACCCTCTTTCAGTTTAAAAACATTGCCCCTTGTCCTGTCACTACATGGCTTGGTAAAAAGTCTCTCTCCATCTTGCTTATAAGTCCCCTTTGTATATTGAAAGGCTGCAATAAGGTCTCCCCCGAGCCTTCTCTTCACCAGGCTGAACAACCCCAACTCTCTCAGCCTGTCTTCGTAGGAGTGGTGCTCCAGCCCTCTAATCGCTTTTGTGGTCCTCCTCTGGATCCGCTCTAACAGGTCAATGTCTGTCTTGTCTTGTACTGGGACCCCAGAGCTGGACACAGTGCTCCAGGTGGGGTCTCACGAGAGTGGAGTAGAGGGGGAGAATCACCCTACTCAACCTGCCGGCCACGCTGCTTTTTATGCAGCCCAGGAAAAGACCGGCTTTCTGGGCTGCAAACGCACTTTGCTGGCTCATATCCAATTTTTCATCAACCAATATCCCTAAGTGTTTCTCTGCAGGGCTGCTCTCAATTCGTTCATCCCCCAGTCTGTATTGATACTGGGGTTGCCCCTATCCACGTGCAGGATCTTGCACTTGGCCCTGTTCAACTTAACGAGGTTCAAATGGGCCCACTCCACTCAAGGCTGGCAGGGTCCCTCTGGATGGCACCCCTTCCTACAGGCACACTGCACCGCTCGGCTTGGTGCCAGCCACAAACTTGCTGAGGGAGCACTCCATCCCACTGTGTCGCTGATGAAGACTTTAAATAGATTCGGTCCCAGTATGGACCCTGGAGGGACACTACTTGTTACTGCTTTCCACTTGGACATTGGGTCATTGACTTAAGACTTTGGATGTGGCCATCCAGGCCATCCCTTATCCATTTCACAGTCCATCCATCAAACCTGTATCTCTCCAATTTAACAGCAAGAATGTTGCATGGGACTGTATCAAAGATCTTGCAGAAGCCCAGGTAGATGACATCCTTAGCTCTTCCCTCATTCGCTGATGCAGGCACTCCATCGTAGAAGGCTACTGGGTTAGTCAGGTACAATTTGCCCGTGGTGAAGCCATGCTGGCTGTCTCAGATCACCTCCTTGTCTTCCACATGTTTCGACATAACTTCCAGGAGGATCTGTTCCATGATCTTACCAGGTGTCGAGGTGAGGCCGGCTGGTTGGTAGTTCCCAGGGTCCTCCTTTTTACCCTTTTTAAAAATGGGTGTGACATTTCCCTTTTTCCAGACACTGGGGACTTCACCTGACTGCCATGACTTTTCCAATGTCATGGAGAGTGGCCTGGCAGCTGCATCAGCCAATTCCCTCACAACCCACGGACCTGTGCGTGTTCAGGTTCCTCAGGTGGTCTTGAACCTGATCTTCACTTACGATGGGTGGGGCTTCGCTCCCCTAGTCCCTGCCTTGAGATTCAGGGGCTTGAGAGATTTGCACTCTTAGAAATCTCTGTCTTTGCAGAATGGGAGTGTATCTCTTCTTGTCAAATGCATAGAAGCCTTCATCTCAACATTATTTTAATCTAACAGTGATTTAATAAAGATTATTAGGTGGTTTTTGTCACAGGGACAATTAAACCAGAGTAATATGCATAATTAAACATTTTACCTATGCTGTGCCTCAGATACTTCAGAGAAGCCTTGGCTTCCTTGGAAGATTTTAGGAAGCTACCAGGAACAAAGCTTCACTCCTATGTACCACCTTTCAGGTCCTGCTAAGAGGCGACTCAATTCTTCCTGCTTATGAAGACTCACAGAAAATGTAAGTTTTTTAAAGGCTTTGTATGATCTGTATCCCAATTTGTAGTAGGTAGGGTTGGAAAAAATCCTTAGGCAAATACCTTATGCCTTACATGTTCTCCTGTTACAGAATTCTTCTCTGGATTGTCTGTGGGCTTTTGAGTAGAGGCTTCCCCCGCCCCCACAGTGAATCGATCAGGGTCTCTAAGAAAGCTTAAATTCGGAAGAACATACAGATTTCCAGAAACAGGTAAGACTGGAGGTACAATGGAATGTAGTACAAGGATTTGTTGTCAGACACTAGGAGGACTGCTAGGCGTAAGCACACAGTCCTGTATGAAACTTAATAATACAATTTGTGTAGCAATGAAAAGGCACGTGGAAGCCTGTGTCTGGCACATCAGCAAGTGAGAGTCTAGAATGTAGGAACAAAATTTAAAGTGACAAACAAAATTTCCCAAACAAACCAGAAGCTGGTTCAAGAATTTAGTATTTTTTTGTCATTACAAAAAATATTTGTAATTTTGAGGGGTTTATTGTTTCAGAGTTGGGGGGGGGGGGTTCTTCACCATTTTAAAGGCATCCTCTGCTACTACTAAAACTAATTTTCCAGACTACTCTGGAAAATAACTTGTCTTCATAAGGTGACCATTCTCTTGTCTTTGATAACACACTGCTCTGACATTTTGTTCCTGATTAAAAAAAAATCAAATCAAAAAGCTGCTTATTATCTTAAAAAAATATAATTCATGTTTCATCTCTGCAGCAAATGAGTGTACTAGCCCTTTTTTCTGGGCCAGCAACAATTTCATATTCGGGAAATAAAAGAAAACAATCTGTTATATTAAATAGATCGAAGAATACAGCAAAGCTATTGTAGGGCTACAGTAAGAACCGGATGTAGCCAATAGCAAGGAATCATAATAAACTTACTTTCAAATGATCCAAATTATACGATATAACAAATACACCTTCTTGTCAATATTAACTTCATTATACATACCGTTATATTCACACAGGCAAAAATTGGTGTCAGCTTCTAATCAAATACATCTTGTTAGTAGTTAGTGGAGCACTGCGTATTCCTGTTTTATCAAAACAATATATAATTATATTTTTTCTTCAAGGTGTCTTATGGTTGTGGCGGAATTATAAAAATACAAGTTCTCCACACAGAGCTGTAAAAATCAGTCTTGCAAAACAACAGAATGCATATTAAGAACTGCATCCAACCCCCAAGTGTTCTGAAGCATCAGATGATACATGGAAGCCATGTTGCAGTCAGTTTAGACTCATGTGACTTAAAAATCCTGCAAGTTCATTTCATATTTTAGGGAAATGGAAACGAACTGGCACTGTGGCTGGTTTGGTACTGCGGCATCCATACAGCTCAAATGCTCTCGGTCCTAAATCCAGTTGCACGCTTACTCCCACCCCTTTTGACAGAACACAGCAGGATCAAAGTTACTCTGACTTGTGTGCAGTAAACCATTCCGGAACTTTTTGCCCTCATAATCCCAGTATGTGGTTCTTGGCTTTATTAATATTTTGAATTTCTATTTGTAGGTGTAAGCAATTTTTAGTTACTCAATGGGCTGATATACTGAGCAGAAGGAATCCTGCTACAGTCAAGAAGTAGTTCCACAGCTGTTCTGTGGAGGCTTTCCAGATTACATTAGTTTCATGGGGTTTGGGGTGGGTTTTTTCTGTTTATAATTATTACAGGAGGTGTCATGGATGTTGACACTGTATCTTCCAGAAGCACAGAATTTGGGGCAAAATTTACCCATAGGAAAGCAGTTATGAATTGTTTCTTCATCTTCAGCCAAAGCACTAAGTCCAGCAGTAACACCCATCTACCCTGCCTTTGAATTTACACACTATATTGTTTAAAGCAAAGATGGACATGAAACAAATGTTCTGTGGGGTCTGAACGGTCCCTTAATAAATCTTAGCATTTAGAAACTTGGCAGTGAATTTCTCTGCCAGGTCCTGTATTTTGTGCAATTGAATCAAAGACCTAGAGCTGAATGAACTCCTTTTCTCTGATCTTCTGGTAATCGAAATTCCCATTTAGGTGTTGATGCTCTGTCTCATTTGTAATTCAGATCTCATTTCGCTCCTTAAGAGATGTCCCTGAAGTGTCAAATTTTAAAACTGAATAAATAAATTTCTACCCTAAATAAAATGCATGAATACATCTATTATAAGCATAATGGATTAAATAAATAAAAAAATGTAATGCAAATTGAGGCTTGCAGTGCCTAGCTGACATCTCCTACCAGCTCTACAGCAAATCTACAGCTCTGAGTCAGGTAAACAGGCTCTATAAAATACATGGGAAAATAAAGTTCTTCATTGAATATAAACATTCGGGAAACTGTTTAAGCTAGTCAGAGGAAATATAAACCTCCCTTATTCTCCATATCAGTAAGAATTCCAGATTCTTAAAATAATTTTCTCCCCAGGATTTGGACACCACATGCAACACTGCAGGAAGAATATATGCAAGAATACCAAATGTAATTCCTCTCCTTAGGTGAGGTATCCTTGCTTTTTCTCCAAATGCCCAAGAACTGAATTGAAATGAGGGAGAGGAGATTTAGCAATCTTTATGATATTACGGGGTGGGGGGAAGTTAATTCTTTTCTCTTTCTCAGCTTCTTCCCTCTTGCCCTCCTTGTATTATTGCACGCTCTCATAATTTTGTCAACCAAGTGGTTTAAATGTATGCAGCATGTGGGTGATGGTGGTTCAATTTCCTCCTGTGGCTGAGATCCGCACCCTTCATGCAAGTGCCCTCACTTTCAGGCTAGTGGGCACTGTCCCCCTGCTCTTCTTGTTCTTTTGCCACCACGTCTGACACTTTCCCAGCTCCAGATTAATGGGGACGGAAAAGGAGAGCCTGGAAACAAGAATGAAATAGTCAAGAGGGCAGATAAACTTGCTTGCTTCATATCCTTTTTCTTCTTCAAGTCTCAGTGTCTTGCTGTGATACATTTCACATCATCCATCACATGCAGCGACTTCGTGACTCATTAGCTCCTCTTTCCAAAGGGCGAGCCTCCAGGGATGTGCCTGCTCAGGACACTTGGCCCAGAGAAGAGGAAGGCAGAGTCAGATGTTTCATCCACCATGAGGCACAGGATTTCCAAATCCCAGCATTTTACTTAGGATTCACAACTTTTCTTTATTCAAATACTTTCTTTTTTTTAGATCACATGGAGAACAAAAAAAATTCTAACCAGTTCTATTTCCAAATGGTGTAGTGATCCCAGAGTCATGAATTTAATTTTGTGTTAAAGTACCATTAGCCTGTTATTTGAAACAGTTGGGCATTTGCTGGTGACTTAATAATGTAATATCCTTTACTTCATCATTACAGTGAGCCTGAACAGTCAAAGATACTGAGATCATCATAAACCAGAAGGGAAGTTTGTAATCCAGCATTTTAAATCTTCACAACATATGCTCTTTGCGTGCTCCAATATTTATTTCCATAACAGAAGTTCCCCTAGAATCTAATTGTAGATGTAGGACAAACAACAAATGCAGGAAACGAACTTTGCAGGGGTCTTGATGGTTTTGATTGTTTATAAACAGTGCTACTGTTTATAAATAAGTTTCACTCCAAACAAATTCCAGCTGTTAAGAAAAAAACTGTTCGTGTATGTTGATGGAAGGTAGTTCAAGGAGCCCCTCATGAATAATGTATTGACTGTGTTCAATGTCTTGGTTTCTCTTTTAACATCTAAATATGCTTTAAAAAAAATGAAACGTGAGGCAAAGAATGACTGAAAAGTTTGCGTACAGTTCTCTGCACAATTTCAGCTGGGTTTGCCACAGGATACCACCTGAATCTCCAGAAAGGCTTTTTTTTACTAAAGCACGTTCAGTACCGCTATTTCTTAATAATCCTGGAGCTTCCAAAAACTAATTGATTTTCTTTAGCAGCCACCAGGTGGCAATCATAAACTTAGCCTGCTCCCTCAACTCTTCCGAAGCAGCTACTGCAGGCTGAGAACACGCCGTAAGTATAAAGCAGAAAAAGGTATCTCCATAGTGACTATTATACTATGTTTTTTGTCATGGGTGCAACTAGAAGAAACCATATTCGTGCTTCTAAATTACATATTTCATCTCATTAAGTCCTGAGCAGCTAACCTTGAAAAAATGTGTTCTGCTGAAAGATGCACTTTGTCTCACAAAGAGCCTGTAGATAGCTTATTATCCATGGGGTATTTTCAGCCTTCTGGACAGTGACCATAGCGAACATTCCTGCAAAAAATCTAGGTGGATTTTTAAATTGCCTTTTCTACCCAAGTAAAATATCTAATTTAATAATAATTCAGCCTAAAGTACTTGTTTTTCTCTGTCTTCTATTGGGGCTTTGCGTGAGGCATTGCAGAGCTATGGCAGGCAGAGAAAGAGGTTCTGCGCTTTCCCTCTAGTCTCATTTGGCTTTTAAAGAGCTGAGAGCCCTATAGCAGCAGCTCGGCTTTCAACATCTTCCTAACACTCTGAAAAGTAAAGATGGAAAGCTCTGGTCCATATATGTGTTTCATTTTGAACACTCTTGTTGAGATATAGCTAAAGAACAGCAGATTTTATTTTTTTTTCAAAAGTGTTTTAAGACCCTAAACCCCACTGACTTGCAGGAGGAGAAGCTCTTTGGACCAAATGAAAAACTTACCTCACTTTTATTTTGTTTTGGTTTTTCTCCCAGGTCTATCGCATCTAGATCTTTTCCTATAGAACTTTCAGTCTTACCTCCCGTCCCTTTGGACTCACTAGAAACTGTCTTATGCTTAGTTTCATTACAGCTCACTGGAAAACAAGACAACAAAACAGAGTTGTAAAGGATACATTGGTTTTCCCTAATCTGATGGAATTATGTATTTTGATTATGCCACATATTTTTTCTTTAAAAAAAAAGAAATGGCAGAAAGCAAAAATGTTTTAAAACAGATTATGAAAATAACTAGAGACACAAGAAGAATATCTGGAAAAGAAAAGTTAAATAATTGGAAATAATAAGAGAACTCACAGAAAAAAAAGAGCAGAATAAGAATTGTTGGAAGCCCCTGATATCAGGCATAGGAAAAAAATCCACCCTCCAGTAGGCTTGAAGGGCATCAGGTTCAGAGCATGGATATAAGAAATGTCTGTACTCAGTGTCCTGTTTGCTGGCAAAAGTGACTTTCAGAAGCAGCAGTGTTAACAGGATGTGAAAAAGTAGTAGTAATGAGATCATAACCTATGTGAGGTAGCGTAAAGATAAGACAGAACCTTATAGAATGACATCATCTGTGGGTTAAGTTATTTACCATTTTCTATTTTAAGTGTTCTTCAACATCCTTCTGGAGCATTTGTTAGGGACAAGGTAGCAAACTGGTAGTCCAGTTCTGTGATTTGATGTAGAAATTCCTGCGATTGTGCCGTCTGTTGTTTCCTTTGGCTTTTCTCTGCCCCCCAGCATACACACTGCCTGGTGTCTTGTCCCTGGGTAAAACCAAATTCCCAAAGTCAAGTACATTTCCTTTACAGTTTTAACCTCCCCTCTGTCATTCAAAGATAAACTAAATTCCACTGCTTGCAATCAAATTCGGAACAAGTACAAAGGTTTACTATTAATCCTTGAAAAAGAAAAATTAGGTAATTTCTGCTTTTAAATATAGAGAGAGAGAGACAGAGACTATCTTTGTGCAGTCACCAGAAAAAAATACAAGGACTGTAGCTTCATGAATCTGAGGTATTTTTCTCCGCTGGTAGCTTGTGATGCCCCATAGGAGCTGTTAGATGGCAGTGTTGTTACGTTATTTGAAGCAACCATTCTTTTATTTCTGGTTTTGTCAGAAACCATCACTTCAATCCAACATTACAAAGTCAAAGCATAATTACCACTAATGCTCCTCCTCTCTTGAGCAATGCCATCAGGGTATATCCTGCAAATGAATAGAAACTGTTAATTATAATTATATTAGACACCCATATTGTACGTTTCAGCAGTGCTGGTGTCGTCTTTGGATCTTTGTTTATCATTACACAGGAGATCTTAAAGTAAAAGGATGAAGACCACAGTGACAACACTCCTTTATAGTATGAAAATTATGCATCCTATTTCACTAACAGCTCGGCCCAATAGTTTGAAAATGCTTGTAAATGGATTATTCTGTACCCATATTTTACATATATGTCACAAAAAAGAGAATGTTTAATTAATTCCCCCCCTTTTTTTTTATTGTTTGCAATCTAATTAATATTTCTTCTTTCATTTACAAAGCAATAATATTTCATACTCATTTTGCCTTGAAACATATATCTTCATTTTCAACCCAGCCTCCAGGGAACTATTTCAAGTAGAGCTATAATATGTGTACAACACAAAATCCTGTCTGAAGAAACTGGGGAATAGCATGTACTTTCTTAGCTCTTCATCCTCTCTTCTTCACACCAATTTTCCTAGCTCTGTTTTCCTCTTCACAAAAACCCTAGTTTATTCTTAGCTTCCTGACCTTTCCGGAAAAGACCTGTCATCTTTCGCTTAGCATTTTATTTAGCCGATCTTCCACAGTCTGCCTGGTGCACCTCCCTGGAATTTTTCAGCTACTCTCGCTACTGATTGCTGCACTGACTCTGCAGGTGTGTTCCTTTGTTCAAACTTCTGCTGATCCTTCCCATGACTTGCCTGAACTCAGGATCGGGGAAAGTATCGCTTTAAGTGCCCACGGACACTTTCACTTGTACCACATTAACTGTGCCAGTTTGACTGAATGACTGCAATGCCACCCTCTACGGTGGTGATGCAATTGTACCGCTATAAAAGACCTTCTGCTGGTTGGAAATGAACATCTTCTTCCAGCCGTAGCAGGGCTGAGTGAGCCGTCACTGCCTGCAGAGATCCTTACTTAGCAACCCTCTCTACAGTTTTATCTCCGCCTGAAGAGTCAGCTGAGAAGCTCGGCCAATTGCTAAGATGTTTTCTCCAAAATGAGCCAAATCTGCAACGGATTGCTCATCGGTTCAAACTGATTAAACCGCTCAGCATGCAACTTTTCCCTAATCAGAGCACGATCATAGACTGGTAAAGAGCTGTCTCACCAAAGTAAAAAATACGGGTGCCAGGGCTCAGCTTTTGCCTCACTGCAACCAACAAAAGGTCCCTGTTCAAAAACCCTTTTACTGTGCTGGATCATACTGCTGAATAGTTGCCCACTCTTACCCATTTCAGAAGGCCATGTGAGCAGCACAGGTATATTTCTCCTTGAAAGGTAAGTCCTGGGTATCGTCCTCTTAGGCAAACACAGTTTGCTGCTTTTTTTTTTTTTTTTCCTAGTACAACTTTCCAACCTTCCTCAAATCTAAGATGGCCTACTGCCAGGATTTCTGCCATGTGGCCAGTAGTCTGGAAGCTGTAGGAGCTGAAGGGCAAGCGGAGGTCCTCGGGGCTTCTGGTGGCTTGGGCACACAGCAGGGAGGCTGGAAGCCTTCGCTGGAGGTGGCATTCCTTAGCCTCCCCAGGCTACCAGCACTGTGCAGACGCTTGCCCGGGGGGAGTGCCAAGGAAGCAGAAAGCCGGTTGTTAATCAAAGAGATTTTTCCTGAGAAACCTTCCTGGATCCAATTGGGAAATTAGAAGAATGTGACATGTTTTGGTGGAACATTTGAAATGTTGTTGAATGTACATTTCCCAGTAGAGGGTTTCCAGACAGCTGTCATAAATTCAGGCCAAGAGAGACAAACAAACAAACTGACAACACCATAACCATTCTCTTCTCTTCTTTGCATTAATGCATCAGAAGCTCATTTGCAACAAAATCCTTCCAGTGCATATACTTTCTCTGAACTCAGAGACAATTATGTTGACATTTTGCCACTCTTCAGATAGAAAATACCTTCCAGAAGAACTGATAGAGATTCTGCATGAATATATGACAAATTTCACTTAGTTCATCTGCAACACCCAGGCAGATAATATCTATTCTCCACCTTAGCAATTACTCATAAGTAATTATTAGATCAATGTTCATATTGCTGTATATTCAGAGCCGGCTCCCACGTCCTCCCTATGTCTCAGAGGCATATACATGTAGATCTTCACGCATGAAACTCTTGAGGAAGCAAATTATGGAAGAGAAATGACAATGGTATGTTTATGACTGATCATTATGGAGGATCTTACTCTGGCATCTTAAAGGTAGGTGTCACGGCCTGACATTGTCATCCAAGGTTCCCTATGGAGAGAACTAGAAACTTCTTGAGTGACTCGCATCACCCTAATATTCCCAAGGTAGAAACATCTCGGAGAGGTCAGACAAACTGCAGTCTAAGAACGCCTGTTACTCTTTGCTGACTAGAAACAAATCTCGAGTGAGCAAGTCAAACCTGGACATCTAACTCTGGGAGACTTAAAGTCAGCTGAAGTGTGCCCCCGTCTGTAGTCCTCATACAGTCAATAAAGGTCCCTCTCTCATCCAAAAGCATTTCATTCAGGATACTAGGAGGACATGCTGGCTATATATGAACCTGTCAAACATAATGTTGGTATTGATCTCAGGTGAACCTCTTTATCAAAAGCTGGTAATAGTGTCCCATGAACATGTTATTTCACAAATCCATTCTGCACTTGTTCCCATTTAAAGTCAAGTTTCAGTTCAAAGCTTTTTGTTCTCTTATTCAAAGCTGTCCAGGAAAGAGTGACCTAAGGCATTTGCATTTAATTACAGTTACCATTTTTTACTTGACCATGAAAACCTCAGTCAGTAGGGTGGCAACTGGAAGAAAAAAGTTCACACTGAACTCTTCATAGGAAAGATATCACATCTGTACAGTATCTTGATGGCCAGGCCAACAGGTTGTTGGCGCTCCCAGTCAATACCACAGGTTCATATAGCTTTGCTGCAAATTTTATCTGACTCTCTGTCGTATGTATGCGTATACCACAAATCTGTGTTTGAAAGTCAAGGCAAGTAGATATAGCTGGATGTAATTCACTTCAGCACATACACAAATCTCATGTTTTTATTATTCCCAGCAAGCTCATACATTGAAAAATAAGCATTCAAAATTTTTATTTATTTCTACACACTAAGAATTTTAAAATAATCCATATCTCTCTTCAGTTATATAGGAACCAGAGAGACTATAATTAATGATATGTGTGCTAAAATCTTGTGAGCTTTTCAGACTATATCATGTATGAGGTTGGGTGGACAGAGAAAGAGAAACAAAGAAAGAGAAGGAGCGCAAGCATACAATATTATAATTTTGTTTTTAAGAAAAAAACAGCAGGAGAAACACAAATTAATGGACAATCATCACTCCAAGGACTCAAAGCACAGAAAGCCATATACAAGCACACTGCAAATAATTTGATAGGCATCCACTTAGATCAAATCTGTATTTAAGTCATATGATTTCTCCAGCGTAATCCAACAGAAAAAGAAGGATTCCATAAAGATCTAGAGTAAGTATATGCAATACCATCAAAGATCTTGAAACTGAAGAACTGAGTTTGGAGTGATTATTAGATATTATTCATTTATGCTTTTCCTTACCACATTATTTTGTTTCATTCTATTCATCCATCATTTTGAAATGGGAAAATATAGGTTTTAATGATTTTTTTTTTCATTTAGCAAAGCACACTCGAAAGGCAGAATAATAAAGCAGAAAAATACACTTTTTATTGTCTTTATCCAAAACCTTCTCAGTATTTCCTCATTTTACTTAATGCCCTAGTTACTCCCCTGTAAGGCTACTGCAAATCTGTTGCAAAGAGATATATTTCAGTCTGTCAAAATAAGAGCCTCAACTCAGAGAAGGCAGGGATTTAATGTACTCCAGAGTTCATGTCTGGGAAGCTAATACAGAGTCCTGCTAAAGAAGTCATATTTGTGAATCCCAATATGAGGCATATAAAGGGGACAGATCTACTAGAGGTGGCCCAGTATGCCCTGGTTCTGCTTTAGCTCTCCTCCAGCCTCAAGATCCCACAATTACCGGGGTGATCCAATTGAAAACACACTGAAAATGCCCTCCCTCCCCCTACAAATGGTACATTTTGAGCTCATCAGCTCATTGTGATCTGGCTCTAGTGTTAAACAACTAGTTTGGATACTGAACCCGAACGGCAAAATTCTGCCAGACACTGTAAAAGCCAGGTGCTCCAACTTAGGACAATGCAACTACTAAGTTTTCCCAGTGGATCTAGTCTTCCATATTTAAGATGAATAAAATGAAAAAGTCTTACAGATCACCAAGCAAACCAAAGGGAAATTGGCTCATGAAAGAGGTTTCAAATCTCTTTGGAGACTGGTTGTGATTAGGCAATGCAAGAGTGCATGTGTGTATGGGCATTTAATTAGCAGGCTATACCACAGTTCAAAACTCTTCAAGTACATCCTATCACGACTGCGAGCAAGAGCAAGGATGAATATGCTAAACACATTTAATAAAGCTGCTCTCTCTCCTTGTTTCAAAGCTTCTCTTTTTACTCAGAGTATCCCATTCCTCTTAGTTTCTAATTTGCCCATGGCTGCTACAGTTGATCAGCCTCTAGTCCAGATTACCTCTACTGCTGCAAGACCTCTAAAGAAACCCTCTTTTCTACTGCCCAGTGCATTTGTATTAAACAATATAATGAGGTATATTGTAGTAAACAATACGAGAATAACAGAGTAATTGGGGATGGAGTTAGGAGAAAAGCTTGCTTTAGTTCTCTTACATTTTAAACAGACAGGGTTTTTATCTTTTTATTTGTTTTAATCACTCCACTGAATTTCCAGAGCCTTCCTCCCTTCATCTGATCAGCTGGGTAATTTAATTTAGTGGTGAAAAAAAAAATCCAATTGGGTGCTGCTTTGTTCCCCTGATTGTATTTTTCAATGCAAAATGAAACTAACCCACTGAAGAGCTGTGGGAGAGCATGTAGGGCAGGCAGAATGCAGAAGTTTAAAAGCTGCCTTTTTTTTCGTTCTTCCACTTAAGACATTAAGTAGCTCCCAGTTGTGTTTGTCAAGGTAAAATAAAACTGACAAGATGGCAGGGTGAGAGAAGTAAGGCTGTACGTATGGGAAGAAGACAGAGTCATCAGACAGAGAATTCAGAATGGACAAAAAAAGTGATCATGGAATAAAAAGGGACTAATTCCCTTGTAATATAAAATAAAAAGAAAAAAAAACACCTTACAAATGCATCAGACTTTGCAAGTTACTGTTTAATAAAACTCTTTCAAGACTAAAAATCCGAGTGAAAGATTCTTCAAAATCTTTCATATTGTTAGTAGCAACTGATTTCAGTATTTGAAACTCAGGGCTTTATGGACTCCACAATAATGAAAGAAGTGGTAATGTCTAAGGTCAAATACAACTCTCAAAACCTCATTTTTTAACCTAGCAGACAAACCAAATGGACAGTCCATTATAATACGGATAAGGCCATGCCCGTCCAAACACCCAGGTATAGGCAGAGACAGCCTATAGACATCAGCATACAAAGGCCAATACTCACTGTATGTCAGGTTTGGCTTGGTGTCCGAGTCAGGGACAGGTCTTCATCATCAGCTAAATGGAAGCAGCTGATGTTGGACGGTGAGGAGCAGTGAGGACCAGCTGCCTAATCATCAAACTTAGCCTCCCACTTAAACTGTAAAATTAGCCAACCCATCCTGCCAAGCTCTGAGCCTAGAGTCTTTCAGGAAGAAGGGCTGAGGCTTCTGCACCTATAAGAAGCCTGACAGTTTAAAAGCGGGGCAAGCGAACTCCTTATGGAAGCGTAATGCCTAATAGAAATGTACTTGGTCATACAACAGAGATGAAGCAAGCAAGGGTACACGTTAACCAGCGTTGTTGCAAAGGCTGCTTAAACCAAACCCTAGACTACAGAGTTTTCTTGGATGGAATAGGGTGGCAAGGAGGAACTGATGTGTCCAATGACTAGCACCACAGATGTGCAGGAAAGGATGGTTTTCCTTTGCTTGTTTACCATGCACCTAATGTTTTTACTGCTGTTATGTGAGGAAAGTTGCCATTTACTTCCTAACTTCTTCTAGTGCTGTGTCTGCTCTTCCGGGAGCAAGCAGCGGGAAGTGACTTTGCCCTGTGTTGCACAGTGAGCTCAAAAAGCAAGAAGGTCACATTAATTTCTGGAAGAAATGTCTATCAAGACCTGTCAGGCCCAATTCTCCATCTGTCTTGAAAATTCCTTTAACAATAAATTGCCAGAAATGGACAAGGCATACAAAGGGAACATCACCACGTAATTACCTTATTCTTTCTGCTGTTAACAACAGCTGGAGACTGAATTCTGGCCTTGCCAGAATTTTGGTCTGATTCAAGATGTTCATCCTTGTATATTCATATGATAGCTCAGGTCTCGAGATAACATGACACTTTAAGCCTAGGAATATTTCCAATAACTTCAGAGTTGTCTGCACTATTGCCTTAATATTACGCTTCTTAATTGCTCTAGTGAGTCAGGAAGTCAAGTCGTCTGCCTCTAGAGATACTGTGTATGGGAATACAGATTTTAAAAACACTATTCCTTGAAAGGCAGAAAGATAATATCAAGCATGATTATTTACAATAACTGTTTCTTGGAACCTTAAATAGTTGTTCTTTGGGTTTTTCATATCAGTCCCTTACATAGAGGAGTGTCACTGCTTACCAATTAAGTTCTGTTATCTTGAAACAAGCAGGTATCCACTGACCCACACTGAAGATGGGGATTCAACCACTGTCACTGTTTGTCTGAAGAGGCATTATTTTATTCTTCTGCTGTTTATCCCAGCAAAGAATTCTTCCAGAAAAAGAAAGCAGCAGCATAAATACAAATTTTACAGTACTATAATTTGTAGAAGAAAACTTCCAGAAAGAACCTCGAGAATTTGCATTCTGGCAAGTATAAAGACAATGGGCAAGTATCAGAACAGCGCAGAAGATAGATATTTCTCATGAGTAGATACGAATACTGAGTAACACATACCACCTGTTACATCATTGAGTAATGTACAATATCTAATTGAGCATTGTTTCTCGTTTCACATGGATGCTGCAATGTCCTTCGTTAGTTTCATCAGGTTATGAGAATTAAACACATGTAAATAAATGCAGTAGGTTCCAATCCTCATTTCTTAACCTCTCATAACACTCATTTAGATTCCAGCTGAAGAATTCTCCATTAGTCATGAGAAGTAATAGGCTTACAAATTCATTAATTTTGGATAGGCTTTTTTTTTCCTAGCAAGTTAATAAACACAGTTTTCAGTTAGCTTCCTGTCTTTCTTTGAGCAGATAGGAGAGAGCTGGTTCCATTACATTTTGTCTCAATTTAATCCCTCGCTGTTACAAGAAGTGGAAAATGCAATTAAATGCACTTCTGAAACCTTTCCCTAGAGTGGTTTACAATACTGCCTGCATTAAGCAGTCCATGTGAGGTGATGCATCTACTCTTCTGTGCCCATGCTAGCCTTAAGAAACTTTAAAAAAAAAAATTTTTTTTACCTCTCCACCCAAACAACAATAGCCCCACTGCTTTAGTTTAAAAAAGGTGTTTATTGAGAAGTGGTTATGTCATACATGGATTCCTGACCCGTTTACAAGCAGATCATTGTGAAATGAGCCTGAATTTTTGTTCTGTTGTTTTCTTCCTCCCACATTACCAAGAGGGCTGGAAACTCCCTGAAGACTTTAGCTGACCCTGTACAAATTTCATATGCTTGCAATATTTCCTATCTGTTTATTCATTCTAAGCAACAAAAGGATGCTGATAGCTTTGACATTATATATGCCCCAAATACGTTATCTCCTCATGCAAACTGTGTCTAGATAAGCAAGGTGGGATATATCTGTATCCTCCCCACATCTGTAGGCTTCTACATCCAGGGTCATCATCTAAGATCTCCTTTTAGTTAGTGGGGGTAAACCCAAGGATTTTTAATGATTTACTCATCTGACCTGTTCCAAGACTTGTACCTTAGGATGAGATGAGGTACAACTATTTGTTGAAGAGTTACCATCTTAAATTGTCCTGTGTTTGCAACTATGCACTTAAGGCTCCAAAATCACTAGTTGTTTTTGAAAATCTTGGCCTTCTAATTGATAATTGACAGAAAACACAGGTTTGATGTTCTATCAAGTCAAATATCCATTGCTCAAAGGACTTTTCTAACACCAGAGGAAGTCAGAATGATCATAACAATAAACAATCACATACAATTAGTAAGGTTAAAAATAAAAAAGAAAAAAACCCTCAACAGGAAAGTATCACAAATGGTCTAGTATACTGCTGTTAACGTTCCAGAAGAATCTTCATTAAAGGCTCTTAAAGAAGAAAAATCCTCATTTTTTTCCAGGATAAGAAGTGCTCTTACAGACTGGCAAGAAATCTATAAATAGGAAACAAAGGACAGGAATACACATTCAGTTTCCAGAATGAAGGCATATACATAAGCAGCTTTTCTCCAAACCTGTCCTAGCATCTCTACAACCTGAAATAATTGTAAATATTCTGCAAAAAAAAAATTGGGTGTAAAAGTTGCAGATGACAAAAAGTCATTTCAAAACTTGGCTATAAAATTTAAAGTGAAAAGTCCAAGAAGATTTCATAACATATGGGGAAGTAGGTAGCAAAATAACACCTGAAACTTAGCATCAGTGAGCAGGTAGTGCTTCACGTGGAAAAGTATAACCATAAAAACATCTGTGTAATTGCGAGCTCTAAGTTTGATATTACTACTCAGAAAAGCATAACAGTGTCACAGTATATCACTCCCAAAAATATCAACCCAGTAGCCAGGAGAAGTGAGGAAAAATGACAGAACGTAAAGAACTACGAAGGAAGGAACTGGAAACAAAGCAGAAGTTTTACTGTCATTATACCATTGTATAAATCTATGGTAAGTCCCCATCAATGAATTCCACATGAAATTCTTGTTGCTGTCTCTCAGAAACTTACAGAGAAATTGGAAAAGATACAGATAAGGGAGACAAGTTAGTGGCAAAGGTTAGGAAGAGTGGGTGTCTTCTGCTTAGAAAAAACAACACAGAAGTGATGGGTGAGGTATCAGTTAAATCATGCATAGCAAGGAAAAATGACTAAGGAATGACTATTTATTCACTATTCCTCACCGTACAAAACTAGAAGAGCCCCTACTGATATCATCATGCAGAGTTTAACGCAAAAGAGAAACAACCTTTCACAGAGTGCACAAGTAAGCTGTAGAGCTCATTACAGGAGAGGGTGGTGGAAGTCGTAGTGCAAGAGCTTACCAAACAAGAATGAGGACACAGGGGAAGGAGCCAAAGCATGGTCAAAACTGAATTTCTGACTTAGTCTCTGGTTTTATCTGGAAAGTATAAAAATACACAAAGGAACAATATTTGCTGTTTCCTTACACATTTTTCGCAAATATCTACTACTGACCCTCACTGGAGACAAGAGGGTCTCAGACTCAGGTCCCAGTTAGTACAGTCATTCTCTTGTCCTTAAAAAGAAATCTGAAATATTTAGTACTTAAGTGATATCTAACAACAGTTAAGACCAACAGTTAAGAACTGGTGTTATTATTTAACAGTTATCCTCTCAGTCTCCTCATCCAAGTGAAGTTTCTGCCTCATTCTGGCTGGCTGACTAGGGAAAATTCACTCCCAGAAAAAAATTGTCATAGCCTATGAATCAAAAATTTAATTTTGTACTGGAAGAGGAAGTGCTTTCTTGAAAAATACATATTTACTCCAAAAAGTTAGAACTACATTTTCAACAAGATTTCTTTACTGCAATCTTTAAATTGCTAGGGCCAGTATGTTTGTCTGACTGCAGCTTGGTTTGTAGCCAAAACTGTAATGAGGAAAAAAGTAGAAAATTTAAAATTGTTCAGATCTTGTATAGCAGGTTTCTAGTTTTGGTGACAAAATCTGACAGTTGAAAGTTTTATCTATATAGTGACATCTTACTTTTCTGAAGGTGTAATTGTAAGGCACAATCAAATGGTGCAAATCAGTGTCTCTGTTGTGTTGCACTCCCTCCAACATAAATTCGAATATGAGTTCAAGTTGTAATCATGTGGGATCTCATATTGGCTTCCAGGAAGAGAGCTAGTGGTCATCCCTTTTATTATTTTTTTTTTACAATATAGGAATACACATGCCTGGTCTCCCTATTTAGCCTTGATCCTTGTTTGGGTTAGGTTGCCAAGCAACTTGTATAGTCTACCTGATCGACTTCTTGTAGATTCAGGGTCTCAGGGAGGTATTTAATCCCTGTTACAAAAAGTGGATAAAAGCTATTAAATTTATTTCTGCTGTCTTCCATATCCTTTTGGAAGAAGATGGGGGATTTTTGAAGCAGCCTGACAGAGTGAAGCTTCTGATCTAGTAGTAGGTAACTATGAAAAAAAGGAAAAATCATACTGTACATATTTTTCCCTGAAGGGACCCATATGCACAAAATTTCTGCCTTGGAATCGCGGTGTGAAGTGCATTTCTGCACTCTTTTCTGGCATATCATGTACTTTGATCCATGAAATGTAACAGGGAATTAGGAAGACTGTTCAGGAGGAGGGTTTCTGTGAACACTTAAGTGTGGGTTTGGGTTTTTCTCCTTTTCAGTCCAGTCTTCCTGTATGTGTGAGTCTGTTTTGGTGTTGAGAGAGAAGAAGAAAAAATGACCTGATACAACAATGCCAATAAGTTTAGAGTATTTTTTGTCTTCTCCTAAATTTCAAATCTCCTTTCCGTGTTATAAATTGTTTCAATATTTTAAGAGGTTTCAATATAAGCCTTCACAACAGCAAGTTAGTACTGTATCATAAATTGGATGGAAAATGGCACCTCAGAAGACACCCCCACAAGGAAAGGAAACTGTACAATTTTAAGCTATTGCAAGCATAAGATTGGTAGGAGGTTTTCAGGAAAAATAATTTTGGGTGGGTAGAAAATGAAAGCACAGCAGGGTCATCTATCCTCCTGGCAGTTGAGAAAAACCTTGCAATATACAGTTCAATTCCCTTCCAGTTGTTCAGCTGTCTATATCATTAACCCCGCAGCCAAGAAAGTAAACAGATCAGCAGTTCTAAGACTGCCATTCAACGCCATGAGGAAACCAGATTCATGTCCCTACAATTATCTCCACCACTAATGATTAGGAAGAAGAATGTTTTTACAAGTTTGGGTTGCTAGGACTGGAAGGGAGGAGGATTGGCAGTCTTTAGCTTGTTCAATTGGACTGGACTCAGTTTTGTTCCTTTGCTAGCAACTCTTGCATCTACATTTGATGGGTTTGATTTTAGTTTTATTTTTTTAGCTGACTAAAAGCAGGCAGTTTGTTTTGCTTCCGTTTCTGTGTACCTTTGTGCAGTGTACCTTTTGGGGTTCTTTGGTTTCCCTGTTTTTATCACAAGGTAAAACAGTGATAAGAGTGTGTCGACTGCTGTACAGAAAGAGGAAGCTTATAACAGAGCTTTTTCTACAGGAAACATTGTTTGAATAAGGATTAATTGACTCAATCTGTCAACATTTTGGCAAGTGAAAAGAAAAAAAAGAGTAAAGAACACCTCATCATTCCTATATAATAAGAGACCAAGAGACCAGAGAGACTTGTTTGTTTGGGATCAAAAGATCCTAGATACAGATATTTACTCTGCAGTTTGCAGTTGTCTATTGAACAAGCAATTGCACACCAATTGTCTCGCATCCTATTTTGGAATTATTCCTACAAATAAAGTTAAATATGTTCTAGGGATGTTTGTCAGATCATCACCTTGTCAGTCTGTACAAATTATTCAAGCTCCTGTTAAGGAATGAATTCTTTGTATGGCTAATGAGAAATCATGAAAAGGTTAGGGAGGAGGTAAGGAAAAAACCCAAACACCTTGCTCTCCTTGCTACAGAGACACACATTTTGCTTGGTGTGTGGATGTTTCCTCCTCCCTCTGCCAGCATTAGCCTGCAGCCTGACTGTTAAGGCAGTTTCCTGAAGCATGAAAGTGTCAGGCTTGAGACCATCCATACCCCCATTCCCATGGGACTACCGTAACCCCCTGGTACTTAAACTGAGGATAAATCAACCTTTTCTGATGATGTTTTTAAAAAACGGTGGCAACTGCAAACACAGTCTGTGTGGACCTTAATCTCACACACCGTACAGCAGTCATTCCCAGAAAAGCCCGGCAGGGCGCTCAGGCAGAACAGTATCTTGCTGCTAGATTCCTGTCTTAGGCAGGAGTTACAAATGCAGACACATGTATGTTCCCTATCTTGGGTATTTCAGAGTAAAAAGTAAGGTACCTCTGTAATTAGTCAGGGGCTGAGCCAGATTTTGCAGGATCTGCAGTCTGGATTTTGATGTGTTGTTCTTTGACTGAGTCAAAGTTTAAAGTTTAGATTCATTGCAACTAATACTGGCTGGTTAAATTGTTGGCATTTAGTTTCCACAGTCAGTGGTGAAAGCTAGGTAAGCCCCTCCAGAAAAGCACTTAATCTGATTCTAAATTAAGCAGGATGAATTATTTTCTGGAAGCACTCACTTCCCTCCACTAGCTAGAGAGGAAGCCAATACATCTCAGCTTAGAAGCCTTGCTCTTGGATGGCTAAAATTCAGAGAGATGAGACCCACCTCAGAAAATTTTCTTAGATTGGACTTGAGCCAGTAAAATGTATATTTTATCAGTATATTTTATCAAGTATACAAACTTAATAAGAGCATGAAAGTTGTCACCATCTCAACATTTTTTGGTTTTGAGGACTTCTGGCAAGTTGAGCTCATTCTAGTCTGTGAACATCTAACGCAGACAAAAGTTTAAAACTGGAAATACAGTCACAAAGCAAATTCCCAATGAATTTTTAGCCTAGTTAGAAAAAAAGACATTTGCAGAGTCTACCTAGAATTCAGTTCTCTTGATATTTATAATTTTGTTTTATAGGTGCGTCAAGCCCTAAGCTTTTCACATGAGCAGGTTGCATAGTTATTAAATGTAATTTCTGGATGTATAGAGGTTCACCAGTGTGAAGAGTCTCTTCAGTGGTCTTTTCCACTCAAGAAATGGGAGAAAGAGGCTAGTGTGGCTGAGAGCCATGCATTGTGGTACTCCTGGAGGTACTGATTCAGTGTGTGCTAAAGTTCCCTTCCCACCAACTCACTCTGGATTTCTCCTCTGTCACAGTCAGGCCACATGGAGGTTGTTGGACAGAAGAGTGTTCACAAAATATTTCACCTCAAATGGCAAATACATTGCACAAAGGGCTTTACAAGCACGCCTGTGCGAATAAGGGAGTTTAGATACAGCTATTAAATATCACAAGGGATATTCCCATCTTACCTTCCAATTTTTAAGTGCCTGTTTTACTTCTGCTTTTCATCTCTCTTCTTTTTTTTTTTTCTTAAGGCTATCTCCTTCCATTTTCACCACCTTCCTCTTTGCTCTTTGTAAAGATCATCCTTTATACTTCTTTCTCTTGTGCTTTCACTTTTATTCTGACTCCAGCATTTTTACAAACTGCTGCCCTCCATAGAAGCTGCTAAACAGTCAGTATTATTACCAGGTGGAAGAAAGTTGAGGAATGATGTGAAATGTACAGAATCCATTATTTTATACTGCCTGTGATTTTCCAGTGATCTCGGCTACAGCTTCAACTAACAAAAATGCAGTGATTACCCTTGCTGATTTTTTATGGAAGGAGGATTTCTGGGGCTCTATAACATGCTTTCTTGACTAAGCTATCACACACCTTTAAAAACACAAATAATTCCCTGTCTGCATAATATTCATGTGTATTATGAGCATATAATTTTAGCATAAATCAGTGACTTTTCACTACCATTCTGAATTACCCAGTATGGATTGCAAGACATCAGAAGCTACTTCGTATCTGACGTCACTTTGAGGTAAGTAGTCATTGCGAGTAGCTGTTCCATATTTATATTCTTGATAGTGAAGTTGTCTTGACAGTGTAGTGCTTAACTCACACACTAAGGCAAATTGCGGGGGGGGGGGGGAGAAAAGAGCTAAGAACTTTCTTCAAAATCTGTATGAATGAGGATGAAAATATAAATATTCCACATCTTGCAGTACCTGAATTTTGGGTGCATTTGCAGAACCTAACCTCATCTCTCGCACTGAATTTCATTCAGCTAGTGAAGGTCCATAAGGGGGATGCAATTTCACAGTTGATTTAAGTCAGCTTAAGAGCAAGTAGTCTCACCTTCCTGCCCTTGGTTATGTCTTCCCACCTTGTTTCTTGTACCACTGCTAGCACTCATGAGACTACTCTGTTAGCTGAACAGGGATCTGATCCAGTGGCAAATTTCACACACAACAAACACAACAAACACACACACACACAGAGGTAGACAGATATGTTTGATAGGGATAATCTTCAGCTAGATCAGTTGTCTTATCTGGCTGACCACATAAATGCTAGGGCTCGCTAAAGAAAAAGGTAAGAATGATGAAGCAGAAAGAAAAACCCCTCTTGATTGCCACAGAACAGAAGCAAACATTGCACACTCAGTTATTCCATAAATATACAACAACAATAACTATCACTGCTAGCCACTTTGATAATAACACCTGTATGATCTTCTAGTACTGAATCCTGCATAGTATGTATCATTTAGATAGTTAAACTGGCAAACTATGGCTTAGAGCAAAAAGGTGATACTGTGCTCTTTCTTCTTACTTGCCAGGTTCAGTACAGCTCTTTGTCATTATTATTATCATAATTTTTGAGGAACAGTGGAAGATTTGCAATCAAAGAACGCACAAAGAAGTGACAGCAAGGTAGACTTTGCCCTAAAGATATCTGAGTTCAGTGAAAGGACTACTATTCCTTTAGTGTGTATTTAAGAAAATAAGAGAAAGAGAAGATCTTTACATAAGAACCATCTTAATGAATCCAATTCTTTATTCCTGTGAATGGGTGGTATGCTACATTACCACCAAAAGATAATTCAGTACATTACCAGTAACAGAAGTCTTTTTTTTTTTAGTATAGAATCATAGAATTGTTTAGGTTGGAAATGACCTTTAAGATCATTGAGTCCAACTGTTAACATAGCATTGCCAAGTCCACCACTAAACCATGTCCCTAAGTGCCACATGTACACGTCTTTTAAACACCTCCAGGGATGGTGACCCAACCCTTTCCCTGGGCAGCCTGTTCCAAAGCTTGACAACCCTTTTGGTGAAGAAATTTTTCCTAATATCCAATCTAAACCTCCTCTGGCACAACTTGAGGCCATTTCCTCTTGTCCTATCACTTGGTACTTGGGAGAAGAGACCAACTCCCACCTTGCTGCAACCTCCTTTCAGGTAGTTGTAAGAGAGCAATAAATTCTCCCCTCAGCCTCCTTTTCTCCAGGCTAAACAACCCCAGTTCCCTCAGCCACTCCTCACGGGACTTGTGCTCTAGACCCTTCACCAGCTTTGTTGCTTTTCTCTGGACATGCTCCAGCACCTCAATGTCCTTATTGCAGTGAGGGGCCCAAAACCGAGCACGGTACTTGAGATGAGGCCTCACCAGTGCCAAGTACAGGGGGACGATCACTGCCTTAGTCCTGTTGGCCACACTTTTTCTGATACAAGCCAGGATGCTGTTGGCCTTCTTGGCCACCTGGGCACACTGCCGGCTTTCAACCAACACCCCCAGTTCCTTTTCTGCTGGGCAGCTTTCCAGCCGCTCTTCCCCAAGCCTGTAGTGTTGCATGGGGTTGTTGTGACCCAAGGGCAAGACACAGCACTGAGCCTTGTTGAACCTCATACCACTGGCCTCAGCCCATCCATCCGGCCTGTCCAGATCCCTCTGTAGACCCTTCCTGCCCTCAAGTAGATCAACACTCCCGCCCAACTTGGCATCATCTGCAAACTTACTGAGGGGGCACTCAATCCCCTCATCCAGATCACTGATAAAGATATTAAACAGAACAGGCCCCAATACTGAGCCCTGGGGAACATGGCTTGTGACCGGCCACCAACTGCATTTAACTCCATTCACCACCACTCTTTGGGCCCGGCCATCCAGCCAGTTTTTTACCCAGAGAAGAGTAAGTCCATCCAAGCCAGTTTCTGCAGGAGAATGCTGTGGGAAATGATGTCAATGGCTTTAGTAAAGTGTAGGTAAACAATAACCACAGCCTTTCCCTCATCCACTAAGTGGGTCACCTTGTCATAGAAAGAGATCAAGTTAATCAAGGAGGACCTGCCTTTCATCAACCCATGCCAACTGGGCCTGATGGCCTGGCTGTCCTGTACGTGGCTGTGTGATGGCACTCAGGATGATCTGCTCCATAACCTTCCCCG
>JAVKLA010000008.1:737165-751438 GCA_034782735.1 Sagittarius serpentarius
CCTGGCTGTCCTGTACGTGGCTGTGTGATGGCACTCAGGATGATCTGCTCCATAACCTTCCCCGGCACAGAGGTCAGACTGACAGGCCTGTAGTTCCCCAGATCCTCCTTCCGGCCCTTCTTGGAGATGGGCATCACATTTGCTAATTTAAGCATGAGATTAGCATGATTAACTAAAATCATTGTTCTTCTTAGGAATGAGCTTTTATACTTAAGAACAAATCCTAGCAGAAACACAAATGCACATGATGATTACAGCTGATTCCATATATACAGATCTGTGTACATACGTACATATTGTATGTACATACACACACATGTATATGGATTTTCAGTTCAGTCAACTTAGCTAAAAGACAATGTCCACCAGCCTTCAGGTCAAACATGGAGTTATTCCCAGACGGGGTCAGTCCCAAAACAGGGTGAGAAGCAAGGTGTTTTTATTTCACTATAATTCTTCATCAGCTGGTAAGTATACCAATACTTGCCCATCTATAACCTTATCTTTTCTTTACAGAACATTCTGTAAGGTCTGTAATTTATTACAGTATTATTTTCTAGACACAGTAAGTTATATTAGTCATCTCATTCACCTGTGAAAGATCATTCAGAAGGTGAAAGACCTTAGAGATATGGCAAGCATTATTCTAACAAATGGTGATGAACAGCAGAGTATAAATCATGTTTGTGGGCTGGATGAAATGTTCAGTGGTGAGCCTAAACATCATATATCACAAGGGAAATTTTGTGAAACACCAAACTTCACTCCATAGGCAAAGTCTTTTCAGACAACCTTTTGTGCCCAGTCTTTTAACTGTCCCATCTATTGTTGGCCAAATTAATATCTTGGTGTTAAAAAAATTTGCACATTAAATTATTTGCATCTTTCTGTGTACATACTTACAGTTTTATGTGCCAATCCCTAATCCTTCTGGTTTTTGCTGTTTAGTGATTATTGCCATAAAAATAAGAAAAGAAAATATTGTATTAGTATGACAAATGGAGGGGTTGATTGTCCATGGCTTCTGGTCACTTTGCGGAAAAGGTATTATTTTATAACAAAACTTACGCATATTGTATGAATATTCTATATTCATATATTATATATATAATATGGATGTTCTATATTCATAGTGTAATATTTATAAGAGATTTTGAATATGAATGTGCACTCTAGTGGAAATACAACTCCACTGAAATCAACAACCCGTTCAGGTACGCATTTAGGGAAATATTTATTAACAGCAACTCAGTAGTCTAGTCAAAACACACATTAAATGTCACAGGGAGATCTGCCTGTAGCAGCTGTGTAGGTCCAGGTCCTATTACCCCTATCCTGGATATTAGTTTGTGGATGTTTCTGACATAATTTAACTCCATGTCATTTCAGTCACCATCTGGAGAATTCCCAATTTCACCCTAGAAAGTTAAAAAAGTAAAAAAAAGTAAATGTAAATTTTTCATAATTTTATCCGTATACTTTAGGCTGAAGTCAGCAGTGAAAAATTGCCAGAACAAAGTATTTTCTTACTTCATATATTTCTTTTGGTGTCAGGGCTAGCTCAGATATTTCTGTTTCATCATGTTCTGTGTAGAAACAACTACAGATATTTGTCTTCTTTTTAGTTGTATCTAAAGGCTGTGATATCTGAAAAGTCTTGACTGTTATGTGCACTGTTTATAAGGGCTCTCTTCCATCTCCTGATGTGATCTAGACTCTCAGGGGTCTAATATGTGTGCTCATGCTGCTGGTTTTGCCTTACCTGAGGTACTGTCCTTGCTACCAGTTTGCTTATTTGCAGAAAACTTGACATAATGAACTTGTTTGAGACCTCTATTCCTTTGTTAAATTTGACTGAAAGCTGGTTTTAAAAGCTTTTGGGCCAGGGAGCAAGAAGCTCTAACGCACACACAC
This sequence comes from Sagittarius serpentarius, assembly GCA_034782735.1. Classification (NCBI taxonomy): domain Eukaryota; kingdom Metazoa; phylum Chordata; class Aves; order Accipitriformes; family Sagittariidae; genus Sagittarius; species Sagittarius serpentarius. The sequence goes on from JAVKLA010000008.1 coordinate 739,080, forward strand.
TTAAACATGGACATAAACCTCAATTCAATAGGAAATCAGACAAGGAATATTATTAATAAAATGTGGGGTTTACATCCGATCCATTGCAAGATCCTGTGACCAAACATATACTAAGAGTGGAAGAGGAATCCTTAAGAATTGCTTATATTTACTGAAAAATTATCAGCGCTCATTTCCATTAGTTATAAATGAATCCCTGCAGTACTGTTTTTCTTTTCCTGGCATCTCACACTTCGGAGGATGAGGAGGGGCAGACTTGAGGACGTTCACATCTGTAATGTCTATACGTGTTGTTGAAACTTAGTCGTGTTTGTCGTTCGCTCTCCTCCAGTGCGGACCCGATCAAAGGACTTTATTAGCTCTATTACCTTGCTGATGAACTTGTCAAGCTTATTATTTGCAAAGACTGACTGTGTATTTTTGCTTATCTTGCTTTTGCTGCTTGCAGAAAGCTTGGCAACATTTTGAAAAACCCTAGTAAAAATACTTTATTAAAGTAAAAGAATTCTGTGTAGGGATTTGCTCTTAGAGGTTATTATGCTGTCATTCAATCACATCCCTATTTCATTTCATTTCTTTTCATTTCATTGCATTTCATTCATTAAAAAATATTATAATAGAAGCAAATGTAAAATGCATTCTGCATGTTTATAGTATTAGGCTGATACTTTTAAATCCTGAAGGCCTATTTCATGATCTGTGATATATACACTACTAATTAACTTGATTCATCTGCTTTCAAAGCAATCCTCCCTCACCTGGGAGAGCTCTCACTCTCCAACTCTGTAGCACTAGAGTAAATTATTTCCTCGCTGTTCTGTTGTGCCTCAAGCATCCTAAACTCTGCTTCCACACAGAACCTGGATTCAATGGATGCCTACTGTTTGAATGAGCTGAATCTTTTGTTCTTTTTTATCATTCGCGTACAGGCACAGAGGGGTTTCTCCCGATGAAGTAGGTTCTTCAATGCAGAGGTTTAGTTGAGATAACCCACGCATTCAAGGCTGTGCCCTTTGGAGAAGTCCTTCAGACTGTTTAATGAAGCAAAGAACTGGGAAAGCACTTTGTTCTTGCAGCTTCTTATCCATTCTTCAAAACCGCAGTGTTTAACAACACACTAATGAATCCGGTTTATTGGATGGAAATACAGTACTCTTCATTACAGATGCTTTAACAAATAGTATCAATTAACAGAATGTTACAGCAACTCAGGATTGTGAGAAATTATTTCCAACTATAAAATTGCACTGGTGCAACTGTCTATCAGATGTTGATAAGTGTGTTGAGATAACCTTTAAAGGGAAATTCTACACTGGGAGAGTGTCTGTGTTAAAATGGCAGCTGTTAAGCGAACCGATTTCTTTCGCTGTGCTGAAGTGCAAACAATGCAATACAAATTAATGCAGATTGCGTTTAAGTTCCCAGACTGAATTTTTCCAAGGGTGATATTTAGAAATTCTTTTCACTTTACACCTGTTGTATACATACATTCATATATGTATATATGAGGAAATTACTGATTCATAATAATTTCAGACTGCCTCCGTTCAATTTTTGCACTCATTTAAAAATTCACTTTAAAGCAAAACTAAGTAGATACAATAACACATTTAACTGAAAGGTTAAAGACTTGGAGATTCTTAAAGTGGTATAGTTGAAAGGCTTTTGAAGGAAAGCAGCTTTGGTATGTATAAACCAGAAGAGAGATGTTCTGAATGCATTTGAAAATCCTAGCATGAGCATAAAGCATAAAGTTCTCCAGGCAAACGTTTCTTTTTTCAATGTTTGGAAAAGGTTATGAAGAAAAACACTAGTCAAACGAAAATATAGCAGTTAGATTCTATCCTATACACAGCATATTAAGTAGACGGTAGTAGTAGTAGTTGATTATTTCACTTCAGGAGTCCATTCTGACCATGTTTTTTTAGCAAAATAGATGTAGTTACTTCAAGTGTATCATTTCTCCGTCAGAGATACTACTTTTCTTTCCCACATTAGAAAAAAAAGCCAGGAATATCATAAAAAAAATCTCTTTTCCATAGAGATTGATAGTAACGTATTTGTATTTATAAACCAGAGTTTTATTTCACTACTTGGCAATGCTTCCACTTGAGGATACTTGTAGGCATTTGTGTACCTGTGCATGTGTGTGTAACTATGCATACACGTCAGATTTTCTGAGCAGACTGCAGCAGCTTCTTCACTGTCTCTGGCTGTCGGTCAATTTGGCTGTTATCCTCTTTGCTCTTGTTCTTTCACTTCTTATCATCTACCACTGATATGCATGAAGATGGCTTTGAGGTGTTAATCAATAACTATGAAATGATTAAATATATCTTGTGTGCCTTTTTTTTTTCCCCAAATGTAAATGCCATAACTTAGTCACCAGGAAGGAAACTTGTCTAGATAGTCTATCTAGAATAGCATCTTCTCTCTGATCATCAGAAATCTGCAAAAATTTTATAATACAATTTATTTGAAGAGGCGTTATTTTTTAATATGTCCTGTAGCTAGATTATCCATCAAGCCTTACGTAGAACTGTCTGCTGTAATGCATATCCAAACGAAGGATCACATTTTTATTTTTGAGTTTTAACAGGTGTTTGAATGAAACGATATCATACAGCAGTGAGTTCTGCATGTTGCTTGTTAAAACTGAAACAGTAAAAGTAACAAGAACTTTTTTAAACTTTCTGCATTATAATATTAAAATATGCAAACATATATCTAATGAAATACAAAGATTATATTTCAGCTATTAAAAAGAAGAAGAATGCTGACTATGCTTTGAAAGAAGTCTCTGAAGAAGACAAAAGTACCGCACACCCCACTTCTTGGGTACCTTCTCTTTGTGTATCTCCTTTGTGGACTACCTGTGTAAGCTTGCTCCAAAGAGCAGACAACATGCTAGCTACCAAGAAAATCTCTAAAGAGCTCAAATGCTGTTATCTTCCCAAGATTCCTTCTGAAGCTTTCTTTATAAATGTCATATGAAGACAATGAGGCTATACTAGCTACCTTTTAAATTTCTTAGTCTGCCTTATAAGCTATCCTAAGATTTGTCCGTGCCTAATCAGTTTGTCACTTTAAGACTCCAGCAAAGCAGATAGAATCCTATGTGCTTGGATGCAGATATTCTGCTTTAAAACTGCCCAGGCTCATGAAGAGTTGTTTTGAGAGGCAGGAATTTTCTCAGTTCAAAAAGCAAAATATCTTATATTTGTAAAGGGCAACTTTATGTCAGTAGAATTCTGTCTGGTTTTCCTGGGGTAACTCTGTTGTCCCCCATGCTGTATTGTTACACCCCCACATATATAAATGCTTTCTATCAGTACACTTAAGACAGACAGATATTAAGCTTTCAACACTCCCATGTAATTTTGTTACCTGCCTGCCATACCTTTTTAGAGGACCATTAAAATTCCTTACCAGTACTGTTTAAGAGCTCCTGATATATTAACCTTCACCCTGTTGAATAATAATAATTAATTCCTACTCTTTGTTTTCCACTTCTTAGCTAGCTTCTGATCCGTGACTGTTTTTTACTTCTCACCAAATGAGTACTCAATTCTTCAAAAAAATCTCAGGGGAAACTTTGTCATCATCTTTAGAAAGACTACATCAATTATAAGTGCTGTATTTTACTTCAGTGCATCTGACTAATTTGTGTGCAGAAACTTTTTAAGAAGCTAAAAAGCTGGTAATATACTTCCATTAACAATGACAAACAAAACAAAACTAAAACAAAAGCAAAATCCATCAGGCATTACCTCAGCACCAGTATAATGTCAACAAGCGTTACTTTCTTCTCTTTCTAAAATATAAATATACTCCTGGAAGTTGAAAAAGCATGGAGTAGGTAAGGATCTGTATTCTCATTTTCCCTTCTTCCCTGGGTCTTCATGAAAATCTCTTGTCATTGTCTATGTGGTTTTGCCTCTATTTAGATTTACGACCGGCTTTAGGTGACTTTGTAAATATTCTGCAAATTGCAAATGAAGAATGAACCCTCCATGAGGGATATTATTTCCTTCTGGATTATATGTATGGAAGTTGCTGTAGAGTCTTGGTGAACTGTAGACAATGACTGCATAAAGCTCAACTTAGTGTCGCAGCAGAAATGTTAGCCATGAACCTGCACAGGTTTATTTTCTATTTTCAAGCATTCCAATGGTTAGATTTTTAGATGACTGAGTCATTGAAGATGTGATTCATCTCACTAAACATTATATATCTAAAAAGTAGACAGATACTTCTAAACTAGTCCTCCAGACTCTCTTTACAACTGATGGGGAAAAAAAAAAAAGGCTATTTTGAGAGAATTAGTCACCTCATTTAAAAGTAAATATTTAAAATACATCACATAAATCATGGTCTAAAAATACCTCTTCATTTTCTTTGGCTATAGTAGAGGCTCATACAACTAGCTTAGGTGTAGACGATTAAACAGTAGATCCCTAGAAAAATAACAAATGAAATCCACATGAGACGTCTCGTAACACTGGAGCGTGGGCAAATCATTTCTTCTCTCCATGGGGCAATTCTGAGAAAACAGAGACCTGTATCTAAGAAAATTAAGCTTATTTTAGTTAAAGGGGATTTGGATTCTGAAACAACCATCAAAAAGTATTTAAAGATTGAATATGAGATATGCATGTACTCAGTTTTCTGTGTATGATATAATGCAAAGTAAGAACTGATGACATACACTGCACAGAAGGGCCCAGGAGCTAAGGCAGTTTGTACACATTTACATCCACTACCTCAATTCATATTATATAGTCTTTTGTTGTAGCTCAGATTGGAGCTTTTTATATTTCTTTTTCTTTCCTCATAATTGCTAACTTTATGCTTTAATTTTGTCTTAGTATTTTTTCTTATATGATATTTTATGACTGTCAAGTTCTAGTGCAGCTTTCAACGCTATCAACTAGACAGTGAGTTGTACAAAATGTCAGAGGATCAGAAATGTTCTTCTGCCCCGATGACACATTTTTGACTGATTTAGAGCATAAACCTCACTAAAAGTCTGTAACCATGTCACTGAGTCATAGCTTGAGTGTTCCTTCTTTCATCGCTCTCGGTAATGTCAATAAGTAAAATCATTGCAATGTGTCTTTTTGCTAATTGTTTCATTTTCTTCTATTTTCTGAGCTTTTGTAGAACTACAGGATGTTTCTGCCCAGATAAGTATGTTGAGATACAGTTTGGGCTGGCAGTTACATCACCGCTGCTTGCCAGAACTGAGGCACCTGGTCCAAGTTGGTAATCAAAGCTCCTTCTTTTGCCAGTGGAGAGAGAAATTACTTCCCAGCCTACATTCATCCCAACTATCTTAGACACTTATTATTGGATGGGGTAAATCTTTCACCTGGAAGTGCCTCTCTCCCTCTGTTGATGACGGAGTCTAGATGACTGGCTCAGACTTAAAAAACTACCATTGATGACTCCCACTCCATGCAATTATTTAAACTGTACTTAAAAAAAAAGATACCTTGTTTGTTACTTTCTCATATCTTTTCCCCCTAGTTCTCCTTCATTGTTCCAAACTGGCAGACTACTAAATTCTTTACCGCCAGATCTAAGCCCGTCTCCCTGATAACTATATAATGTAATTCTATTTAATCTATGTTGATCAGTAGTAACATTACAAAAATTACAAAATATGTATGTGAAAAATAATATTTTGACTAAATTATGCATTCCAGTACTAAGGAGATTTTAACCACCTTTTCAATCTATTTTACTTAATTTTTTAGTCAACCTAGTTTTATCATCTTTTTCCTCAGTTGAACATAAATGTCTAATAAACCAAAGTTAAATTGTACTAAGGAACAGTTAACATAAATTTTCAGCAACCACCTTAGAAGTACAGCACTCAAAAATGTAATAACGTTATATCATTTAAGAAAAAGCATTTGAGTTTTCAATTTTTCATGACATTTCACAATACGGATGTTAAGTGATTGTTCCTAAAATATGTGTTTTGACAAAAGTAATTAAAGTGTGGACATTTTGAGTTATTCTGATATTTGAAACTAAAGATTGTCTGTGTTATTACATCTCATCCATCAATTGTTTCATTCACAGTGACCTTAAAGTTACTCTGGCATAGTCACCTTCAAGGTGAATTCTAAAACTTTGATTAGCAGCCTGTGCTTTTTTTTTTAACTCTGCTACTCTTTTGGCAGGTAAACTAACATGGAGACATTACTCTTCTAGAGGTTGTTAGAAGAATCTGGCAGAGCTTTGATTCTTTAATGAAAAGTAACATCCCTGAAGGGTAGAAAGGAAACAAACTAGGAAAAATAGATGCTAGATTTCTTTAGAAAACAACACCCAGATGCATTCTCAAGTAAAAAAATACTATGGACTAACATAAAATCTGAGTACTGTGTCTAACTTTCTTAAGGTCACATTGCATGTTAATTGCCCATTTTTATGTCATTTTCTGATATGTACATCAAAATGCGATTTAGGTGCCAAGCATTTAATTATTACTTGGCATCATAAATATGCAGACGTCTCCTTTTCCTTTCTGTTCCAATGTCTTAGCCTTTTTTTCTTGTGTTCTGTTTATTTTTGCTTTGCTACGGGAAAGTCTTCTAAAAACAAGTACATTCTGTATTTTTGTTCAGGCGTGTTAAGGATGTGGGCTGATTCATTCCTGTGGGAACTAATTCAATATTTGAGACCTCGCTGTAGAAAATTATCTGGCACTTTTCTTCACCTGAACTCTCAAACTGATCTCTGCCAGCTTTAGGTTCCTCTTGACCACATAGCCCTTATGGTTCCTTGGTGAAGCCTAATTCAGAAAGGATTTTGAAGTTCAGAAACATCAGCAGGATCTGTTACTGTTCTTTTATGGATGGAAAGCCTATGAAAAGTGCGAAATGCTTGTTAACAAACATGTTAACATTTTTTCCCAACTTTTTAATATGTTTCGGTTTACCCAGATGGTATAAATTGCATCAGCTCAACTTGAAGGAACTAGAGGATGGTTCATTAGGTGGATTCATTCTTCAGTTTGGTCTTCTTCCCAACAGTCTCTCCACACCTCTATGTACATAATTTCCTCTGCTTGCAGTGTGTTGGAGGGGAAGTTATGCTGCCATGGTCATTTTTGTTAAAATAGGTGGAAATCTGTGTGTTGGAGGATGTGGTGTGAACCATTAGTTTAAATGGAAATGCTTGAAGAGAGACGCTGTGTGAGGAAAGTACATTTAGATCGCTGTTAGTAAGAAAATCATTGCATTGAAATTTATGCCTCCTGTTTTTTACTGAAGGTGTTGTGAACTTTTTAGACTAATTGTAATGGCATTATATGCCATTTCAGATAAAATAGAACCCTTTATCAATATATATTTGTATAAAAAAAGGCAAAGTGTAATGAAGTCCATATATTTTCACAATCCTACTTGAAATGTCATTAAAGATGAAATTTTGGGCAAACATGTAGAAAAAGAAATATAATATGTCTTGAAAAAAAATGTTTTTTCTGTCTTTGTAAAGTCATAGATTAATCGGTTGAAAACCAGGTTTCCTTCTCAGGTAGCCCATTGTCGTGGTTTAACCCCAGCCAGCAGCTCAGCCCCACGCAGCTGCTCACTCACTCACCCCCCACCCAGTGGGATGGGAGAGAAAATTGGGAAATAAAGTAAAGCTCATGGGTTGAGATAAGAACAGTTTAATAGAAAAGAAAGGAAGAAACTACCAATGACACTAATAACAACAATAGAGTGACAAGAATAATAAAAGGACTGGAATACACAAAACAAGTGATGCACAATGCAATTGCTCACAGCTCGCCGACCGATGCCCGAGGCTCGCTCCTCCCTCACCACCAAGCTGGGCATGACATCCCACGGTATGGAATACCCCTCAGGCCAGTTTGGGTCAGCTGTCTTGGCTGTCTCCCCTCCCACCATTCCTGTGCCCCTCCAGCCTTCTTGCTGGCTGGGCAGGAGAAGCTGAAAAGTCCTTGACTGAGTCTAAGCACTACTTAGCAACAACTGAAACCATCAGGGTGTTATCCACATTCTTCTCCTACTAAAGCAAAACACAGCGCTGTACCTGCTACTACGAAGACAATTAACTCTATCCCAGCTGAAAACAGGACACCCATGCATTAAGCTGGAGTCTACTTTGTTTAAACATTTTGAAACAGGATATATCATAACATGATTGAGAAGTCTGAAATGATGCATTACGACTGAAAAGACCGTTTTCCCAAGATTGGAGTTACATAAAACAGATTCTGAGAAAAATCTGTAGTATTTATATTTCAAAAACTCCTTCTTCTAGAGATTGTGTTTGAATTTGTTGACTTTGACAGCCTATGACCTTGAAAGATGCCTGTCTTATCCTCCATCATGTTATTTCTGTTCCACAAGTCCTCTTCTAAAATTTTGTATTCTTTCTGAATAAAAAGTAATTCTAAGCACTTCACATCTTCAAAAGAGATCTGGTATTTTGTCATTTCAGCATGTCACATTGTTAAGCTACCTAATGCAATGGATCAAAATGATTCAGCGCTACCTTCTGGGCTTACATTTATTGTGATGTACAACACACTAGAGATAAATGGCAATCAAAACAAAACTCTTGGCCAATAGCTACGCTTCTTGATAATGATTATAAATATGAATATATGTCTCAGTTATCTAGGGATGGATTACCTGTGTCTTGCATCAGCAGAACAATGGTTGTAGGCAGTGCAAATTGGTTCAGGTCTGACAAGACTTATTTGTACAGCACCACGCAAACCTAGTTAGGTTTCTCCCACATGAATTTACATCTTAATGCAGCATAGCCATTCTTTGCAAAGCAAGCTTCAGTGTTTCTGGGAGTCTGGAACTGGGAGAATTGGGAACAGCACACTTGCCTGATGGGAGGGAATGAAGGTGATGGAGCCAGACTCTTCCCAGTAGTATCTTCTGACAGGACAAGGGGCAAAAGCACATGAAATTCAGTCTGAACACAAGAAAACACATTTTTACTGTGTGAATGGTCAAAAACAGGAACAGGTTGCCCAGAGTGGTTGTGGAATCTGCATCCTTGGAGATACTCAAAGCCTGACTGGACATAGTCCTGGGCAACCTCCTGTAGCTGACCCTGCTTGAGCGGAGCCGGGTGAACTAGATGATCTCAAGAGGTTCCTTCTAACCTAAGCAATTCTGTGTTTCTGTGATTCTGTGTAAATAATCCAAAAGGTTACAATTCAGCAGAGCACATGTATACTGGTAAATAATCTGAGAGGTGACAACACAGTTGAGCTGAGCTAGCTTGAGTCAATAGTCTTATTCCTCATCTCCACCACCAGCACAACTTCCAGGATTCGTAGAGCAGCCAGGCAGAGCTCAGCAGGCTCTAGTTTCTAAACAGAAGTACCTGCTCATAATACCTTTTTATTACATACATATTGTCTTTGATCAATGTCTAAGGATCTGCCAACTTGCAGGAAAACCTCTCTTTCTCTTCAGGTCATCTTTTCATACCTGTATTCTATGACAATACTCAAAGCAAGGCCAACTAACTGCCCTCTTTTCCCTAGGGGCCCATGGTTTAGAACTCACATGTGCTCACGTCGTTCAGTAATTTCTTGAGAACTGCTAGCCAATTTAGCAATTAGACAGCAAAATGTTGTTTACATTAATGTAAAAGCCTTGTTTTATAGTAGTTTCTTGCTATATTTCTATGGATGTCTAAGTTATTTCTAGATACATTCCTTAAGGCCTCTGGTGCACTGTAAGTGTATGGTCTTGTCTGAATTTTTTATAATACATTTTAACATTCGAAATAAAATTTCTGAGATAGGTATGCATTCTGATCAAATCTTCCAAAAATGCCAGTCTTTAAGTACACTTTTTAAATACCCAGGGAGCAGAACTAAAATTAAACTAGCAACTTGTACTGTTCAGTATTACTTTTGTGTGTGTGCATTTCCAGTGTGCAATAGCTATGTGTTTTCTTTCTCTGCTAGCTTTTATAGAATAAAATAAAAGGAAATAAATCTCATGCCTTCTTAGCAAAGGTGAAATTATTTATTTATTTATTTATTTATTTATTCATTTATTCATTCATTCATTCATTCATTCATTCATTCATTCATTCATTCATTCATTTATGTGTTGTGGGTTTTTTCAGTCAGGGTTTCCCTTGAACTATATGCCTGCAGACATACTCACACCATAAACTTATGTCCCACAGCTGGGCTTGGGGAGGCCATGGAGAACTAACCAACTAATGACATATTCCTGAACAATTTCACGGCTTTTTACTCCTTCATTCTCACAATGGTGCATATCAACTCTGTACCTTCATGTAAGAAGAACAGACTGAAAATTATTGTAAAGTAAGAGCGCTTGTCAGCTCTCTTAAAGGTTCCTCTCCAGTTTTGAGTTCACAGAAGCAAGAGGATAGCTGGCAACACCTCCTTTTAGCTGACCAGACATGAAGGCACGTGGGGAGAGGCACAAGGGGATGCTGCTGTGGACAGCTGCAATCCCATGTCAGCTTGCAGACTGCTTTGGGCAAATAATGACGTGTAAAGCAGATACAATGGTGAGAAAGGTCTCGATGAAGCAGACATCATTTCTGCATTGATTCATCATAAGTGGCTTTGTAGCTATGCCTCACCTGTGGGATGCAGGACCATTCCCTCGTTACCTTCTCACCCCAGAGAGAAGGGAACAACACATTTAACAGGTCCTCTAGTCTGGAGAGCAGAAGCTCTCGCAGAAAGACTATTTCGTAATGCAGATGTAGCTTGCTAACAAATAGATGGCTGGAAACAGATAGATTTCATAGGTACCTGGGCTCTAATGTCAGTGGGATACTGGCTTTTCATCAGTGCTTCTTCCAGTCTTCATTGAGAGGCATTGCACTGCTTCTTCCATTGATTCAAAGAGAATCAGTGACAATTTAGGCAATGTTTATATAGGTTTTCCATTTTAAGTCACTCATAGAAGGCATAATGACGTCTTGGTGTGTTATTAACCTTTTGGGTTTCATTGGTATATTTTTAAGGTTCAAAACTATTTTTATTTATTGATCATTCTGTGTGTATCTAACTACATCATCACTATATCATTTGTCAGAACTACTAGCAAAGGTGAGATATAATTAAAGATAAAACAAAGAATTTGAATGGACACTTAGAACACATTCATGCCATCCTAAAAACAGTTCAGACTGAAATTATAAACACCTCAAGCAAAAATGTTCAGTGTGTTTAGTCTTTTTTTGTTTTCTTTAGTAATCTGCTGTTTAATGGTTAAAACACAATACAGTTTTAATCTCATAGCTTGTGATCATAATACTTAGAATATATTTTTAAAGCTTATAGTAACATTGGACTGTAACTTTTCTTAATTAGAAGCTTGTAGTATCACAGTAACTATTTCTTTACATTGGTATTTCACAAGTGACAATGTTTATAATTACTTACATTAAAAAGAGGTTTCATTCCAGAAAATATTCTTCATTTTGCTCATTTATGGCCTGATCTAGTATACACTTTAGTAGATGGGAGTTCTTCCAAGATGTACTGCCAAGAAGCTCAACAGACAAAAATTCCAAATGAAAATAAAGCAAATAATGTTAACAGGATAAAAACCTTAAGCAGCTTCTGAAGGAGCTTGATGGTTATTACATCACTTGAAGTCTACAGTTACCAAAAGTTTTTTTACTCTCAGTGCATGTTACTGAGTGCAATACAGAAGTGGTATGAGTAGAGGTGGGTGAATAATGGTTCTTCTTATTCAAGGAATCAGTAAGGGATATCCCAAGGGAATGGAGAGGAAGAGAAAGACTTCCAGGACTAGTCATTTGGAGACCAACAGTTCACCCAAGATGGGGGAAAGCTAGATGTAGGTGTCTGCCAGCACTGAGTATGAGGGGAACAGGGATCTTGAGCTTCATTCTGTTATAACCACCAGGCTCTTCCATAATAAACATTATGTAAATATTCAAAGTGTGAACTGGTTGATTTCTTAATTCAATACTTGACACACAAGAATTTTCAATTTCAACAAACTAATGTTTATTCATGAAGATTTAGTAGTAACAGTCTTTTCCATTCCTATGATAGCATCTTGAAAATGGCTGTGGACAGTAAGGTTCACTACTGGGACTCTGGATTGAAGACTACAAGCTCTTTACCATCAGAGATCACAAATTTTGAATCATCAAAGTTATGGAAGTTCAGGTTATTAGTGAACTGACAAGCCTTTTATTCGTAGTCCAGCCTCTAAACTGAGAGAAGGAATTTCACTGAGTGAAAGTTACTGTCGTGGTTTAACCCCAGCCAGCAACACAGCACCACGCAGCCGCTCACTCGCTCCCCCCCCACCCAGTGG
>JAVKLA010000008.1:751538-762309 GCA_034782735.1 Sagittarius serpentarius
ATACTGAACTGAAAACACAGCACTGTACCAGCTGCTAGGAAGACAATTAACTCTATCCCAGCCGAAACCAGGACAGTTACAGAAAAAACATTGGTTGTGATTCTGTGCTCTGTATCAAAAGAAGATGTACATAGCAATGAAAATATTTGCTTACTTGTGTTTAATATCTTGTTCCATCTTACTTGTGTTTACTATCTTATCTTTAATATCTTAAAGTCACAACAGTGACTTTCACGGTAGAAATAGATACTGATTATAAAACTGACTTCATTGATTATACTGATTCACTGGTTGCAAAGTTCAAGCATATGTTACAGTAATTCTAGTACAGCAAACAAAGGAAACACTTCAGGTCGCAGGTTTGAGAGAGCAGTCATATTAAAGCCTCCGCATGTAGAACAGTGGTGGAGACAGAGTTACACCAGATGTGCTATTCAGAGGCAAAATAGGGAGGGAACCATGACCAGAATTCTTTCAAAGAGCCTAGGAACTGGATTGCACACTTTAGGCTATAAAAGCTGAGCAATAATTTATCATTTCTAGTACTCGCCCAATTGCTACTTCTATGAAGTAGCCTAAGTAACATCTACAGAAAGCTTCTGAGAACACAAAACCTGAGTGATTGATTCTCACTGTTCTCTGCATTCAGACGCTTTTGCCCTCCTCCTGAAGGTCCTCCCGGCTTTCCAGGTTTCAAGCAGCATCTCTCTGGCTATCGTACACAAATACTTTGTTGAGATGTTTCAAAAAGAAGAAATTTCCACAGAAGCTCTGTAACTCCAGACTAAACAATTTGGCCTGGGCCTGGAACCACCAGCTATGGACCAGACCTGTTATTCGTCACTCATTTGTCATTATATATAGCCAAGTGACAGCACGAACTGGCCATAAAGCCTCCAGTAGCAGCAAGCCCAGAACCCTGCCAAGCTCCCTGCACTACTTTGAACTCTGACTTTTGGTGCTGGTTGGGGAGAAGGTACAAAGGCCTTGAAGATAAGCTACACAAAGCTGATACAGGGAAGCCCACCTTCATGTTATGGCCCACCATTGAGAACTACCACCGTCAATCGTATCGCATGCCTTGCAATGTCTGGGTGAAGTCACTCTACCCATACCACTTCTCAGTGTTTAATTCCTCATTTGTATGTGATTCTACTTATACTTTGTGCTTTGTTAGTCAGAGTTGTTTGGATACTATATACCATATTTAAACCTCATTCTGGCAAGAACACGACTCTCATTAGATTCTGGAAAGAGTCCACCGAAAGAGTTCTGCATTTCTACAAAAATTTCTGAAACAGTGTTCCTTGGGCACCCACAGAACCAAAGAGGTGCAAGGAAAAGATGAAGAAACCGGATTACAGGAGTATGAGGACAGTGGTCAACGAGAAACTGGTACATGTTTTCAGCCAGGAAGTAAGGCTGCTCAGTGTAAACTACTAACCTGAGACAGCTTACTGAAAGCAGTTTAGAACAGTTTGATGTCAGTCATCCATCTGTGACCTATGGAAATGCTTCTGACTCCATTGTACTGCCAGGAAAGAATCCTAACTTCTTCCCATTCTCCTGCCTTGCTTCCTCATTTTACAACACTGCTAATTAGCTATGGCAGGAATAGGCATTGGTATGCGGTTTTTGCAAGACACTTTAAGGACTCCTTCATTGGCAAGCTGACCTTTTTCAGGCTGGAGAGAATCATATCTGTGCATCAACGAATTTCATACCCCAATCTAGCTGATGAGCAGTGCCATCTGCAGCAAAGGAAAATCGAATGCATATTGCATAGCCATGTGCAATCCTTTTCATTTATGAAAGGGCTTTCATTTTTGAAGGGATGCTCCAAGAAAAGACACATATAGGCACACATGTATGCCTCAATTCTAGATTAAAATAACTACAGTTTTCTGAGCCAAGCAGTTTACACTTCAGCTTGAGTGTTTTTATTTATCAAATAAAAGCTTTAAAATAATAATTACAAGAGTCAAAGTACAGGCAAACACAAACACGTCCTGAAAAGCTATCTCAATCCACCTCCATCCGAAGCGATTGGGAAGCCCTTGATGTTTCCTAGTGACTCTGGAAAATGAACTGCTGCTCTATATTTTCAGTCAAGCAAACTGAAGAAGGCTGTTGGACATTCCTAAATCCTTTCTTTATGTGGTCAGCAGATGCTTTATAAATTACATTCATTGTCTCTGAACATCTGAAAAATAGTTGTCAAGGCAAGCAACAATTTTATTTGTGATACAGAAAAGCAAGTGGTAACAAATGTTTTAATAAATGCCATCCCTTCTGCAAACTGCAAGGTTCATCCATTCCACCTTTAACCACTAAAAGGAGAAAACTTGAAATACTTACTGAAAAATGTCTCTGCAGTAAAGAATAGTTTGTCCTTGAAAGAGTTTACTGCAATACTCTTGAACTATATTCAGCGTGTCAGCAGTTTCTTCCTATACTCTCCCAGTATGCTTAGCCTCTCATAATCCTACCTGTGTGTACCCTCTTCTATTTTCAGTTCCTTAATACATTAAAGGAGGTTGTTCTGCCACCTACAGTCCTTTACGAATCCAGCTGACTCCACCTTTCTCCTATAACCGCTTTCCTTAGGATGACTGTGTCCATGAGTTCCACAGTTTGCCAGATGTAGGTCTCTCTAACAACCACAATCTCAGGCAGTGGTAACAAGCAGATATATATTTGTGTCCGGCAAAAGAACACAGAAGAAACCAACAGGTTTTACTTGTCAACTCTCATTTTGTTTGTGTGGTTTTGCAACATACCTGAACTCTTCTACGTTCTGAAAATGTCTTTGACTTTTCTAACCATCTTAGAGAGAAAAAAAATTAATTTTCAAACTCTGACAGCCAAAAATCCCATCTCCTGTAACATGTTTCTTTGGCTCAAGCAAGTGTTGACAAACTCCATAGGTTAACAGCACATAAATACCTCTTATCTAGAATGATCAAATGTCTGATTCACCAATAAAAAAAGTAGAAGAACCTCCGTCTGAGACTGGAATGTCTCAAAACACCATCTTTTCTTTTTTAAATAAATGTCAACATATAAATATGGGGCAGGTGTTGGTCTGTTGGTCACAATAGCTAAGCAATTAAAATCCTTATTAAAAAAGTAAACACCCAAACCCACTGTTGACAAACTGTCAGTAAAAACAGCACAACTTCCTCCTTCAGGTGTGCAACATAAATGGTAACACAAAGGCTTTCTTTAACATGCAGAGTTGGTGTAATCCACAGCACATCCCATATTCTATGCTTGCCATTACCCAGACCTACTACAGGGTATTCTGGCTAGCCTCTTGCCTACACAACGGACACATGAAACTCGAGCACAGGTACCTTCTTTTCCAGGTCCCACAGTTTACAGGGTTATGCAGTTTTGCTTCACACATCAATAACCCGCTGCCTCAGAAAGAAATATAACCTATGTTAGTGGCAGCCAAAAAAATGTAAGTAGATTTAAAGAGAGGATTAGGAAAAGTTATGGACATTAGGTCCATCAGTAGCTGTTAAACACAATGAATGAAATGCAATCTGCCTCGGCAAGTTCCAGGAAACTGGGAAGTTTTAAGGGGAAAAGAATCACTCTACACCTGTTCTTACATTTTTTCCTTCAGCACAGGAAAGTGGAAAGTATTTGAGACAGGATGTTGGCTCGAATGGACTTTTGAATTGATGCATTAGAGAAATTTATACTTGTTACATATAAACCAGTTTTCAAAGCCCCATAATAAATACCAGATGGCATAAACCAAAAGAAAAGATCCCTTGAACCCCCAAAAGGAGTACTATATTGTCTCTTGATTCCTCTGGATCTTAATTCTTTCCCACCAGAAAATGAAACACTATAGAGGTCTACATCAGGAAAGGAAGGACGTTCAAATGGGTCCCATGTGACTCAAAGACTTGCCAGTTACCTTCCATTGTTATTACCCCAGAGTCCAGAGATGCCTTCCATCTTTTCAAGTTTTCCTGCACATGGGATGCTGCTCGTCAACCAGAGAGTCTGTCATGCGGATGACTGCTCACCTGTGTTAACTAACAGTTCTAATGTTAATTTCTTTCTTTTCATTTCCTTTCCAATTTTCCTTTGATTTTAATGCTGTAGATTCCTGAGTACTCAAGCTCAGGAATCCGCCAGAAGTGGTCATGTGCCAACCTGGAGCATTGTAATTTCCCATTTCCTTCTTCTTCTAACTAACTGACTACTGAACCTGTCTTACTGATTTATAGCAGTCCTTCCTCTAAAAATAAGGTCTGTTTCACTCAAAATGGGGCCATCATCGGTCTAACTAAAACTGCTATGAATCTCCTGACGCTAAGTTTTCTGTGATTGTACTAAAGATCCTGTGTCAAATCTTTCTTCTTCACCCACTTCCCAGATTTATTTCCTGATTCAGAGGAGACCCCCCCCTCCAAATCCAAGGTACCACAGGAACAAGATTCATAACCTCGATTCCAGGCCCACTTGGTCCAAATGCTCCATATAAATACTTAATTATTCACATCAAGGGTGCTCAATGAAATATTTTTTTTCTGACTTACGTCCTGAATCTGTAGCTATGTGAGAAGCAGGAGGAAATGTTATCTTGACCTTCTTGATAGCATAAACTAGAATCCAGGGTGTTAGACTTTAAAGATCAACTTTTGCAAGCAATACCACATACCATCTTTGTTTCTTCAAGGTAGCACTCAGTAATTCAGATCTTCACGTAGCATATCTGTATGATTTCCTTAGAGAAGGAATGCAATTTCCTCAGAGACTACATTTGCCTTTATTCCACATTTGCCTATATTCATGAAGTGAAAATATTTAGGTACATATTCAAAGGAAACAAATGTATCTTCTCTTCCCAGTATCCCTTATCCATCACTGTCTCACAGGAATTTAAACAGTTTCAAAGCAAGATAAAAATAAAAGAGCACAAAATGTAGTACTTAAAGTAATACACAGTTCATTACTCATTTACTTTTCTGCATGTAGGAAGAATCTATGTTTTGAGAGTTAGCCAAGGTGAAGTTGCAGATCTAAATTTTTGTTTGAATAGCTTTTTAGTTAACAAATAGATGCTTAGTAGTGGGAATTTAAGATAACCTGGAGGTTATAAGAAACTATTTGGTAATTCCACTGTGCTTAAAAACTAATACAAAAGACCTCTCATGGGCAGTGATCTTGAAGAAAGGCTGTCTGGGTCCAAAATATTATTAACCTACATTTATAGATTTTTGTAAGTGCACATTAGGCTGTTAAGCTTTTGAAAAACTGAGATGAAGGGAATTTATTTTGTAAAAAATGAATGCATTTTGTGAACCACCTGTTCACACATTGAAAAAAGATATTATGCAGCAATTGCCTTCAGAAATTCAGGTCATATGGTCAGCCCCTGAATTAATTATCTGATCAAGACTGATTGGGGTGAGACCAAATAATTACTCATTAGCATTCAGCACCACTGTCAGGCTGCATTTTGCATGCCACAGTGTATGCTGCCCTTTTTCATTTTACTCCGTCTCCTTTTTGGGTTGCACCACATAGTTCTGCATGACTGGGAAATGAAATTGGAAACAGGAAAAGAGAAGTTTGGAGAATAAAGCAGACATGACTTTATATAAAAAAATGTGGCTTGCACAGTTTTGCTTATTGAACGATCAAACTGTCTACAAACTATTTCTATAAATCTGCCACATAATGTTCTCTCTGGGAAGCCAATAGGAATTCCGGGCATAGAGAGCTCGCAGCATTATACATTAATTTGTTCAAATTCTTCAAAATTTGTGTTGTATGTTTAAGTGATCCAGTTTGTAACTGGTTGAACTGTAAAGTAATATTTCCTCTTACCCTGTAGGCTTGTAACATTTTTTGTCTGCGCAGCTCAGTATTGTATTTCAGTAGCCGTGCCATTTAGCACTGCATGGTGCAGCGTTCGCATTCTCGGACATGTGAAAGAGGAACAGACAGCTCTAGCTGCCCCCAGACCTGTTTTGGACACCATACTTCATAGCGCTGTGCTACGCTACACTATAATAAGCACAATGGCATCTTAGAAGAGTGATACACGGAATCTGCTTCAAGGTCCTGTATGTTATGCAGAAAATACACTGCTGCAACTCTCTCCAAACCTCTGTCCATATGGCTATGCCTAAACTAGTAAATTGAATATACCCAGGACTCCAGCCTCATGATGGGGCCAAGGGGAGCAGAACAGCTGCATCCACGCTATTAAATTACTTGCTCTCCAAAACAGGTTGTCCACACTGGGAATGTGCCTAAAGGCACATTAGGCCTCTGTCCTATGCTAATTCCAGAACTTTGTTGGAGATTTGTTTTGGAGAATACTGACTGACATGAGCCACAACAATGCCAAGGGTCATTCAAAAAACTTAACTATATAGACACGAATATTCCAGAGCCTGCGAACGTTAACTGGTCCTAACTCAGTAATATAGGCATCACCGTGTTCTCCTATAATAAGGACCAAGAAAACAGTAAGCATAGATCAAGTACATTCACTGGAATATTGGTAAAATTTCACCCTGCCTGACTTCAAAAAATGTCTTTACCCATCAAACCCATAACAATGTTCTGCACTCTATAATCTATCACAGATGCCAAGAAATCACAGCCTCATTATTTATTTAAACTCTGATTGTAAAACATGATTTATTCCCCTATAGGTTCTAAAAGAACTTTTAGAAGGACCATACTTAGATGTTTGTGTTTTCAAAAGCAAAACAGAAAATCCTCTAGACTATTAACTTCTTAAAATATCCCTTGCTTGATCTGTAGCAATCCCCACACTTAACTGCAGCTTGTAGAGGCAGAATCCAAATCATCCAAAATCTCTGATGTTGTTTCACAACTCAAATGATAAAACAGAAGGTTTTATTTTAGACAAGATTTGTTAAGGAATCTGGCTGAGTTTCTCCTCTTGGTAACCATCACTGATGAGGTGGATCCACTGTTAAATTTACCACATATTTCAAGCCCCTGAACCTGAAAAGCACTTCAGCATTCCCCACTTCAGGGATTCTAGATGTTTTGGGTATGTTGTTCCTTTGATATGAATCATGCTTTTGAAGAACACTTCCCAGACATCCTCACTTCTTTTGCTTCACTTTGCATGGTAGGCCAATATTAGGGCACATGAACTGTATTTGTACGAGACGAAACTCAATTAGAAATGGTAGTGCAGGAGCTCATTGAATACCTTCTGCCTGGTCAGTCTGTGGGCATACTAGAGCTAGGCCAAAGAAACAAAACTTCTTAAATACGTATTGCAAGAACACCAGGTCCTCAGCGCCAATTATTTCAACTCTGAGTCTGCTCTTACTTGTGCAACCCTACGTGCTAGTAGGCATAGTCTTTCCTACTCTTTGATTATTTTATCTTTTTAAGTACGGAAATCTGTCTTCTAGTTACTTAGAATTTGGCAAACAGGATAAACAGGTCAGATTTCTCTGGCAGCTTAAATGCACCTTTCCCAGGTTACCATCAGTGGTAGACAACTTTGAGTTTATAGTTGAATTTTCAGGAAGTACATGAACAATATAATCAGACTCGCACATATTAGGGTACATTTTACTTGAAGCTTCTCGGTACAACACTCTTGTTGTTTACAAGAACATGAAATACATAAGCAAGATCAAAATAATAAAATCTGCTTGCCCTTCTCTGTCTCTTTTCTCTAGGCAATCCGAGACACCGCGAGGCTGGGGAGTCCTGCCTCCTGGAAAGAACCACAAGCCTCCACACTGCTGGCCTCCACAACACACAGTCTTTCTGCACCAGCCTGTCTTCTCTGATCTTGCATACAAATCAGTCTCTCCTACCTTTGCTACAGAAGTCTGCTGATCTACTGCAAAACACTACTGTGTACCCGTGAGCCTCTCACTGTTTGTATCCCTCTCCTAGATTTTTGTGGCTTCTCTGGATTTTGGTAGCTTTCTGCTCTTTTGCAACTCTGCAGGCAAACTTTATTTGAAGAGATCTCACCTGAAAAGTACATGCAGGGTCCTGTATTGATCATTATAGGCTGCCTTAGCTGCTGTCGCATCCTCCCAGCTCTGGGTGGGGTTCACAAGGCAGACTCCGGCAGAGCCTGCCTCTGAGTCGGACAAACAGAATTGAATTGCAGTGCCTGTGGCCTGGCTGGAGCTATGGAGCCTAAAACCCATTGCAGAACTTCCAAGCTCTGAGTCCTAATTTTGCAGCATAAAGTCTGGAAGTGCTGGAACTTCTCACCTAAACTGGGTTTCATGGGGGCTTCCAGAAACCCTGCTGGTTTATGGAGCATCATTTTTAATAATAAGCCCAGGAAATTCCAGAGGAGTAAAAGAATACTAACGTAGCACCAGCATCTTTGGGATTGCCTGACCAGCTAGAGCTTAGTCATTCTGGCAGCATCCCAGTTCAAGCAGTCAGGGAAAAAAATCTGTTTAAACTTAACTGATACGAATCAAGGCAAGATGTATTAATAATAGCTGTCAACGTAATTTTAAAAAAAATAAACTGTGAGTCCTGGTATCAGTTTTTAGTGAGATTAAAAGTTTGAGACATGAAATTAGTGGAATGGATGTAATACACTTAGTTTTGTAAAATATTCTATACAGTCTGAAATATTGTACTTTATAAAATAACCTGACTAAAAAGTGATACGTAAGTAGACTAACTAATATTTAACATAATAGTAGCTAGCAATAGTAAGCCATCATCAAATCAAGAAGATCTTATATTGCACATGCACCTGGAGCAGACTTCATGCTTTTCACCATTTTCTTCAGTAGCTTTAGCAGTATTTATCATTTACTTTTCTTCTTGTGAGCTATGAGTCTGATTCAGAAACATATGCTGAATTAAAGTGCATGAGAAGTCTCATCAAACCCAATTGGATTCCCAATGATAGGCCAAAGGACATAAAATTTAAACTGCTCAGATGCCTGGAAGTAAACGCATGATTAAGAGTTTTGCAGAACTGCGGGGCCTGCACACTTTTATCTTGGAGCATTTGTATATGAATGCCATGAGTAAAATATTCTGACTAATCATGTTATTCTCTGATAATTTATTACAGCCTTACTGTTAGCTGAATATCTCTTTCCCCTTGACAAGTCTCCTGGGAAACTGAGATGAAGTTAGTCTTTTATCATTATCTCAAGTTTATCCTTCCAAATGCTTTTATTATAGTGATTTTGGAAGCAAGCATATTAAGGCAGAGATATTACAGAACTGTTGTACAAAATAGTACTGTCAAATACCATGTAAGTGAATTTAGGTCTTATCACAAATATCTCAGAGATAATTTAGGACTAAATAAAAAGAAGTAAATCAGTTCTTGAGCCCTAAGGCACCTTTCAATAGTAATAGTAATAAATCAGAATGATAGCCTAAAACAGCCACTGATTTTTCCTCTTAATCAAATAAGATCAGGACCAAGCCATCATTCCAGCAGAAAAAAAAAAGCAAAATTTAATTAGCTTATCTAACAGTGTCATTTAGTGAATCAAAAGCTTCGAAAGGTCAATGAATTTTGCCCTTATCATCTCATTATCTTCCATCACTAACAAGTTATCATTAAGCAACTTCATGAGAGTAGTTAATGTAGCAACAGCCAGCAGTGCTGCTATAATTTAAAGGAAAATTCCAGGCTGTTTTTAAATATTGGTTTTTATTACATTTTTCATTCACAGAAATCTCCTAAAGGCCATTGGAAGAAGGAAAACAAATACAGTCTTTTTACATTATTTCCATATTTGTTTCTGTTTCTGAGAAAGCCAGTAGAACATTTATCACCCTTGTTCAGACACACACACCACAAAACACGTCTGCAAGAATATACACAACAATACAGCTGAAATGCTTCATTCTAATACCACTAATATGAGTATAACCTCCATATAATATCCAGCATTATGAGCTATCTCTCAGCAAAACCAGTGGAGATCAGTGACAAGTAGTGTTCCTCAGGGTTTGGTATTGGGACCAGTGCTGTTTAACCCCTTTGTCAGCAACATGGACAGTGGGATTGAGTGCACCCTCAGCAAGTTTTCCAATGACACCAAGCAGTGTGGTGCGGTTGACACACCAGAGGGAAGGGATGCCATCCAGAGGGACCTTGACAAGCTTGAGAGGTGGGCCCATACGAACCTCATGAAGATCCGCAAGGCCAAGTGCAAGGTCTTGCACATGTGTCAGGGCAATCCCAAGCACAGATGCAGGCTGGGTGATGAGTGGATTGAGAGCAGCCCTGCAGAGAAGGACTTGGGGGTGTTGGTTGATGAGAAGCTCAGCATGACCTGGCAATGTGCGACTGCAGTCCAGAAAGCCAACCATATTCTGGGCTGCATCAAAGAAGTGTAACCAGCAGGTCAAGAGGTTATTCTGCCCCTCTACTCTGCTCTCATGAGACCCCACCTGGAGTACGGTGTTCAGCTCTGGGCTCCCCAACACAAGAAGGACATGGACCTGTTAGAGCAGGTCCGGAGAAGGGCCACAAAGATGATCAGGGGGCTGGAGCCCCTCTCCTATGAAGTCAGGCTGAGGGAGTTGGGGTTGGTCAGCCTGGAGAAGAGAAGGCTCCGGGGAGACCTTATAGCAGCCTTCCCGTACCTAAAGGAGGCCTACAAGAGAGCTGGGGAGGGAATTTTTACAAGGGCATGCAGTGATAGGACAAGGGGCAACGGCTTTAAACTGAAAGAGGGCAGATTTAGAGTAGATGTAAGGAAGAAGTTCTTCCCTGTGAGGGCGGCGAGGCACT
>JAVKLA010000008.1:762409-784269 GCA_034782735.1 Sagittarius serpentarius
GGAAGGGAAGGGAAGGGAAGGGAAGGGAAGGGAAGGGAAGGGAAGGGAAGGGATCAGACTAGGTCTTATCAAATCAAAAGTGGATGAACATTTAAAATCTTTTTCTCTGGGTGCACTGTTTATACAAAAGGCTTGAAGTCTGTGACTCTTGATATGTGGGACACACTTTCTGTATCTCTTCATTTTACTGACCCATGGAACCTGCGTTTCGTGATGCCTGGCTGAAGTAGTACGCTTCAGAAGAGATGCACTACTCTTGACTCTCGTGAAAAGTTTTGTCTTGCTTAATCAGATCACTATCCATGGATCTGTGGCTTTACTGTAATTGCTTATTTCTACTGCAGCCCTGTCCAAAGACCATAATCAGACAAAGACCGAACAAAGTAACAGAGGGCTTAGCCTTGTTCTGTGCAATGCTGTTTTACCACTCCTAGCTTTGAAGATGACTACCCATCCTGACTACATCAGTCCGGGATGTGTCTGGAATATAGGCATTTGTTTTATGCTAAATAGGGCAAATGCAGGATGTCTGAGCAAATTATATATATGTATGCACATATGTATGTATATTTGTGTTTGGCCTACCAAATCCAGTTTCTCCAGTGCATACTCACGTCCAGTGACTTCATATGTAACAAACCACGTCCCTAAATTGCCATGCAAATTCTACGTTATTTTTATGCAGCTCCTCTAGAGAAATTTATACCTAGGTATTTTGTAGAATTCAGTACCTCAACCATGAAAATCTTTCAACATATGACAGAAAAGTGTTTGGACTAAGATGTGTGATAATACATCACAGGCTTCCCCTCCAGGATTAAATGATTGTTTGATTTCACAGAAGGTAAAATCCATCAATCAGCTTGTCCTTTGTTGTCAAAAAACAACAACAACAACAAAAACAAAACAATTAAGGTTTAATTTTATAAGAAGTGATCATAAAATCAACAAACAGGAAACAATTCATTAAATTAAAAAACAAGGAAAAATACACCAAGTTAAGATATTCCCCACATAAACCACCGAGAGGTTAATGTTGTACGTGGATATCATTTTAAAGAAGAGATAAACAACAAAAGCCTAAAAATATATGGGATTAAAATTTGACCAAAAAAAGTTATTTATGCAGCAATCACATCTAAAGATTCCCAGCATTTTTAAGGGGTCCTTTTAACTGGTAAAGTTCAAAAGTAACAGAGAACAAATTAAACCTCTGTAGATTTCCCAGAATTAAACCTCCACAGATTTCCAAGAGTGGGGCGGGGGGGAGAAAAGGGAGCTGGAGAGGAAGAAGGAGAGGCAAAGGGGGAAGAGGAGGAGGGATGAAGAGATTAAGGGGAAGGGGAAGGAAAAGGGGAAGTGGAAAGGAAGAGGAAAAGGGGAAGGGGAAAGGGAAAGGGAAGGGGAAGGGGAAGGAGAAGCGGAAAGGGAAGCAGAAGGGGAAGAGGAAGGGGGAAAAAAAGTTCACAGCAAACCTGATGAAGCTCTCAGTATACCTGAACTACATATAGAGTAATGACGCTACATTTTAGAAATATAGTTGGAATATTAAATCTCACCAGAGGTGATCATTCCAGCACTATCAGTGGGAGTTTATACATGAGATACCAGGCAAATGTCACAATCTCTTTTCCTAGCAACACCCCGTGTCAACTGAGATAGATGGTCATTGTATCCAATTTAAGGCTCACTTCAGGTCAATTGGAAATTTTTCCTGAATATTTCACATCTCATTCCTAAAACTGGCAATTTCCAATAGTGCTTCACAGCGACATGAGGCAGAGCTAAGGACTGGAAAATATGGATCTCTTTTAACGAAGACTTACTATTTATTGAATATTTGGCTATAACTATCGGAATATTTTAATGAATAAAACTAAATGATGGGGAAAAAATTGTGGCGGGGAAAGTGAACACACAGCAGCATTAACCTCCAAAAAGTCATGCTCATTCATGCTAGCAGTGACTTTCGCTATGTAATTTGCCATAGGACACTCCTGAGCACATTCTCTGATGGATGTGGCCTCTTCTCAGGTAGGAGGATGCACTTGGCTCGCTGCACCTTCTGTCTGGCCATGCACCAGGGCCTGCTGAGTCCGACTGTGCATGGTCTGTCACGTCGCCTGGCTTAAGCAAAGCCGTACTAAAATGTTGCAGGCTCCGTATTTGTTGACCATCAGAGTTCAGCTAGGACAGAATTTATCTTCCTTAAATACTTGTTATCTTTGTTAGCTAACTCATCATCATTTAGGCAGCTTAAGTCCATACACATGAAGGGCACAACAGCTAATGCTGTCATGTGGACTCTGAAATGATCCATGAAGGAGAATATATGGCCACTGCTTCATAATCAGATACTAGAAGTGATTTACCTTTCAACACTTCTTACGTCCATAAAACCCGAGTGCTGCCAGTTCAAAGTACCGTGGTTGTTTCCCCAGGGAGAGGCAGCTGAGATCCTGGATCACCTCCGCAGAGCGAGCCTCCGTTACCTGCCCTTGCAGCTGGTTTGACTGAGATCAGCTGAGTCACCTGAGGTCACACACGCTGAATGAATGACCCAGAAAGATGCTGAAACCAGGCCAGGACCTTTTAGAGTTCCCTGCTGCAACTACTGAAGGGCGCTGTCTCCCTCGAATAATTTTGCCTGTTGATCCCCACTGAACGTATACGTTTCCTAGTGCCGCAGGAAATTAAAGTTTACATTCAAGCTGCTGTAAGAGCTAGCGTACAGTGGGAAAAAAACCACTTTTTTTAGTGTTGTATCAAGAACATTACTTCCATTCCTATACTTCAGGATATCCTTACGACCTGAGAAAAGATGGGAAAGAATACAAACCCATGTCCAAATACATCCAGCTTCACACCACAAGTCAGGATCCCAACTTTGTGGTTCTCAGATTTTTACCTTCTCTTTGAACAGATTAAATTTCAAGAGTTTTGGTTTAGGTTTTTCCACAACCACGACAGTTTGAGACACTTTAATCTTCTTTCAAAGAGAAGACATCGCTGTGTTTGTAAGAACCACAGTGAGTCATATTGAACAGCCCACAGCTAACTTTCTGGGCCAGAGATAGCAAGCCCAGTGTCAAGTGTGTAACTCCATAAATTTCAGAGGAATTCTACCAAGATTTCACAAGTAAAAGCCAGCCTGGAGTCAGGTGCAATGTCCTGCATTTGCTACACACCTTTCTCCCAGAAAGCTTGGGTTAAATAAGATGCTGCTACAGCCCAGCGGCTAAGCTCTGTATGGCCTCCTAGAACCAAAGACACCAAAAAAAGTAGAAGAAACTACCTACCTGACTAAAATGGTAGGATCTGTATGGAGTCAGTTTACGTGTTCTTAAAATAAAGCAAATAATTTTATATGTGCAATAAGAAGGGAGAGAATGAAACTAAAAATGCAATTAAAAGCAAAATTTCAATTTTAGACCTTTTCTTTTCTAAAATCCAGCTCCCAGCCTCACATTTAAATTTTATTTGCTCCATACACAATGACTCCAGATGTTTAACTGGCATATAAGTAGGACCAGTAGTGTTTTCCTTCTACCTGTGGGGAGCCAGTGTGGATCACATTCCATCACTTCAACACAGAACCAGTCCATTAGTTAAAATAATAGTGATTGCAAAACTCTCAGCTCCTGCAGGCACGGCAAGGGTGAGTTTCGAAAAGGCCTGTGTATCAACCATACCTTAAGGCTTGCACTCAGCTTGGGGCAGGTGACTTTCCCACCTCTCATCTCAGTCTGTGTTTTCGTTCTGCTTTTTCTTTGTAGATTGTGTCCTGCTTCACTCGATGTTCTGTGAATCTTGGTCGCTGGTAGCAAGTCCTTCTGGACATCTGCTCTGAATTTACTTTTCAAATAATATCTGTATGTGTGGTGGGTTTTTGTAATGTTGGGGTTAGGCTGAAAATGGCAGTCTGCAGGAGGGAAAGAAAGATCAGTACCATTTCTAATAATAACAGCGATTTACAAGCCCAGGGACCTCAGCAGGTATCACTTTCCTTCCCAGTGACATGCAGCTATCTCAGATGAGAATACCATAGCTGTTTTGTACCAGGAACACTGTGCAACAGTTTTAAACAAAGGAAATGAAACATGTATTTACGCATGGCTAAAACTACAGGGCAATTCCAGGGATGCAGAGTGGAATTCAACTGGAATTGGGCCAGAACATGGAGGCCCACTTCTCGCCCTGGGAAAGGGGTGATGTACACATTTCTGTGATCACAGGTCATCAAGGCTTCAGCCCTGTGCCTAGCCATAGGGGCCTAGAAACGTGGCGCAGTTCAAATTCGGCACTGAAGAAAACATTGGGAAAAAATGATCCAGCTCCCCCTAAAATAAATAAAAAGATTTCTGTAGGAGTTAGAGCACGGTGAATCACCAGTTGTTTCGTAAACACCCTGCTTTATCCTTGGGGTTTATGTCGCCTTCTTTTCAGTCATAAGATCTGACAGGATTTCGGCCTAAGTAGTATGGCTATGATCTTATGTCCTGTAATTCAACCTGCTCCAGAAAGCCTTATTTATTGAGTGATGAATAAGAGAATTGCTTAGCAGCTTCTTTTAGCTTTCAGAAAAGAAAACAGTACTGTATGCACCGTTTCTAATGTTTTCTTTTATTTTCCCATGGGGATTTATTCTTAAAAAAAAAAAAAAAGAGAGACCTCACTGAGAAGTACAGTAGTTAATTCAGACAGTTTCAAGTTGCCTAGAGCTATTGACTGATATATGCAAAACCTTGCCATTATGTTTTGAAAGCAGCAACAAATAGAATTAGGAATGCAATTCCTTTGATGATACTTTGAAATTTTTTTTAAATTACCTTCCATTATTGTCTGGGCTTGATCCTTCTCCCTCAGAAACTAGTGGGAGTTCTGCCACTGACTTCAGGGGAAGGAGGATTGGGTTGTTTTCAGCACAGATTTTGAAACAAAGGCTTGAAATTGGCAGGAACAAAACACTCTGCCATGAATTGAGACAGCAGGTTGCCAGATGGCAGCTTTTCAGAGTTATGCAAACAAATTTGGTTTATTCAATATAAATATTTGGAGGAAATAGAAAAAAGAGGATAAGTCTTACTTACCAAAGGGTCAGATTTGAGTCTTTTAAATTTTAACTTGATTCCAAGAAAAAAAGAATCTCTACCAACACTTAAATTACTGCTCTAGAAAGCACCTGAGCTGTCCATGACAGTTTATACTACTATAGATATGGTTTTGGTTGAGTGAAGGAAAGTAAGAATATTGGGGAAGGAAGGGATTCACACTGTTACTTGGGGAAGGCAGTTTAAGAGCAATTGGTAGACTTCCAGTTGAGGAGCACATGTTCTCTATACAACCCAAAGAGAGAAGGAGACACCCTGAGAGGAGGTTTTAAGCTTTCAAGATAGATACTTGAAGTTAGGCACTGTGAGTAGTCCCATAACTTGCAAGTGAAACCTTCAACATATGGCTAACCATCCAGATCCACTCAGCAAGTAACAGCCAAGAGAAGAGTCAAGTCGAGAATTCCAGAAGAGCACTGCAGTCAGGCTTCTTTGTGTATTTTGTTTTGTTTTAAATCAAGTAACACTCAGAAAAGACAGAAAGTGAATGTAGTACAAACAACAGGAGGATTCTCTTTTTTTCTTTGAAATTAAGTTTGGATCTACTTAGAAGAATGACCTATGAGGAATAAAAATTTAATAATGCTGTACTTAGGAGCCTTGATTTTTTTCTATTGAGTGAAAAGCCTAAACAAGAAGAGGTATGTATACAAGTCAGAGTAAGCTCTAAGAACTTTACTCCACTGTCACAATCCTTTTCTCAACTACACCTAGCATTAAAAAAAAAATGACAAAAAAACCCCACAGCTGCCCTGAATTCTCTCTGCATACAATTTCCTTCCGCCTGTGGTGAGGGGTGTGCTTTGGGAATGGCAGAAGGCTTCATCTTTTAACATATAATGAAATCCACATTCCAGTCAAATGTGATCAGTCCTGCCAGTGCAGAAGATTATTTTTATTGTTCATGTTTGCCTTCAGAGTGCCACTGCACATTACTAAGCATGTTGGCTTTTTGCCACCTCTATTTTAAGCTGTTCAAAAATCTGGGAACTGAAGAAACATCTGCCTTTGCTTTTTAAGGGGAAAAACATTATTTAAGTAAGCAAACATTTTAAATAACTTAGACTAGAAAATGTATGTGTTCTTAGATGAGCATGCTTATTTTAGTAAGACAGAACTGACCGTATCTTTGAATCAACCTCTTGTCCCTTATACCCCATTCGTAGGCACTGCACTGACCTCATGGGAAAGAAAATCAAATCAACTGTAAATTGCCTGAACAGATTTGTCTGAACTCATGGAGCAGTAAATCCTACATTTACATTACTTACTCAAGACAAGTTGGACTTGCCACACCTTCTGCTCAAAAGGTCACACAGAATTTTTTATACTTACAAGAAAAAAAATAGCAGTGGGCCACAAACTTGAATTAATTCCCTGCGTATGATTCCTAGAGCATGGAGGAAGGGAGAAGAGAATAAATGACCAGCAGAAAAGACCAGAGGAGCAAGGCGAGGAAGCGGGAAGGAACCCACTCAGGTTCTGATGAAAGAGTTTCATTTCAGATGGATCCTCCTCTCAGCTTACTTCGGGGACTGGCATATGGCATATGCTACAGATGGATAGGCAGCGATACACGTACAGCTGTAAGGTTCTGGCACTCCTGGTCCTGGCCCTTGCTGCCAGCTGGCCAGCAGAAAGCAGGTTTGCAGGATGATTTGATTTTGCACAGCTGTCGTACAAAGCATGAGGTCAAGGGAGGTGAGGAGAAGGAGGAGATGCTGGAGAGAGGGAGGGGGTCGTAGCTGACTGATCCTTGCTTACAGCACAGAGGCTGAGTTCAGTCCTGGCAATTGCAGTATCCCAGGCAGCAGCTTCCTCCATGTGCAAAGCTTTCATTTAAATTATGTGCTAATGTGAGGTTTAGGTCTTGATAGGACTGGGCAACTCTGGAATCGCTTACTGACGCACTCTGAGTGCAGTACAAAATAAGTGAATACCATGCAAGAGGGGTGATTCTTGTCTAATGTCCGGTGAATATACAAAGTAGGTTGGAGTACTCTTTTTTGAACTAAAGACATCTTTTGTTGGTAGTTATATTAGGGAAAACTCACTCTAACACAATTGTGTGTGTCGACAACAAATAGTTTTTTAAAAGAAAGATAAATAAAACCCCTTTGTTGCTGGAACCAAAGTCAAATGCAAGGTTCTCTGCACACTTCCAGAAGGCTCACATTTTTGTTAGGGTGGTTTGAATAATAATTCACTGTTATTTTCCCAGAAACCTTTACGTAAACTTGTAGGTCACTTGTAGCATACAGGCCAAAAATCACTATACTCATTTTAATAGGATGACTTACTAGAAATAAATAATTTCATGGCTATCAATTTCAATAAAATTTAGCTGTTTATTAATTATTTGCAAATTTTTTAAACCAGACAAGTTTATTATCATATTAATTATGTCAAGCCATTTGAACAAAAACTTTCATGTGAAATAACCTGATAACACTGCTTTATTCAAAACAGAGAGAAGAAGGATGGACCATCAGGAATTTTGGATTAATAGGGCTGAATAACTGGATAAAAAACTGTCAGAAGAATATCAGCATGGAAAAATTTCTCCTATGAGGAAAGGCTGAGAGAGTTGGGGTTCTTCAGCCTGGAGAAGAGAAGGCTCCGGGGACACCTTGTTGCGGCCTTTCAATATATAAGGGGGGATTATAAGCAAGATGGAGAGAGGTTTTTACCAAGGCCTGTAGAGACAGGATGAGGGGTAACAGTTTTATACTGAAAGAGGGTAGATTTAGGCTGGGCAGAAGGAAGAAAGTTTTTAAAATGAGGGTAGTGAGGCACTGGAACAGTGTTCAAGGCCAGGCTGGATGGGGCTTTGAGCAACCTGGTCTAGTGGAAGGTGTCCCTGCCTGTGGCAGGGGGGTTGGAACTAGGCAATCTTTAAGGTCGTTTCCAACCCAAACCGTTCTGTGATCCTATGATGCTATGAAATGGAGAATATGAAGAAAAAACCCTCCACCTTCAGATATACAAGATGAGCTCCGAGCTGTCCATCACTCTGCAGAAACAAGACCTTGAGGGCATAAGCATCAACTTAGTATTCAGAGACAGTCAAAAAAGAAATTGAAATACTAGGAATTATTAGGAAAAAAATAGAGAATAAACCAGAAAATATTATTCTAGAATATAGCTCTATTATTCACTCTGACTTTTCTCTACTCTAGTCTTCTCATCTCAGAAAAAGTATATATCGGCAAGGTTCAAAGACTACTAGGATGGTTGTATGGAAGTGGTATCTTAAAAGACAAGACTTAAATCTTCAGCTTAGAAAAGTCATGGTTTTAGACAAAGCTCTACAGAACCACAAATGGCACAGTGGTCTACAGAACCAGTGCTGGTCAGAGACTCGTCACTCACTGCTCTTCTAGTGCAAGAGGTGGCTGCTGGCAAAAGAAGCTAACAGAAGATAGATTCAAAGAAGAAAGAAAAAGGTAGTTTTTCATGCAACTTGCAGCTGATCTTTGTAACAAACTGCCAAAGGACCTGGTCAATACAAGAGGTATATGTGGACTCAAGGGGAGAATGACCAACTACTTGAAAGAAAGGTTGATAGAAGGTTACTAAACAGACAAACCACAGATGTTGAGGGAAATGCTTGAACTGAAAATAACTGAAGACTAGGAAAGCATTAGGAAGAAGTATCACATGGGCTTGCTCTTTTTCTCCTAAGTGTGCACTTAAATGCCAGTGTTGCTGAACTAGCTGAATCTGAACTGTGTGGTTGTTCTTTCATTCCTGTTATGAGCCTCTTATGTTACGAATTGTGTCATGATTGCCTGAAAAATTCTCCAGTAAGGAAACAAAAATTTATACTCACAAGTATTCATAAAGGTATTCGTATCTTAACAGATTATTACAAAAGGTGTGTGAGGAATGTTTTGAGGAGAGAAAAGGCCATTTATTGGAATCCACAATCTAATGCTTGTTCCTCTGTGATGCAAGACAGAAGCCTAAAACAAGAATTCAGAGAGATGAGCAAGCTAAGCAGTGAAGGACCAATGGTAGTAGCAGTACAGTAGGCAGTGGGGTTGTCCTCTGTACTGCTCCACAAAGTTCCATTACCTTGCAAGTTAACCATCTTCAATTTGGGGTTCATGTGCACAAGTCTTCTTCAGAAGCCAAATGTGTTTTTTTCCTCTGGCAAAAAAACAGCTCCCTTTCCCCCCACATGGCCAACATTTAAGAAACACACATTCTTACTTGGTCTGAATACTTAAGTATTCAGAAGGCCACAGAGGTAGAGGATGAGATGGACTCTGAAATCCAGGAAGTCAGAGATTTGCACCAAGTTGTTATATCTCTAGATACTTATTTATTCATTCGGTGAATAAATGCATAGCCAGACTCAGTAGGCAAGGCTGAAAGTGTCTTCTTCAAAATGGACCCGACTAAGAAGGAAGTGACTAGATTTTTTTTTTTTCTAAAAGAAGGTAAAGAATTATTTAGAACCCGCTAGCCTTTGCATTTGGGGTAAATCCTTTTTTTTTGTTTTCTTAATAAAATAGTGTAGGCTTTGCATACAAGCAACATCTTACTTCCTTTTCTGGCTCTATTTTAAGTGAACTTAGGCTTCTGTGCTTTCACTCAGGTCTGCATATCTTGTAATAAGTAGGTAATTTGTCCCTCAACTATGTTTCTGATACAGTGATGCCTACAGGGAGAGCTACGCTCTTAGCCTGTGTTGATACTTCTGAAGTCATGGGTTTGCCCACTGGTCAAGGATCACTTGTAATGTTTAGCTGTAAATACATTCCCTGATATAATTTTGATCCACATCGACTAACACTCTCTCAAACAATGCAGGCAAAAATTCAGGATACAGCATATCCCAGAGAGTTTCCTACAGACAGTGTAGGGGTATAGCCATTCTAGTTTGAGGGGAGAAATAATGTTGGCATAAATGTACAAGCCTCCATCAGTTTGCCTCTGGACCAAGTAAGACTCCCTGGCCTTTTTTGTTTGCTAATGTAGATGAGCCTTGGGAAACCAGCCTGCACTGGTCGCTGAGTCCCCCTGGGAGCTCTGGGAGGTCTCACACAGACGAGGTGCAGAGCAGCCTCCAGCATCCCTGGCCAATACAGAACACAAAAGATGTGCAGCTGCAGCATGTGCATAACTTGGAAAGCTTTGTTAGTCAACAGTGCAAGGGAATTAACCACGCCTTTGGGTTTTTTTCGGTTTTGGGGGGTGTTTTTGGCATGCACATTGCTGATGGTGACTGTGCTTTGTATTTGCATAAGGATAACCCCTTTTGATGTGTACTTATTCAGGTTTACTTGTGCTGTGTTCCTCTTATTCCCTTTTATAAAGAAAGAAAATGCTTTGGTCCTCTGAGAATAACATCAATGAATCCCAGAAACTATTTATTCTTCTATGTACATAATGCACTTATGCATCATTCTTTTGGAGTAGAACAATAAATGATTCCTCTGCCCTTGGAAGGGAAGACAAAACTTCTTGATGAACACCATTAACTGCTGTTAAAACTTGACTGCATGTAAAATAAAACATTTGAAAAGGACTAACCTTGTTCAAATATCATCTAAACTGCATGTGGAATCTGTTGAGATCTCATGAGATATTATTTCTCTAAGAACTGTGAAGGGATAGACTTTTCCCTTCTAGAATGAATCTGCAATGGCTTGTGCCATCAGAGAAAAAACTTTGATGATGCATTAACATGGCCCTGACCCAGCCGGTTGGCATGCACTGTCACTCCAAAATTCCATTAATAGGGTGCCTGAGGATATGAACTCAGTTTGACTTGAAAGCTTCATGTGTTTCAATTAAAAATGCATTTATTTAATTAATGTAGACATTAGAGAGAACACTGCTTTAAAAAGGAAGACTGAATTTGGTAGACTAACTTTGTCCCCTTTTCTAAGACATCTGGGAAATGTTGCTTTTTTGCAAGTGTGAGATATAGGAAAGGGAGGAACTGAAATCTTGCAAATTAATAGATAGGAAGCACTGAGGAAGATGTCAGGCCTATCAGAATCAAAATAGTTATGTCTGGGAGTTGATAGTGGGCTCTTTTTTTTACAGCTTTGGTAAGACAGTGCTAATTTAATTTGAAGGTGCTAGAAAAAAAGAGGGCTTTTGGCCACCATGGAAGAAATGTTTACTGACATCCTTTCAAGTGTAGAATCAGTGTTTTCTGTAATACAATAAATGGGACAAAATTCTACCCTTTCTTACACTTGAGCAATTTCATTGAAAGAGGAATGTGAAGAGATGAAGGAAAAATATAGCTAAGGGAAATTGCACCAGGGATGTTCCTGTTGTACATAGTCATTGTGGACCTTATTTTCAATTTTCATAAAATGTTCTGCTACCCTGACCAACTTAACTCACTTTAAAGATCATTTGCACTCCACAGCAGAATAAAGGGCCTTATTAAAATAAGATTCAGACTCCAAGTACAATTGCTTGTTCATAACTCCCAGAGGACCTCAGGAAGAAGATGCCACTTCTGTCCTGCTTTTATAGATGCAGTTTTCCAATGCAGTAATAGCAGAGTTCATTTTAAATAATTAGCTGTCATGTGGATTGCAGTCACAAATGGATACATCTTTCCTAAGACACTCTGTATGGTATCCATTCTTATCAACCTAATGTAAACAGAGCTTTAGTTACCCACAGACACACCACATAGATCTTATCTAGCGTAGGAACACCAAATTAGCACTGACTGATTCTTAGGTAGCTATCAGCTAGCTGGCAGCTGTGATTTTTCATATTCAGTACATCTGTTCAATACCATATGCCAAGGCTAGATCTGGGGATTTTGGCACCTTGCTCTGGTTGGACAAGTTCTCTGACATGTTTTCTCCTTGATGTGAGACCAAACAATGAGTAGCTTCAACTGCATTCGCCCTTAGTATTGTCTAGATTATTTATTTACTTTGAGCAGTTATACAAATGGGACAATTCTGCAATGTGATAAAAGGAGGGGAGCTTTGATACATATCACAGAATAATGATGTGCCAGAGAACGGACATGCAAGTATTGCTTTTTGAGCTGCTGTCACAAAGCTTAACCTTGCTTACTATAAAGGAAAGCTGGTAGTCTGTGAAGGAGGTTTTGTGGCCTGTTGAAAGAGATTCAAAAATCCTGAGATCACAACACACACACAGAATCTTTAAGATATCACGCAAAGGGAGCCATAATACCTCACGGTTATCCTGACTTAGTGCAGTAAAGCAACAGAACAGATCAGGCATCTTAATTTTGCGTATGTCACGCCTGCTTGTATCATACACAAATCCATCCCAGCACCAGGGACACGATTCTCCCTTCCCCCTTCTCAGCTGCTTTTTCCCCTCCACCTTCGCCAGCCCCGGAGTCTGTGGAGATGCACAGTGGCTCAGGGAAAGGAACTGATCCAGCTAAACTACTCTTGGGGAGGTGGCGGGGAGCAGGAACCTTCTTCTCAGACAAGCCTGTTCCCAGCAGGTTTCGTTCTGTGGTGGCTCAGAGGCTAGGTCTGCACTACAGAGAAGACAGGGACAAGCATTGACGACCACCCAGAGAGGAGGGCAGAAGAGTCCCCTTTGGGAGTACTCTGCTTTTTTCCACATTCAAAAGACCAGGTAACCACAGCCAAAATGGTTTTAAGCAATAGCCACCAGAATGTCTCTTTCTGAGGGACAGAAATAAACTTCATTTAAAACTAAAAAAAAAAAAAAAGCGGTGCTATTTTTACTAGTTTTTCATCTGCGAGTCTTCACCTTCACTGGAAACGTTAAATGGAAATTCCAGTTTTAATAGATGGAAAGCCAGTGGTTTCTGGTGGATGGTCTCAGCTGTGGTTCTGAGCGCACCTGCAACACAGCAGATCTTGTGTGTGAGACCAGCCAGCCAGCCAGCACTGGTGTGGTTGGGACAGGAAAGGTCCCAAACACTTCTTCTGTGGGCTGAACCCCAGAGCGTAACGCTGCCGAAGAGCCCCGCACCCCAACTTGCTCGTGTGGCCAGAAACGATGCCTGACAATGACCTGGTTACAAGCAGCCTACAGGCACAGGGTACTTGCAGTGCTTCGGGACTGACCCTGCTGAATGGCAGTTGCCTTTCCACACGCTGCAGTCCAGATTGGAGACGTTCATGAACGGCAAAGCTAGGTAAAGTATCTGAATATGGGTATGGGTTGGGGGTTTTTTTGATTTATTCTCCACCTGTGGAGCCACCATCAAAATTCAGCAAACTCCAATCAGCTCGCTCCGTGTTTTTGCATAAGGCCATTGCTGCGAGAAACATAAAAGGACAAAGCAAGCACGAGCAGAGCCCCTTGGCCCTGGGAGCATCACATTTTCTTTCCCTCAAGAATACGTACCTCAGGAAAACTACATGCTAAATGTTACAGGTATTACTGCACACATTTCTTTCCCTTCCATGTTTTGAGGGGCTGAAATGGCACAGGGCTTTTATCTTTTTCAAATTATAGCTCTTTTTATTTATAAAGACTTCAGCTTGAAAATCTGTTAAAAGTAATAAACCAAATCTGAGAATACAATTCCATTATTTAATCATGCCCAGAGGCAGCAAAGACACTGGGAAATAATTGTCTTTTCATCACTCAAGCATGAAATGCCCAACATTGTTTGAAACCTAATTCTAACAAACCTTTAATATTCTAGTTCAGAAATCCCTTGACCATGGGCAAGTACAATCTCATTTCTCAGTCCTTTAAAACAGTTTGATGAAGTATCCCAGAAGGCATGCTGTGTTTTCTTCTCTAAATTCTGGTTTTTTTCAGTCTGCAAGGTTTCACTTTTTACATCCATCTACCAAATCACAACTGAATATGTCAGCATCTCCATAAGATACTCATTCATATAATTTCTTCAATCTAAAAATGTCTTTTAATTTTGGGGAAATCACATATGAAGAAAACAGAACATGGGGAACAATACATGCATAGCTACAGTATTTAAACAAGCATGGGAAGACTGTGTTATTGCAATGGCATTGTTTTGGCACAATTTGTCTTTCTCAGACTAATGCCAGTTTTCTGCTAATTAGTAAGTATTTGCACAGCCTTTTAGTATACTTTTCCACACCATGATCAAAAGATTTGTCATATATCACAAAATCACAAGATTCTGATACTTAGAAATAAATTAGCTGGTTAATGTTAACATGGTATCTCATAATTAATAGGCCCAGTAAGTGAAGACACACTAACATGATGTTGTTATGGAACCAGATGTCTCATTCTGACTCCATAAGCGCAGGAGAACAGAATGTAAACACTAGACATAAGGGATTGCTATTTAGTTCAGGTGGCCCATAGTAGTAGACTTAGATTCAAATTCAGAGCTAAAGAGTACAATTTCACCCTTAGATTAAAAAAAAATACTAATCTTTGCCTTTAAAGTGGCAATCTGGGCACAAACATGTCAGGGTAGAGACACAAGTAGACTAGGGAGAAGGTGGTATTGGATATAAAAGGGGGAAAGAAAATGAAGAATTCTTCAACTTTTGATGTGATAGCAATGTACATATAGCAAATCTATCTTTCAATTATCATCTAATAGGAATACACAATAAGTCTAATCCTTTGTCTTACTCATAGTATTTTTCATAATTTTTTAATAAAAAAATACAGTTTA
Organism: Sagittarius serpentarius; assembly: GCA_034782735.1. NCBI lineage: Eukaryota > Metazoa > Chordata > Aves > Accipitriformes > Sagittariidae > Sagittarius > Sagittarius serpentarius. The sequence goes on from JAVKLA010000008.1 coordinate 777,149, forward strand.
CCTGTGTAAACTTGAATAGCTGAAGACACTGATATTGTGCTTCTTTTAATGATATCTGCACACCCCTTGAAAAACAAATGACACATGTAAGTACTATACTTTCAGTGGACTTTCTCCACAGGTGACACCACCTATGAGGTATTCAATTACCTCAATAAAAATGCTATTAAATAATAAAGAGTTAAAAAATAAAAACTTTGGAATATACCCTACATCCCGTGCTTTTTATAGACTCTCTGGCTAAATCAAAGGAAGTTGAGCATGGACAGAAACAGGAATGCACTTCAAGCTGCAATGTGTGAGCAGATACTCCTCCTTTGCAGAGCTCCGGCAAAGTAACTGGGCCATTTCATGTTGCAATTGAAAAGATCAGGGCCTAAAATAGTGCAGGTGGAAGAGGAAATCCGAAATGACTTCTAACTCTTGCAAATACATGCACGGTACCTAAATCAATCAAGAAAACAGGTCATTGACTGCAGAAAAGGAAATGAAATAAAGACATGCTGGAGAACAGAGAACAGCCAGTTATTACAGTGCAGAAGTTAAACAAGAATAATGCAGAAAAAATCAAGCGACAACAATTTATATTCAAGATTTTAAGGGTAAGGGGAAAAGTTTATTTCAAACAAGTGCCACCAAAAATAAATTGTTCCTGAGCCACAGTCTAAAATGTGGTGCAGTGCAGCATCTGAGCACAGGGCCAGACCTCTCATCATAGACGAGTCTTTCTAAAAGTGAACAGAGGTGAGAGCACCAAACAGCTTGTCAAAAGCATTGCTACTTTTTTATAAACCAAACAGAGCAAATGCAAAAGAGACACTTCACATTTTCTTATGTTTAGGCATATTATTTTTCATTATATTCATTAAAAAGTCAACCTATCCGGCTTTCCCAAAAGGTACTGATAGGAAAATAGGGAATGCACACCTCTCTGTACGCTCAAGTCCAAGCTTTTATTTGGAAATGTCTAAACAACGTCTTTGATTATTTATTTATGGAGGCTGTTCAGATTTACTTGGATTATGTATGTTTTTATATATAGGCATATATACCTCTCAATAGTGTTATGTTTTTAGCAGAAAAAAAGATATTGCTGTAAATATACATTTTTCACAAAATTACGCCAGCTAACATTAAAGACTACCAAGGTGCTACACAACACGGAGAATAGCTAAACCCTCTCTCCTCTGTCCTCTTGGTGTGTTGTTTGCCTTGCCAAATATGCAGTGAAACTGTAATAAAGGGACTCGGTGCGTGGATTTTAAATTAACTGACAATTTGAACTTTGAATGATCACTGTTTTGTGACTGGTTGGGGAACATGACTGCTGGATTTAAAGATGGATAAAGACAAAAACTATTCTCCGCTGACAAACCATTCTTCTAAAGAAATTGGATTGTGGGTTTTTTTTTCCACAGCAGAGAAATGATACTTAATCCATTGAGATGTAAAAACTCTATAAAAGAGACTCTTTACAGGAGCGCTTAGGTCACCAGGTTAAAGAAAGTGAATGGTATTCCTAATGGAAGATAAACGGTTGCCCTGTGGGGTTTTATCTGTCATACTAATCTCAAAAAGCATCTCGTATAAAAGTAGAGTTAAAAAGACTGTTAAAGCAAGCTTCGCCACTGCAGTAAACTAATACCTGTGGCTTACCGCCTCTGCCCTACACATGTGAAATGTTTAAAATGTTTGGCAGGAAGCTTTTTCCCACATTTGGCTAGGCGTACTCAGTGAACCCAATGTGAGATAATCCAAAACAATTCAGGTTCAACAAAGGTTGGGAAAATATTATAGCAGACATAAAGCTTTGATGGAAAGCTTCTTTGATCTTGAGATTATAAAATACACAATTTCTAATCTGACAAATTTTTAGCTGCAAAGCAGAATATCTAAACATTCCTCTTTTGTCATAACAGTTTAATCCCTTAAGAATGTGATTTAAACCGTTGGGGAGCAAAGGTTACAAGAAGATTTGTATGAAAGAGGAAACCTGCCTCAGACACCTAGATAGAAAAATGTGAAGGCCATTAAATTATATAACTAAATACTATCTGCAGATTGGCACTGCCAGGTCACCCGCAGTTCAGGCTGTGTCAAATATCTGTTATTCCAAACACACTTGTTCACTGAACGAATACTGAAGTAGTTCTTATGATTATTTTAAACTTTGGGTTTGAGTTTAAAATGACCCACTTTGCCATGCATGAAAAATAGCGTCAATACAATAAAGTTTAGGTACCAAGAGCTGAGGAGGTGGGAGGTTTTTTTCTGGGGTTGGTTTTGACTGGGGAGGCCACTGAGGATTTTTAATGTATTTATTAATCTCATAAAACATATTGCTTCTTTCTACTGATCTTGCTTAGGCCCATAGACTATGACAACTCTACTACTAACATAAAAATAATGATTTTAAAACTTAAACCATCCCTATAAAGTATTGACTACCTGTTAGATGCAGCAATTCCTGTGAGGAAACACAATCAGCAAAAGCAATACAAAGTTGTTTTATCAATTATTCACACAACATGATTCAAAACCGCAAGTCACGTGTAAATCCATGAGTCAGAGTTCATAAAATATGTTTTTCAGTGCTGATAAACTACAGATCATTTAACATTAATTTGAGTACCAAATCTAATGGAGTACTAAACAGCTTCTAGCAGCTTTAAAAGTCAGCTGGATCAGATCTCAACTTTTCTATTTAAAAAACAAAACAAAACAAAATGAAACGAAACAAAACAACAAAACTTCTCTTTTTTTCCTCCCTTACATTGAAAGCAAAGTTCATCCTTTTTACTTGAAAAGCCAACAAGTAGAAATTTAATTCCATGGTGACTTGATTTCCATGAATCTGCACATGGATCTGCTTGTCACTAATGTTTGTAGCTAAATATCTTTATCCAAATTCCATTCAGTTTTCAGCTTTTTAAACAAATTGTTCCCTACCCTATAATCACGCCTGATAAAGAGAAAAAGTCTGGGTGCAGAAGACAGGGTTTGAAATAATGACTAGAATAGGGTTTTTACAGCCATTATACAAATGAATATAAATAGTGATGATTAACACATGGAATGTCAATTTAGAAAGCAAAACCCAGTGCAATGTTGTACTACAAGATGAGGAAAACATGGATCTTCGTGGTAGGGGCTTTTTAAAAAAAATGAGCTTTGTTTTTTACTACTCGCCCATTTGAGAGGACAGAAAACTTCCCATTCAGTGGGAAAAAAACATCCATAAGGCTGAATCTCCATAATCTCAACAAAGACATCATAACAGAAACAGCAGAAATATCAGTTCTTGATACAGTGTTACTTCTTATGTTTCTTGGCACTACGTCAATGATAAAAGTCTTTGCTTCTTTCTTGTCAAAATGTCCAACTACCTCTCTTAATTGCTCCAAGATTTTCACAAAAATTAATTTTGTAAGGAAAAAAAATAATAAATGTTGGTCTATCCTTATGTTAAATACAGTGAAAACTGCCTAATAGGTGCAAAAGTTCCTAAGAAGAGTATGTTGGGAAGACAGACACATACTCTAATCGCACAAACCTCATTCCTTTTGGAAACAAGTGTATACTTGATTAGAAACAGCATTAAAGAATAGCTGCACACTTACTAATCCTTCTGGGATCACAGCTGATCTTCTCCGCATGCCCTCCTACCACAAAATGAGGTCTCTGACCCAGCGTGGGGATGTAGGGCCATGACTCCTAATGTGCAAAGGATGAACTGGGGACTGGGCGTCCCTTCAGCTCCCTAGAATTTGTAGGATGTGACTCTGCCTGGCTCCTTACCTGCTCGGGCACGGATTACATCCAGGGATTACCAAGTCATTTCCAAAAGATTTCCCTGGGGTTCCTTCTGTTTCCTGGCAGTGTACAGTTCAGACTATTAAACTACATAGACTTCTATATAAATCTAGGATAGCGCTGAAACAGACACAATTCATTTCAGAGGGCAGCACATTGACCATTAAATCCTCCCTTACCATCCTTTGTGTCTCTGAAATGCTACCCACATTTCAAGATTACATGGTGTTCTTGGGTGGAACAGTTTCAGGTGTGCATTTGTGTGCTGATACAGCACAGTGAAAAATCCCATAACATTAAAAAATGCTTTCAGTGCATTACTTCCACTAAACCTTATCTATAGCTGAGTGGAACTGACAGGATGAATGCTTGCTTCTAAAATTCAGAATGAATTTTTACACAATATATCCATTACGTTTACAACTTCATTTCAGCCACAAAAATTATTTGTACAGGTTTCATAAAGTATGTACGTAGTGTTTTCATTAAATATGCTGTTATTCATATCCACCAGAATCAAAGAACAGACACTGGGGAAAACCTGTGAGAGGGAAACAGGGAACTGAGAGAACACTCGTGCTGAAACGTGCTACAAACACCCATGTGACTGACCTAGAAACAATTCAGTTGTTGCCAGTACAGCTGCCTTTGAAGTCAGCCAAACAACCGTACCCTCCTGCCAAAAGAAAAGACCTTCACTGTTTGGCATCAGGGTTTTGCAATTAGTTTGTCACAGTTTCAGAGCAGTTATTTTAGTTTTTGAAGTGATTCTTCTCTAATTTTCTGTTCTTCAACTCATCTGTTTAACATAGTGCCTTGAATAGTCATTACTTCCCTGAGAGAAACCTCTTCTCTACGAATCTTCCTTCAATCTTGCCTTTGCCATCTGCAATTTCCATTGCCCTTCCACTGACATGGATGCGTTGTGTTGTCCAACTTTTGTCTTTGCTCTCAAGATAGAACAATAAAACCAAACCAAGCGCCTTTATTTGTTAAATTCTGTCCTATCTGCAGTCTCACAGTCTTTTGAAAGATCCCTCAATGTCCCACCATTTTGCTTGTGTTTTCTTGAAATTGTCAGATCACTTTTGACTGAACTTCGGCTAAATGTTTCAGTCCAAGTACAAGGTCATAAAATCTTCCTTCTTGCAGAACATGCCTTTTTACTCTCAGACACAGACTATTATTCCCCTCATTTGAGAACTTGTCATACCCCTAAAGCACATAATAATCCTTAATGGCCACCTCCTTCCTCCATCCCAAACATCTTTCCTGTCTCTTGATCTGCTGTGTAGCTATAAGTCATCACTAGGATTTATCTTTACTTTTACTTTATTACTCTTGAAAGTTTTCTTTTGGTCTTCGCTTCCTCCCAGTTTTCCTGCTTCTTCATTTATAATTTTCCCAATTTGTTATCTCACTTGGGTATTGAATTTTGAACGCAGACCAGCAAGTGAAAATAAAATGCCACATTCCCTTCATGACCAATACCTGCACAGTACTACAAATAGTCTTCTTAGATGTTAAGTTCTCTAGGAAGCTTCTCCTTTTCTGCCTTGTTACAGCTCACTTTGTTCATCCATCCTCATTCACCTATTCCAGAGGAAAATCTTTTCAGTATCTAAATTGGCACCACACATCTACATTTAGGCACCTGAAACATTCCTTTTGTGTCTGGCCTACGTCTGTTGTCTAGGCTCCCTCTGTAGTTCAGAATAAGCATTTTAAAAGGGTGGATTGCCCTCCAGAAGTGCGTATTTCTGTTCAATGACTAGAGAGGAACCTACCCATCTCACTCCCAGAGAGGCCAAGGTAGTGCAGAGCATCCTGTCCTCAGTTACACATCCTTCTAACCGTGGGACCCATGGGTATTAATTACTTTCTTCTCCGTGGTTCCTGTATGCCTGAAACTGCCCCTAATTATTGTTATATTCCTTTCAAATTTAAAATGAAAACTGTAACCTTCTGACTAGCTCATGGCTAGCTCTTACTAGTATGGCAAATCTCAAAGAAAAGAGATGTGGTTTCAGGAGCAATGATAGTATATATTCTCCTGGATTTCCTCACTTCAGGTCGGTGTCAGAAATAGGAATGAACTCTAATACTCACGATATAGCAGACTGAGCAAAGATTAGATTCTTCCAGAAAAGAGAACGCTGAATGAGAGGTGGTTGAGATAGCTCAAACAAAGCAAAACCTATTCACATTCCCCAGTTCAGTCTGAGTAGGCTGACAGGAAGCTCTAAGGAGACAGCAGTGAATTATTACTTTTTTTTTAAAGATAGAATGTTAAATGAAGTCAACAACATTAGCCAGAGGTCAAGAAAGCCTGAATTTCAATTTGATGAGGTTGACATTCAATCATCTGAAAGACCAATATTGCAGACCTTTGACTGCTCTCTTGCAGGGAGAATCAGTAGCGTAAAAGGCTAAGCATCACCCTTTCCCATTGACTTCAAATGGAAATAGAGGTGACTGCACCTCAAGTACTGAGCACCTTTCAGGACCAGGACTGCATTTAAGAGAGGAGAAAATGAAACTAAAGCTGTAAGAGCAGCAGGCTGGAGATACAGTTAAGTGAAATGGTTCAGGCAATAGAACACTAGGAAATAGATAATTTCCACTAGAGAGTACCTCTGTGGAGACCAGGACTTTCAGGAATCCCCAGGTACGGTTTTCTTTATGTAATTCTTTCAAGATTAAATTGCATCATCAACTAAATATAATGACTGAAGTGGAGAATAAGATTCCTGGAATATGAGAGTAATGATTATTACTTCATCTGCTGTAAGGACTTCAGACTCTCTCAGGATGATTCGAGCAGCATGTATACCTCTCGTGCTTTAATCTCAGCCAGCAACTAAGCACCACGCAGCCGCTCGCTCTCTCCTCCCAGCCCCAGTGGGATGGGGAGAAGAATCAAAAACAAGTAAAACTGGTGGGCTAAGAACAGTTTAATAATTAAAATTAGATGTATATTAAAAATAATTAAAATAATAACAATGACAACAACAACAATAATAATTAAAAGAAAGATAAAAAAAAAGAGAGTGGAATATAACCCAAGAAAGACAAGTGATGCACAGTACAATTGCTCATCACCTGCTGACCAATGCCCAGTTAGTTTCTGAGCAGTGATCTCCCCCCGGCCAACTCCCCCAGTTTATATACTGGGCATGACATCCCATGGTATGGAATACCCCTGTGGCCAGTTTTGGGTCAGCTGTCCCAGCTGTGTCCCCTCCCAACTTCCCTGTGCCCCTCCAGCCTTCTTGCTGGATGGGCAGGAGAAGCTGAAAAGTCCTTGA
>JAVKLA010000008.1:796686-846375 GCA_034782735.1 Sagittarius serpentarius
CCTCCCCCCCCCCCCCCCCCGCCCCCGCCCTCTGCCTGATCTTAATCTTTAGGCAAAAATATCTTAGGCGGGATTTAACCGGGGTAAAAATCTGCAAATTGATTTTCTTGTGTAAAAGGTCAGGAAAAATGTGGAAATGAATGAAAACCCGCAGGTTTGTTTAGTGGCAATCTAGTGCAGTTGCATTTTTTTTTATGTGATCCTTCCTGCTCTTCCTTCACGGCTTTCCACGGACTAAAGACATTGGAAAATGTCACCGCTGGAACTGCATTAAAACCTTACCTCAGTGGCTGTATCCTCCTGGCATCTCCTCTCCAATATTTTTCCTTTGACTGCCTGCGCCTGACTTTTGCCTGCCTTTATGTTTTACCCTCCGTGATGCTTTTGGCCCAGAACACAGTCTGTGTCCTGTGGCCTTCAACTCTTTTCTTCCCACTCCATCTGGCTGGTTTTCAGCCATTTGCAGCTTTTCCTTTATAATACTTTTCTTTCCCTTCTAAAATCGAAGTAAACACAGGTTTTAAGACAGTCTTATTTCTAAAAAATATTTCTGCAGCCCTGGATCCTAAACTTCATTCTTCTGTTGTTATGTTATGCTCTATGCACATACATGCACGAGCACGCACACATACAATGAAAGTGCTTAACATAAACATTTTCCTGGCATTACAGGATGAAAGCGATCTCAGGCTGACCACTTATTTTCTGTGAATTCAGTTATGTTCAGAAACCATAGAAAGAGAGAGGAAAATTATTATTGTTATTATTACTATTACTATTATTATTTGCACTAATATATCAACTTGAATCCTTTGCCATGAACCAGAACCATATTGCACTAGGAGCTTTAAAAGCACAGGCAAAGAGGATTATCTCCCTGTTCCAAAAAAAAAAAAAAACCAAAACCACCAAACTTCCCATGAAAGTGTAACACGAAGCACTAGGTGAATTATTTATTTGCATTTTTGTAAGGCGTGGATAACTGCACACAGTAAAAGTGAACAGGTCTCTGCTGTGAATCTCATATGCTCTAAATAAACAGAGAGCAAGAAAACCCAGAGGCATAAAGAAATAACATTAAAGAAGTTAGCAACACAGGAATAGAAAGAGGCTCTCTCTACTCCAAGACGAGTGTTCGCTAAGGCTCACTGTTTCTTTGCACATTCCACAATTTCATCTTTTAAAGATAATTAAAAATAGTGACCTTTAGTAGTCACCTTTATTGGCTGTAGCACATAGGATAGGAAAAAGTCTTCCCTTTTTCTTTTTGTTTTGCCCTGTACCCATTACCGCTGTGCACATTCAGATGTGAATTAAAAGCAAATTTTAATTTTATCAGTGCGAATTATTTAGCAACACCATTCCAGACACTTGAACTGTTAACCAGTCATAATTGAGTCTAATTATTCTGCAAAATTTGGACTTATTTATCAGTATGAATTCATTTAATAACGCTAATACAAATATATAAAATTGTATTTTTAAGAAAGGAAGCCCACACAGCCAAAAGTACTAGCCCAAAACTTTCTGAAAACAGATGTCTCAGACATAGTAAGTCTTTATTTTTTCCTCTAGAAAAATAATTGGAGATTATTTAAAAAAATACAAAACAAAAAAAACCCCACACCAAACCAGTCTTTTTATTCTGGGAGGAAGGAATTCAGTATCAAGGCAATAAAGAGTGCACAGCCACATTTAAAGCAAGGATTCACCGCTTATCCTTACTTTCATGATTAAAGGAGGAAAGTTTGTCTGAAAATGGAGTGTTAACCCATTTTTGCTGCAAAGCTGAAGAAAATCCATGCTTCCTTCTTTCAGAAGAAGTAAGACTGATCAATTGTATACGTACATGCAGGATTTTCTACGTACAATGTAAGGGAAAAGTGCAAAAGAAGCCAGCCACCCTCCTTCCTCTCGCAGCACTGCTCTGCTGTGACCCCAGCTCTCTTGCAGGACATGTAGTTAATCTGCAGAACCTTGTTTAATAATAAATGCACGGCACTGGCAATTCAAAGTTTGCTGAGAAGAGTACACATCGGTTTCTGCAAAGAGCTGGAGACTGGCAGATCTCTGTCGCTCCGTATTATTTGGGAGCCCCTGGTTTCAGGACAAAAAGGCCATGCTGACGAAGTTGAGTTCAGGTAGAGAGATGGCAGGAAGGGTGTAAACAGTCACCGTGGGTATGAGGACGTTCCTCAAACGCAGATGGTGATGCTGCTGTGATATGGGGGCTTCACCTCCCCCCTCAGGTCCCGAGGAACTGCCTCAAGCGCAGCCCAGCTGCCCATTTCAGCCACTGCCTGTGAGTAAAGCTAAATGTAGCTTACCTGCTAGTCACCACCTGAAGAAAAGAGGCCTCCTGTTATCCTGCGGATGTCTGAGCAGATGGCGTGGAATCCTTCCTAACACCTTCAGAGTTTTCTGGCTGATCTAGCATTTAGCTAAGGGAAGGGTTCTGAGGAAGCACTGCATGTACTTCCTTTCCCTTCTCCCCAAGACTATGCTTTGGTCTGAGTTTTGGTGGGTACTGATGTTTCTCAGGGTCAGTTTACCTTAAGGGTCATTTACCCTCAAGGGTCAGAAGCCTGAGGACACTGTCTACAAGTGGCAGATCTTGGGATCGGTGACTCTTTCACTAGAGAAGGAGCCTGGGGGTGCAGAAGTGAATGACCCTGAGCAAGCAATTTCCATTGTCTGTCACCACATGAGAAGAATATCCAGCAGGAAAATTAAGCCAAGCGTTCATTTCTCCCAGGTTACATCGGCCATTCAAAATTACGTAGAATCTCAGCCAAAGTTGAGACACTCTCATGAATATGAGACCGCAAAGCCTGGAAAGAGGAAAAGCTAAAACCCAAGGAAGTTAAAAGACCCCTAAGAGGCTTTACTTCCAGCTGAAATTATGCCACTTACATACCGTCCTCTCAGCATTACACTTAAGAAAATTAACACCATTGAAACCTCGATAATGGAAGGACAATCAAGCAGCACTGCGGATGCTATTACAAGGTCTTCAAGGAGTGATAAATACAGCCAAGAGCTATTTGTCTGACAGTTTGGACCGTGAATACAAGCAATTCCAACCAACATACATATAACAAAGAAATACTATAGATCCCAGAATGTGTCCCTGAGGGATACCAGATGACACTGAAGACACCAGAGCTCAAAGCAATAAATTTTACAAAATAAGAAAAAGAGTACGATTACAGCCAATGGTCAAAAGAGTCAAAGGCCCCATGGAAGTTCAAAAGCAGCAGGCAAATGTAGTAATAACCCTGCTGTGTACAAGTCCACATACACATTATCGGGATAGCCTTCAGAGAAAGAGAACTATAAAACTCAAAAAGATATCTGTAGTTTATCTCCAGAGCTGTTTGGACTAACCCTTGACTGCAAGGACAGTGTACAGGAAAAGTTCTTGATTTTCAGTGGACATCACTTCTGCTGCCGTAACTCCCTCCCACAGCAGCCACCTTTCTTAAAAGATAAAAAGTATTTCATGCATTCATTTGGGTAAGAAACTAGATGTGATGATCAGATAGGCAATTAGGAGGAAAAAGACTGAAAAAAAAAATCATGGAAGAGACAAGATGTTTGATGTGATCAAACCACGCTGTTATTTTGCCAGTTACTCCTCCACTTTCCCTATCCTTCATCTGTGCACTGTCTTCTTAGCTTGTAAAATCTTTACCAAATGAAATTTGTTTTCATACTTGTCAAAAATGTCAGTACATATTATGGACTGAGTGTAACAGACAAACATCAGTTTTATGAAGGTCTTGAGAAGCACCAAAACATTTGAAATTTTCAAACAACTAGCTGGCAAATACAAAGAAATTTCCAATAAATCAGAGTTTGTAAAATTCCAGTTAAAATGCATTGTAATATTAACATTTTACGAAGAGATCCAAATATGGTGAGCAGTAGTGAAAATGGTCGTTCTGAAGCATAACTGCAGAAACCTTCGCATTCAGTTAACCCCTGCTTGCAGTGGCTGGTTTTGGTCAGGGGCTGCAAATGCGTCATAATCATAGAGACCGTCATTAACCTCTGTCGGGATTTTGAATTTTGCCCAGCATTAGAACAAACTAAGACCTTTCTAAGCATTCTAGGCACATCAGACAGAGAGATAAATCTGCAGGGTAGCTGACCGCCCAACAAACAGACTCGCCGCACGCCTTCGGCCAGAGAGAGCGTGAGCCTGCATCCCGGCACCTCCCGGGCGGGGGAGGCCCAGATTTAAGGCTCTGTTCCAAATTGTACGGAACGCAGCGCCGGCTCTGAATCTCTCGCATCTCGGTGGTGGCAGTGCCTCTCCACCAGACAACCTACCCAGAACATGAGAAATCCTTGTCATTGAAATTATCGGGGGGGGGGGGGGGGGGGGAGGTCTTTTTACAGGAAAGTTTTATTTTGGGGATTTTAGCATTTTTATGAGAAAATGATCGGTTAAAAATTAAACCCCAAGAGGCAGAATAAAGCTATTCTATGGATACCATCTAATTAATATATGGCAAAATTTGATGAAATGCTAATAACAATGCCAGCACTGAACACAGAGTATTTAAATTTAGGGCAAAAAGAAATAACAGATGGAACAGAGATATATGCAGAGCTCTTACATTCATATATTCATCTACTTATGAATATGTTAGCATCTGACCCACAAATAAAACATATTGAAATAGTCACAGCAGCATTATCTACCAAAAGAGTCAATTGTGAAATTTTCAACATGCTACCATTTATAAACGTAAGCTCATTTAAAGACTGGGTTTTTTAGAAAACTATTGATTCTTTCTGTGCAATTAGGAAAAAGAAAATACTTTTCTCGTTAGCAGCTTCAGTCCTGCACCACTGCCATCAACAGGACTCTTGCCATCAACTTCAATGGGAAAAGAATTATACCCTGTGTTAGCTTTCAGCAATTACATTGACATTATCAGTGATTTACTGAGTGGTATTTCAAACATGATACCATATGTCAGCTGATACCAAGCAAGTCTGAGTGACAAACTTCTGATCATAACCACTTGGTTAATAAATATCACAGTTATTAAGCCTCTAGAGCATTTAAACTCTGACAGGCAGGGTATCACCACCAAAAAAAAAAAAAAAAAAAAAGCCTTGAAAAACCCAAGGAGACTCAGCTCTGAGTTCAAATGACTTCCTCTTAAGTCTTCCACTTCTCAAGTTGATTAAGATGCAGTACATAGCTCTGATTTGAAATCGAGCCGTTCAGCTAAGGGGGAGGCTGGAAATATTCTCTTGTTGATAGGTAGAAGTGGGAAATAGTATTGCTAACACTCTGTGATGTTTTTCAAGCCTTTCAGATGTGCTGACATCCTTAGGCTGGTGAAATACGTTTGCTTTCTGAGCTACATTTCAGAGGCTTTTTAGAAGAGCCCCACAGATCCAAGACCATTTTGTAGGCCACCAGTTGCAAATCACTGCTGTCTAAACACTAGTTTAAAAAACATATGGAAAGGTTTTTGTTCATCATAATTAGACTACATCTTTTAAAATAGCTATGTCAATTTTATCCTGTATTGGTCCAAAGAATCTCCAGGGAATTATTTTTTCCTCTTGCTTTCACATCAGTTAAATTACTTTGATTTCGGTTAAGTTATTTCTAATTTGAAGACATCTGAGAGCAGAGTTGGGCCATTTGTGCTTTAAAGAACATACACTTTCTTTTCTTCTCTTGCTTTATTTCAGTTGCAAATTATGAACATCTAACTCTACTCTTATGGACTTCATTTACGGACAGATCTTACGAGCTGCTCAACATTGTAAGAGATCTAGAGAGTTGGGGTTTTCTCCATCTCTACATTAATTTCCCATAGATTTTAATTTGGTGTTAATTCCCAAAAGTTCTCCTCCATCTTGACACTTTTTCCAGTATCTAAAGATGTAATAACTCGTTATCAGTCAGGAAAGCAGGCTAAAAAGCTCCAACATTCCTGTCTCTTTTAAATTTAATTTTTATTATCCAAATTCCCCAAATACCAAAACCAAGCTGAAAACAGAAAGAAAAAAAAAGTAAAAAATGTAAGAGGAAAACAATACCAAAGGAAAACTTAGCCAGTGTCATATTACTGGTAGTGCACAAATAATACTAGCTATTAACTTTCATTTTTAAGCAGCTTTTCTGAGTTAAAGATCTTTCAAAAGATAGAATTTCAAACGCATTTTGTTAGAAAGGGCTATTTAGGTAAGAAGAAGAACAACAACAAAAAAGTGAACAAGCTACTCAACCTACAGAAGTAGTTTTAATCATTATATTGTCTGTTTTGAATGTGCAGGGAGAAGCACATCATTAAGGAAAGGGCAAGGTAAATAATGAGTAGCTGACAATCAGCTGCAGAGAAAGAAAAAAGCAGGGTTCTACAAGCCAGGGAGCCTGGTGCTGCATCAGTCAGCTAATGGGCTAAGAGAGCCTGAATTAACATCAGAGCTCTGTACCGAGAGACTGGAAATGCAGGAAGAAGAGAAACTGGAACATCCAGGGTAAAATCAGCTGCTGTGTATACAGGCCGGAGGATGTTATTTGGCTGCAGGGGAACTGGTGTGGATCATCAGTTTGTACATCAGCCCATTAGCCTCATGCTGGTTAACTGTATTTTTTCAGCTGGGAAGTATTTAAGGCCACATGTTAAAGCTATTTTTTTCCCCTCCCTACTAGACTTACAAGGAGGAACAGGAAGAAATTTAAAGTAAATTAAGAGTAATAGCGAGGTATTGACTTGCTAAACTAACTTATTGAAGTCTTTTAGAACATATGAGGCTTGAAATCAGAGGGGCAGAAAGAGGGAAATGACAGAGAGTGCACTGAAAATGGAAGATCAACCCAGAACATGAAAAGCCTGCATGGATTTTGAAGTCAGCAGTAAAACCTGAACAGGTGTTGCTTTCTGAAGTAGCCGTGGGCGATACCTGGAGTCAAGTCATGAAATCTCTAAAGATTCACTCATGAGATCAGAAGAGGGATTCGGTGCTTGGTGGAGAACCTGAGGGTGCGGAGGAGCAGTACAGCTGTGTTAGCCCTTGCCACCAGCTGTTGCTGCAGGGAGGGAGGGCTCCCTCCCACTGCCCTCTCCTCCCTCTTGCACAGGCTCTGGCATTTGAGGGAGCTGGCAGCCAGCTGGATCAAAGAGCTAAACCTGCAGAATATTAACGCCCCCTTCCCCTACAGTGTGAATTGTGCCCAAGAGCTGGAGCACCACGTCAGAGGAATTTTGAAAGCTGCATGTGGGCAGTAATGACATTTTTGAAAAATGCCTCCCACCACCCCTCGGAGCATACAAACGCCCGGACCTCCCTACGAGGCAGCTTGCCGTCCCACGTTTTCAGCCCAACGCCTCTGCGCTGCAGTAGCACGAAACTGGAAGGAGCGGATGGCGTGCGGAAAGCTGCTGCCCAGGGGTGCATGCGGCCGGCCGCGTTCTTTAATTTTGCACGCCCTTCTGCTGGTTGGCCACCCTTCCAGACCTCACCCCCGGCCGGTTAACCACGCCGTGATCTGGGTGGTGGCTAGAGGTACGCTTCCCTTTCTGCTCCCCTTTTCTTTTCTCAGTTGCAGCTGCTATTAAAAAAAAATTCCTCGTCTATGAAAAACACAACACTGAACTGGTGCAGGCAGGGTTTGTTTGGAGGGAAGCCAGCATCTTCTATAAACAGTTCAGGTTCACCATGTTTAACACAAGTGCCTCTAAATAATAGTCATATTTTGCTTTCAAATATTATTTTGGCCTTTGACCAATGTTCCATTTTATGTCCAGTCTCTGTTACAATGTTTTTGACCTGTTATGTACCGATCTTTCTTTCAGAAAAGATAAACTTCTAAAAATAACTCTTTATCTTCACAAGACTCATTTATAATTTTACAGCAGATTAAAATTTCACTGATGAATGGGGAACTGCAGATGGAGCTGAGCCAACACTAAAATACCCAATCTCACTTTGCTGTCTTCCAAGTATTTTCTTCTTCAGCACAATGCTCTGATATTATTTCTGCTCGGTGACCTCCACGTCGTGATTCTGCAGTTAAAGACAATGAAATATCCAACAGTTGCATGTAACTGAGGTCAAAGGGGTGACTGATACTTGTTTTGGGAACAGAAGGCTGAATGTGGTGTGAAAAAAGGAAAGAAGAAGAAAAAAAAAAAAGAAAAAAAAAGCCCCGAATACACATCCCAAAAATTCTGGCTTGTGAGCAAATTGCCTCTCAATTCAGACAGAATTGAACTGGACACTAAACGATCTTTATAAAGTGTGACAGAGAGATCATACGTTCATAGTAACTTTGTAGTAAAGGCTCTAGTTTGCAATTATGTTTACACTACTGCTTATTTGGAACAAACGCCATTATTTTGAGTACAGAGACTTCCTTGCCCCACAGACATCTTCACTGGTTCTGCATCTTCGTATCCTCTTACAGGCACTTGTCTGCCACAAGACGTCTTGCTTAATGAGAGGTTAATTTATACGCGCTTGATAACAATTTAACAATACTGGTCTAGGACATTATCAGTATCGAATGAACAGTTTACTGCAGGGTAAGCAAGGGTGTGAAGACAAATTATATTGGGGGTTTTTTATTTGGTACCTGGCTGTCTGTCTGTCTTTCTGCACCTTGCCCCCAGTGAAAAGGTATGATGGAGAAAAACCTAAATGTGGTGAGTTAGGGCAGAACAAATGGCACAGTGGAAGTGCAGTGCCGGTTCACCCTCTGGCAACGTGTCCGCTTGCATATAATGACAACAGTACAACTCGCTTCTCTTACTTGTTCTGTAAAAGCCATCTGGGTTCTCCCACCATTTGAAATACAGAGGGTGTTTTCTAAGTCAGCTCATCTTGATCGCATGGGGCAGGAGCCAGTAACATGAACATCACAATCATCGGAGCTGACTGGAAAGCTGCACATGGCGAGGAAAGGGCGAGAGACGGCGGAGGCGGGGACGATGCCTTCAGCCAGGCCAGCTGCAGGCAAAAACGGATGAGGGACGTCGACCATAAACTTGTGTAAAGCTTTCAGGAGAAATTTATGTTGATGCAGGAGAAAACGACATTCACTTTGCTTAGTACAGTCTTTTTTATGAAAGTTACACGGTCTTGTCGTTAATACACCGCACTCAAGGTAAGGCTCCTCCTATCCTTTTCCCTACCCACTCATCCTCAGACAGGCAAATCCTTGCCTATGGCCTCAAAACCACGCTCCACGCCATGACCCGGGCAGTACTTACTAATCCAGCAGCACGCCTTTGCCTGAATGCCTGGAAATCTCTCCCTGAGCGTGCTGTATTTCCACCCTCCCTTCCAAGCCCCTATAGAACTCTTGCTTAAGACAGAATTCAGAAATGAATGACTCCCTTCTAAACCAAAAACCTCCCTGAGCAGAGAAGCAGAGTTTATCCAACTCCTGCTGCCTGTAACCTGACCGGGCCCCGCTAAGCTCGCGACTCCAGAGGTGAAATGTGACCGTCTTTACGCACTGAATGATCCTAGAATTTCCTAGAAATTGTCCACGTGTAAAACATCTATAGACTACACATACCGGGTTGAGAGAGAATACTGTGAACCGTATTCTCATTTGACACGGGCAGGCAAACATCTGTTGACTCCAGTAGAACTAAATCAATTTACTTCAAGATATTTTTATTGTAGTTTATACATTTATGAATTTATACTGTGTCTGTCACCAGCATCACTGTGGAACAATCATTTCCTCTTCACCCACTTAAATAACTTAGCAACCATTCTTTCCCCCTACCTAAACATTTTTGCTCTGTTAGTGACTGAAAAACTTCCAACGTCATCTACCTCTCCTTCCAAATTGGAACATTTTGATTGGAATTTATTGCTTTTTTTTTTCCCCCCAGAAAAGTATATGCTCCTCCCTTACCACAGTAAAAAACTTGTGCGTTTTACAGATAGTTATTTAAAGGGTAGATTTTCAAGAAATGTAAAAAACCAAAAATTTTAGAAAGACAAGTCATTCAAATGTTGATTTGGGGGAATATTTTCGTTAAATCATAAGATCTCTTGCCAAGAACGTTGCCGTATTCTCTTTCCCCTGCCTTAACTGATAGAAATGCCTGAAGATAATTGGTTTCTAAAAGGTAAGAAGGTACTTGAATCTCGATCTACTGCCAGCAGAGGTAGGTCCTTCAGGTAGCTAGAGAGGCTTTGCTAATGAGATCCTAGTTCAATAATTTACATATCTTTGGTGGTTATTTTCATATGCAAATTAACCACATAGAAACAGGCAACAACTGACTGTTAAATGAATTGCCTCTCTCTTAATGAAAACATCCAGCTTCTTCTTTCTTATGAGTTTACAGAAGGTTATTTGTTTGGATTATTATAATCCACGCTACTTTGATGTTCACACCACACTGGGGTTTAGAAAACAACCCTATTATCTGTAATTGCAACTGCAAAGTTCTTCCCTTCAGAGAAATACTACTAAGTTTTAATCAAAGGATGCAAAGACAAATATGTTATACACAACATAATGAAGGCAGCCTAGGCTATCCAATGGCTTTTGCTTTTTTTTTTTTTTTTTTTAATAAGGAAGCAAGCCGCCGTGAATTTCTTTATAGATATTCAAAGGAAGGAGGTAGGAAGTGTCTAATAAAATTAAAAGAGGAACTGTTTGCACATTTTCTATCGTTCAATTAACATGCTAACAGGGTATAACCCTCAAAGCAGTTAAGTGAAAGGGACAGAGTAACGGAATTTTAAGCTCTGTATTTCTTTTTCTTTAAGAAGCAAGCAGGCCTTCAGCCTGGGGAGGTGGTAATGGAGTGAATAAACCAAAGAAGTTAGATCGGTGGGGCGCTTTCATCATCTCTCCTGGATTAAATACAGGAAAGAAAATAATATCCCAGACTCCCTTCTGCATATGCCAAGAATGACAGTGAAGGACTGGAACTGCGGAGTGGTAAAAGCAAATGGTTAACTGCATGCAAATGTAGTGTTAAGCCTTAATTTGCATCTTTATTTCTCTTCTCACACTGCAAGTTGCTGCTGCTGCTGCTGCTGCTGCTGCTACCAGGCGTCAGGAACATGATCCTGTTTTGTTTGATGTCACAAAAGATCAAGCTGAACTTTCCTTAGCCTCTAGCTATGTTGAATTCTGTAATGAAGAGTTAATCTATGCGCAACTTGAAGGTTGAAATTATACTTTCTTCTGTTCTCAGTGAAGGTGTAAATCCTTGCAGATATTCTGAACCCCCCTGGGAGATCCTTCCACGTAACACATCGTAGTCTGCTGGGGATTATTTTTAGGTTTTTTTTTAAAGCAGAGCTCCTCAGAACTCTGCAAATACTTACCGGTTAAAGCTCGAACAAAGACATTGCACGCTTGAAGGAGGTAATTTTTTCCCCTCAATCATAAGGCGCTCACATGCCTATAAAAATAATTTTACTTATTTTCTTCAAGTTTATTTATCATTTACCAAAACCCATTTCTTGTAGTGCTTGTAATGACATCAAGCAGGACCAATTCCTGTTGTATTACGCACTGCATATTAGAAGTCAGCCTCCAGTCACAAAGCTGTTTTAAACACTGTACTGTGGAATCTCATGCATTTTCATCGGACACTGTTTGTACTTTCATAGCTCAAGCATACTTTTAAATGCCTCTTCCACTTTGTCATCTCTCAACTTTCATTACAAAGTGCTAAATATGCTTCTAACGCTGCTAAGCATACATTCCCATCAGCTGAAGAAACAAGTGAGTAACTAGTCACCGTGCTCTACTGACAGGATGGATATTGTGCAATATGTCAAACTTGACTCCATTTTCAGCTACTTGCGTATTATTTACATGCTTAATTAAGACAGAAAACGTCTATGTATTATAAACATTCTCTCCAAGAAAGTCATTCACTTTTTTAACTCTGAAAATCCATATGAAGACATCTGAAAGTAAAACTCTACTTTCAGTAGCACAGAAAAAAAATCTGAAAAACAACATCTAAGAAATATACATTGAGAATAATTATAGGTTATTACCTTCCAGCTCTAGTTATTAACTTTCCATGACAAGAACTGAAAACATTTCATGAATACTTCTAACCCAGTTTGTCCATGTTACTAAGGGGGGACTTGTCCACAGTCAGGAAGGAGTCCTTTTTTGGTTCTTTCTGTTAACAATGGAGCATGAATAAAGGGCAAACAGATCTTCTGCAACTATGTCTGTGCCGGCAAAAGCTGTGGGTTTATATCACAATCATTAGTTTGAGCTAGTCTGGTGAAGGATATTAAGTCCTATGTGAGAAGCATAATATTAACCTCAGCTAACAATGAGTACATATTCTTATTGCTACTAGGATTTTAAACAAAGAAAGCCAAATTAGCAGCATTTTAAAAGTGAAATGCAGTGAAAACCTTGTGAAATACTGCACTGGAATAATGGGCAAATATTGGAGAATTAATGGATAGGGTCAGATTTTTGCATTGATGAGCACAATGGAGTTCAAAGTGGCTGGGTTCCATCCAAATACCAGTATTAAATAAGAATAATAATGAAAAGATTCATTCGGTAAGGTACATTTCCATCTTTATCTGAACCTCTTGAACTCATTAAACTCTAGTCAAAATAACAGTAAGACCTGACTTCATTTATTTCTTGCTTCTGATTGAACCAACATACTTAACGAAAACTACCTTTCCACAGGAATTTAGACAGATCTTTTTTCAGTACTGCTCATAGCTTGAAAGTGAAAAAAATCCTTCTTATCAATAAGAAGTTTAAGTCAAGATAAATTATAAATTAAAAGGTAAAATTTAGGTGCGGCTCAAATTTGGAACAAAAATTTGGATTAGATTTTATACCGTGACTGAATTTGCTCTGGATGCAGACAACTATCAGTCAGATGACAAAAATTGTTTCAGAATCCCTAAAATACAAACATATGTACAGCTTCTCAAGTTGCTTCCATTTAGTGCATTTTTAAACAAAGCGCACTTATAGGATAAATTTCACACAAAGCAAAGTACCATTTTACTGCTGATGCTAACAGAAACCCATTGCCCAGGAAGAATTTCAACTTTAGTTAGTTTTCGGATCGTGTATTTATAGCGCAACACTTCCATATAGATGTGCATTGTAGATGTATTATATTAATGAACTAGTATTTATGAAACAGCTGGTAAAAATGCATGAGGCAAGTTGCATCAAAAAATTAGAGGTTTTCTGCCCTGCCAGCAGGTCTGCCCAGCTGACTACCCACAGCACAAGCGTCATTGCTCCATTGCGTGCGGACAACTATTGGAGTAAACAGGACTACTCATAAAACAAGACATTACTGAACATAGCAGAGTTACAACATTTCTGGTTCTATATGCATTTGCTCGTTCAGGAAAACTGCACAAACATCTGCCCTCATTCTACTCATGCCTGTGTTACAGTCTGACATAGAACTGCATCCCCTACTTTCCCCCGAAATGCCTGAACCCTCAAGTGCCGGTGCCCTAAGTCCCCGCCGCCGATGGCCCTGTATACATCCAGGCACTTTGACGTCCTGCCAAAGAAGGAGGAAGCAGCCTAGTTTTGTGTAACTCGTCATGTGAAAGCTCAGCGTGCTCTGAGCCTGCTGAGGATTGCCTTTCCCAGGCCAGGCGTGGGTCACGGACTCCTAACTGCCAGGGCCTGGTGGGAGCTTCAGAGAAGGGAATTCAAACACAGGTGGAGAATGTGGGTTTCTGCGTGTTGGTGCAAGGAACGTGAATTTCCACGAAATAATGACGGTGGGAGGAAAATATCAAGCATATTGACTGCTGACAGAAGCCGCATTTGTGCCAAAAGTGAGAAAGAAATAGTCAGGAACAGGCATTTTTCTGAACCTGTTCCCCCTGTAAGACGGCCAGCTGGGAGGGAACGTGTGCTATCCAGGACACTGTAAAGCAGTCTCTCTGTGGCACACAGCTTTCAGCAAATTAACAGTCTTCAATTTAGGCTATCTGTATGCTGTCGTATCAACAATACATGTTTTTCCTCAGCCCTCCACTCTTTCAAAATTTGTGTATTGTGTGCTCCTCCCTCTCCACAATTTAATAGCTTCATGATGTGTGTTGATATATGTAGCAGACAGAAACAAAGATAAACAAAAGAATGCTCTGTTTTCTTCCCCAGGGGGAAAAAGAAACAACAAAATAATTAATTCGTTTATAAATAAGTAGGACTTTCTGGCTACACAATGATTCATCATGTTAACAAAATAACAGAGGCAGATTTTCAGACTGTGGCTGGATTCAGCCATGGAAGAATATAACATGTTGGCAAAAAACAAAATTGCATTATATGATTTTCATCTACATTTTTTGCCTTCTATCTTATCAGCTCTGGCACAGTTTGCTAAAATTTTACTATTTTAATCTGATATTACTGCTAAATATATAAGATATAATGCTCTTATCCATGAACTAACTCTGAGCAAAATCACAAGGATTCAGAAATGTAGATGAGTGCTAAAAAAACCAACAAATTGGGAGGGAGAAAGAAGAGAGAAAAAGAGAAGGAGAAGGAATGAACAGTTATCCAAACTAGCATATGCAAATGAAACATATGGTTGAGCTTGCTTATTCCACAAGCAATATACGCACTGGGGATGACTCATAAACACATGAAGTATAGTACTTAGTACAGTCTAAAATAACAAAAAAACACACCATAAGACCGGTTTAAATGTAAGCTGTTTATATTGAAAAAAAATAATCAAAAGCTTAAAGTCCTTTGTATTTGTCTTAAGTACGTGCTATATACAAATATGCTAGCTCTTTTTCCTTCTTTCTTCCTTCTTTTGTGAGGAAAAGAAACAGTAGCTGTAACCACACTGTGATACATGAACTCATCTCTAGCCTGCAGAAACTCTGAGTTACTTTTTTGAATAAGTGCTAAATTTTAAGATGAGCTGATGTATGAGTTCATACACGAGTTCACAAAGTGGAAAGGGTTTTATATTGATAAAATCAGCATAACTGAGTTTGAAGAATATCAAAGATCTATGCAGAGTTCTTTAATCTGTCCAAAAATCAAGACATCATCAAATTCTTTCGTGAAACAATAAAGTTTGCAAAATCTTCCCCCCCTACAGAAAAACACAAGCTCTCAGCTAAGCTTGAAATCTCTGGTGTGTAACTGCCTATAGAAAGTCAACAAGATGTTGGATATTAGCTGCTGGATTTTAGCCAATAACTGTCATCCTAACACGATACCATGCCACGGTCAGGCCCTAAAACCAAAACTTGACACCAGGATAATTTCCTAGGCCTGACAGTGTAGATGTATGCTTACACTTAGGTCATCAGGAAGCTCCCCAAAACACGGAGCAGAGGGTAACACTTTCTACATTTACAACCAAAGACACCAGTTGCCCAGAAGGGGCAGGAGGTTGCTCCCTGATTTCTGAATGATACCAGGACCTTGGCCAAGTCCTTCTCTCTGTGGACCAGGTAAGCGAGGTCCATCAGATGGGCTCTTTCGGGGATGGATGGACTCTGGAGAACATCTGCCTCCCAGTCCCATTGACTTATTGCTGGGGTGGAGGGGGCTGGGACAGTATCAGCTCTCCCCCCATCCCTTGGCAGGCACAGAGGGCTTTCAGCTAGTTGCACCCTGTTTGCTGATCAAGCACACCTTCCCTCTAGGTTTCCTCCAGGTGGAAGTGGTTACATCTGGCCTATCAACTGTAATTGGACTATCTGCTGGTTTGCATAATCTAATTAGCCACTCTTTTCACCTTCCCTGCTACGGAGAGCAAAGACCTTTGCTTAACCTTTCACTTTCACAATTTAACTCATTATTAAAATACAACTACACAGTGACTCCTCTACCCGTCCCAGTCTTTTATCTCCCTCCGCAAATCTTAATTTTATTCCATAATTGTTGCTCTCTGTCCTTGTCCTGGAAGCTAAAAAGAATGCAGTCTCACTGAGCATTTGTCTTGCTACCAAGAACTGCACAGAGATAAACAGAAAGAATAACCGAATAAACCTGTAGGAGACAAACATATATTACCCTGCCAGAGAAGAGATTTAAAGCATTTAGGTGGGTGAAGTTCAACATATAGTGTCCTTAGAATTGAGGTGAAATACAAGGAATTCAAAATTGTTAGAAAAATATATTTGAGTATGATTGTATTCAGACTAAATACAAATTATGGCCATTCTGCAGACTGCTTATAGTAGAAACCAGTTCCAGGGATCTGAAATGTTTACCACAGGACAGTGATGGTCCTTTTGATGCTCCTTTCAAATAACAGAATTAGAGGTCTGGGGGCAGAGATTAGCCTTTCAAAGAGAAAAGGATTCAAAATTGCAATTTTGTTCTAACTGTGAAGAAATCTTAGACCCAATTTTCACCAAAAGGCTGTAATAAAGGGAACAGGAGTACAACATGGGTGTGCTGAAACTGTGCTCTTACGACAAAACCATGCAGTCCCATCTCCGCAGTGAATACAGAGCATAATGAGGATAGTCCTTGATAGGATATGGCAAATCCTCCATTCATGAAGCAAACTGTAATGTAGACAGCACAATGCAGTGGCTTAAGAGAGACTGAACTATGTTACATGTTACGGTGCGTCGTTATGGAGGTTAATGCAAATGGGAGGTTTTTTGTTCGATGCCTTATGAAACCAGGCAGTGTAAAGTATGAATAATACTGGTATTATTAAATTAATATAGCAGAGCACTCAACAGCTCAACAGTAACAACTATTTTTGTGATTAGAAATGGGTTTCAAAACATATTCCATGGAAAGGTCATTGAAATGTCTTAATAAATAATGTCTTTCACAGACCTTGAAAGGTCTATGAAATGTCTGAAGCTAGTGGCAAACAAGGAAAGACTATAGGGCCAAATTCTCCATTCATTTGCAGCAACTGTAGGTCATTCTTTTCTGCAAAATGGAGAGTTGACCCCTCTGAAATTTGATAATGTTTTTTTATCTCATGTCTGCCTGGTCCTTGGCACACACAGAAAATAAAATTCATTTTTTAATTCTCGGTTGGTTGGCTGGCAGACTTAGGGAACACAAACAAATAAAACATGTTTTTAATAAAATATGTTCTTCTAGCCAATTCTGGATGTTGGAGGAAGGCAGATGAGTATGAGAAACAAATTTATCCAGGTTCCCCTAAGGGTTATCTGTTGTTTATTTTAATCTATTTGATATTCCATAAGTTGCTGGCTACTATCTTACTTTTTCCGAGGTATGGAAAGGTTACTTTAAATATAGTTACATGCATATCCCTTTGTGTACAAAAAAAAATCACTCTCTCTCTCTTTTTCCCCCCCGTCTGCCATTTGTCTTATTATGAAGTAGAAAAAGGAACCAGTTTGTCTCATCATATCTCAGAAACAGTGCTTCATTTTTACACGCAGGAGTAAGTGAAGACTGTTAGTATTCCATAATGGAGGTGTTGCTAAGTCTCTTGCAACAATCGAGATTTGTGGGACTTAATTCTGCTTCTGTGTTGGTACTTAAAAATACTTATGGCAGGTTGGCAGCTGCTTGATTTGGCAAAGAACTAAACTCCTGTAATTTGTAATATCAGAGTAAAGCAATGTTTGCAATTCCTGTCAAGGTCACTGAAGCTTTACAGGATTCATAGAAAGCACCCTCCATATACCTGCATTACTCTTAAGCTTTACCAGGTGTAGGGCTGCTCAGCTGCTTACAAAAGGAGCTAAAAAGAAAGGGCAAAGGAGAGTCCATAATGAGATCTACAGAAAAAGCATGCTGGTCCTAATGTGTCTGTTTCCCATTAATGCCCTTTAATTTGTTAAAAACAAGTTTTGGGTACGTGATGCATCTGAGGAGCAAACAAGAAGACAGGAACCTGTGCTTGGGTCCGTGCATTATTTCTTCTCCACCAGCTGTAGAACTTAAAGCGTGAAAGGCATCTCGAGCTAGACAAGGAGCAGTGGGAAGGAGAATGGACCACAGCATTACCCTCTCGAGCTCACGGATGGCTGGTGCATTGAGAAACACAACACCTATCCAGCTCGTTACAAAGTCCGGAGGTAGCACTACGTGCCATACAGAGTTGTTGTTGAAAGGCACACTCTTCCCTTTTTTTATATTCTTGACATTTTCTCAAGGAGCACTGAACAATAAACTCTGAATTACAGATGCATCCAGAATCGTGCCAAAAGGTAAGAGAATCCCAAGCCTATTTCCTCTGACTCACAAATCTGCACACAAATGATGAACACCTCTGGTGCTGCAAGGCACTTATCTCTATCTACTGTGCCCCTGCCAGCTAACTATTTCCTAAATATTCCAAAATAAAAATAAAAGCCAGTCTTTCATTCTCTCCCATCTTCTTCTTGCAGCAGGCAATAAGAGAAATGGCTTAAGTAGCGGAAATGTTGGACTGGTGTAGGTGTGTGTCAATATATACACCCATAAGAAGTGTTTTATAGATATAAATACAGATATATGTTATATAGATCTGTAGATATATGTAGATGATATAGGTATAGAAATAGATACGATAGATAAATATACAGGTGTCTGAAGAAAACAAATTTTTTTAAAAAGTGCTGTAAGTATATATGAATCAGCTGCAGAAAATTCAGTCAGTTCTGCATTTAGGTATGCATGGGACAAAGCAGCACGATGTACACGTACCTCAGCAAGGCTGGTATGTGGCATAGTGCCGGTAGGGAAACTGTGCAGGGCTGCTAGCCTGGGTTTGAGAAACAGGGCAGTGACTTTATTGCAGCGATTTTCCTGGGCTGAGCTGACGATGAGTCACAGGAACTCCTGCCCCAGCAGTAGCTCTCACGAGCCAGCTAGCGTTTTCTAACCCTCAGCTGGTTTTGCACGGAGGTACCTGCAGAAGTACTGGAGTCCGCAAACATTTTTATATGGGTCAAAAGCAAACGCAGCAGCCTAGCTCTCATAAAAGGTCTGGGTTTGGTGGTTAAAACAACACTGGTGATGCTGAAGCGTCTCACTGGTGATTCCAGTGGAGAGAAGCTGTGGTGTTGCAAGGAGTGCTTCTTGTATGCGGCAAATTTGCAGGCCGGGTAGGACCTATGCTGCATCTCTCTAGCTCAGTGTCTGATCTAAAGAAGTTTGGAAGACACTAATCTGCCTTTTTGTCTTTATTCTTAAGACAGAAGTTTCGTGACAGTGCTAGCTGCATGGAATCTCAGGTGTATGTGGATATTATAGGCACAACCTGAATACAAATAAATCTTTAAATAAGAATAAGGCAGCAAATGAGAGTAAAGGAACACAACTCAGAAAACAAAAGTATGGACAAAATACCTGGAAAACTTCCTGCTTTTGAAAATCCAAATATATGACGTAAGACTTTTTTTTTTTTTTTGAATCTTACTAACTTAAAACTATACAAAAACTACTTCTGCATTGCAAATGAGGAGGTAGGCTAGGTTGAATGGTAGTTTCTGACTTGGATAAATTTGAATCACTTTATCTATTTGCTGTATTGAATATATACATATATGTATGTTGTTTCATTTGCCTTGCCTCTGGTAAGGGTTCAGTCAACCTGTGTTCTCAGTCCAAACATGAACAGGACATTAGGGTTCCTGTTAACTGCCAAGTGAACTCAAATTTCTCTGGCTCATCTGAATTGATATCAATGTGAGGATTGTTAGCATTTTAAAAAAAAAAAAAAGATAAGAAAATAAATTAACTGCCCTTTTGTGACCTAGGCACTCTTTGGTTTACATTTCTGAGTGACTTTATGCCATTATGGCAGGGGCTAAACAGTTATCTTCCATCACATTCGCTTAGTGAATCAGACTTGTATCTGATCCTGAAACACAGTTGTTCTGACTGCACACTGTATGGTGTTTCTAATGCGTGAATGAATGCTTGCTTTGTCCATCTTTTCCCTGTGAGCAGCCCGTTTTCTTGTTAACCCTTTCTCAATAAGGTATGTGTCAAGTCCTATCCTGGAGGAAAGGATGAAGTCAACCAGATAGTTATTGCAGTTGCAGTTCAGTCGCATTTAGGCGTTCGGCACCTTGTTGACTCAGTTGCAGTGGTATAGATTTTCCCACACTGTTTACTTGACACTTGCGAGTCCAGCCTGTACCAAGTTCTATTGTATTAAGCAAACACTCCTCCTGCGCTAAAATTCCACTCATTGTTAGCACTAAAGCAACAGGATTTTCTCCAGTTCGCAGACAGCAGAACCTATTGTTATAAGAAAACTCTCTCAAGATGGAATCTGAAAAGAATCATATGACCCAGAAAAGGATTAGCCTTCAGGAAGTCTTTGGGCTTTACCATTTTGTGAAGGCATCCCCAGAGAGAGCAGAAAATAATAAAGTAAAACATATTTCTGGACTGAAGCCTGTTCCAAAATAGTTTATAGGCACTTTCAATTGTGTGAAAAAAGAACATGTAATGGTTACTAAATGAGACTATGACTTAGGCAAGGGAGATTGTGGTGATTTAACACAAGTGAGGTCAATAAACTTTAATAAAAGAATGTTTTTACTAAAGGGAGGAAACAAAAATCATCTTTGTGAAAGTAACTGCATTTTTTTAAAATACAAGGCAATTACATCACAAACTGTTATACACACAGCTCCTACTGCTTTAATAATCATTGACGATTCCTTCTTAGAAGATATTTCAGTTGTGTTAATTTTCATTTTCTTCAGCACATAAAACGGGTGTGTTGTCATTCAATTTTTTGAGTCATACTTATGAATTTAAAGTCTCTTTGAAGTACTTAGACATAGGCACTGTCTGCTAGTAAGACAAATCTGAGATTTCTTTATACTGTAATGAGATATGACTTCTTTTTGCTCATTGATAGAGATCAATACTGTAAGTTAAACTGCTTTATTGAGTAATGTATTTTAAATATAAACTATAAATACAAATAAACAAAGCTCTATCAGCAATTGTGGAGAAAGAAAGAAACAGCTACCTTTATATAAAAGAAAATACATACATGTTCATGTGCAGAGAGAAAAATTCACGTATATCTACAACACAGAGCATGTCTGTACCACCAATGTGATGAACTTTCCATCAACACCAGCACCTCCTGGAAACAGCTAACGGTACAAAAGAGTAGGCTGCCATAAGAAGCATGAAAATAAAAACAGCGGCACCCAGTCATTTCCCTGAGCCAGAGATACGGGATGGAGCATGCTTTTCAAAGAGAAGGCTGGATACTGGCCCCCAGCTGATCTGCGTGCTGGGAAGAGGCAAGGCAGCACCAGGTGTATGTAGGAAAAAAACTCATCCTCCAGAGCTCCAGCATGGCTTTTCCTCCTCGCTTAGCATCCGCGGACAGCTTTTCGCCTGGCTTTGTGCCAGGCTCCCGTGCCGTCAAGCTCCCCCCCTCAGCGGGTGGCACGGTGACAGGGCCCTGGCCACCCTTCTGCTGAGCCCTGGAAGAAGCGACCATGCAGGGCTCCTCAGCGCCAGCAAATTGGATGTTACTGTCCCAGTGAGGCTGCCAAAAAAGCTCAGAGAAACCAAGCCAAGGTAAATGGGAGCACGGGGAGCTGAGGAGTGCTGCCCTCTCCCTGCTGCTGGTTCAGTCTTCCACCCGCACAGCTTTTCCTAAGGCAGATACCATGCCAAAAGCCGCTCCTCGAGGAGCCCTGCAAGCTGAGCAATAGGCAAGCAGCAGCAGTAGTGTTACGGCTCTTCTTCATGGCTCTACTAAGTTAACACAAGCAAAGTTAAAATTATTTGAGGGAGGAGACAAAGATCAGACTGCACTCTCTTCCTCTCTCTCACTTCCCCAGTTTCAGTGCTGACCTCCACCAGTGTGCGTATGCAGTAAAGTCTTACAGTGGGAAAATGCTCTCTGATTTTTTTTGTCCCCTGAGGATCTACTTACAGAGTCTATTAACACCAGCCACGTAGAAAGTTGCTGCACTTGTACGTGTGGCCCCGACTTTACTCTGTGGCCAATGGCCCAGCGCGCCCCCAGCTTCTGGTCACCCTTTCAGGCAGAAGAGGTTTGGGGTGTGGAACCCCCAGGCCCCATCTGGGCCAGATGTGCAGCCTCCATTTCTTTCCACTGGCCAAGGAGGAGGACACACTTTGTGCATACCAGTTAGAACAGCTTTGGTTGGTACTTAAGCTTCTAGATATAAACTATACTTTTGTTTTTATTCTTTGAAATCCTACCCAAAGCCTAAAGTCTTTCTTAGGGCAACTGTGTTCATTTTTAACCTTATAAATAATTTTATATTACTCACCAAAAAGTAGGAATCCAATTTTCTTATACCACTATTTTGAAGGTATTCAAAATGATTCACATTATAAATCTTGTTGAAGGATACATGCCTGGGGTGTGGTGAGGAGCCAGCAGGGTGAAAGGAAATGTAGCTAAAATAAGCAGATGGGTGGACAGATGGGCATGAGAGGAAGAAATAATATTAATCTGCAAAATAGATAATAAAAGTCCCAGGAAGAAAAAAGTGAAAATGAAAAAGTGATGGTCGAAATATAAAGAATGAGGCATTTTATTCAGTAGGCTAGCAGGGATTCAAGGTTTCTGCTGCATTGAAAAAGAAAAGAAAAAAAAAAAGCATCTTGATCCTCATTTTAACTGTTACTCAAAGTTGTTAATGTAAAAAGAACATATTTCCAGGCTACGATACTCAATTGTGAATGGATATGTTTGTGCTAATTAAAGGTAAGACCAATCTTTCTGAAGTTAATGGAATGGACTTCCCTAGGCTTAGGTTGCACTTTTGAAGGAATAGAGACGTTGAACGCTTGGGGGGGGGGGGTGTGATGTCATATATTCAACAGCTGTAAAAGTCACATGATTTATTACAGTGCCCTAATGTGAAAAATAGATCCCCTGTCCATATGGCGGAGGGGCTATATCCAACCAGGATTTACAGCTCTCTGTAGGTATGGACTTGCCTCTTTCTGTGGAAGCTCACATGCCAGATTTGATGCCCCTAAAGGATCAGTTAAGTTTAGCTAAAGAATTTGAGAGTAGCTATGATTCTTTTATAAGAATACATTAAATATAGTCTAAGAATATATAATCTAAGTAAGTTTTTATGGACAAAGAGGTCCATTTTTCTTCCTTTTCAATACAGTACTGGGTAAAGAAAGAAATCTCCACAGAAACATTGGGACTGATGAAAAAAATGGTGGATCTCTTATGTTTTATATAGAGCTACTTTAAATGAAAAATACATTCATAACTCTTCTTAATCTAATTTTGACTTTTGCTGGCCAAAGGAACTCAAGGACTTTTCAAAATCAGTGTATAAAATATACTTCAAAATAGAATAGACTCAGCTATGACAAATGGAAATAAATTTGGGAAGCTCTTGGGATCTCTGAAAGAATGTAATAACTGCGTCCATTTCTACCTGATTCTATTGTTCAGGTTTTATGGTATGGTTATGCAAGACAACTAATAATCTAAAATCACCACCAGCGATGAATGGTATGGTTAAAGGAAGCCACCCAAAACCTCTACCCCACCCAAACACATCTAAGAAGTCTGAACATTGCAGAATATTGCTAGACTCATGCCTGTACAATCTTCTGTTTAAATCATAGAGGAAATGGATGTTATGGCCAAGGTGGTATTTAGCAAGCTTGCATATGTTATTAGTGCTTTGCTGAGCCACAGCTTAGTAAGTACTCACCTTAGGATTGCTGGCACTTTACCCTCAAATTATCTCCTGTATTAATGGATATAAAGAGGAGCAGCTCTTTAGTTTGACAGTACTAAACATGTTGCTGCATTTCCTCTCATTTAGCTAATATTTCAGTGAATAAAACTGACCAAAATTTGCCTTATTTTTCTCCCTTCAGGCAGGACAAAGTATATGAGTAGAGTTAAACACAAGTATTGTATATATAATAAATGCACTAAACATACACAGGGAATATGGTGAATAAAATCCTGTACTTAGCTATGTAATTTTTTTGGTTTCGAATTTGTTTAGACCTGAAGGAGGTCCTTTTGCCCAAAAGCTTGCCTAATTTTTCCAGTTACACCATTTTATTTAGTAGAAGATATTGCCTCTCTCCATAAGCCTTGCCCAGCCAGTGCTCATGGCTACTCCCTCCTGATGCAAATGTGTCGTAACAATCCAGCCTTAATTGGAACATACATGTCCATTGAAAGAAATGCATCATACCAAGATCTATGTAACTGCTTTCGGGAGACAGGAGTCTCTACTCATCCACCCGCCATGAGAGACTCCCAATGACACACAGGGTAGTACTGAGCCCAGCTAAAACCTTCCCAAGTCCCATCTCATAGAGTAAATCAAACACCTTCATTTACTTCTTAATTTTGGATCACAAAGTTCCTAATGCTCCTAAATATGATCAGAAACAAAGTGACCTGGTGAAAGAGATGCCCAAGCTCTGCTGGAAATTGGAGGTGTACAGAAAGTCACCTAAAAAGTGACCTTGCGATGTAGGTATGGGCTTATACTCATTTATACAACATTAAGTTCATATGGTTGTGGTGCCTTTTGTATGTTATCTTTGTGATTACAGCATTTTTCCAGAGAAGGGGAAAACAATTTGAAAAGGGGTTGAACATATGTCCCAGCATATTAACCAAACCATCAGCAGTGAAGTATGCTGTGCGAGAGCTACCCAGTTCATCTTCACAACCCTTGTGTAAGTAACATGTAGAATTAGTTACATAAGGAAAACTGTATCAGTTCTTTTGAAATACACTGATTCTGTGTGCCTGATTTCTAGATGAGTATCCTGCTGAACAAAAATATTTAGTGTTAGCATTAATAAAACCAAAAAGGCACTGAAGATGAATTTTCTGTAACATCTCTCATATTTTGGATGTTCTACTGAAGTGAGAATAGAATGCAAATCAGCTTATGGTTTTGCAAGATTGATCTCTGCTCCGTCTACAATGTAAAACCATGACCCTGCAAAGAAGGGGTCTGCATGCTTACTATTAGTTCTATAAATGTCAAAGGGTTTATTCATTGTGTGCATAGACATGCAAATGCATAGTCCTTTTCAGACTAAACCACTAAACTGGTAGCATTCATGGTTCTCTCTGTGCTTATTTTTGCATTTTACTTACATTTTTTAAAACTTTTTTCTTTCTTTTCTTTCTTTTTTTTTTTTAATAATTCTGCATCAGGTAATTTCCATCTGTCTTGGCAGATAAACAGATCTGTCAGGTTTTATCCACAGGCTGGAGGGAGATTTGCATAGAACTGGAAGGAGATCAGCCAGACAGAGACTGGCTTTTTTCATTCTTCCATTTTACATTCCCCACATTTTCTTCTTTTGCTTTTTTCTGAATGGCTTCCTTTCCCTTTCCATCCTTTCAGTCCCTGCTTGTGGAACTTGATTTCTTCACTTTCCCAACCACCCCTGTCCTTCTATGCAATCATCAACACTCTCTACTGTCTCTGCGGCATATGGTTAAAGACAGATATATATGGTGGTAAGTTACTCTCAAGGAAACGGTCGTATAATAAAGGGGGTAAAGAATAATTCATTGCTAAGCTTCCATCTAGGCCAAATTGCTTCAAAAGCAAAAGGCATGGCCCAGTAGAAAATGACATAATAATCTAATCTGTTGAGGTGTGTTATGAAAATAAGGCTGGGCTGGGGGAGATAAGTAGACTGCATGTAAGGTGCATAATAGCACTCCCTTTGAGCAGGCACGTGGGTAGGATTTGTTCCTTGGACAAATGAAAAGGAAGAAAGGCTGAACTCAGTATGAGAGAAATCTTAAAAGTGGAGGATTGGTACCCCAGGTAGAAGATTTGACAATACGAAATACATCTTGAGAAATATTTCCAAGTGTTTTCCTCCTTTCACTTTCAACAATCTACACTGGTATAGAAATCTTTAGCTTGATAACAACAGCCTGTACTACACTGTCCCACAGGTTTGACTTCCTCAAAGGCTAAATTCCCCTTACATCCGGGCTTAGCTCTGAACCATTCACAGGAAACCACAAGACCCAACAGGCCTGTACTCCAGAAAAAATGCTCACTAAAATGGTGAAGGGACAACATAATATATGAGTATACACATACACATTATAATCACACTATGGGTTTTAAAATTTTAGCTATAGCAGCATAAAGTCATATCCTCAGCAATGACAATGCTATAAAACTTGTGCATGCCATCCTGCCATTAAAGCAATTTTCTTCTCAAAAATGGCTGTAAAATCAAAGCTCAGTGTTTTGCTTATGTTATCAGACAACAGCTTTTATCATTTCATAGTACTATTTACCATTGTACACCTTTACTAAGAATTGATTGATACACAATTTACATAAAGATGGATATTTCCTCATTCCTTCCCCTGACCCACCTAGCTACATAGACTTTACATCAGTGAACACTTCTGAAAATTCCGTATGTGTGTGACCCATTTCATTGCAATATGGGATAATGGTATGAAGTTCATATGATTTTACACTTCTGTACTGTTTTAGAGACAAGGAACATGTTGCTGTATAATTTTCACAATCAAGAGTAATCTCTTCTGTGTGAATCATTTCTGCTACCCAAAATAGTGGGTCTTTTTCTCATCTATTGTGAGACATTTTTCAATGTAGATGAGCTTTAAATATTTCAAAATATCAATCCACAGATTGGCACAGGCAGCAAGATTTTTGTAAAACTAAAATATTTCAACTTTGCTATTCTCTCAGTAACTCTGGCATTTCTCTTTTGTTACCAATTGGATGAGAAATGTCAAATTCTTGTGCCTTTAATGTCTGTCACTGGATTGAATAAGACACCTTTCACGTTTATTTAGGGTCTGCTCTTTACTGTAAATCTACGAAGCAGTAACTACTGTAAAGATCAGAAGTGCATGCTACAGATTAATGTCCACTGCCTGGATATAATGCATCCAGCAAGACAGACGTGTGCAAGGAACAACTCCCTGCTAATATCTGTCAAACTACAGATGAGATCTAACAGAAATCTGCTCTTCAGTCTTCTATAGAGTGATGTGTTTCTTGGGTGGAAACATCTACACTTCTTCCTGAAAAACATTATTTTTCATCTGATTATGAGTGTAGTTAATGATGGTATAAAGACAATAGTAACTTTCTTTCTGGAGTCACTTTTCTGGGTGAAGGAGAAGGAAGAGGGTGGAAGGCAAGATGAATGGTAGATAGGATCAAGTATATTGTTTCTGTTACTTTTCACATGTAATTAATTAGGAAATTTACAAAGGGCTAAAGAAAGCTATACACAGATAGGAATACAGATGAGAAAAAAGGCAATCAGCCTGGGGACAAACTTCCACTTTATAGACAAATCCTGAACTGCTTAGAGGAGTATCAGCTGGAAAAAGTATAGTTTTAAATGCCATTAAAACAAACATCTTCTTGCCCTAAAAGAAACTTCACTGGGAACCACTCCATTGATATGAGCAATATGTTCCATATTTTGATGAGATTAACAAGAAAAATGATCCGTACTTCTATATGACCTTTTACTATAGCAACTATTACAGTTGATCTTCACACTTTCCAAAAGGATCTTCAAAGGTACCCACAAGGTATGTGTTTAAAATAGGATTTCATTCAATATTTTGTTACAGTTGCTCCTCCTTCAGCAGATATTTCGGTGGGAACAGAGTACTCTTAGTGCCTCAGAGGAAACTTCCAGAAGCATTGATTCACTTGAGAGGACGAACATACATTTCCTACGTTTTTTCATACTTTTTCTCAAAGTCACATGTACGTAACTTCAATTTTTAGATAAGTGACCTAGTGATAGGAAACTTCTTTTCCAAACATGGTCTTCTTAGCCCTGTGGGACGTTTCTGAATGTTGTTCCAGATGTACATTTCAGAACACTGAAATTCAGAAGGATATGTATATTTGGTGATGTCAGTAACAAGCTTAGGAATAATTATACCTTTCAGACATCTGTTTTTGAAAGCATGTTTACTACTACACATACCATGCTAACTGGAAAACTGATCCAGTAAAATGGGTGCATTCTGGCCCCTAATCC
This sequence comes from Sagittarius serpentarius, assembly GCA_034782735.1. Classification (NCBI taxonomy): domain Eukaryota; kingdom Metazoa; phylum Chordata; class Aves; order Accipitriformes; family Sagittariidae; genus Sagittarius; species Sagittarius serpentarius. The sequence continues at coordinate 824,672 of JAVKLA010000008.1, forward strand.
AACCAAATGCTTAATCATAACTTAATTTGATTTGCAACCAAAGATCACCTCAGCTGCTGGTCCAGCAAAACAAGTGTCTGCAGAACCTCGAGATCTTGAACAGCCCTATTGTGGAAAAGCAATTTAACTTGTACATGCTCCAGGTTAAGCACAAATCAAAGTAGATCAGGTCATGAGTGCTGGACACATTGGAAAGTTAATTTAATAACTGACTAGTAAAATTATCAGTGTTAATTTTACAGACGCACATGATCATTTTACAAATACAGAAATCAATAAAAGGAGCAAGAGACTGTAGAAGACAGGCCTATCGCAAAATAAATTCAGTCAATACAGATACTTCTTTACGTGACCAAACCAGCTGTTGGATGGATTATAACATGTATTTAATGCCACATTTTTGAATAAGAAAATAAGAGCAGCCAAACTGAATCATATCAATGGCTTAATTGACACAGGTACTCTATCTCCACTAATGACCACTAGCAGATAATACTGTGTTTAGGATAATATAATCCGTACCCTGGCATTTCATCCCAATTTCTAGTAATCTAAGGGGTAGGAATATCTTGAGGCAGAGTTTCTATAGAGTTGGATCTGGCAGCCTTTGATGTTTGGAGGGTTTTTTTTCCTAAATTTATTTTTATTAATTTTTAACATATTAACATTTGACAGCTGCATTGATATTGTCATCAACACAGTTCAGGATAAACCTATTATCAAGCTGATTAGCACGACCCTTGAAAAAAAGTGAAGCATAGCAGTACTGTAATTTCAGTATGGAGGTACAAGCTGCAGTGCAGAGACATTCCTTTGAGGCAGCTTCATAAATTTGCATGGTTATTTAATTCCTTTGTAGCTAACATGAAAGAGACAGGAGAGCTTGTTGCCAAACAAAAAAATTCTTTCAAGGAAAGAGAGGATTTTCACACATTTTGTTATGAGAATGTCACACCTGAAAGGATTACATGTGGCACCCAAATCCAGCTACCCATCCTTTTTCTCTGTAATGCTTTCTCCCATCCTCCCATTTGCAGTTCAAGCCATCATCATGTCACACCTTGATGTCTGCAGCACCATGTTGTCCCTAAGGCAGGTATTTCTCAACTCAGTCCATGCAAACCAAGATCAGCTTATCAGCTGAGCAGCACACCCGTCTCCTCGGAAGTGTGACATGGTTTTCTTCTTCCCACTACACCAGACTGTCAAAAGATTGCAGAATTTTACCTCTCCCTACTGACCTACCTCCATCTTATTCTTCTCCACTGCTCTGTCAGTGATAACAGCCTCATCTTGTCCCTGTCCTGTTTTCTGGATGTGTCCAGCCTACCTTCCTTGCTATTCAGGAAAGACGATCTTCCCAGAGCTCAGGCAGAAATATGCTTCACTGCTAGACTTCTCTGTATTTAAACTCCTGTTGAAGACCCCAAGGTCTTCTGACGTCCCTGTACAGAACTGCTTGAGAGTGCACTGTGCTGCAGGGCTAATCAAGACAGCAGTCACAAGTCTGACAGAAAAATATGTATTCTGTTCGCCTTTTACCACGCTCTCTGTATCTAAGTTGTGTGTTCACATGGCTATGTCATCTACTCACTGCGTCCCAGAGTTTTTGTAAGTGGTTTAGAAACAGTAGAAAGGACCTAGTGACAATATATAGAACTTGAAATGACAAGAACAGGAGACATTACAATCTTGCATTTTGGGCTTCAGAAGAATCTTCCTGTGCTAGATCTCTAGAGATATTCTTTCTGAAGTCTATTAAAACACTCAAACTAAGAACTACTGATAGTTAAAAAAATTCTTACAAACTATTTTTAGTTGCAAACAGAGTTTTGAAAAAATAGAAATTACAGCCTCCCCATGCTCCCAAATGTTTTATTTTCATTTCTAAAACCGAAAACCTGAAAGCGACAATAAGATAGTTTCCGATTTTTCCTTTTTCTTTAAAATGAAAATGTGAAAACTTTTTAATGTAAAAGCAAAACGGTGCTAAACAAAAGCCATTTTGAAATTATCAGAAGAAATACACTTCTTTTACAAGCGATGCTACAAAGTTATGGAGGGGGGTCAGAAAGACTGCAAATGCGGCCCACCTGTGCCAGGTGTGTAACAGTGCCATCCAAAGGTTGCAGGAAACATCTGCAGGAGTAGAGCTCATACCAGTCAGTTTAGAAACTTCTAATATATGCCTTCTAAAAGCTGTGTCTCATCTCTCAGTATGAGGTCTGCTTGCCTTGGAGGTGAAAGGCCAGGGGATAATCTGCTGTACTGTGCCCTGGTTTGAGTTTCTGAAAACATCTTAAAGTCTTGACAGGATTATCTCTGTTTAGCCCTAACCCTACCCCATGGAGAACGCTGCTTTGTAGAGACCTCAGCAAAACTCATGTGATGAGGCCAGTGAAGCTTCCTTGGATCTTAACTAGTTCCTGAAAAAGTGCTGGTTTTGCTAATGTGTCATATTATATCATCATATAATAATAGGAGCAATGTTGGAGCAAGTTCTTTGTTACAGAAATCATCGCTGACTGAACAGAGCTGTATTATCCAAATCAAAAATGTGACCCCTGTTACATTATTTCTCCGTCTGTTTTTCCTCGCAAGCAGGTAGGTAGGTACATAAGTAATGCCATTCCCTTCCCTACTCTGGCACCCACTTTTACAGCTGCTTTCATCAGGGCTCCTGTCTAGTTCCTCCTGTCAATTGTATCAGAGACATGACAGGTTTTAAAAGCAGCTTTAAAAAAGCTTTTAAAAAATAATAACAGAGCTACTTTTACACTGAGGAAAGCTTCACAACAGTCATGCTTTCACTGAAAAACACAACCTAGTAGTAGGTCTATCACAAGAACTACGCATCTTATACAGGTATGTGTTTTCAATTTGCACACAACAGTGACAACAATAAGGGACAATGGATTTAGCACTGGCCTCTTTGTCCTTGCAAAAAGCACCCTTCTCCTGCTAACCATCTCCTCTGTGTTTCAGGTTAGCAAATTCTATTGACAAGGTTTTCTATTTGGATGGGCTGTTTGCATTAGAAGGGGAAACAACTGTCAAAGAAGTCTTAACAGATACGAAAAACTAAAAAAAGCTTATCATGGATTAAACTTTGTATCACTTTGTCTGATGTAAAAAGGAGATAATAGGAGACATGGGGATATATGCAATGAAGAGAAACAATACAGAGTTTCTTAGGGGTTAATCCAGGTCTGCAGCTGAATACAACAGAGTTAATCTGACCAGAAGAGGCTTTAGGCTAAATTCTAGGGGAAAACTTGTCACTTTATGATCCAGCTGTACTAAATGAAAGGCTCTGTTTACAAAGAAGATTTTGGATCTGGGATCCATTGGGGCAGAAGTTACCTCCACGATTTCTTCCTTGTTCAACACACCAGGGGACTTGTAGTCTGATAAATGATTTTTCAAAGATCTTGATTGTTACCTTCTTTCTTCTTTCTGAAAAAGAACAAGTGTTACAAAAACCATACTTAAGAAAGCACACAACTTTGCCCTAAGGGCAAGAAGTCTTTGATGATAAAGACTTTGCAGATTGTTTGTCAAATTTTGCACTAAACAACGGTAATCATCTTGTTTATTTCTACAACTGAAGACAAAGAAAAATTATAAATGTTCATAACTTGATAATTATGCATTTAGCAGATTCAGGTTTTATTGATTCTCCAAAATGAAAATGTGGTAAGAAAATACATTAGATTACAGCATATATTAGCTACAGAGGAGACAAATGCTAGAATAAAAGTTAAAGGCTAAAAAAAAAAATAACTAAAATTTACCCACAATCTTGTCATTAGAGACTCTTCTATAGTACTTTAAACTCAGTAGTATATGAATAATCATCAGAATTAACATATGTGCTCACTGATTAAGAACAAACTAAGAAATATAGTCACACAGTATTTTTTATCACGTTAATAATTAAAATTTTAATATGTCGTAAATTTTTAATATAATGTTACACAGATGGAAATCCAAAACTACATCTGCGACACTTTAATTGAGAAAAATTCTTAACAAGATATTAGTCTAAAAGTTAATAGACTTTTGTGTGTAGCACATTTTTGTGCTTTTGCAATAAAACATTAACGAGAATACTATTTTCCAAATATACTTTTTATCCTGTACATAATTAACAAAAATAAAGTACTGCAATTTCACTGATTCATAAAACATCAGTTCTGGAGACTGAAATCTCTGATTTTGTAAGAAAGACTGAAAAGTGTAAAGGACTTCAAAAGAGCAAATGGCTGATTATTCTGGAACTAAATATATGTATCTGAGTAACACATTCTTCCCAGTTTGGGTAGTAGCTGTCACATATATACACACTTCTATCTTTTGGCATCTCTTTTGAATACACAAGTGTCAAAGTATATTTGGTAATTACAAGGCATGATCTTTTCTTCCGCAGTACAAATCCAACTTTTTTAAGGAACTGAAAATCCAAGGAAAATGTTGTCTAATATTTAAGACAAGATCAGCATTCAGGTATGTCTTGAAAAGGAAAGACAGAAACATCAGACTTGGTCTTGCTTCCACGTAAGTGGTTGGGATATTTTCTCTTGTCGGAAACCAGGAACCATTTTTTCTTAACAAAGAGACATAGTTTACACTAGTCTTCATGGAATTAAGCATGTCACACTCCCTGGCAGGAACATCCTTAATACAGCAAGAGGAAGGGAAAGAGCCCTCCTTGCGACACCCCTGTACCAATGCTACAGGCAGTCTTCATCTCCTCTGCTCATGATTCCTCTTCTTTGGGACAAGGACAGACAATAAAGGGTGAGGACTATAGCCTGACGATGACTGTGCTGTTTCTAATACTTAATGAAATTCTCTTTCTCTACAACAGCTGAATAAATTGTCTGAACTGTGTTTTCAGCCCATCAGTAAACGAGACACCAGGCATGGACATTAACATTGATATAATCTCTAAACACAAAGGTAGTAAACTGAACTGTGTCAAGGACTTTAAATAACTCACCAAAGCAAAAAGATATGGTCTAAGGCAGATAGCAAAGAAACAAATGGCTGGTATGTCTTGGGTATCCAGCTCCAGCAGTAAGTTCATAGTTCAAGAGCCTAGTGGAATGGGAATGGAGGGGGGCAGGGGGTGGGGTGGTGGAGTGGTAGGAACCTATTTCTAGCCTGTTGGGGAGATCAGTTGCCAAAGCCATAAAAAAAAATAATTCTTTCCTTGCTTTTTAACTCATTTATCTACCCAGCCTTCCACTAAAAGGCAAGGTGTCATTGCAATTGCAGCAGATTTTTAGTCTGGTGTGTGGCTGAAGCAAAAGTATGTACAAAATTCACTTTGTGATTCAGTGAGATTCACAAGTGGTGAGAACAATTGCTTCAGTGTGTTAACTGTATGTCCTTCATTTAGCTCTGTGCTCAGATGACAACTCATTCTGACCCCTTCTGATGTGCTTGCTGATCCCTGTTTACTTGATAGATACCTATGTGACCAAGTCAGCCATGTAAGTGAGGTCTGATAATTCCAGTAAGAAGTTAAACTAGGCTAAACTTTGTTCTGCCATTAGACCAACGTCTAAATAATTTTGGAAATCTTTATCTGTTCCTCAGGTGTAAGACAAAGAGAATATTAAGGAAAATGCGGAGGGGTAAGGATGTAAAAAACACTGAGGCATTCAGAGTCCAGAGTATTGAAGACTGCAGCATTATTATGGAATCACTGCTGCTACATAACCATAATATTTTACCACTTCTGATTACTTCTGACTTCTGTGTTATTGGCCCAGATACAAAAGTGTAATGAACTGAAAGACAAATCAACAACAACATCAAATACCGCATATGAAATACTGCTGTTTTGTTTACATGCAAGAGACACAAAAGAGATTTTCTGTAACAGCCATGGGTAAAGTACAGTTTGTTGTACAATCTGTTGTCTCACTTTCTCTCTTTTTTACCCTCTTCCTCTCCAAACCTCCTTCATGACATTGCCATCTACTCAGTATCCCTTGCAACCACTGTTCCTAAGGGAATCTGGACTCTCTAGGGGAAGAATGGCCATGGTATGGCCAGAGGTGTGGTGGGTTGTCTTCCAGGACAGCGTCAGTGGTGCCTAGTGGAATGGAGATGGAGAATGACGTGAAAGAGAATTGGAGAGGTGGCAGAAGGGACAGGAGAGCTGTATGCACCAGCATCAAGTCCATGTTACATGCTAACAAACACTTTCATTAAGGAAATTAAGATCCTGCGCCATGCCCGCCTTCCAGTCAGAGAGTACACACTGCCAGTTTGAGGTAGATGGCACAGCAGGTCACTAGCAGAGCCAAGGAAAAGGAAAAGAAAACTATGTGAGCTGGCTACAGACAACAGGAAAAGTTCAAACGACATGTACACGCATTGAATATGTTCTGATTTGCCAGTAAAAGGCAAATTTTGTGGCTCTGGAGATCTTCTAGCCTAAGATTGTTTACCTTTTCTCATGCCCAGGGGAGGACAGCACTGGAGGGTTGGGCTAGATGACGGTGGAGGCCATGAACTGCTTGCTAGTCAGCTGGTGAAAGAAAGCTTCTAGGATTGAGAACAGACTTGCTGACCTTAAGGAACACGTCTTGCAGCAGCCTTTGATCCTGGCAGCCAGGTGATGCTTAGAAAGACCACCCAGTTACGTGGTGACTCCGGAAACTTTGTTCCAGCCATCTGAAATCATGCCTAGGGAAATCATCCAGACACGAAAAAGCCAGTTTCTAAAGTGAGCATAGGTTTCTGTGGTGACACAACCAATGCCAGGACAGATAAAGCAGGTTCATTTCGTAGCCAAACGCATAAAGCTTACTAGAATACCTTGGAGGCCTCTGATCAAGCCACCATGGGCCAGCCTGGTCCCTGTCATATCCACACAAGGTAAGGGCAGAACTTAACCAGTTTTCTTTCAACTAAGAATCTGAGTGTGAACTTGAGCCTGAGCTAACACAAACAAACTCATATCTCAATAAATCCTAATTGTCTACAATTATCAGTAATGAACTGAACAGGTACCATGTTGTCTGTTCAACTAACTCCTTTGTCACCAAAGAGTATATCCTCCAGGAAGGTGGTCACTAATATATGACCCACCAGAAAGGATGCTGACTGAGCATACCATGTTATTTAAAGGGGTAAATAACATCTGATACAGGTCTCTGTATTTCATGGAGGGCCTTTCACTTGATTCCTTCCTGCTTTGCATTTTGGCAAAGGCATTTACAGATATGCGTAAAAGGAGAGGTGGATGGGAAACTGAGTGAAAATGGGAAAATATTGCATTCACTTCACTGACATAAACAATCTTCTGGAATTTATGGCAGAGCAGAATCAAGTCCCCGGAGGTCTGAAAGGTCCCAAGGTAAGCTCTGAAAGTACTAACAGTAAGAAATATATTTTGCTCAGGTCTTCTGGGAAGTCATTGATAGGAACTAAACAAAAAAGAGTAATGCTTTTCTACCTTCTGCCATACAGGGAGCACTTTATATGTCACATTCTAACAGCCCCCAGTATCTCTAAAAAGGCTTCGTTAGAAAGGGTTTTTCTGGTTGAGATGTAAGACTGTTACACAAAAGATACAAAAGGCTTGATTCTCTTTTCCCTGAGAACTTTACTGAACGGCAAAGAAATTACCACAATTTGCATCAGTGTATGCGAAGGTGGAATCTGTCAAAGAATTCTGATCCAACCAGGAACCGATCAGCAGGAAAAAAAACATACAGAGAAAATACACAAGCAAGCATGCAGGTATAGACCAAAGTGTTGCATATCTCAAAACACATATCATTTCCATTTGGAGGCTTTTTGCATCTGGTTTTTTTTTTTAGCAATGGATGAGTGAGCAAACCGAAAGCCTTGATGGGCAGATAAGAGTTGAAATGGAAAAGGACAGTAACGTTAAGATGAGTTAAAAGCTCTTTTTGACCCTATCCTTAACACCATCTTCCCAAATGCTTCCCCTGTGAACTTTTTGTGTTGTATTCAGTTTGCTGAAACAGGGGATAGAGAGGCCAAGCCAAGGATCTATCCCGCTTCATTGACTAAAGCTAGCCTACCAGAGAAGGTGATGGGTTAGAAGTTAATACAAATGACAGTTCTAAGACAAAGTTAGCCAGCGCCTTCCTGTGGAGCCCAGTGCCAAGAAGGGGACCCCCTGCTGATCCCACTTCTTTACATTTCCTTTTGCTCTCTTTCCCCTTATCTGCAGGTCCTGCCAGGCCAGGGGATCCTTATTAAAATACAATGTACTGTCACTAATAGAAGTGAGCAAAGCCTCATTAGCACAAGGGTTAGAAGAGGCCTAGCTCTAATTACAGGTCACTTAGAAGAAACAATCAAATGAATAGATAAACCCTTCAAGAGAGAAGTCAGGTTTTTTCTTGCATTTGGCCAAGAGTGGATTTCTTTTACATACTCCTTTAAAGGGAATCGAATTCACCTATTGACAGTTTTTTAACTACAGAAATTCTTTCAGCACATAGTTTCCGCCAGAGGACATTTAAGTTGGCTGGGTGGGTGGCTAAGGGGCTGCTTGTGTTATTCGTGCCTGTGTTGGCCAGCAAAGGCACACTCTACAGCGCTTACTACCTCCCATCAAAGACAGGTCTGGGGAGGGGTAGGCTGTTCATTCAGATCCATCACAGAGGAACTCTTCTTTCCCTGAGCACACAATTGGTAATCAAATGGTCCATTGCAATGTTTGGAGTGCAGTTGTCACAAAGCAGGCAGATTACTGCTTCTCCTCTAGGCAGACATACCAGAAAAAAAAATGCAGAAAAGTAACGAGCACTGTGAGGCAAAAATGTCCCTGAAACGTAGGGACGGTAATTTTTACATCTTTGGTTCCACCTTCTAGCATCCCTGAAAGGCTGGAGCGAAGAGCATAGGCATAAAGTGGTTAGGAATGAACAACTTTTTGAGGTAAGATGGTTTTTTCATAATTTTGTGGGGAATTCCTCAGATTTTGTAAAGCTTTACAGAATTTTCCTGTTTTGCTACACACGTTTTTAGCCCAATTCTTCTTTAGCAGTAAAATCCCCCCAGCAGCAGGTCCCAGATGACCAGGTTCTGTCTGAGCTTTTGACCAAAGACATCCAAATTCTCCCAGGTTCTGACTTTTAGGATTTTTCCCCCTGCTTTCAGGTTCTTTCATCCCCACAGAAATACTCATCAGACATTAGTACAACAGTTGCCATAAGATATATATTTGGAAAATATTTTTTAGACACACAGGTTGTTACTTTGTTATGACTCGTGCTAGTTATCAATCTTATTTGAAGTCTTTCTAATGGAAGTAATTTGCAAGGACATGCAGGTTTTATGCCACACCATTGACAGGTGAATTTACCAGAGCAGATGTTACAACGCTACTGTTTCAGAGTTGCATTGCAAGTTATCTAGAAGTTTCTGGATCAAACCAGTGGTCCATCTAACCCAGTTCTTTGTTTCTGACATCATTGCACTTTACTGGCCTAGACTACCTTCTTTCATCTAATTTAGGAAACCTACAGACTGTTTTTTCTAAGTGCAGCTAAGAAAAAGCATTGCAGCAAAGAGGGTGAAAATACAATGGCCACAGCCCCCTTCACCGATTTATAAACTGCTTCCTATGAGAAAGGCAGAGGACTGTTTTCCTTCTGTAGCCCTGCTTTGTCATATAGAGAAATCTCCTCTGTGTTCCCACCTTTCTGCTCCATCGCTGCACCAGTACTAGCCACCGACTCTGCTGCTCAAATACAGCCGACTCTTTAAGAAAGACTATGAGAGGTGGGGTATTTGGGGTTTTGGGGTTTTTTTTCCCAATGTGAAAAGTTACGAGGCTGACTTCCGAAAAGGACCAAGCATCTGCAGGAGACTCAGATATTCTGAGTGCCCATCTGAGGCAAATAATATTCTTATCTAAACTCATGCCTTATTACAAGGTTTTTATAGAAAAGAGCTTTTTTTAAAAAATGAAAATGCTACAAATAATAATTAGTTATAGAATATTTTGTGGATAATAATAGTGCTTTCATTACAAAAGTTGTCTTTTGGGCCACTCTTGTCTTTAAGGCATTCAGTGGCTCTCCGGCAGTGAGCACAACACATCTAAATGTTTGAGTGGATCTGAGGCGAAACACATAAAACTGATTACACAGGCTTATCAAGCAACACCTTACTAATAAATAGAAATCTCTGTATGAAGAAATGATTGCACTAGGACTTTAATCAACTGGTCTAACACTATTTCTAAAGAAAAGAGATGAGAGCCATGAAAGCAGTTTCTAATCATTGGAGACAGTGATGTGCCATATATCCTTTCATGAACTGAAGTAATCAGTGCATTCAAGATCTAGATCCATTTGCTGCTAAGGCAGAATAATTCCTTGCAGTGTCATCTCCAACACTCTCCGCAGTCTAGCGATTAACTATTTATTTATTCAAAATATCCTCTCAGACTCTATGCGAAATTATGGCCCCTTTTTTCAGTAGAGAAATTTAGATATTTGGTATAACATGGTCAGAATTCATAGGGCTTTTCCCTTTTATTTTGTGTGTTTATAGTGAATTCTTTCTTTGTGCTACGGCTTAACAAAAAAAAAATCAAAACCAAATCCATGGAAGTTAACCTTAATGCAACAAATGATCAGCACCGGTTGAACACAAAACCATGGATAACTGCATCAGCTGGAACCTTTAGATGGCAAAATGTTCATAATGAAAGAGTCCAAAATTAAATTGTTTTTCTTCAGTTAGTTATATTAAATTCTGCTGTGTGGTATACCAATGAAATCAAATGAACTATGTTGGAAAAATAAGCTGGTCTTGAAAAAAAAAGAGAGAGAGATCAAAAAAGGATTCATCCTTGTTCAAGTAGTGAGAGCCTTCTTTTAAGTGCTTATCAGTATGGCAGTTAATTTGCACAGCATATTATCTATCAAAAGTCAGAATATGACTCAAACAAAGGGGTTTGTCTTTAAACAGTAGGCTATTAAACATTGTTCTCTGGAAAACTTAATTTTGCAGTGGGGTGGGGTTTTTTGTATTTCAGGGGAGATTCTCAGCTGGTGTATATTAGCCTCATATTGTTGATATGAGAGGATCTAAGATGCAGCTTTGAAGCAGAGATTGATCCATACATCTAGCTGAGAAAGCTGATATTTTCATTATAATGTTCACATAAAAGACATGCCCTACTTCTTATATTATTTTAAAATCTTTGTTTTCTCTGTAGTTTTCCCCAGGTCTCCCTGACACTTTTGCTGCCATCAAGAATAAAGAACTGGAACAGAACATTAGCACTTCTGAATCAGTATCGCTCTACAAAAATCTTTAACGATATAAAGGACAGAGCTTTCTTAAGCGCATTAAATTCCATTAGATGTCAATAAGAATTTGAAAACTTTCAACATATTACAAGGGAAACTCAGCACTGCGGAACCTGAACTGAAATGCAAAAACTTTCTCTCTGTTATTTATTTTGTGGTATTATCTTTTAGAGACACCAAAATTACTTCCACTCTTTCCAAACCGGGGGTGGCGTCACACATTTGGATTTATAGTTGCACCAAGTATAAAGCTGAACAAATTACCCTTTTTTATGTTTACAAGAATCCTCAAAAATCTCAGCTAAATTATAATGCTGCCATACCTTACTGTTTTTCTCTGTATTGCTATCAAAATAGATAACTGCGGGAGTAAGTTGACCTTATCTTGCAGAAAACTTTAAAAATGGGCGCAAAAAAAAATCAAAACTCTTTGTCAGGCAGTCTAAAACATCAGGTCTGAGCAGCAGGAATCATGACACAGGAAGAAAGGCAGCAGTTCAGAGCCTAAAAATATCTTTCCTCTTCCACTTTGCTGTGGTCCTATTATAGCTTAAGCAACAGTCACTGTATTTTTTTCTCTATAACCTTTAGCTTAATAGCTGTCTGTAAAGACTTCCTTTAAATGCAAATATACTCTTTACAGTAAAAGTCATGACCCTATACTATATTACACACTGTAAATCCAGAAGAAAGCTATCAAAACCTGTGAAACTATGTCCGTAAAAAGGTATAGTAAATAACTGAAAAATCAGGCCCTGTGTAGTAGTAAGCTGAGTAATATTTCAATGGCTTGTGTTTTGCACTATTAATAATGTGGTAAACACAAAAAACAAAGGCGTTTTTATTTTTCAGAAATGTCTTAGAAGTTGTGTCAAATTATCACAGCCTCCTTGGGAAAGGAAATTTATTCCTTTCTGGTTTTATTTGTCACTAGAGGTACGTGGCACAGACTGCAAATTTTACACGCCTCACTTTTCCAGGGGATCTAGTGTAAGCGGTAAGATGAGTATCTCCTTCACCTATCAAAGTACAAGGATCTGCTTTACTGTGCAAATCTGTAACGCGCTTGCAGATTGCTTTGCATGCAGAGGTATATTACACCATAAACAAAGTACGCATGGAAGCATCCACAGATGTATCCACAGCTGGATGGAGCTAGTGGGTGCATTTGAAGGGGCCATACGACGGGGATGCAGGAGCATGCTGGCTCCCCAGTTCTCGGCAGCTTGTAGCTTTTGCTGGCATGCAGCAAAAATGTAAATCCCCCTTCATGCCAGACACAGAGGTGGAACAGTGCAAAGGTTATAATTTCTTGTGCTACACATGCCGTTCTCCCGTTACATTAAATCCTGCTCAGCTGTCATTAACGGTTTGTCCAGGGCTGACTCATGCTGAGAAAGGAAGCAGGGTAAGTGAAAGCACAAGAGCAATGACAATTTAAACTAGGTATAAGAAAGATGAGTCTAACTACTGTACTTCAGCAGTACTAGAGTGAAAAACATTCTCCTTATTATAGCGGTTTTCTGACAGTCCCGAATAAATGGAGCCCCTAATTTGGGTTTTTCAAGTCTTAAGTGCAGAGAAAGGGATTGCGCTGTAGATACTCCATTCAGTTACTTTCAAAATGGGGTGAAAAATCATGGTACAGGGATACGGAGATATGGAAAAGACAATTTTTCAGGCTTAGTAACTCAGCCAGGCTTGCTGGAGGATGACTGTGGTCTCTCAGATCCCATGAACCTCCTGCGAGCCTTTCCTCACCCTTTCCCTGTGGATCTCAGGCGCTATTTGGATGCCGAGGAGGTGACGTACCCGCGCGGCGTGGCTGGGGCCCAGGTGCTGCCCGCACCTCTGCCCCCCAGGAGCTGCCCGCTCCCTTGCAGAGGCAAAGCTGAGGGCTGGCGGGTGGGTTTTCTGCCCTGTGCGTGGGAGGGATGCCTCATAAAAACACACCGTCTTCCCACCAAGTGCTGCATTTGCTCTCCATGGTAAGTATTGCTGTACAAGGGCTTAACGACAGCTACGGGGAAAGGGAATCGAAAAGAGAGATGTTTTTCTTTTACCTGTTTTTGTGTTTGTTTGGGGTTTTTTTGGTGATCCTAAGTAAATCTTTGTCTTTACTGGATGGCAGGGAGGAGAGACTTCACCAAAATAAGCTACGCTCAGAGATCTACCTGGCCGCTAAAGCAACTCAGTCATTATCTTTAACCTTATCAATATCCTGAATGTCAGCTGAACAAGGCAGCTAGAAAATTTCAGTAAACAGAACAGGGAACAACGGGGAGGATGTGGTAATCTAAATCAGAAATCAATCATCCAAGAAGCTTTTTCAAATGGAAAAGGAAAAAAAAGAGGCAATCAACTGCCAGCTATTCTCCCCCCACCAAAAAAAAAAGGCTTTTTTTTCCTCTGTGTCTCTTTCATGTGCACCACAGTGTTTCTGCAAACAAAAATAATAAGGGCTCTCAGGTCCTTCAAACAAAGTGAAACATAATCCCTTCACGGAGAGTGCATCAATAAATGAATGGAGTTCCTCGGTCTGTTTGGAAGAGCAGTATCAGCTATGCTTGGGGATCTTAATAATACTCTTATTACGAACCAGAGCAGTTGAGTTGATTTGTTTTCCCTGTAACACCTGAAGCAACAAAAGTCCAGTGAGAGCACAAGAAATGTTTTTTCTTATGTCAGACTTTGAAAATCATTTTCCCTCCTTGGCAGCACCCTGTCAGTCAAACTCCACAGGAGAGGAAAGGGTCGTCTTGCCGATGTGTTTTCTGAGAGGAAAGAAGTGGAGCTCCATGTTACAGAGAAATTAATATGCCATTGAGAGCAACCTCCAAGAAAAAAAAATCTGATTTATTAGTTTCCGAAATTACCTTTTTATGATGGGAATTTCATTTTCTTAGCAAAGCCACAGCCTGTACTCTAGTGGGTGTAAAATCCAGATGCTTGTTTTTGTATTTTTTAAATCTTTCTTGCTTATCTAGATGTACAGATTTTTAAGGCAGGGACATTATATAACCAATTGTTTTGAGTTGTTTTCACACAACTGGCACTTGCTTGATCCGACAGACATTACCGCAATACAAAAAAAGACAGACCAGACCTCTAGCTGGTTAAACAAACACAGCTTCATTAAAAACAATGGGTCCTCACCTATATCTACCAACTAAGCAACAGGATCCTGATTTTCAAAACACTAAAAATTATGGTTTTATTGATAATGTCTTCTTTATTTTATTACCACTAAATTATAATACAAGTTTGTATCTACTTCCAACCTCCTCTCCTTCACAAGTAGTCATTTAGACTGAGAGCCCAAGTCCAGTCTTGCACTACAAAATAGAGTAAGTTACACATCAAACCAAATAAACCAGGGAAAGCTTACTGCTTGGCTTCAGCTCCTGAAAAATGCAAGATTTTGGAAACTGGCCGTAACTTGCAGGTGAAAAATAATTGGAAATCTAAGTCCCAGAAACTCAAAGGCAATAAATTAGCACCAAGCTATTAAAACCCCAGGTAATGTTCCCTCACTCTTCACATAGTCTTTCAGTGGCTCTACTACAGCAAATATTAGTGCTGCAAATTTGATGTTGATTTAATGCTGATTAAAGGTATGTCTCTTAGTAAGCAGTTCAGTGTAATAAAGACAGACCAGTAGATCAAACCCGTTGTTGCTGCAGCCCCTCCATCTACTCGGGGGATTTATTTCCGCTTAGCCAAGTCCCCTGGACTCCATATCCCTGTGACACATACAATTCAAAGATGCCCCAAAAAGCAGTCATTGGTCTACAATCTTACAGCCTATTTGGATCTGGACAACGCTGGGGAAGAGCACAGACTGGTGTCTCTGGTTCGGTTTCTTTAAATACATGTAATATGTGGACCACTATCAAATTATCTGCATTTCCCCACACTGCAAAATCAGCTATGGTATGTTAACATCTGGGAACTGTGGGTTATTTGTAAAGATACCTTCATTCAGCCATGAGTGCGTGTTATACCTCTATGTGGAGAAGTACACCCCACAACTTTCTTTTCCTCCAACAGCTTTGCAACATTGGAAACGTCACAGCTTACTCCCAGTAACTTCCTACACCGCTGTTTCACCAGGCTGGGATGTTCAGTTCAAGGAGTATCACTGCTGAAGGAGTAGTGTTATCTGCAGTGTATGTATAAAGCTGTGGTACGTAACTTGGTGACCCCGCCTGTTCCTCAGTAAATTATTCTCTGAAAAGTTCATTCCCAAATCCGCTATTTCCTGAAAGCAAAAGACATTTTTCCATTTACAGATAGACTCCTTCCACAGTCACATGTAATTCAAGATAATGCTATCCCTATGGTTAGTTTGAACATCTGCAATGTAATGTGTTTCCACAATAACCGTTTGTCATTGTTTCAACTCTGATAAATAGGACATTATTAACGTCTAGTTGCTGTTTACTCATCACCACTACAGCATACGTCACTTTTTTTTTAGATTGCAGCTGAGAATAAATAAGGAAAGCAATAAAATTGGGATGATGTTCAGTTCTTCAGAGTAGGTATTTTATGAGTTGCAGTTTGTGAGATCAGTCACAGAAGTCAGAGAGTTTAGATTGATTGGGTTTTTTTAATTTTGTTTCTGGAATTTCAGAGGAATATAAAAGAGGTTTGGGCTTTGATTAAAAATACAGCACTCAAATTATTTCAGCAGATAAATCTTGCATAATACCCCAAGACAAAACAACTGTCTTTTACATCAAAATCCTATAAAACCTTCCTTAACTTTTCTATTAAAATAAAAAAGATATATCACAGTTCTTATCAATGAGCATTGACAGTGCTAATTATAGTACAGCACATCCAGCCTTTGGTATACGTGAGAAATCTCACTTAAATTAATGAAAATACACAGATCTCAATTACCAGAGAATTTATTCTGTGTTTAATATGAGTAGTCCTGAATCTTTCAGTTCTTAGTTGCTCACTGCCACTTGCAAAATTATCAAACGGTCAAAATGTTTGAAACTGAGAAGCTATGGGTCATGAGCATGGTTATTTTTTATCCATGAAGTCTCTGAAAAGAAAGCATCACTTAAGATGTGTATGCTCTACCTTCAGCGACTACTTGACAACCTGAAAGCCTGTAATAGTTGTATTGCTAAAGGAAAGAGGTTGTACACTTATTAACACCTGTCCTGCTTTTCTAACCCTATCATTTTGACCTCTATCAATTGTACATTACAAATTTAACAAGTGAAGAAAACAGCACCATCCTCAGTGTAACTCTTTGGGAACATTTTATACTTTGGTAAGTATACATTATTTCCCAAGCCATCTGTGTCAGCAATTCTATAGACCTTCTGTAATTACTATGTTAATAATTTTGAGTCCAGAGATGTAGTATTTGATTGAGGCATTGCTTCAGTTTGGCTATCATTTATGGTTTAATCACATTGCTTCCTCATTTTGCGGCATGCACACAATGGACCATAATGTAAAATTAAAAGGCAAGACAAGAACTACTAATCCAGTAGTAAAATTTGTTCTTCTTTGCATTCCTCACGCATGGCCATATGGACACACAAAAGCCTGAAGCAAAAATGATCAACTGCTATTGAAGATCTTACACTGATTGCTAGCAATAAAAGTGCTCCCTGGACCGACTGCAATAATAAAAACAGGCCACCATTAAGGGTCCGTCTAGCTATTGCTTTTAAAGGTAATTGCTGCATCTGCTTCTTGAAGTAGTTTAAAACCAATGTAAAGATCTTGCTTCTGTCCCACTGAATGGCAAGCAGCACTGAGTAAATAGTGAAAGGGTTTTGAACACAGCTATACTGGAGTGCACTACCAGGTCAGAAGTGAAGGCAGAAACAGCTGCTTTTTCAATAGACTCATCAGAGCTTCTCCATGCTCACTGCACTTGCCCACAAGACTCCAGCACAGACTATTGTGTTGCTTTTTTTTTTTTTTGCTGTGGGAACTTCACTCTTAAGAAACAAATGGACTGGCATAACTATTAAGTGTCAATCAAATTGACTTCAAGGGCAGGGTGGGGGGGTGGGGTTGGTGGAACAATTTTAAAAATGTAATTAGCTTTCATCCTGTGATCGTTCTATGCATTTGCATGGTTCAGATTGCCTTATTTAAGTCAATGAAATTCTGATGAGAAGCGGAGATGTATTTTTCCACCTTAGCACCTTATTTATAGATTGTAGTAGCACTGAAAACAATCTCTGCTTTTACAGGAAGATTGACAATCTCTCCTATGCAGAAGGTGATAACTGTTGTAATCTGCTGTGCTATATCCATATCCACTGATTTTACATCAAACTGCTTGTTCGGCGTCTGGATGAAACAAAACAATTATTTTTTTTTTCAGCAATACAGATGTTCAGTAGCACTTCTTGGATGTAAATAAGAATAGAGAACATCGGGTAGTCCTTCGTTTTCCCTCTATTACTCAGACAGTAACATTGCGCTTAATAAATACTTTTTGCTCTGTGTTTATCTCCTTACCCTAATGCCATGGGAATAAGATTGCCTTACTCAGAGATAGAGGGAACATCCAGAATTCTCACCTAACCGTGGAACCTATTTCACATTTCATTGGTTGCGTGAATGAGCTGTGAAAATTGCTTCCTGTTTCTCTAAAGTATCAGGACAGTGGTTTGCATGGGAGAGATTTCTTCTGGTTGCATGAAATAAAACTCATCCACTGAGTTCATTTCAAAGTCTTAAAACTACCATGCATCTTGTTAAGTTTGAACAAATCTTTTCTGCCCTGTGAATACCTGTTCCCAAATCAGAGGCATTGCACTTGCCTCTTGTTTACAGCAAGCTATCTGTATAAAGAAAGACAGAAAATTAAAAAACACCAACGACAAAACCAAACAAACAAAAACCAAACAAGCAAACAAACAAAAAAAACCCCAACAGGAAAACACACAGCCTTACTCTTTTCTGATAAGTGTAGTCTTGGCTTTCCCAAATTGAGAGGAAGCTGTTTTCAGTGCAACAGGGGACATTTGAACAAGGACAGTCTATTTTTGTAAGAAGCTGGTTTTGTCTAACATTAAACACACAGAAAAAAATAGCTTCAATAACAGTGGTGGGAGCCTAATTCTGAAAGCTAAGTTAAGCATTTCTCATCCTTTTCTCTACCAACATCCTTCCACCTTACTGAGATATTAATCAGATTTGAAAGCATCTAGTAAGTCTGAGAATATTTAAAACCACAGATTCTACTTAAGTCCATGAAATTATATCTCTTTCCACTAACACTAGAGTACATATGGACTGTGTATTTACGTGAGAGTATTCAGGTTTAGGATTTTCAAATTACTTAAAAAAACCTAGGAAACAAAATTTCTGCAAAATGTAGAGCTCAATTCTGTACAACTGAGTGGCTGAGAGCAGTGAGATTTGGGAAAATATTTATACGGAGACCTAGGTTCAGTTTAATCCCATAAAAGCCAAAGGAATTCTAAGCAACTGTGAATCCAGTCCTACCTTCAAAAGTGTGTGTACAGTCCTGAATGACCAAAACCATACCTGCAGTACTCCTGCAAATTGGCGTGTACTGTAGCAGCCTTAATGTCTTCTATCTAACTTTAGATCCGAGGGGTTTACTTTTTACTTTCTCAGGTGGGTTTGTTGTGGGGGAGGGTTTCTGTTGAAAACTAGTTTATTTTGGTTTTGAACAAAATCCATTACAGGCAGGAAAGTAGGTGCCAGAATGGTTCATTCTGGTTAGTTATTTTACAGCCTGAAAGATGGCAACATAGAGGAATAACGCTGGCATAGCCCTTGAACAGAGGAATGTCAGAAATTCTGTAGTCCAAGCTTTGAACTGATGAATCCTGTAATTTACAATAAAGAGGGGGGCCGGGGGGGGGGGGAGCTGAATAATATGTATCAACAAGTATAGTTACACCATCTTTCCATGATATGTCACATTGCCAGGAGAGACTCTAGCTAAAAAGGGAAGAGAAATTTTATTCTATGTCAAATATGAAATCCTGCATTTGAATGTTTTAACCTAATAGAAGCAAACTAATGTCTTAACCAATGAGTTAACCAGCAATTGACTGGAAAAAAAATCTCAGCTCTACAAATTAAATTATGGGGTAAAATTCTTTTTTGACCATTCTACTTATCCTTAACTGTCAGTGAGGCATGAATTCTGTGCTGTGATAAAGAATTGCCCACTTTTTACTTCCTTCTTTGTGAACCTAGATACAAAAAAACATATAAAATACAATAATCATAGGGACAGAATTCATATTTTTCATAGTAAAATGAAGACAGCCTGCACATTATTCAGGAAGAAAGCAGAGATTCCTCCTCATGCTACTCATGCTTTGCCTTGGCATAAAGCCTGGTGCTCATCATCCCAGCACAGCATCGGGAACTAAAGATAACTTGCCTTCCGCCAATTTCCAAACAAAACACCTAGAATTGTATGTGGTAAAGTTCAGCAATTCAAAACCATTTGGCATTAAGCCTAAAGACCCAGTTCTTCAATGCGACCTGTAGAGGAGGAGCTTTCAAGGGAGGGTCTTGCAAAGGTGGCTACTGCAGTACTTTGGTTCTGTGAGTAAATCTAATAATAGAGCCAGAAAGAACCACGCTGCTAGTTGCGTGTCTGTAACTGTGAAAAGGAGAAAGAGAGATCGTGAGGTGCAAGCGTTAGGGAGTGGGAAGGTATTGTTCTGTTTCTTTAACCAAAGAAAGGAAATCCAACACTCCAATTCTCCAGTGAACAGGGCTTATTTGATTCTAGTGGAAACATCTGAAATTTCAGTATCAGCAGAGCTATTTTTCTTTCAGAATTGCTGAGCATATCTAGCAGTGAATAACTCTTAATCAGACTTGTTTATTCACATTAAAAGTCAGCGCAGGTCACATTGTTCGCTTGGTGCCATTTGGTCTGCACTTAGTCCTTCCTGAACAGGAAGTCCTTAAGATTAAAGATTGTATTTTTATGGTCCCATGCCTGCCTACCCCTAGCTATTACCTGAAGAGCAATGTAACCAGGACTCAGTTTCTAGAAAGGATATTAACAGCCATTAGTGTGTGTGTATGGCAGGATGAAAAATAGGAGGAAATCAAAGTACAGCAATATGGTGAAAGCTAAATTGTAAGAAACAGCAAAGTGATTGTTCACAATATTGGGAATAAGGTGTATTCAGACAGAGGTATTTTCTATCCAGAGGTCAGCAGAGTGCTAGATCACTAGAATGTATTTAAATTCAAGCAGCAAATGTCATTTAAATACCCCAAAGCTATTTGCCACTGGACATATATTTATGCCCATTTTATAAGGTATGAGGGATCTAAAGTTCTTGTTGTTCAGAAAAGCTAGGCTTTTTCCCCGGCATTGTAGAAATGGTGTAATGGCACAAGAATGAGAAAGAAAATAAGCAGAGTGGATGGTGTGTCTAGAAAGGTCAGGAAGACTGCTTGCTTTCATAAACTAATCATTCTGTCAGCTCTATTATTATACGGATGTTTGTATTTTGATTTTATATTTCTCCTTTACTCTCTACAACTTACTCAAAGAATTAACTTGACAAGATCTTTAAGAAAATGGAATTAGCATTTGAAATTAAAACAGCTGTATACTATTGCAGTATGAACATGTTTTGCCATTACGCTTTAGGAACAAGTGATCTTTCTGAGGAATGATTTTGTGACCAATATCTGCATAAGCAAACTGAACTTGAGTACCTATGTTCTGTATTGAACCTGCGTAGCCAGTGTCATTAACCCACTGTCTGAATCAACAGGGCTCTAGAGCATCAGCATGAGATGCCTCGACAAAGCTGCGGGCTGGACGCTTAGCTCAGCCAGTGCCCAGTGCAGGCAGTGGGACGGAGGTCACTGCCAGACGGACAGCTGTAGCTCCTGATCCCTCAGTACACCGGCTACAAAAAACAGTCTGAGGCTGCACACCACCTGTACCAGCCCTGTGCATTGCCAGGTCACGTACTCTCTAAGGTTGCCTAGATCAGGGGTGGATATATGAACACACTTCCGTTAAATCAGCTAGCATATGTTGATACGGAGTTCTAGTATTCCAGATTTGCAATGACTGTGGGAGGACAGCCCGTATTCAACCCAGTATAAAGCTACACTGTAACTCAACTATCATTTTCAGCCAGCATTTCCACCAAATTAAGGAGTCCTCACTTCCCATCACCGCAGTCACCACATCTCACTCCCACACGGTTTTCTTCTTTGTGGTAACACCATGTTTATTCAGACACCCAGTAAGTCCCAGGTTAAATTAACTGTTCTTTTTTCTTTCTTTTCTTTCTTCTTTCTTTTCTTTCTTTTCTTTCTTTTCTTTCTTTTCTTTCTTTTCTTTCTTTTCTTTCTTTTCTTTCTTTTCTT
>JAVKLA010000008.1:846475-858496 GCA_034782735.1 Sagittarius serpentarius
TCTTTCTTTCTTTCCTTCCTTCCTTCCTTCCTTCCTTCCTTCCTTCCTTCCTTCCTTCCTTCCTTCCTTCCTTCCTTGCTTGCTTGCTTGCTTGCTTGCTTGCTTTCTTGCTTTCTCTTGCTTTCTTGCTTTCTTGCTTTCTTGCTTTCTTTCTTTTGCTTGCTTGCTTTCTTTCTTTCTCTTGCTTGCTTGCTTGCTTGCTTGCTTGCTTGCTTGCTTCCTTCCTTCCTTCCTTCCTTCCTTCCTTCCTTCCTTCCTGTCTGTCTGCACTGGTTTTCACCTAGGTGTGTTCCTAATGCTCTTTGTTAAAGAAGGGAGGGTGTAGAGGAGGGGGTGAACAGCTGGGGAGTACAGGGCCAACTGTGTGAATGTGGAGTAACCCCATATGAGTGGTGCAGGCAGACAACTCATTTAACATGAAACGTGCTGGTATGGAGATAAAGTATTGATGAGAGACAAACTCTGTTTGTTGGAAAACTCTGCATGGCAGAGAAATTCTCTGCTAAGACGACCAGGTGGTTTTCTTTCTCCCTGTGCTTTTGGAAGAGTGCAAATGATAAGAAATAGAATGACTTAGTACTGCGGTATTCAATTTTACAAGCATTTTTCAAAATCATTTCTATCACAGCCCACATTTCGGCCACAAAAATCTCTCTGAAGGCAGAACTTAATGCCTTGATGAGTATTGGAGTCTCATATTTACATATTAAAGCAGTTAGGAGTTAAGAGTATGAATAGGGAAGTCCAGAGGCAGAGCTAAAAGTCCCTGTCCTTCCCAGAGAAGACATCGTGCTAGTAGTAAATCATCTTCCATTCATTATGTAAGAATAATCTCCAGCTCAAGTAGTTCCACAGAAACGTTATATACCAAGACAGAAGAACCCTGTCTTCCTTTAAACATTCAGCTCAAAATAATAATTTGTTCTTAAGCAGATATAAAGGTTTTAATACCACAGATATTTATTTGCATGTAAGCATCTCAGACTCCCTTTTCTATCAAACCTTTGCCAAGAAACAGTTTCACTAGGCAAATGGATGAGATGAAACTTTAATAAATTAAACAAGTCTAACATAAAAGGGTTATTTAACTGCAGAAGTTGTTTATGAGGAATAAAAGGTTTTAATCAAACTTGCCATCAACATTTTCAAAAGGAAAAACCATTTTTCAGTTGTGGCTTGGTCAAATTCTTTGAACTATTAATGTAACCCTGAGAAACTGGCTATTAGTCTCAACTAATTGCTGGACATTAGACACAACAAAAACAGGAAAAGTTCAAGAGTCTCTGTTGACTTTCCGCTTGATTGTAACAAACTACTCACTTTCTGGGTTTTCTTTTTTGAAGTAGAATTTTATACAGCAAAGCCAGGCTTTGCTGTTGGTTTCTTTTTTTTTTCCTTGATACACAAAATTCCCACCAACCTGTCCTCTCTCTTTTAGTTCAGACATGAAGGACTGTTGTTTGTACTTAATGCACACACTGCCAACTCCATTTAATTCAAAGACACAGCTCCAGTGTACCTGAAAGGAAAACCTGGAACATCAGTGCACGGGTCAGAAGCAAATCTGGCTGGTAATTACAAGACGTTGTGAAATATCATGACAATTAAATAGTGTCTACCTATCTAGGGACAGGAAAGTACCACAAGTTCCTGTCACAAACTTTTTTATTGTGCAGTACATTGCTGAAGCACTTAGATAGCCTTAAATAAGGAGCACTCAGATAGCCTTTTCCATTACTGCCAGGGAAAAAAACAGCTGAATACAATATTGTCCCATACATCTAGAAATGCTAGGGGGTAATAGTAAACTTTCACTGCAAAAGAGAGAAAAGGAAAGAGAGGTGCATTAGCACCAGGATATTCCACGCTGAGGCAGCCTGACTAAGAAACAACATCCCATAACGCAGACACACACTTCACACAATATTCATGTACTTAGAGGAGTGTTCTTTTATGAGTGCTTTAATACTTTGGGATTATGTGTGTTGTTTTAGAGTTGCATTAGTCACACCCTGGGGAAATGTGAGCTTCCACGCCTGCCCATTTCGGTGCCGCGCTAGCTTGACCCACAGAATTTACCACATTAAGAGAGGATTTAAATCTTGATTATTTTCACCTGTTCACTTTCAATCTCTTTTTTTTCACCTAAGAGGCCTGCCTTCTTAGCATGGTACCCTTCATAAAACTGGTGACCTTTGCCTGGCTTCTTGATTTAAGCAGAACAGGGGAGCAAAGGACTCTCACGCACTGATAAGACCCTAAAAATATGAAGCAAAACTGCTGCCAGTTCCTATTCAGGTGAAAGGGTTGAGAAAAGCTCGCTCTTTTCCATTCTTATGTAAGGGTGGGCACAACTGCTTCCTGTGCTTTCCCTCACCGTCCCGCTCCCCGCTCCAGCCCTGAGAGCTGGGGGGAAGCAGCACCCTGCTTCGTCCTGCCAGCCTCCTGCACATCTGGCTGGTTTAGGGGTTCGCAGTGATCCTGTGCTGCCCTGAGTATAGAGAAATTTGAGTTGCTCCCCTGTTTTCTGTCCAGAGACGGAGAAAAGGAAGCAGAATGAAACAAACATCTGTTCTACGTTTTTGTTCCTAAACAAAACCATCCTTATATTTTCAAGAGTCCTTAAAGCTTCAGACAGTTATTTGGAAGACGAAGTTGACCACCACATCCCGCAGAGATGTCCCCAAACCCCTTTGCTGTAACTGCATGGTAGGCAAAACCGCTGTTGTTCAAATCTGGGAGTAGCTCAATGCACTTGCAACCTGCTAAGATCTGGATTCCCAGCCTTGTAACCCATCAAATGGTGATACATCACTTCATTCATATTTTCTATGGCAAGGAGGAAAAATGTGTGGGAAAACTGAGAGGACATGGGAAAAGAAAAGATGGAAAAATAGAAGAAGATAAAATAATAAAAATGTGTTCAATTAAATGAAAGTCCTTCTGCTTTCACTTCTTTACCTTAGAAAATTCATCAGATTTTCCTGTGACTTTTCCCATTTTAACATTTTTTATTCCAAATTCTATCAAAATAGTACAGAAAATTAAAAAAAAAAAAGCAAAACCCCAACCTTACTCACTGTTTCAAAGCCATATCATCACCACAAAATACACTTTAGAAGGACTCAAGAACTTTTGAGTATTCACTAACATGAAATCATCAGGTTCACTATTCATCACCTGACACCTAGCAGAGGTTTAGTAAAATCCAGTTAAAATTAGATCAGGTAGAAATAAACAGCGAAGGAGCTTTTGACAGTAGAAAATACAGTGAAGTCAGTGGACAAGGTGAAGGTCAGTGGTCAGAGGAGAGGAGGGATGGTAACATGAGAGCACAGTAAAGGACGGGGTGAATCGTCCTGCTGCGGTAAGGCTGATAATGATGTAGTTAGTGGAAATGGGGAGAGGATATTTAACAATCAGCATAAATGAATAGATTTTGGAGGGTAATCAAGAATGCAATTGAATTGAGAGGAGTATGGGAGGAAGAGAGAAGCCCTTAGAGGTTTTGGAGAAGATTTATTTGAACTGAAACTTCAGCTGATTTACATCTCAAGAGAGAACTATAGCTTAATAATTCAAAATATGCCTCTTCTTTAATATTGCAGAATACAGTGACCAACGTTATTACACAAGCTTCTCCTTAAATGACTATCCCAAGATATCATTAATGCAGTTCACAATATTAGATTATCTATATTAAGCAATCACTTCCCCAGCTCAGGCCTGTGGTAACACACAGTGGTACTCTTCCATTTGAGACCTACTGGACCTTCGTAATTCAGAACCTATAAGGCAAACAAGTAATATCAGAGATTTTCTGCCTCCTTCTTTTTGTTGTTTTTTTTTTTTAACTGAAATAAAATGTCCACTGCAAAATACAGTTATCCAACCAATTTTCTTTTCTTTTTAACCTCTGAAGAGGTGTCTTGACTAGATGCGTAATACAGGTTTAATTGAACACAATACTGGATTCTTTCTGTGCCCAACACTTCCTTTTTCTTCTAATGATCTGCTTTTCTCTTCTTATAACTGTTCCCATTTCCTCTTGATGTCATTGCCACTGATGTTATTCTCTCAAGCAAACTTTTACTCTTTCAGCTCTCCCAGCTGTCCTTGCTATTGTTCTCCTCCCCCTTGTATTGCTGTCCTTCTGTATCTTATGACCTTATTACTGTGCAACTCCTAACCTTTTCTTTTGGCAACCATTTCCAGGAAGGAGATGAAGGTACTAAGCTGACCTGCAATGAGCTAAATGTCTTAACTCTCTTTACTGACAGCTAGTGCCTGAACTATAGGATTTTTATGGTAGAAATGAGGGGCAAGCAAGTACAGTAAACAAAGCCTAATGATATATGACAATGTGTTAGCCTGCAGAGACCTGGCCAGTGGTTTACTGCAGGGATCACTGCTACACTGCGTTTTATTTAAGGTTTTAAATTATGACATGGAAGATGACACGCTTAATTCAGCTCACAGATGTAGCATACAGGCAGCCTGAGAATTACTAGATAAGAATGTGATCAAGGTATACCAAAGTCTGATAGCATCAGTGTAGCTGAACGTGACTATGGAGAGAGAGTAGAGACAGCGAGGAAAGACAAATTGGCAAGGGGAAAAAAAGGCAGAAAACAGATTTTCTCTGAAATACCTTCTCATAGAAGTGACTCCTTCCTACAAGTGATAAAGGGCAAACAAGGTGCCAAACCAACCTTCTCTATTCTGTCCCATCCATAGCTCCTTCCTGGCTGTGTGGTTTTGAACAAGTCATTTCACTTCTGTAGTCCAGAGTCCCTTCAACGCTGCTATGATTCTGTCCCCAGTTAGGAACCATATCACTGAACTCAATCTGCTCTATGATGGCAGAAGGTCTGCAAAATTAAGGTCTTTAGAAAGGTCGTTAGAAAGACCATGCCATGCACACCTCTCTAGCAGGTTAAAACAGCAGCTGCTCTGCAAAGTATTTGACTAAATGTAGAAGTGCCCAGATGAAAGATCATATACCCATAAGTGCCCTCTATCTTGCAAAAGCAAATGGAAAGTTACTTTGGTCCCTTCTGTATGTAAGGACTCCAGACATGCAGATAGCCCCCTACGACAGTGACGATTTCCAAAAATTTGCAGTCTGCATTCAGTATTGGGCTCCATACACATACCAACGGGAAGCGGTAAATGAACAGGCAGAACTTGTGGCAAAGTACATGTACCTATACTGAAACTCAAAGATGATGTCGCAGTTCCTGCAGGAATGATGAGTAATAAAGGTGGACCAACACCAGCACGGTTCTCAGGTTGGCACAGCGTCCCGAGTGAGTTTTGCAGACGCTGCCAAAACCCAGGCTTAGCAACTACACCTCTCAAGCTTTCACGAATAAGTTTCGATGACTTGCAATCACATCTTTGAGTTTCAAGATGGGCATAGCTGTTTGTGTAAATATTTATGAAAGAGATGAAAAGCGAACAAAAGTTATAAAAAGTACACAGTCTGGACAAATAACAGAAACTCAGTCTAGGGAAATCGGCATCTCTTCAGTGGAAACCTACGAGAACAGTAATTTCAGCAATTTTGTGGGTAATGAGGCTTTTTTTTTTCCTGCACTGTTGTCATGGTTGCATGCTTACACATTCATTAGTTTGTCCTTCACTAAAAATAACTGGTAAGAGACAGAAAATACTCTCCCATCTCCGGAGGGCCTTCAGTCTTTCTCAGACTTGCTTTCTCCTCCCATTAAAAAAACACCCCAGGCTAACCTTGAAGTCACTGAAGTCTAATAAGATGTAAAGAAAAAAAAAAGTCTGTATTTGTTTATTGTGATATTACCTACTTTAATATTCTGATGTTGTTCTATAAGTGAATAATTTTCTTTCAGTAGTTGGTTCATTTAACTTAAGAAAAGTTAGAAGAATCTTTTTGGTAATTATTGCTCAGGCATTCTGCCAAGTCCATCTGCAGAGGCAAAGACAGCTGGGCATCAGGTGCTACATGAAGATAAGCTATTTATTTTGCCTCATTTTTAAGTTTTTTTGGTTTGTTTTGTGTTTTTTCTAATGGCTACCCTACAATATGACCTTTGGTTGTTTCAGAGCAATGAAGTCTGCCCTCTGAAATCAGTTCAGCACTTCTTAGGCCAATGCAGCAGAGTATCTGTAACATTCCTAACCACGACATCGACAGTAACACAGAATCTAGCAAAAGGTCAAAACCCTCGCTATAATCAGGGGTGTTTAAAGTACCCGAGAAGGCAGACCTTGAGTGATGCATAGATGAAGGAGAATGGTAGTTTTCACTGGGAAAAGAAGCTGTAGAATAGAGTAAAAAGTAGAGGGAAGGAAGTGCGAAGGCTTTGAAGTTGAGCCACAACTCAGCTAACACTCTGATTTATTCACACAATCTTTCTTATTCTTTCCCACAATAAATCACTATTGCATGACAGGTTCTGGTATCTAATGGCTGCACAGGAGGAATTCTCATGCCATTTTGCTTTTGTACTAGGTAAGCCTCCCTTCTAACTCTTCCCTTCCAAATTCCTAGAATTTTGAATCTACATGCAAAGTTTGCAGGCAAAAAATAGGCTAAACAAATCCGCTTGGAAATATTTCTGCAGAGTGATATCATTCTGAGTATTACCGCCAGTTATGTTTTCTACTTTATTTGCTGAATCAGATCCTTAACTAGTGTACGATTGGCGTATTTTAATTGTATTTTCAGGTCTAACTTACCACGTCAACACAGAAAATGTAGTCCAGTGTCTATTTTGATAGTAGGAATGTAGGGGGAAAAATCAGTAACTGTACCTTTAAAAGCTTGAAGCCTAACACAAATGTTCCATATTTAGAGATTATGAGAATCTCCCGCATTCACTGACATAACAGTACATTTTTCCACACTGCCAAAAATCTGGCAGTCAGAGCAGAGTTAATTCTGTAAATAATCACTCTTGTATATGTAACCTGAAAAAATGCTGTGATTCAGACCTGAGGCCTGAGGGTACATACAACAGCTGCGGTGTCTTGCTGTTGTACTCAAAGTATTTGATTTTGCTAAATTTTATGTACTGCCGGTTACAAGTATTCACTGTCTATAGTGAGTAAGTTCATTTGCCTGGCAAGTATTGTGTTAAGTGAGATGGTGATGCAACCACAAACGATCTGAAGCCAGCGGTGCTTTTGAAGGATCTGAGTGAGACTGTGGAGGAAAGTATAAGAGCATCAAAAGTTAAAGCTTACTGAGGCAACACCGTAAGATGTCTGCTTTGCTTGTGGGGTATCCAAATTGCTTGCAAGGCCATGTTAAGAACAGTGTTAGGAAACTCAGCTTGTGTCATCTAACTGTCCCAGAAAGATTATGGAAAGGCACAGGAGCCATTAAACTTGAGGCATAAGACACCAGACACTGAAATCCTAAAATCAATAAATTTGCCAGGCAGTCAAGAAAGAATAGAAACAAGAAGACTTAACTACTCAGTCCAGCGTCTAATATTAGACAAATAGCCTAGGAAAGCAATTCTTCATTAAACAGAGAATTTACAATGCTCTTGTCTCTGTCAGCCTAGGAGCTAACGATTGCCACAAGTCGGATCTTAAAAAAGTGGAACATCTACTAGCACAAAGAAACAAAGTGCTTGTGACAGAAAAAACAGTGGGAGAAGACGGTTTGTGATACTCTATTTACATTTGAAATAACTTTTATCTAACTACTTGAATAAGTAAGACTCCAAAGGCAGTGTAGGAGAATATGATCTTCTATCATTTTGACATTTGTTTTTCTATGTGTGGAAGAATAGTCCAAGAAAAAGAAATTAAAGTACAGTTGAACACGTATATTTTTATGTATATGCATATGAGTATGTATATACGTAAATATAGGAAAGACGTGGAAAATAGGAAAGACATGGACCTCCTGGAACGGGTCCAAAGGAGGGCTACGAAGATGATCAGAGGGCTGGAACACCTCTCCTATGAAGACAGGCTGAGAGAGTTGGGGTTGTTCAGCCTGGAGAAGAGAAGGCTCGGGGAGACCTTATTGTGGCCTTCCAGTACTTAAAGGGGGCCTATAAGAAAGATGGGGAGATACTTTTTAGCAGGGCCTGTAGCAACAGGACTAGGGGAAATGGCCTTAAACTAAAACAGGGCAGATTTAGATTGGATATAAGGAAGAAATTTTTTACAACAAGGGTGGTGAAACACTGGCCCAGGTTGCCCAGAGAGCTGGTAGAAGCCCTGGGAACATCCAAGGCCAGGCTGGACGGGGCTCTGAGCAACCTGGTCGAGTTGAAGGTGTCCCTGCTCACCGCAGGGGGGTTGGACTAGATGGCCTTTGATGGCCCCTTCCAACCCAAACCAGTCTGTAATTCTATGATGATTCTATGAAATACAGGCACACTTCAGCCGTTATCACTACACTCAGGCTACACCTACTAAATTCCACAGCCGTTTCTGATGACAGCAATTTCAAATCCTTCCCCAAAGTGGAGCAGAAATGCCAGTACTTCCTTTTGCTTCTAAGCCTTTCCTCCAATGTCATGACACTTTCGTGCGAGTGCCTGCACATTTGGGTAGCATTTTCTGTATTCCACCGTACAGACCCTTACTGTAAGTAGTGTGACAAGCACAGGCATCATCAGTAGCCACAGTCGCTACATACGGGGACACTGGTAACCTCCCCAGCTGCAGCCCGGGAGAGAACACAGGCTGCATCTTCTCCCTCCCCATGTTACTCACACACACGACCGAGCAGGGGTGGACTTCTGCACCAGATGTTGCTCTGCTGTAACCCAGCTCAGTTCAAATCCTGTTATTCCCTTTCTCATTGTTACTGGCAACTGCAGCAGACATGGGTAAGCAAAGAACTTGCTTCAGATATCTTCTCTTAACTGAATTCAGGGATTGCCATGATATCCAAGTCCTATTTAAACTGGGGAAAAAAATTCTTCAATAGAAGAATCAATCCTAGCTCTCACTAGCTCTTGCTAAGCATACAGGAAAAGTTAGTCCAGAATCATGTTTTTGCATTCTTTTGGGGGTAGAGAGGGTCATCACTCCGGATCACGCTCCTGTTCATTGCAGGAGATGCTTTCACTTGGATCCCAGAATGGCTGTATTAAAACAGTGCCAGTTCAGTGATAAAATCTTCATATTATTGCAATTTAAGGTGGGTCAATCAGCTAAATCATGGTAAATCATTTACATGTTCTTATCTCAAAAATCTGATAAAACATGTTCACTAAATTTTTTATCTGAACTTTAAGGGAATATATTCTCTTATTTTCTCTTGGAAGCCACAAAGATTTCTTATTAAGGCTAAGCCCTTAATATGTAGTCACGTCATTAAAGAATGCACAGCACTCAACTTACAAAAATGCGCCCGTTATGTGGCGCAAGTAGCATCCTAAAATGCTATAGCTCTACCTAATCAGCACTGCTGCTGATTCAGGTCCGTGCATGATTTGGACATGATTCTCAACAGAGAGCATTTACTAGGTGTTAGCGCAGCTGACAAAAGAAAGAGAATGGCTGTTTTTGTGGAGCCAGCCCTGCTCAGGGACACCAGACTGAGTTTTAGTATCCTGGATCAACCACAGAGCTTCCCACAGAGTTTCCATTTGACTTCAGGCGAGATTCTTCACCTACCCTGTGATTCAGTTCCCCAGGCACAAAATAAAGACGTTTTCTTATCTCACTGGGGTGCTATAATGACAAAACTGAGTAACTGCGATGTGCTCACACGCTAGAGCAGACAGCCACGGAAGTACTTAGACCGATAGTAAGACATACAGCCCAAAGTTTAACTCAAATTATCTGATACATTTTAAGGGCTCTTATCTTTAAAGGGAAGCCTTTCCATAAGCAAACCAAATGATCTAGTCCCAGGCTAACTAGGCTAAGTGGGATCTTTCGTCTTTCCTTTGAACAGGTTTCAAAGTAAAACAAGATAAGCAGAAGCTCCTTAGAGGACCTCTCTTCACAGAGAGCTGGGATGTGACAAGAAGCGCAAAGTATCTCTAATTTCAGGAGCAAAAGCTTTAGTTTGGAAGGGTGAGATGTAGTGTTTACACCCACAAGAGATAAAAGAAAGAAATTCCCCAGTCCTCAGGGGACATGCCACAAGGAATTCTTTTCCCTTTGTTTTTCCCTTTGTTTTAAGTGTAGACAGATGCCAATCAATGAAATATGTATCCTGCAGGAATTCACTGAAGGATTTCCATAAGGGACTAAAACATACACCTTTGCTTTCTCTTCAGAGGTGGATCCGTTAATGTGTAATTTATAGCTGCTGCTAAATAAATGAATAGACTTGAAAATTATTTTTTTATTAATCAATTAGCACTAAAAATATGCTGCAAGTATGTTTTTACAAGAGTTGTTTTGGCTGAAAATTGATACTATTCTAATTGAAATGCCTGTCATGGGTTTTTTTTGACAAAATAATGACAATATTGAAGTGTGAAAACACATTTCTACAAAAAGTATTTTAAAAAGTCAGGATTTCTATCATGTTCTTAAAAATGACATATATTTTTTTCAATAATAACCTCATTCTACTCTCCAATAAGTAATGCACAGCTTGACATTGGTGTATGCATATTTTCTTTAGAGACAGATAAACAATTGTCTCAGTAAATTTAGCAAGTTTTCCTGTTCTGAGAATGACTGCAAACTGATTATTCTTTCCTAAAGAAAGGCATTTTCCCGCACTGTAGACTGAGTCTTAATGATTTGCTCTGAGTATTTGCTGCTCAATACAGAGGCAGTTCCCCATCCCAACTAATACTACATACACTATCTTCTCCGCAATGACACACAGTAATTGCATGTGTGCTCAAACTCCTGTCTCAGTCAGTTAATCATTTTTGTACCAAGGCTCTCCAGAGAGACTTACAGCACCTGCCAGTAGTCCTCTCCCTCTATAAAAATAGACTAATAGCCATCATTGTTCTACGGCACACACTGAAGAAAAACAGTTAGAGCTTAACAGGTCAGACATGTTTGTATGTTATCTCACAGGTTCATGTCCCATCAATAGCAACTGTGGATCAGCCTCATCGCCTGACATATTTACTGTTCTGCAGGTAATAATAGATCGGTGGGAAGAGGTGTCAGAGAACCCGTCTGCATGAGCAGGTTTGGATAAGCTGCTTGACATCTTTCAGTCTCAAAAAAAGGCTCGACTCTATCTCTGCCCAAGATTTCAAAAAATTAATACAGCAGCTGTGCAATAGATCATAATGACAATAAAAACAACATCATTTACAGACTTTAAGTACCTAACCTTGACATACTAAAATGGGAGCATTAGCCTAGACCTGGAGCAAAATTTTGTCCAGAATTTACCGAGATCTGTTAAGTCGTAATACCTCCCGCATTCACAGTTTGCAGTGAGCACCATGACATGCAGAGCTTGGCTGCTCCAACAATGAGAAAGTTAGGCAAACATCAGTCTGGTTCGACAGATCTCAATAAAATAACTAACCCTGACTTAGCATGCGTCATTCAGGAACAGTTACACACTGACTACATAAATACAAGGGAAGAATATGCTGTACCTTCCTTTGCCCGTCATTAAACACCCTCAGATATATAAGGGGGAAAAAAACCCATAGAAAACCCCAAAGAATATTTATTTCAACTGTAAATCTCCTAATTTAATCTCCTAACATGATTGTGCTATCTAGAAAAAAGTAGAAAATGTTCCTTGCACGCTTCCTCGTCTCACTTTGCCTGGTTAACCTAAAGCAAAAAAGTTCCTCCTAAAAGAGATAGCTTTTCAGATAAATCCCTAGAAATACAGATACTTCTTATAAACTATTTAAACTTACTTAGAGTTCAATAGGGAGCTTTATCCCAGCTACCTCATGCTTTTAAACCCCAGGGAGAAGTTGCCCTCTCTATTAAAATCCATTAAGTTAATTTCAGTGTAAAACTCCTGTAAATGAATCGTGTGTGCTTTTTCGTGACGTTGGGGGGGGGGGGGGGGGGGGGGGGGGGGGGGGGGGGGGGGGGGGGGGGGGGGGGGGGGGGGGG
>JAVKLA010000008.1:858596-935248 GCA_034782735.1 Sagittarius serpentarius
GCCGGTCCCCCACCCCCCCCCCCCCCCCCCCCCGTCACGCCAATGGCCCAGGATATATGCGTTCAACCAGCTCAGCCTGAATCTACTGCAAAACCTCCTGCGAAAGTGGCAGCTGGTGGTGATAGGCCTGACATCCAGGGGGAAATTAGCATCGCCTAAACTGAATTAGTCTAATGAAACACGATGTGACCATCACAGGAACTTTTTTTCTGAGGCTGACAAAGTAAGGCCCTGCTCTCCTCCACCTTCGCTCACCCCCTAATTGAGCGTGGGTAATGAATATACATGTTAACCAGCTCCATTCTTCCTTCTGGGTTTCGTGGCGGCCATGCCTGCGGCCTGCACGCCATTGTTTAAAGGAAGGGTGCAGGACATAGACTGAAGGATTGCTGCCCAGATGTTTCAAGCCACCCACAGAAAGTCCTCAATGGGCTATAAATTTCAGAGGGGAGAGCAAGATTTGCAAAAGAATTGGAGGCAACCACGGGGAGAAGCTTGAATAAAAGGAGCTCTGCTGGTGGTATGGTACCAGTAGATGGACAGGCTGAGGGCTTTCCTGTGGCAATCTGTTCCCTGCTAGCCATGAATTTTTAACTAGCTGTACACAGAGTGATTGCTTTACTTGTTTAGACTTCTCGCTTTATTGACACACAGCCGTGTAGTTAAACAAAGGTCAGAATTACTGAAATACCATAAACTGCCTACACGCAACCACTGAAAAAAGGAAGCGGCTGGCTTACGGTCGTGGGGGGGGGGGGTTTAAATCCTTGTGCAATCATGTTGGGGATTTTCTTTTCTTTTTTTCTTTAAATTCCATGCAGTGTTAAGTTTCATTATTGATTACATTTCTCTTTTTATGTAAATGATACGTGCTGCATTTTTTACATTTGTTTCAAGTATAAATTACAAAGGAGACAATTCTAATCCTAGACAATTTAGGAAAAAAAATTAGGTCCTGATTCCACCCTTTTTCTTCATACTGAGTAATAACGCTTTCCCTACTGAAGTTCAGTCTGTAGGCTCTCAAGCGCAAGAAAGGGCAAGCATTTTTATTTCGTCGTAAACCAACCACGGTTAGACCGTACCAGCGTGAGCTGTGTGTAGGTGGATGCCAGCGCATTTTGCACCAGCGGGACTTGGCTGTCTTCCTTTCCCCAGGCCTCTCACCTCCTCGTACTACTCATAAACTCCCT
The DNA here is from genome assembly GCA_034782735.1 of Sagittarius serpentarius. Classification (NCBI taxonomy): domain Eukaryota; kingdom Metazoa; phylum Chordata; class Aves; order Accipitriformes; family Sagittariidae; genus Sagittarius; species Sagittarius serpentarius. The sequence goes on from JAVKLA010000008.1 coordinate 859,790, forward strand.
CCCACTGCAGTCCGGTTTCTCAACCAGGTTGTGTTATACACACCCACTAATTATCCACTGATTTCCTATCACTTTTATAAGCAGCAGCAGCAGCAATGGGGCAGGAGAGGATCACTGCTGCCCTTTCCATCGGAGCTGCCGTGAAAAGGGGGAGGTGTGTTCTTGAGGTTATAGTCAAAGCAGGAATAGCCACACCTGACTCCAGTTTTCCTTAGATTTTCCTTAGGGGAGTTATTAGATAAGAACAGAGGCTCTTTGGTTTTTTTTTACTCTGGTGCATTACTTTTCTGCATATCATATTGCAAGAAATTGTTGCAAAGGAATTTGCCACCAGGATTATCTTCCTGGGGCTTTTCATGCAGGAGATGGCCCTTAGGTCTTAATTTTTTACTCAAGGATCTTAAAAAGTATCTGAAACTAAAATCAAGGAAAACCAGCACTATACTAAAGCTTAAGAAAGTTCCCATCTATGAACTAAAATTTTAAATATAACACAATGTATATTAAAGGAAATTACAGTGAGAGACAAACCCCTCCTGGTATAAAGTTCTCCAGATGATCCATGAAAGCAGGGTGTTGTATCACAGACGTTTGACCAGCATAGTTGCAGAGGAGGCCTGTGCAGTTCATGGTAAAAAAGCCCTTTGGGGACAGACATCCTAGTTTCGGAAGAGTGTAATTTATCATCAGAAAGGCAACAACCCATTAGGAAACACAGTATCTGACAGTAGGGCATATGCATATGCACAAGTCTGAAATACCTTAAAACTCAGGAAGCGCATGTTAGAGGTATTTGTTTAATTTACAGCAAAGAACACAGATTGTTCGCTTCATATGAGGTCTCACCCTGAAGCTGCCATACAAGACAACATGATTGCACGACAGAGCACAAATGTCACGCCAACAACCAGTGCCCTTTGGCCATAATACTTATAATAGGATCAGAAGGTTCATGGCCAAGATGAACATAACCAAAGATCCCAGTTGTATCAGATAAACACACGTTCTTTGAATTTCACGGAGCATCAAGTTAGCTGATACTTTAAGTTAGAAAAGCGCAGTCAGCACTGGCAATGTGAGGTTTACTTTCCTTCTTCTGAGCTAAAAATCCTTTCAGATGTCAGTGAATACAAACAAACAGACAAACGAACAAACCATTAGACTGGATCTTGAGGACAAGTAATTTATAGTATTTGTAGTCTTCAAGCCCAGGATGCTGTGATTATGCTTGCTGTTCCCTATCCCATTACGTGTCTTCTACAAGCAAATTCAGTGGCTGAGGTTGAGTTTTCAGGTTATTTTTAAAACCTGCATCATGCATTTAGGGTAAGATTTTTAAGGACAAGACATCTTGAAGTACATTACATCTGACTCAGGCTAACAATGAATTTCTCTGTGGTCTTACTGGATGAAAAGGAAGTCTTGGGTGAACCGTTCTCGTTAATCACAGTGAAATAATACTCTTTGATTTTCAGTGCATGTCATTCACAGTTATTTATAGGACAATGCTGGAAGTCAAAACAGCCATCAAGGGTTAGCAGATATGAGACTTAACATCATACGTTTTCATTAATGGGCTTAAATGAACAAGTAAAGAAATACTCCAGTGATTAAGGCTATTAGAAAACTAGTCACTCATATCAGCCACCAAACACGAGTCTCAAATTTCCATTTAAAAAGTATTTTCTGTCTTAATGAATGATTATTTGGGCACAATATGATTTTCTGAAAACAGCTAAATTATGATGCATCACTAAGTACTGATGGCTCAAAAATTTAATTGCCTGTGTCAGACTCTTTTCCTAAAAATCAGGCACTAGAATCCAAGCAGCTAAAACTATTATTTCTACAAATATAGCTGGGTTTAAGCAACATTACAGTCTTTTAAAAGCCCATTGCCATCTGCTCTGTCAAAGTAATAAATGAAGAAGTTGGATTTACATGTGGGACTCTGTTAAATGAGGTAAAGTTCAGGACACAGTTTCACTTCCCAGCAGATGGGGATCTCCCAGCAGGGATGGAAGTCAACAAAGAGGGTAGCAGGGGGTTTCCATAAATTCATGTGATCCCTGGGCAGAACTAAATGGATTAAATAACAAGGAGTCTAGGAGTTAAGCTGTATCTTGTTATACTAAGATGTCTCTGCATATTAGGTACACAACAGTTATTCATCCTTTCTTGATACAGTAGAGAAAACATGCTATCATTTTTCTTTGAATTTTGAGCTTGTTTTCCCTTGTGTCTTCTTTTGGAGCCGCGAAGCACAAGACAAACTATAAACCTCCTCTGCACAGTAAGAATATATTGAAAAGTCTATATTATTGTAGGGAAAGGCAAAAAGTATCTGTGGGTACTATTCACTGGTTTTTGCTCAAGTAACCTAAAAATGCTACCATTCATTGTTCATTAATATTCGCACCACAGAGACATAATGTTAGAGGTTGTTAAAAGTCTTTTCTTTATTATCTTTTTCACCGGAGAAGTGGACAATTTTGCTACAGAAGTTTCCCTGGTTTTGCAAACTTGTTTATCACCCAGATTCACGGCACCCAAGGAATTTAGCAATTAAACGGTAGTGTTTGAAGAATGAAAATTTACACTGGAAAATGCTTGGATGAGTACAATATATATCTTTAAAGTTATTTGTACACATGTGGGCAAAGAAATCTATTTTGAGAGTTTGGGGTTTTATTTTAGGACCAGTGAGCTTGAACAAAAAATTCAATAGCCAGTATTGTAATGCACTATAGTGAACAGATATGTTTGCTTTTGACTAGACTTCCATGTTTGCTTTTGACAGTATTCCAAAATTAGTCTCTTGAATTTCTTATAGTTCATCTGACGTGGCTTCTGGCATTACTTGTAACAAACAGCTGATCGAGAGTGAGAGTTTTGAGCTTGGGTGCATTGTTTGCTTGTTCCTTTAAACTTACTTTGGCTGAAATCATTCAGTTATTTGCATCGTGCAGCTGTATTATCAAGATCAATGTTTACTATAGCATGGCAAGGCTGTTCCTTTTTTGCTGTTTCATAGCATTGGATTTTCAGCAGATGAAAACCAAAATTTGCCCGCTTATGGTTTCTATGGGTTGTATAAACTGGGTATTTGCAGTGTAGCTGATTTGGGATGTTGCATTTCACTTAATTCCAACTCCAACAAACACAAAGAAAGAAAAAGTGTTTGCTCCTGTAGCAGAAGTAACAGATGTTTGTTTAGTCTGAATGGTATTTTAATTAAGTAAACCAGAGAGGCGTATGGGTTTAGACATAATACAGATGTATGAACCTCCACACAGATGTATACCTGTACAGGAGTTTTGGATGGTGTTACTTAGAGACATTGCTACAGGGCCTATGTCACCTGTTTGCCTGACTGCTGAAAAATAGTTTCTTCACTTCAGAATGATGATTGATTAAATAGTGTAGAATAAGTAAAATGAATATTACAAATCTTTAAACATTATTGTTTATGTACTTTTCTGTTAACAACAGTCTTTTGTACATTTTCCGAGACAAAACCTCGTGCAGAAGCATCCCTTTCCCGAGGAGAGAACGCGTTTCCAGAAGTCCTTTGTTAAGATGCCAGGCTAGTAATTCTATCCCCATCAGCTGTGTTTTTCCTGTATTACCAAGTCTTAGCACGTAAAAGAAGTTGAGGGGGAGGCTCTCTTTGTCAAAATGTGTTAACTTCATCGTAAGCTCAACCAAAATTCTGACACACCTTCATTTTCACATCTCCTCTAAAAGAGTATGGCAATGTGAACAGCTGTTAACTTTGAACTGCCTGGCTTTGGGTCTCCTGAGAAGAAAAAAGACCAAGTGCAACAGAAGAGTGCAAGCTGACAGAAGCAGATTGCCCGGTCTCTGCAGCAGTAGGACCAATTTCCTACTGCAGAAAAACGGTGACCCACTGAGTTCCCAAGCACGCGGTGGGATATCGCCAGTTGATTTGCCGATGAGCATCTACAGATAAGATAACGGTGAGGTGGGAGTAGGGTCAGGCTACAAGCTTTGAACCTCTTGCACATTTTTGTTTTCACGCTCAGCTGGGCTGGCTTTTATATCTGTCTCCCTGCTTCCTAGCGTTGCTCTGGTTAAGAGCGGATGGTTATGAGCAAGTACAGTTTGGGCACTGAAATATGTCCTTTTGCTCCTGTGTTGTTTGCAATTTGCAGATTTATTTCAAAGACAGTTTTTTAAAGCCTCGACTTTTTTTTTTAAGAAAGCTGCAACAATAGAGAGATGGGTCTTTCATTTGCTTTCCCTGAAGTCAGCATCCAGCTTCCATTGTTTTCAGAAATGAAGGATCAAGTTCATGACATGTTTACAAGACAATACAAAGGGAAGGCAGAAAACATAACAAAAGTATAAATATCTCTATACACCTATCTATATATTAAAGTAAAAACTATTAAAGCAGTCTGTTTGTTCCTATTTCAAACGGACCTATTAACATCTGAATACACTGTATGGCATTGTTTGACTGAAAGGGAAGGAAAAGAAAAGCAACAGAAGAAAGTTTGAGAGCACTTGAAAAGTGCAATGCAGGATTGTGCAGCGTTAGAGAAGGGAGTACTGAAGACAGGCTTGGATCCTGAAGTCATTTGGTGAAAGGCTCTTTGTGCGGACTTCTTCAGAGAGCGTGGGGCTGTCGCAGAGCATCTCCCTGACTTCAGAGCGTATCTGAGCTGCAGATCCTCACAGGAGCCACGGATGCAAGCTCACACAGCAGCTTAATCCCTGCATGCACTTAAGGGAACACATGTCCTGAGGTCTCTCCAGTTACTTTTTGGAATGTCTTCCTAGTCTGATTGTATTTTTTAGTGGTGTCCTGCTTTTGTCAGTCTCAAAAGCCCATGCTCCATGATCATGTGGTATTGTTCACTGACATGGAGTATTTTAAAGCGACTACCAATTTGTCAAATCCCCAGGAGAGCCTGTGGCTGTCAAAAGTGCCAGGAAGCTTAGTTCATGTCTGAGTGTCATAGCATTTACCTCTTCAGTCACCCTTCTGTCTTTTGCAGTTTCTTAGCCCTTGCCATGTATCTTCCAAATGTGTATTACAGCTAGGAAAAAGTGCAGTCATGGGTTAGAGTTGGTAGCCCTGGTATTTTTATGCTGCGATGTAAAAAAATTTTACCCTGTCATTTTCCCCTCGGAATAGCCACTGATACCATAAGTTAAGGGTAGGTTCAGAACTTCTGCAGTTGTTGACTCTCATTTCTTCATAACAAAACCTGGTGTTTTGCCTTAAAATTATTGAATATTAATAGTGCAATCTAATTATTTTTTTTCAGAAAATAATGGATTTAAATTCTACTTCCCTTCCTTCCAGCTCCAGGAAAAGATAGGTTTTGTTTATACTTCAATCAAGCTATTTTTAAATGCTTTAGGTTAGACTCACACAAGGACTCAGGCAATGGTGAGAAATGCAGGTTGTATCTTCTAGACACTTTGCCTCTTATTAGGACCCACCGCCCTGAGTCAAACTAAATTAGGTGCCTTGTACAGAACACATGAACAACACGGAGCCTCCAGAAAAAGCTTAGTCACGAGGCTATGGATTTCTCTGAGGTGACAGAGTTTGGGCATTAAGCTAAGTCGTTTAGATGGCAGGTATCAAGACTTCGGTAAATACATGCGCAGACAGGGGCAGGGCTTTAAGAAACATCACAGACAGACACCTAGCTATTTTGATGCCTTAAGAACTGAGACGCAGAAAACGTATTCTCAAAGTTCCTAAAAGCTTGTGTTAGACCTCTAGACTAGTTGGCAAGGTCTAAAATCTGTCCTAGTCTTTTAATGGAATTAACCTTAAATTGCTTCAAATGTCAATTGTTACTTGAACAGAGGTGAGCTGTGCAAAAAGGATCCAAATATTGCCATTTTAAGGTGGAAGTGTGTTGTTTCAATATTATTTACAACAGAAACACTGAAACAAAAAAAACCCACTTTTTAAAGACAGCAGCTACCCAAACATTTCTTTGGTAGTTTAATTATCCCTTATGATTTTCCCTAGGGCCAAATTTCCCTTTACATACCATATACAGAACTACATTGAATTTGCTGACAAATGCTATATGCAATGTGACAAAGATGCAAAACAAAGGAGATCTTAAATGAGATGTTCACAGAAGACCTTTTACTTTTTAGTTGGCAGATTCCATTGCTTTGACTCAGTGAAGATCCGTGAAACGAGTTTCAGCTGTAACCTACATTATGGTGTCAGGTTAGAAGAAAAATATCTTGTCCAAAAGTGTGCAAAGAATTAAAACAATATTTTCTCTCAGCTGGCTCCTTATAAGCAAGATGCTGAAAAGTAGAATTATCGCTTCTTGGGAGAAGCTATTTTTAAATTAGTTTTTAATTCCATGGTGAAATAAAAGCAAGTTTTACTGTTCCAAAAGATAAATTTCATTTAGAAAAATAAAAACCAGAATTTTTTTTATTTTGAAGTATTCCTAAAGTTACTTTCTGAAACCATAAAGTATATATTTTAAACTTTAACTTTTTACACAGGAATTATCAGTAAAATTGATTCCACTCCATACATTGCAGATCAAGGACAGAATTCATTCAACCGTCCTGTACAGCGTTCATGATTTTTCATCCAAAGATGGTTATTTGTAGTTAATCTGAATTTTCACATGTACAATAAAATGGAAGAAAAACACATAAACATTTTTCTGTAACTGAGGTAAGCCTTTCATCATGTGCTTTCCACTCAGCACGGGTGACTAGAACCTAGGAAATGTGATTGTTTCATTAACGTTGACCATAACTATCCATTTACACAGATGTAAGTTCAGAACAAATCTGGTAAAGCCCATGAACGTATTCTGGATTTTCAGCAGCCTAAATGACAGCAGAAGTGTATCCCTGGCTGCCCCTGACAGTGTTTCACTTAAGTGTTATTTAAAACAAATTTTCAGTGCAATAAAGCCTCTCCCCTCTGCAAACGTAAATTATATTTAATATGCCTGGGAACAAGCGAGGCTGCCAAAGTCTGAGGCAAGCCAGCCTTTATGACTTCAGTCCGTTCTCAGCCCTTGATTACAATTTGATTTCCTTTGGCATCAGAAGACAAACTATTTTAGTGAACAATGTTCTTCCTTTACCAAGAGTGAGCTCTAGTTACTTGGCAGAGGGCCGATTTACTTGCAGACAACATGTCCAACCTCCCAGCAATAGCAGACCCGTGGACTTTGATTTAAAGCAGCACAAAGTAAGAAAAACAGAACAGAATGTATATTGCTCACTTGAGAGGCTTATTGTTTAAATGGCCTACTTATCATTAGACTGTGCTCCAATCCTCAACACTTTCTTTTGTGTACTTTATGTCAGACATATGGCCACGTTGGGATGCTGACAGCAGTTTTAACACTGCTGCACTATACATACTACTTGTAATTTGTTCTGTCTTATAGTCGGGGCTTTCTTCGAAGAAGAAAGTGAATTTTAAATGCTGCTGTTAATAACTGTAACCATCTGACAAGAAGATACAAAAGTGATGTGCTTGGAATGACCGCAGAGTTCATTCATCTACACTGAGAGCCTCGTAGACGCTAAAGCATTCAAAATGACGCATCTATTATAGTAAGAAATGAAACCCACAAAGGCTCCTGAATTCTGTAACACAAAATAAAGTGTTCCCATGCTCTTAACTCCCCACCCCACCCCGTGTCACAAGAAAAAAAAAAAAAAACAAAAACAAAAACCAGGAGAAACACATTTCAGACAGACAAAAATTTCACTCAGCCTTTCTGTTTACCTCCACCTTTGGGTAACCATCTCGCTTCCTCGGGCTTGCAATAGCATGTTTTTTCCCTTCTCATCACTATCTGAGCACCAAGAATGCCCTTTTACCTGTTTTTCTGTTTGTTTTACTTAAGTACCTTAAACCCCATATAGTGATCAGGAGGGAAGAGCGGGTGAGACGGCGCTCGGGTCCAGGCAGGAGCATCCCTGCCTGCAGAACAGCACCAGGGTTTCCTTGCTCTTTTCCCCAAACCTTCCCCGCGGCCAAGGTGCCTCCTGAACCGATTAGGCTCCTCTTTGGTTTCAGCTGAATGCTGCACCTTACATGACCTTGTCAGCTCTGCTGTAGAGTAAGAAGCTTCCAACAATTACGTCCATAGATTAGAAAATGCGGTTTCATTTACAGGGAAAAAAAAAACCATGTGAGGAAATATCCTGGTTCAGGGACTGTTTTGTTCAAAAAATTCTGGTAGAAAAAACTGATAATGTCAGAACCGTACTTCATTTTTAATGTTTTGGGGTTTTTTTTAGTCAAAAGTGGAATAAAAAAATCACAGGTCTGAATCAGAGCACAGTATTTCAACAGTCTCTAAGCAGAACATATCCATCAGTCTCCCATTATTTGGTCAAAATCTTAGTCAATTTTGGAATTAAAAAAAAAAATCATTCTCAGAATTTTCTGAAGAAAAGACGTTCCAAAGTTTAACCACCTTTGCTCAAGATCAAAATCCAGCTGAACAGAAGAATGAGATCATACAACCTAACCTCCTTCACTGCTATAGCAGAGGCACTAGACAGAAACAGAAACGAATATCACATAATTATAATACCAGGTAAAACAACCAAGATTTTTAGAAAAATTAGAAAAATGACATGTTTATATATCTTGTTGAAAAATTCAAAAGCACATTAGTGTGGAAAGGGAGGAAGGGGGAGAGAGGGGATTATATATGTCTGAACTAGTATTGATAGCAAAAATTAAATTGCATAAGATCATTAAGGTCTTGAGCATTGTGTCATTGTCATGACGAATAAAGAATAAGGTCTGGGGAAAAAAATAAATGTCTCCTGTGCACTCTGAAGATTGTCATAAGTAATAAAAGGAAAGTGCAGCTGGGTGTGCATTCTGAGAACATGTTCATTGTGAGTCTGCTGGAGTAAAACAAGAAGGTAGGCTGGAAGGAAAAAATGTTATTGTATCTCAGCTGGAAAATTCCTGTAATATTTAAGGGGAAAAATCAGAAAAAAATCTACAGGGATTTTTTAACCGTTCCCAGATTTATTGAGAAATAAGAGCAATATAGGCTAATTCAAAAATGTTGAAGGATTATTACTGTGTAGGTTTTAGGATAAATTTCGTAGAAGTGTAATTTATTTTATAGGGAATCTTACTGAGCTAACCGAAATGAAATATGGCAGATCTGATTTGCTGGCGTAACTCTCAGAGATCTCTGGATTGCTTGTCAGTTCTGGCAAACAGGGATAACTGGGGAATTGCTACACCACAGCCATATTCCCTTTTCCCTTAAACACAGGGATAGTCAGATACCTCAAAAACTAGCTAAGCGGGATTGTGCACAGTTTAACAAAGACTAATACTCAGAGTTAATGCTTATGCCCCTGTCACGCTGACATAATCCATGTGAAGCACCGGGCCAAGGTTTCTCTGAAGTGAGACAGATTGTCAGGCATGAATTTACTCTAAGGGCATTTATGTCTAGTTTTCCCTATCAGAGAAAAACCACAGAAAATCAGAGAAACCATCAAGTAGATGCTTTCTTGGATCATTCACCTGTGCTTTAAGAGACTTGAATCTAAATAATCTCTCCTGTAACTTCACAGAGGCAGTAATCTGGACTCACTTTATAGGAGATTACCCTTAGCAGTTAGTTACTGAATATTATGTTACTGGTCCCTATCATTTTCCCAGTTAGAGAAATTCCATTTTGCTCACTGGACCACAGATGGAAAGAGCGGCCATCCCCCAGTGCATAAGACAGATACCCAAGATCCTGGTGCAAGTCTCAGCTCCAAGGACCGCCTCATCACTTACGTTAAATAGAACTCCAACAGCTGGATGGCTGGAGCTCTCACAAAGGTCAGTTTGAAGTCCCATCACCCAAAGAAAGGACTTGGATACAGCTTGTTACTGTCAACTGGCCCATGCTACTGTCAGGGACAAAAAACAGAAATCAGCAGACGAAGAGTGTGTTGTGTATGTTTTATGCGTCAGGCTCACAGGAGACAGAAGCAGATGAGTGGTGCATTTGAGTAGCCGTATTTTGGAGGCTGGGAAGCTTTTGTTTCAGATAGGAAACCTACTGTGGGATGGTCAGCCGGCACAGTGGCTATCTAAGACACCATCCAAGCTGCGTACGCTTAGACACTCAAATGTTGACAAGGTATTGAAGCGGATCAGTGCAGCTGAGGATGACTTCGAGGGTGTCAGTCATGCGCAAAGGTGAACCTCAGCACTTTTTAGGGAGAGGTAGGTGCCTTACATCTTTAAGACTCCAGATTTCAGATGGAAATGGTTCCTCCACATACAGAAGTGCAAAGAAACAAACTTTAAATAATCATTTGGACAAGGACAACGAGAGCTAAAAATGAAGTAGCCAAATATTCTACTCTGCATCCTCCCTATCTCACTGGTCTCCGTCATCCTTAAAAATACACTTTTCTCAGGCTTGCAAAGCTCATTTACATTCTAAGCAAAGAAGAAAATTATGATAACACCATCATTTTAAAACTTCAAATACGAGAGCCAAATTCATCCCTGATGTGATCTCATTAGCTTAATGAGATTACACCAGGGATGTAATTGTCCCAAGGACGAAATTAAATGAACAGTAATATATGTTTTTTGTAAAATCCTGTAATATGCTTTCATTAACTTTGTTCCCCTAACCACATATTTAACCTCTTTTCCTCTTTCTCCGCTCACTGTCAGTGTAAATGCAGCTCATCACCTAGGTAAGATTAAGCACATTAACTACACGAAGGAGTCAGAATGCTGAATTTACATATTAATCTTTTCTCCCACCCTCTTAATGGACTGATTTCAACTCCATGAAGCAAAAAGCAAATATTGCTTCTCCCCATAATGAAAAGTTTAAAAAAAGGCATTAGATACCAGGTGCATCTTTTAATTATTTTTTTTTTTCTTCATTCTCTCTCCTTTTCTCTCTCCTTCAAACTGGCAAAAATCCAGTGACTGTTTTGCTGCATCATGTATGAAATGTTTCCCTTCATTGTAATACCAAGGCTGCAATCCTTCTTTCAAACTGTGACTATTAATATGTATTTCATCCTCTGGCTTTCCTGAGCCAAAGCAAATGAACTGTGGCCTCATTGAAATGATACGGTCTCTTGACCCTTTGTGCAGTTTAAAATGATGTAACCCGAACCATTTTAATGTGAAGGCTGGAACAAGTCAAAAGCTGTAATGAGTTCAGGACACTTCAAGACATCAGAAGAGCTGTCTTGCCATAAAAGATGCATCTTTCACATATAGAAGCTATAATATCATGTACCTCATGAGTGACACAGATATAAAAAAACTGCCCCGTAGTAGATTTTTCTACCTCTTCCCAGTGATGATTTCAGAGACCAGATCTTGCACAAGGCATGAAATAATTGATAGTAAAAGTGACACCAGAGTTAAATGCCTCTGTCAACTTTCAACAGAATAAACATTATGGTGAGGATTTAAACCTATGCAATTTCTAAACTGGCAGACTATTAAAAACTTAGGGAAAATGCTGCCTTTCAGTGAGCTGGGCTTGTTACAGATTTCGGGAATAACATGTTTGTCTCTCTAGCCCACTCTGGGATGCCACTTCTGAAAATAACCTTCAGATATGTTTGGAGTTCCTTCCCACTTCCACTGTGATCACATCCAGAGATCTCATGGACTCCACAGACCTCAGAGACAAACTTTCACTCCACTGAACTCAGTGAAAAATGAATATAATAAAACTTTACATGTTGGTTTGGTGGTTTTTTTTAAGACCTCTAAACGCTTTATAAAATGGAAGGAGTCCTGTCTTACAAGTGGGAAAACTTAGGGATAATGATCCCAGTCTAGAAAGCAATCAAACTAGGCACAAAAACTCTGCCCCAAATGTCAAATCCAAAGGATCATCCTGTCTTTTTTAACAGTTTAAGAAACAGCTTCTGTTCATACTATGCAGTGGTGAGTTAGTGCTCTGTTCTCCTCTTGAGAGCTAACAATCTAACGGCAGAGGAAAAAGGCAAATTAAACAAGGCAGAATGAATTCAGACTACAGAGCATCCAGCGGAGCTGAACGTAACAAGCCTGAATTAAATAATTAGAATACTAAGGAAAAAAAACCTTCAGAGAGCAAAGGGTGTTCTTGGTCACTGATTGCTATTTAAATTGCTTTGGCCTCTAACGACTTAGAGATGGTCAAAATGCATAAATTTCCCCGAGCTTTATGTGCTTGGCTGTGATGACTGACCAAGGGAAAAAGTCCAATTTGCATAGTACATTTTTATAGATGGTTAAGCCTTTAAGTGGATTAATAAAGTTTGGTACTTTTAAAGGCATAGGTTTGTATTAAATGACAGGCATTCAAGTTAAAAATAAAATGAAAACAACATCCACACACACTGATTAGAAACACGTGCAATACCTATTTACCAAGGTTAAGGTCAAAGAGTTATTATAGTCAGATAACCAAAACATCTGCACAGGAAAAGCTTTCAAGTTTCACCAATTTATGTATCAAATCATTTTATGGGTCTTGTGGTACTGTTGAAATCCTTGAAGACTGGTGTGTGCTGAAATAGCTTGCCAGCTTGGAACTCCAGCTAAAACCCTTCTGATGATAGTTATTCAATCACTTCCCAAGTGGGATGCTATTCAAGCTCTTCACTTTAACTCTCCACCCCAGTATTTTTCCATTAAATGATGGAAATTTTTTTTGTGACATGGTTTGACATCAGAATGAGAGAAACAGGAAAATGTTACCTGCCTTCAAACCCAAAAAACTAAATCCTATCATGCAAATTTCACCCCAAAGAGGTTTTTGCCCATAGAGAAACTGTGTATTAAGGAACAAATTATGACTGGACTGGTGAGAGCGCTTTTTTTTTTTAGTTTCTGATTAAATCAGAAAGAAAATTTGTGACCTACTTATAATTAATTTTTTATACATTTGTGACAAAATGAATAGAAAAATAAAATAATTTGCAACTGGATGATATTTTTTTACATGAAACAAAGTGGTATCATTTTAAAAATCTTAAAAATAAACTGTATACCAAAATATCATTTTGAAATGAAAAAAGTAACTACTTCAATTACATGATGTTAAAATGAAAGTTATGTTATCTTGTCAAAAAAATCTACAATTTTAGGACAAAGCAATTTAACTAATGAGACAAAAATTCAAAGGATGTGACCCAAACCAACATTTTACAGCTTTAAAAGGTGAAAATAAATAAAAATCTTGCACTGGTATGGCAAACATCACTTTGGGCTACCTCTGTCAGCAGATCAGAATTGTCATGGCATCCTCTTGGATAAGAACTGCCTTGTAAATGCAAATTACACTTCCATTTTGTAAAACAATGTAATTAACAAAAAGAGGAAAGTACCTGTAGTCTGCCAGTATCTAAATTCATTATATTCAGAGTTACGGCAGCAGACGTGGTCTCAAATCAGTCTAATATTCCCTACTACTCTTTAGGGCAGTGATCTGAGCGTCTGAATGACAAACTGATATTTTCCCTTCTTTTACTCCTTACCAAAAAGTCAAGGCACTTAATGCTATTTTTACACATAGCTTTACTTACATAAAATTACATTACTCGTGGCTTGACTTTTATAAGCACACAACAAAAAAGGAACACGCATTTCCATTGCTTAAGGTGCCCATATTATATAGCTGAATACAGAATGGGCATATACTGCTCAAAAACATACATTACACAGATTTTTCTTTCCGAAGAAAAACATTTCATCAGCAACTGAATGTGAATCTGCAAAACACTCCTCAAAAAAGCAGCTGTTCAAGAAAAATACAAAGTACAAGGTATGGAGGGGGTCAAGGCCTCCCTCAGCCCCCAGAATTTGACCGAAGAAGCTTGCTTACGGCAAGCACCATCTCCTCCTCCTTTTAAACAATTAAACATCACATCTGTATAGAAAGGCTAGTATTATAGAATGGGACGTAGTGATCAGTTTAGCTGACAATACCTTGATGGGAGCTTTCAAAGACAGTTATGTAACTAAGCTGTTAATCAAAATAATAAATAGGTATAAAAAGTCACTGATTAACAGTATTTTAAAGGAGCTATTAGCAGAAATTTCAGTCTTAGTGGAGGCTTCTGTACTAGCGTGGCTCTAAGTTACGACACCAAGCTTTGCTTCACAGCTTGTGTTTGGAACAAGACTGCAAAGGGTTAGCCAGACGTTAGTCAGGTGGTGTCTGCTTTGGTTGCGTAAGTTGCTGAGAAAATCTGGGAATCCCTGAGAAAGTCAAAGGAAACTGCTTCGTGGGTGTTGCTTCAAAGGGCTGGGATGGACAGTGTGCTGGATTCTTTTTCCCAACAGCATCTAAACTTATCTCCATTGTTCTTTTTTTTTCTTTTTTTTCTGCTTAGTACTAAACCTGGATCCCAGCCAGCAAGGGACAACAATATCTTGACAGAGAACCTCATGCATCCCACACGGGTCATCTACATTGTCCGGGATCCGTGTGCATCGGAGATTACAACAGTGGAAAACAAAAGAATTACGCAACAGAAAGGTCTTGATGAGAGTAAACAAGAGAAACGTGACTTACTGCTGAAGCATTTTCCTGCCTACAGTTGAAGCAGAGGGACAAGAGGAGGTCCACCCTTCAAATCTTCGCAGACAGTAACATAAAAATGCAGCAAATAAGCAACTGGAGCCTCATGTACCGTTGTCCGGTGTTTCTGTTTAGTCAGTACTGTTCCTTACAGCAGAGATAAAGGACTAAATCGTATGCAATTTCATATAAAAACATGCATTTGTTTTAAGATCCAGCTGATAACATTGATAAAGTCTTGGGTAAATCAAAAGCGTGTTACTAAGGTCAATGCTGGTTTATTCAAAAGCAAAACCAACCCTACCCGTGAGAGAGCGTGACTGAGAGGAAGACTGCGGGACCTTGACCCCAGGTTAGCCACCAGAGCGGTGTGGCCAGCCTCAGCTAGCTCAGAGCCCTTGGCACAACCGCCCCTCCAAGCACTCGCCCCGTGAACGGTACAGCTTGCCAGGGCTTGGCAGGCTCCCCGGCCCCAGCAACGTGTGCCCACGGCACCAGGGCCCCCACTTTTAACCCTGCCTTTGGCTCTGCAGGGGCCAGCAGCAGACCACCCCAGCTCTGAAGGAAGGGGATTGGGAAGAAGGGAGTGTTAAGCTGGAGACTAGCTCCTGCTCGCACTCTTTTCTGCCGCAACGCGGTCGGCAACAGCACATTGCTTCAGCGGGTGCAGGTACATCTGCTCTGTGTGGAAAGGGGAGACCCAGCCAGGCACAGGCTGAGGGTGGGCTTAAATATATACAAACGTTGATGGGGAGCTTACTACCCAGAAGCGCTTGGAAAGATGCTGCCTAGTGACCTAAGATGCTGGGAAGCCTCAAGGCACACCAAATACCGTATTTTTCTTACCTGTCGCTACGCATGCGATGGCTATTTGGTATAGTCAGTCTTTAGTCTCTTGCCCTTTTTGGGGGGAAAGCTTGTGTTGTCTGTGTATGAGCTGTGTTTTGAGATAGCCCTAAGGGCAGTGCAAGTTGAAAGCAATCAGAGGTAGCTCAAGCATTGGATTTAAGCAGAATTTAGGCATATATGACAAAGATGTAGTATTCTGAAAAGCCTTTTTCAGCTGTTGCCTAATCCTGGAGCTACTTGAACTCCTTTGGTGAGTCCTGAATGCACAGAAGTATCTCCGCTTTCACAGGACTAAGTCAACAAATACATTCTGCTTACCTAAACCAGATCGGAATAAAAATGTCAGATGCTTCTCTACTTATTTTGACATCATGATCCAATAAGCGTTCTCAGAGCATACCTAGCATCCACACACAGCATTAGGACCCACACCAAGTGTGCTGTTTCCCTTTAAGATAAAAACTAATGATTTTTACAGTCAGTCAGGATGTAGGAAAAAGATTCAGCTCCCTCCCTTACTGAACCAATGCAAACCCACAACTATCATCTCCCCTAGAGAATGCTATAACCACCAGCCTACAGATTATTCAAAGTAAGGGTAGTCTCAAACCAATGCTGCTGAAGCAGTGCCACTGTGCACAAGAGTTAATCGTAGCCAGCGGGTCAAAAGAAGTGTTTGTTCCCCGTTATTGGGCACTTGTGAGGCTGCATCTGCACTCTCCAGTTTCAGGCACGCCTCTGCAAGAAAGATGTTGAGAGACTGGAGCAAGTCCAGAGGAGAGGCAGCAAGACGAGTACATGGCATGTGAGGAGAGGCCGAGAGAACTGGGTTTGTTCAGCCTTGAGAGGAGAAGGGGAAGGGGAAACCTTACTGCTCTCTGCAGCTGCCAAAGGGAAGGACAGAGAGATGACAGAGCCAGGCTCTTCCCAGAGGAAGAGCACTGAAGACCTCACGCACTGACGGCATGGGAAACAATGGGCACAAGCTGGAAAACAGGAAACTCTCTTTAGGTGTAAGGGGGGAAAAAACGTACCATGGAGATGGTCGGGTGCCTGAGCAGGTTGCCCAGAAAGGCTGCGGAGTCACTACCTTTGGAGATACTAAAAAATTTACTGGGCAAGTCTCCCAGCAACCTGATCTAACTGAGCCTGCTTTGTGCAGGGGACTGGAGATGATGACCAGCTTCCAAGTTTTGCTATGATTCTGTGACTCTGTGGAAGGAAAGAACAACAGATGAAGGCCTGCTGTGACTTCATAGTTGGAGCAGTTAGTTTGCAAGAGGAGATCTGAATTCTGGTCCCTAGATCCAAGTGTCTACTTGTGTATGTGTATATACACACACAGGCACAGAGGGAGGTGTTGAAGCTCTGTTAAAAACAATAAACAAAAATGAACCACTCCTTTTTAAAATACTGTATGTTCCTGCCTCCTGGACAGAGCTTGCGTTCTGGGCTGCAGATTACCCGTGAAGAGGAGCATCTCTAGAAACCGCAAGTGAGAAAACCAGTGAGTGGGATTTGAGACATATCCCCAGCCTTCCAACTGGTTAAACTTTGGCAGAATTACACCCATTTACTGACCCCAGGCAGCTCCCTCCCTCTAAACCAAGCTGCCTAATCTTCTCCATGCTTTTGTACAAGAAGCCTGTGTACCTCGTTCGCACCCAAGTCTTCAGGTGCCTTAACTGAACCGTTCCCTAGCACTTACTAGATTTCTTACAAATGGACCAATAGTCTTGAAAAGTTTCTGCTTTCCGTGGACTAAATTCACAAGCTTTCACCTGTTATACGGTCGATTTCTAATACACTTTACAAAAAGGCATTTTAACCCCCTAATCTTCAAGTTAGTAGGTGCTCTAGTATTTAAATTATCAAAGTGGACACTACCTCATTCAGAGACAGCCTGATCTTTCTACATACATGCTTTATTTGATATCATTGTTCTCGTGCAGTCTCCCCATAAGTATGCATTATCCATTACCTCTTGTCTTACAATATATTCTTTTGAGAAACTGTGAAAGGGAAAGCTAATTTCCAGTTCTGTGCTTTTTTTTGAAAGACCTCACCACATGAGGTCTTTGTTACGGCTGCAGGCCCCAGGTGCTATAGTTATATGATATTATTTTATTATAATAATTGATATTATTATAGCGTTTGTAAGAAAGAGGGAGGTGTAATTACCAGATTAAGCAGGAGGATGGTATGGTCAGTGAGGACTGAAGTGCAAGGAAATACTTTCAAGAAAAGGGAAAACTCTTTTTATATCTTATCAAAAATAGGCATCAGCATTTCAACTTCTTATATACCCATATAAATAGAATAGACTTCACCTATGCAAAACCCTGAAAATGAGCTCAGCATGAAAAAATATTTTGTGCATGCAAATCTATTGTAAATAATTTTAAAAAGATTTTCACCTTTGCTCCATGTGATTAATTACTGAAATAATGCTTCTCTTACTGTTCGTACCAGTCTCAGAGTGTGGAGGTTCTGAACTATATATTGCTCATGAATCAGTACTGAATTTGACACTGTGGATGTAAGAAAGTAGAGGTGGATGCTTAAGAGATTTCATGCAGGCAGAAAATGCTGATATGTTACAGAACAAAATAAATTTCCCACCGTGATAGGTAGGTTGGAGTCTATTTCTAAACTATAGCAGAAGTCTCTGTCCTAATGTCGCTAATCATATTAGCTAAATATCACAGCAGGTAAAATGAGTTTTCAATAACACTGCTGAGTAATTTTCCAGCTAGTTTCATGCTTGGGATAATCTTATTTTTTTCTTTGTAAGTTTTGCATGGATATACTGGGGCAATTATCTTCAGGCATTTGGAAACTAAGCTAGCACAGCAGCTTGCCAGTCTGCCTTAGTGGGACCCACTGTGGTGTTTATGTTCTGCGTGCCAGTTGTTATTAGCTCACATGTGCGTGGAATACCATTTTCCTCTTTATTGGTTTAACATAATGGTATACCATGGGGAGTGTTTTACGGAAGGGACAGGATCTGAATATAAAGACCTTCCTTCAAAGCAGGTATTTATTATCCGTACACAGGAACTCTCACTCATTCCTCCCATTTCATTTGATTCGTGAACACCAAAATAGGTATCATGGAGAAGCTTAAAGTTTAATAGATAATGGAGAAAGTAATTGCAATTATCTTCTGAGCAACCACACTTTGCTCAGTGTTGTATAAACATTTTCCCAATCTGAGGCATTTGTACAATAAAGGCCAGATTAAACTGTCCACCACAGGAGAGGATAAATTTCACAGTAAATTTCTCAGTAAATTCAACAAGTGCAGGCACACAGTGCTCAGTGCCCTCCCCTAACACTGTGGTTACATCCCTCTTAGAGGCAGGGCTGACTTAAATGTCTCTGCCTCCCCACCATAAAGCTGCCTCCAGTCTGTCCCTTCAGCTGGGCACAGTGAGTCAGGTCAGAGAACCATCTGGATTTTAAAATAAATAAATAAATAAATAAAATTAAACCCCAAACCCTCTTCCTTTATCCCAGTCTAGCACTCACTCTGCCTCATAAACAATTCCAGCAGAGTAATGCAAGGAGCAATGCATGGGAGGAACAAAAAGGCAGGGAGGGCAAGGTACGGGCTGTTCACGCCCACAAAACGGCAGAAGAACGTGCAGGGAAACAGGACCCCAAAAGAGAAAGGTGTCTTGTCCCCAGATTTGCCCAGAATTTGAAGCTTTCATTAAAAAGAGAGATAACATCCCAACGCAGATGAGGAAATGGAAGCCAAAGCCCGTTCTGCATAAGATCCATACAGCAAGGTCACATACCTCAGGCTGGAGCAGGGAAGAGAGCAAGCCCATGGTATGGGTCTCCATCTTCTGCTTCTTCGCCGCTCGGTACGGAAGGCAGAACCCCCTGCACAGCACTGGGAACACGCAGGCTCTGGTCCTGCAGCAGAAGAGGTGGCCAAGTTGCCCAAAGCTACTTGCCGCTCTCGGCACACAGACCTCCGGGCACCGGCAACTTCCCACATTGATGCCTCAGCTTTGCCTAAGCATGCCAAAAAAGTGCTGGACCAAAGCAGCAAAGGAGTAAAAACTCGGAAACATGAAGAGCTTTGCTCAAGTGAGCTTTATTAATTTGGAAAAAAATAAAACAAACAAAAAACCAAACAAACCCGCAACACCCACAACTTGGGAAAGGACTAATAACGCAGCAAGAAACAAATTTCTGCTCCAGTCTAACATCACTCTGCCCTTCTCCCGAGAGTCCACGAAGTTTCAGTCTAATCATGCAGTTCACGGCCAAAGTCCCCTGTAATACCCAGCAAAAATGGGAAGAAAATAGGTTTTGCCTTCATGTCCCTCATCATATGCGAGGATACGTTTACACGGAAGGCTGCAACAGTGCGATCAGTGCTGATACTCTTTGAAATAGATTATAAATATGCATATCTCATTCATTTTATGTTGTGGGTTAAATGTTGAAAGACAACACAAAAAAAATGCTTTAGGAGGCAATTTGAGTAAGGACAAGCAGTTAAATTGCCAAACACAAAAAAATTAAGAGATCCTGGAACAGGCATGATTGTAAGCACCCAAATGGACAGAACCCCTCTAATTTTGACCCACACCTACCTCTTGATTTAATGTGAGACTCCAAACGCCAAAAGCCTAGCTTCCAACAGATTTGTATCATATGTTTCTTCTCTGTTTTAACCGATGAGTATAAAGCAGCAACTTAATTTTTATATATACTTTTTATATGCTGGCTAGTCCATGCAGCAGAAAGACAATTACATGTCCTAACTGTGGGGAAAACTTGAGTCAGTGTTTGTGCCTTATTAGATGTCAGAGGACTGGCCTGTCAGCTGTGGGTAACATCATGTGTAGGTTTCTTGATCTCTCAAAAAAAATTACAAACAACGACTACGAAGGTTTGGGTTTGCTTTGCTTCCCCCGCCCCCAGTTACGCCATTCATAACATACTTGTCGCAGGTTCTCTGATCTTTGCCTGAGCTTGTGCCTGACCCCTTACTCTCACTGAGGGCATTAAGCAGGTTCTCTACTCGGCTGCTGCTTTCGAGAACCACGTGAGAAGCCTGTATCTTTCATACACCTTCCTCTCTGTCTGATTTGGAAGGTGGCCAGCGGGTTCCAAAGTTATTAAGAAAAGAAAAATGAGAGTGAGAAGAGTGACAGGCAACATGGTGACAGCAGCTTCACTTCTTTTGGAAACTGGACGAAAATAGATGCTTCCATATGCTAAATGCCAAAATTAAGTGGAAGGCAACTTTTCTGGGCTTCCGGTCTAAAGGGAAACCAGATGTTCCAGGGTTATTTTCTCTGGTCCTTCAGAGAAGAGTTGTTTTGTCAATAAGTTGCTTCCTCCGTCACGGCCTGAGACTTTTTCCGCTGGTATTCAAGTGCACTTAAGGCTGGGGGGGCAGCCAACAAACCTTTCTCCAGAATTTTGGAAACTCATTATAAAAAACATGTTCAGCACAAATAAGCGTGCGCTCACATTTTTGAGTTTTTAAACCCATTTTCTTCTTTCAGATAAAAACAGCCAAATCCTCAGCTTGTCTAAATCGGCACAGAATCATTCAGCAGCACCGTGCCAATTTAAACCAATTGAGAGTCCTTGTATGTAAAACCAGACAATTTCCCACACACGTCAGGTTTGATAGTTGTGCTGGCAGAAGTGTGGAAGCCACTTCTTGTTTGGATGTTGCTACTGAAATAAAGAAACCGGTCTTAATTCTCCAGCCCACTGATTTGCCCCTACAGACAATCAGGTGGCAGTCCCCAGGATGGGAGCGTTGGGAAGGTACTGGGGAAGGAAAGCACATCAAAGGCCAAGTAAAAAAAAAGCCAACTAGGCGATATTTCAAAAGAAATATTATCTAGTTTTATTAAAAAAAAAAAAAAAAGAAATCTCAGATAATAGGCATCCCATCAGACTTTCTTCTGATGGGAAGATAAGAAATAAAATTTTATTGAGAGGGATAAACATCCATTAATTCAACAGACTGTTATTCTGTGTTGGAGATGGCTAGCTCTAATTTGGGTTTAATACACTCAAGTTTGGAGAAGACTGATGCAAAAGCTTAATTTTAGATGCTGAAAAGCATCAGAAGACATTCGCAGCATCAAGGAATCAGTCTTCAGAGGTTTACACATGAATTTAACCACACATGCTACCGTCACGAGACAAACCAGGACGTGCAAGAATTGAGCTAACACCTCTCTTTTGGAGGAAAAGGACTGTAACTGCTAAAACTGAGGATACGTGTTCTTTGAATCCGAGTCTTAATGTCTGTTCCAATGTCGACACAAGCAACGATAACTCCTTACTCTAATGTGATAGGCCATATCAATGGTTTTTCTGCCAACTGTTCTTTTATTTTTCTAGATCAAACTTCACTATGAATTACATATGAAGATTCAGGGGTTAGTGCATTGCTTTTGCTTCAGGGTGTGTTTTTTTCTTCATTTATTAAAAATATTTCCTTTATTAAGAAGCAACATGAAAACTGAAAGGGGCTAACAACATAAATTATATGAAGCGCTAAACTATAAACTATTGCAAAATGTCTACCAGGCTATTGTGGGTACTAGGGTGAGAAAACAAAAGGTAGATTTGACAATATTTAACAAGCAAGAGAGGAATTTACATACACAGAGGTAATAACAGATCCAAAGAAATAATTACTTTTGAACTTTTTCATTTGTATTTATAAGGAAGTACATTTCACGTATCCCAGCAGATCCTTTACAAAGATCATCACAGATATGTATAAACACGGTGAAAAACAAACACAAGATGAATGAATCCTACTTTAAGAAACATGAGGTCCTCCCAATAATTTATTATTTATTTTGATTTATTCTACGATAGCAGTCTTTTGACATACTTGTTACACGGCTGAAGAACATCACACTTGGATTTTCTGCGTCAATACACAAGACGCGTTGATATCCTAACAACAAGCATTCTAAAATGCCTTACTACTGTGCTAGGTCCACTGGTTTCTCAAGTCTTAACCCAGAAATGAAGACACTAATTTTCTTTTCATAAAGAGAGAATTTTCATAATGGCCACTGTGTACAAATAAACCTACCTTTTAAGGGTTCCTCCTACGACTCTAATATTTCACGTAAAGCTGGCACGTAGCTTGCTGACATTCTTATTTCTTGATTTGGGACCTAGCCACAGAAACAATCTTGTGATCTGTACTTTTTGTATACTTCAGGAGAGTTATGGGAAAACGTATTGCGCATGTAGGCTCCTTTTTGTGACCATGGGCATTCAGTCTGAGTCAGCTGGGTTTGCTTTTTAAAAAATGGAGGCAACGCTATGCCCTATCTTATAGTGACACCGTGCAGCTGCGCACAGGCTGAGCCCATATTGCTGTTAAAACGAAGTTTGACAAGTGCCATGAACACGGTATTAAATGAGGCAACGGCAAGACTTAAACTAAAGAAACTACAATTCCTCTGCTTATGTTTTAGTGAACAAATTAAGGAGTCTGTAAAGGGTATTCCTATACATGTACCCTCCTTATCAGTTGTCCAAGTTCTTTTTTTAGGTGAAATTAGCATTTCAGTAGCAAAAATGTCAATCTAATAGGAAACTATATCGCACTGGAGTCATAAAGGTTTCGGTCTTCTAAAACTCCTAGGAAGTTCTGGAGTATCACAGAGTTTCAGAAAGACCAGGAAAATTTATCTGAAAAATGTTTCCTGACAAATAGAAACAGACCTGTCTCTACCAATGTCCAAGATCAGACCCACAAGTAATGCGTCTCTTTAAAACTGAAGGTACAAAGCACAAGCAAGCTAGGACAAGCAAGGCATACAAGGAGAAGTAACACTCTAAATTTGATTAAAATGCATACCCATTATCTCATGCCTCCACTACTAGTTGTCATTGGAGACACAACTCTGGGCTAGACAGCTTGTTCTGACTGTGTTGTATCTATACAGATAAATGCATCTGTCCCACAGAACGACTGTTCACCTCTGGGCAGGTGCTGCAGCGTGCCTTCACCCATGTTTCTCGGCTGTCCCCAGCTAGAGGAGCCTGGCCTCATCCACATTGCGTGGCATTTCCTACGGGTCCCCCCTCTGCCCCAGTTTGGTGGCCCTAGAACACAGTATTTTTTGTATGCATGTTTTTTTCCAGTTCAAAGAGTTCAAAATATGGCGAGATCAACACATCTGTCCACCAGCACAGCAGTTATATGTCACATACCAAGGCAGTTGTTGCAGGTCCTGGGACACGATGTGAAGGCATTTGGGGTGTTTAAGAGTGCAGATCTTGCCAGGAGCAACAAATAATGAAATTTATTGAAATCTTGTCTGTTTTTCCTATAATGAGGGGCCTTCAGAGTAAACTATCCCCCAAACCATCGCTGGGTTTTGTCTGATGGAGAGCTAGTGGCATTCTTCAAAAGGAAGCCAGGGAGTGCAAGAATACTTCCAATCTGCAAGACTTTAGCCCATTTCTCTCTGCAGTTTCTTAGATGGGTGGACAAAGCAATTACACTGCAGCTGTGAGAAGAAACATCTGGGACAGCATCCCAGTCACACATCTGCAGTCGGGGCCCTACTACTGGTCCTTTACTTCCACCCACATGTCCTTGTTTGGTCCATACCTGAACAAAAACCACAGCAGCATCTAGATGAAAACGACTTCTAAAGGATGCGAACGGGTGCCCCGTTCAAACGTTCAGAGCGAAGGGTATCAGAGAGGGGTAATGAGAGAAATAAGCTCATAGCACTCCTTCAGAAGCTTGTCAGATCAAGTCATAGGGAAGGCATGGATATTTATATATATATAAACACAAGACCACTAAACAGAGATTAGATACCACTATGTAATGCAAATGGATTGAACACAAACAGCAGTATGCCACGTGAGGTTGTACAACGGAACCACAAATGTAAATATTAAACTTTGCCCAGACAAGCACATCACTGGTGCAGGCAAGTTATTACTTCCCTCAGTACTGTTCACCAATGTCTAACTACAGTAACCAAATGTATTTTAAAGGTTGCCTTAGCTCAGCTATTCCTGTAGCCCTATCTCGAACAAAACCCCAGCCCAGACAAAACCTGCAGCTGGGAATTTTTAGGGAGGGACTTCATGTATTTGTACAAAGCACTGAGGCTGAAGACCTGACTAGGAGTGCTGGTGGGTGACTGCAATTTAAGTGATTCTTATAGTTCTGTTTAATCGCATTGTTCAGGTAAGATTTCGTTCTCTACTGGAAACCTCTATTTACACCAATTTGTTAAGCATAAAATACCATCAGTTATTTTTCAAAAATATTTTTCCAAGGTATGGAATGACAATATTAGTGAATAAAGATTGGAATAGAAAAAAAAACCAACCAAAAAACCAAACAACAACACGGGGCGGGGGATGGAGGGTGTGTGTGATTGAAGTTAAAAAGTACATAAATCACTTCAGAAATATAATTTGCAAATTCATTGTGTGAAGTAATTAATCAGAGCATGGCTGAGTTATAGTACTTGAGAGACTTTGATCTGACAACTGGAAAAAATATAAAGAAACTACTGGGTATCAAGCTACAGTGTTAGGACATAAAATGTTTCTCCATGCTAGTCACAAGTTTAATTACTTCTTTTTTTACGCTGACAGACCCAAATTAAAATAAATGGGCCACATCGAGACAAATTTCAGATGCATGAAGCACTTAAGAATATATTGTTCCCATAATACAGGAATACCATGGAATTTATTAATAAAGCTGTACAATTTTTTTCTTTCACTGGGAATTGTATTGGGAAAGTAAAATGGAATACATAACAAGTACTTAACATTTTCTATTTTAGATGCTTAATTTAGAGATTTTAAAGTGTTGGTTTTATCTTTACAAGAGTATGTATGTCTACCCAGATTTATAGCAGCACGTGACAAGAAAAGTTATGGTAAAAAAACACAGGCAGTAGTCAAATATTAACTGAATTGCCTTAATACTGTCATTCCTTACTCTCAGTATGAAGAACTTCACTTCAAGTAACACACACAGAGACTGTTTTGCTAATCTGTATAGGTTTGAGATTACTGAGAGACCCCTGAGGTACTTTCAAAGTAACTAAAAGCACTTTTAGAGTGATTAATTGCAAGAATAAAAATGAAAATATAAAATATTTATTGTAAAATGTATGCAAATCTGTGTTACAAATTTAAAGATTTTAGGAAGTCAATGATGCTATTGCTAAGGGAAATTATTAAGTCAGTATATACTGCTGCCATAGCCTGTGAAACGTGGCTGGGGCTGGTCCGTCACACTGGAACTCGCATCACTAAGCGTGCAGTCAGACACCAGGAGTCAGGATCAGCATACCCAGGGTCAATGTTTCCAGTCACCTGCCTTAGAGGAAAAACCACAACGATGAAAAGAAGTGTCATTGTTACGTCACCTGTGTTATGGCCTTTAAAACCACAGGTGAAGTTTATTGCCTAGTCTGTATCCAATAGCACGGATGATTATGTTGTATCCAAAACAGCAGACAAATTAACAGCAACATAGAAGAGCATTCCCCCTACCATCCTAATCCTGGCTGATAGGAAGAGGTCTTGAATTGCTCTTTAATCTCCACGGTAGTGATCTCACTCTTTCCCTTTCCTCTTTCTCACCCTCCCAAAGCTACCTTCCAGTACATTTCTCCCTCTGTTTCGCACAGTCTCCGACCTTCTTCTCACAGTTGTCTGCCCCGAGTTATCTGTAATCTGTACACAGCAATCAGCAGAGACAACACATAATTGCTTACGGTAATGAAGAAGTGGGAAAAAATCCTCCTTTTTGTCCGTTGGTGGGGCCAGCCAAACACAGATGCTTCATTGGCTGCTGCGGCTGTTATTTAGCCGTAACTCCTCTGCATATGCTACACGTAACGGCAGCAAAGGAGCCTCACTCTCCTGTCCCCGCTGACTAAATTGCATGAGCGATTTCACAACCGTGCAGCAGTGGGCTCCAGAAACGCTTCTTTTTGTGCGTGAGCCAGCAGTGCCTGTGGGTAGGCTGCAGTCATAGGAAAAAGGTGAACTATGTAAGAGAAGGAGAGTAGTAGTTAACGTACTAGCACTTCTTCTGGGAAACGTATCTAAGGACCAGGCAGTGCAGAGGATGTGAACACCTATTTTTCTGTGCGATTCACCAGTGAAATTATCCTTAAATAGGGTTGTTTTAAAGCAGACCCTTCGTTCTTAAGAGTCTGAGACTTTAAGGTCCCCAGCACCTGGGATGCACTGGCATCTTCAGATCTTATTTACTTCACAGCCACGAAGGAGCCAGAAACTCACATGGACTATCAAGCCTGAAGTATCAGTCCTAAAGCTCAGAAGTATAATCTTGCTTTCTGCAGACAAAACCGAAACACAGTCTTAAAGAAAAGGAATGTCTCAACTGCAGTGCTAGACACAATGTGCTTTGCAAGCCCCAGCCTCACCGTATCCTTCCTGAGGCCCTGCTTCCTTCCAGACATCGGTGCTGGGTCGCGGGCGCCCCATTGCAGCTCTCACGCTACGATTTGCTGAGTTCTCGTGTCACCACAACCTTGTTTTGCAATCCACCCGTTCCCACAACTTTCCAAAGGTTGCCTCGATCTCCTGCGAGGCTATGAAAGACAGTACAGCAGGGGTGAAGAGGAAAAGCAGAGCCTGTTTGGAAATGGGGCGGGGGGAGAGGGGGTGGAAGAAAATACAAAGAAAGAAATTAAATAAAACTCCCGACTCCATCCTTGCTCTGCATGAATCCATATAAGTAAACAAGATTAGGGAAGGCCATCCCTCAAATGGGGTGTACTTTTGTTCATGCAAGTTTCTTTAAAATGTATACATATGTCTAAAATCCTAAAACATAAGTAACGATTTTCTTTTTCAAGATTTCCTTCTCTCCCACATAAGTTCACTGAGAAAAACATCACGCAAAAAAAAAGCTTGTCTTCTCACTCACCATGAGGAACTAATTGAGTATTTTTCCAGAACTTCATCAGGGAAAAAATTATTGCAAGGACGCTTGAAAAATACAACATCAGACAATCCAGAACATCATTAACCCTAGTTATATTTCTTGGAAATTCTTTCTTACGCACTTTCTTCTGTACCTTACACACAGAGGGAAGATTATGTGACTGTAGCCTCCTTCCTCCTGTCCCAATTCCATCTTCTTCCGATAAATGTGTTTACTGTGAGAAAACAGAAAAGAAGTATTTGATTCAGAAAACAAACCTGGAGGGAGGATGTAGGAGCAGGAAAGCAGTGAAAAGCAGGCAGAATAGGGATCTTTGTGAATAAAAGGGAAAGGTAAAGGGACACAAGAAAGTAAAATACAAAAGGGAAGAAAGGAGAAATGGTGAAATGTCATATCAAATGGTAGAGACTATTTTTTTTATAACAACCTAACTTTTAGCTTTAAAGGACAATGTCTAAATGCTGCATTAACTAGTGGTCAGAGCTTTATTCTGTCTGTATAAATAGAACTGTCATAAGCTCCGGTACTTCTGTAGCCACTCTTTTTTTCATTTTCTGATGTTTCTTTTTGCCTGTCACAAAGAGATGTAATACTCTTCTCCACTGGACGGAGCACTCTGAATTTCTGTAAATTCTCATGTTGTCTTACCGCAAGTAATGTGAGTGTTACCTATGCCTGCAGATACTTGATCTTGATTTTCCTTCTATTGACATTCAAATGGCGTAACCCTCATTTCTCACACAAAAGTGAACAATGATCCACAAAAGCAAGCATCTGTTTCTTTCATCACTTCACTTTACCAGCAGGTTATTTCCAGAATCTTCTGTCCTCTATCCTCTTTTGCTTGAAGGAAATGAAAAATTACTGATACGATTGCTAGGAATTCTTCTCCTTTAGCAACCTTTGAGGCTCCTTGAAGTTGTTAATTTGCTGTGAGGCACCCAGTGAAATCAAGTTGTTACAGAGGATGTACACCACCATCTGTGGTTCTCCACATTCTGAATTAAGAGCCTGTATGATATCAATATCAAGCCTCATGAAAAATATTATTGCTCCTTCTTTAAAGAAAGTCTTCAGCAAAGACCATCTCTCTGTCCTAGGTGGCTGTCGCTACACTGAATTTGTTTCTTTTGTTTTCAAAATTGAGTAGTTTTCCACAAAATATGTGCCATTCTATACCACTATCTGCAGCTTAGAAGATATCATTCAGTTTCTATATCGTGGACATGGTAACAACGGAAAATTTCCAACAGCATGGATCCAATCCCTTTTGATGTCCTTTTCTCTCATAGTCACAGCTTGCTCCTCCTCAGTGCTCGCTGATTACTTTTCCATGGGGCACCATGGTGCTTCTTCTTGAATCTGAGGTGGGGATGTTTCTTACATCTCATTGTCCAAAAAATAATTTTTTTTTTCATCTGAAAATTCATGGGGAATTTTAAATATAAAATTGCCATCTTTTTTGTGAAATTCCCTACAGGAGGAAATTTTATGGTCCTCATCTTACAGTTAGAAACCAGAAAAAGGAAAGTTAATGCCATAAGCCCAAAGTCAAACAGGGGAAAACCGTGGTTGCATGTGGAACAGTACCTGAAAGTTTTGGGTAGCACCCCCTCCTCCCCACCCTCTTACTTGAGCTTGTGGAACTGTACTTTGCTGGCACTGAAAAGCGTTCTCTGCGCTGATATATCGTACTGCAGAAAAAATGGAAGACACCAGAAATTTGTGATTTAGAGGTGCGAGATCTGCAAGCGCTTAGCTGTTGAGTGGAACAGGAGGGGGAGCTCTCAGTACACAAGCCAACGAGGAAGGCATGCTCCAGCGCAGCAACGCTTCCCAAGCCAGGAAAGGACGATCAGCTCTCCCTCTCCTTCCAGCAGCGAAAAGGCACAGTTTTCCCACCTGCAGAGCCTGACCTTCGGCATTTACTGGCACAATAGTTTTCTTAAAATTGCATCTTCCCTTCATCAAAACCTTTTTTGATCACTGGAAATATGTGGCCCCTTGTTTGTTGGATTACACAGGAAAAACCGAGCTAATGACCTTCTCACTTTTGCCTTTTTGATAAAAATATATAAAACCTAACTTGGTTCAGCAAGCAACTATAGCAAACAGCTACAGAAAGAGCAAGGACAACACCAAGGACAAGAAGACAGAGATCTGAGAAGTGTTGCACAGAAAGAGAACCACGCACAACTGCTTTCTGCCTCATTTTCTCTCTTAGTTAGGTCTTCACTTCATACGTTTGCAGATCAGCACCACAGCCTTCTCCTGCCCTGTGGCCCCATACGCCAAATGCAAACCATGCCTTGGTCTGTGATCTACCGATGACAAGATCACCCCTGGAAATCGCATGTCCTCTTTGCAGCTCTTTCCTCATTTATTGCAAGGTGTTGCGCTCACTCAACTTGGAATCAAGCAGAGACACTTGGGATGTCTGAAAAGGAAACAGCTAATTATAGAGTAGCTACACATGCAAGTAACAGGGCAAAGAAGTTAATTTTATAAGCAAAACCGAAATACTATTGAAATCAGTCAGGAATAACTCGTCCAGCCATTGCCGCCTAGCAATTTTATAGCAGGTAACAAGAAGAACATGCAGAAGGATTGAAACAAAGGTTTAATAGACATAGGACTGGCTAGACATAGAAGGTAGGCTGTATATATTTTGAATCACCACCCATCATAAATTTGTAATAATCCAGCATGACTTCTAGAGTAATAACCCTAGGCAAGACATGTATGACCCAGAAAAAAAATATTTAAATGGTTCTAAGATTACCTAATTTTACCCGTTTGGTAATTCTACAAGTATTATACCTTCAAAAGAGAAAACAATGGGACATTTTCTATCCTTTTATTATGAGCTGGATTCAGCCCACTGAATACTGTAAAATCAATAGATTTTAGGTAAGCTACAATAAAAAGAAAGGCTTAGAGAAAGATTACAAATAAAAACAATACTTGAGACAAATCAACAGTGAATGCTGATTATTAAATACTTACCAACTGTTCGTGATTGGTCTCTGAAGTCAGAAAAACCAGCTGAATTAAGTCAGATGATAATAAAAGTAAGAAATCTGAATAGATGGAAAAAAGAGTTCCTAGGATGATCCAGGGAATAGAAAGAAGATGTAGATGAGGCTTGCTTAATTTAGCAAACCAGATGCTGAGAAATGAGTATACACTAGAGAAGACAAAGAGCTAGTAAAGCTGAAAAACCAAAGTTCATCCAAGAATGATCAAAAAAATGTAGTCTTGGGTAAGATTAGACTGGAAAATTAGAAGAACATTTCTAATTGCCAGAGAAGTAAGATAGCAGCTCAACTACTTTTAAGATCAAACTGGATAAGTTTATAAAAGGAATTATACGACGTGGCTGCCGGCAACAGCAGAAAGCTCTTACCCTGGAGGTCGTAGCTGCTCCCCATGACGTCCTTTCTTACCTCGTGTCCTTACCAAACACAGGCCTGTCAGCACTGGTTGGTATTCCAAAAACAGAGAAAGAGGCTAAATTTGTCAAATGCTCTTCAGAAGTAAATTACCCACTGCAAATTATTCACTGGTTTTATTATTCTATAACTCATGCAGTGAATGAAGTTCATCTAATATTAATGAATTCTCTTAGAAGGATTAAATTAAAGATTTGTGGTTAAGCACTCAAATGACATGCATCAGACTCTCAAAGAACGCTGGCTACTGTTTACTTCTCTGACATCAAGATTTTGCAGTTTTCTTTTCCTTCTTTTTTTTTTTTTTTCCCTGGGACACATTTTCCATCAAGGATTCATGTCAAAACTTCTAAAATTAAAATGTACTTTGAAAGTAAGAACTGCTGGGTCCAAAACCTGTGTATATTGATACATCCTCAAGGCATTCCACTGACCTAGCACCCAGCCTCTCTGATGAAAGCTATCTATATATGATGAAAGATATATACATATAAAGTTACAGGGAAATACCTGAATTGTGATCCCAAAGTTGTAAATAAACAAACACAATAGTCTTATTTATCAGTGGACATGAAGGAGAGAGCATCAGTAACGGAAAACATTAAATGTTGTGGCGAAAGCAGAGACCACACTAAATCAACTTGGAAACGCCTGCAGACAGATACCAAAAATGACTTAAAGGAAGGATCTAGAAAGTTGCTTTGAAAAATGCTCAACCACTAAACAAGGAATATCCAAATGCATAGACAAGAATTTGCAGTTGGCTAAAAATCTGAATAAAGGCAAAGGGAATACAAAGCAAATTGACTGTAAAAATTTCAGTTTTGAGCTAGAAAAACCAGAATGTTGTTAGTAATACAAGAAAGCAAAATCTCTTCCACAGTGGATGACTTCCATTTTCATCTCCAGCTTTCAAATGTTTTGACAAAAAAATGCATATATAAGATGATTTTGTTTTCAACCAAATTTTGGGTCAACCACAAATGAGAAAAAGTACTTATTTTCAGGCTATGAATGTTAAGCATCGCTTTGAATGGAATTGATAAGCAGGATGGAGGAGGATAAATTGGGATCAGAGAAGGCTGCTGAAGCTTAATGAAGGGTCTGTTTGTCATTACACCTGGGGATTTGTTGTAGCTTCCTACGAATTTCCTAAACACGGGACTGAGCTACAGGTTTGGGGGTGGGGGTGTTAAGAGTTCAATGTTTAGCTGTACTTAACTGATAGAAGAGCTTTCAAGGGGATGTTTTCTTTTATTTACTTGTAATTATTCCTTATTTTCTTTCTGATTTGGATTTGGTTTACTCATTGTGGTATACAGGTATGAAATTACCGGTTTAGTCATGCCGTTGATGGGAATGACATGGCTTCTTGTTTCATTTGCTCCCATCACCAGGAACATGCTTGCTGCCAACACTGTTCCTGTGTTTTGTTCAAGGGTGGTTCAGGATATTAAGAAGATATTAACAGCCCTAGGAGCGGGAACAGAGGCCATGTATAAGGTGCATGTCCCAAAGCTTCATTTCCAAGCCAACAATGTTTCTGTTCCAGCAAAGCAGCAGAAATTTGGAAGGCCCCTTACTGAAACGTGTTACCAAACAGCCTGGGGGCAGTAGCTGGAGAGCTCGGAGCTCCTGAAAGCTAGATCTCACATTTCATGGGGTACCACACACACACACATTTTTGCATGGCTACTCTTTTTTTCACAGAGCTCATTCCTGGACGTTACATGGTGTTCATGATCCAGACCAGTCTTCAGGCATGCAGGTGTGAATCACTGAAATAACCCTGGGCTCAGTTAGCCAGATTTCCCCCTTGTCCAAATCTTCCCAATCTGCACGATCCAAAACCAGCCAAGTGGAGAAAGTGGAAGAGCCTACCCTTAGTCAGAGGTACTTCATTTTCAGTCATGTACCTTTAAAAGTAATTACCTGTTTGCAGACACAGGTCCTTCTGCTCTATTGTTTACACTTACAAATTAAAAGAATTCTTTACCTGGCAAGGTTAAGTGACGCTGCGGCTCTGCAAGTGGAGCAATGCAATCAGAAAGGGAGAGAAGGAAATAAAACCTAAACAGCGACGTGAGTCCCGTCATTTCCTGTGAGAGAAGAGAGAGGGAAGTTAAGGTGTGGGTCATTTGCAGGTGTAGTTTTGGAGCTCGCTGGGAGGTACTCAGCTACAGCTAAAATGGCTGCCATTATAAAATCTTGGGTAGATGAGACGCACAGTAGATAAAGTGGTAACTAGTGTCTCCCTTGGAGCACTTTAACAACTCGGTTTGAATTCGTAAGCGGCCTGATTGTGCATGTGCAAATGCTTCCATATAAAGGTTAGGCACCCATTGTTATTGCAGCGTCTGTTAAAAAAGATAGCCGTATCGGTTGCTAGGAGATGGCAGACTTCTCCCGGAGAAAAATCACTCCTGATAAAAAAAATGATTTTACATAAAGACCCTCTTAAATATAAATATCTTTGACAGCAGCTATTATTATTCACCGAGTTCCTTCACAATTGAATAAATGGCAGAAAAATATATTATTTGAATATCATTATATCCTAAAGTGTTAAATAGATTTTTCTCCCTTTTCTCCCCTCCCTTTTTTTGTTACTCCGAAGTGGTATTTGCTTTCAGCTAAAATTGCTGCCTTCCTTTTTTCTATAGATCATTCCATGAAAGAAACATTTGGAGACCCAAGCTCCAAAATTGAACTCGCTTGTCTTCCCTTCCACCGTAAAACCGGCTTTGCTTAAAACGAATTGTACAGTAGGATACACACTTTATCGGGAAGGAACCTGGATGCAAAAAGACAAAAAAAAACCCAACCTGGAGCAAGTAAGTCTTCACAAATGGATGGCTGGGAGAAGGCAGGTGGGAGGCTGTGCCGCATGAAAGCAACCAACCATCCCATTTCATTTCAATAATGTTTGCAATTTTCTCCCTACTGGGGTGGCTGGAAGTACAGCTGCCCTATATTCGTGTCTGTGTGCCCAGCTTTTGGTGAAAATGACCTGAACAAATAAAACATGAAACAAACGATATACTTGCTCTTTTAAACTTGTGTAGTCAATAAATGAAACAATAATCTTTCCTAATTTAGTGTGCTTAGACTTGCTATTGTGGACATGAGAACTCCCCAGCTGCAGAACACAAAGGCACGCTGCCTGCACAATACGGGCTTTCAGCAGCTGTGCCTTCCATTGACCGGAGCTGGGAGAAATGCGGATCAAACACCGACAATAAGAGATCGATGTTGTAAATATTAGCATGAGAAAGAGTGCACCAAACTCTTGAGCGTGTCCTTCTTTTGTGTGTGGCTGTAATAAAGTTTCTCAAGAATTTTGCATACGGGGGGCATGTGTGTGTGTGCGCACATGTGTACGAAGTGTCTCTGACTCAGGCAGCAGCATGTTTCCTTATACAAATATTGACAGGAATCGTTTGGTTTATTTGGAATTTTCCTGACAAAGCTGCAACAATACGGCAATACCTCTTCACTGCTTTTCACACAGTTGTTTCAACTGTTGGCACCAGGAAATCCTTATTGTTTTAATCAATACCACTTGGAGTGATGACATGTTTTCTTTTTTTCTTTTAGTGACAGACACGGTGCATTTCCTCACACAAAGTTCTCATGAGAGACTTTCACACTGTGCTCAGTACATCCAACAGCAAATATGTATTTGCCAGAGGGCTGAAAGAAGGGCTCACTATTTTTTCCTCTCCCGTTTTTCATCCTGATGCTTTATGCTTCACTGCTGTACTTTCATATTCACAAACAACCCCAAGAAAAGCAATGGGACTACTGTCAACAGTTATAATGAAACGTCTGAGGAATATTTGGAAGATCAGGAGTTGTTCATTTAGTGAAGCTTTGAATTTAACCTTGATGCTGCCTTCCTCTTCCATCTCCTTTCTACTGCTTACACTTGGAACAAAAACCATACAGGAGTGCTTTAAATGCATTCTTTAATGCTTTACATTAATTACAGGCTTGATTAAAGTTATTAAGATAATTTGGATGCAATATGTGTATACCCAACTAATATACTGTGACGAATGTTGTTGCAGCACCACACTTCGCCCTGCCATTGGGTATAGCATACGTAGCACAGACAGAAAGGAAAGGCAAGAAATGTCTTAAGGCATGGGGCGAAGAACTCTGTCACTGTGCTGGTGACAGCAAGAAATGCTCCGTTCCCACTGCTCAGAGACCAGGCAGGACCCTCACCCCGTTCCCGCAGACCCCAGGCAATGAAGGAATTCACCAGCCGCAGCACTCACATCAACGTTCGGGACAAAGAGAGAAAAGGTACTTGTTTGCGTAGTGCTATACATGTTCATTGCCCAGCACAATGAATAACTGTGCAAAACAAACATTTCTGACTTCAAACTTCTACAACTTAACACATGCCCTTTAAAGAGCTTAATTGCAGCAGCTGCACATCCACTGATCTGCTGAAGCTTATGTGTTTTGACATCCTCTCCATTCTTTTTTTTCCTGCCTTGATCAAGATTCTGCTACAAATTTCCAAGCTTCATTCAGTTAAGTATTGCAAAGCAAACAGAATATTACGCTGAGGGGGTTTTTTTTCCATTTCTCCTCTCTTTCCATGATTGAGACTTCCTGTTTACCTCTCAAAGACCTTGGCATCATTCTTCAGTCCCAAACTTCCTCTTTCTGCACCATCCTGTACCACTCCAGACAGCAAAAACTTTGACATCAGCTTTAATGAAGGTGGGATTAAAGCCCAAATTTTATTTGTTTCACCAGGCTGAAGACTATGAGATGTTAAATGCATTTGCCTCTCCCTGATGCTTAAGCGTAAGTGACTGCATCACAGTCCACGTTTCTGCAGTTAAGGCACAAAAAGCTCTAGAACCATCTCTACCTGTTTTGCGGGTGCAAAACCAATGTGGGTAACCAAAGGAAACAGCGGTAAGGCGTATTTTAGTTTCTGAAAAGATGGAGGTATGACATGGAGCATACAAAGGTTTGGATTGCCATTTTTTTCAAACTCTGAACTCATTTCTCTGTTTTGGACACCACCAGTCTTAAGAGAAGAACTCGAACAGCCGGTTCAAGGAGGAAAAAATCATTATTGACACAGACCTTGCAATAACGTAACAAAGCAGCGTAATTTTTCCATTCTGCTAAGTTCTAAATCAGTCACCAGGTAAATGTCTGAAAATACTTATTTTTTAGAATACTCCTAATTAACCATTTTATTTGGGGCAAATGCAGGGCCTTACTCCCTAAAACAATGTTTAAGACCAAATACCCGTATTTGGAAAGAGTAGAGATCATGGTCATTTTCCTGGAAATTCTTCCAAAAGAGAGAACTATGTGAGTGGCAAGTTATTATTGCTACGCTGCAAGACTAATCAGGACCTTCTTTAAAAAGTTTATAAACTGAAAAAAGAATTAAAGCATGCATAGCACTTTGTGTATTTGTAAGACTTAAATTCAACAGTAGAAAGCTTACAATAAACATAAAGGGGAAAAAAGGAATACGTAATGAAAAACACCTACAGCCCTAAAGATTACCTTCACTTATTTTTTTTTTAATGCACATAAATTAATTTCTGCTTCATATACAGAAGCAACTTTGGACAATGCAACTGTGACGGTAAAATGCTCTTGAAAGAGAACGGGGTGAGACTAGTCCATGTTAAGCTTGCACAACTTTTTTCTGAAATCCCTTTAAAAAAATTAAAAAACCAAGAAACAATTCTAGACATGCAGGAAATACCTGGGTTTGTGTTGTAGTCCATCATGAAAATTAAGAAATACATTTTGAACTGTCTTGAACTACAGCCCATTTGACTACGATAGACATTTGGCTCTTATGTCACTGGTGTTTAACGCCGAATCTCTGACTAATAAACGCACGCAGCTGGGTAGGACAGAGCTGGGTGCATGGCTGAGTACAGCACAAAATTTTCAGAGTGTTAGGGATGGTAAAATTACCTTTGACATCAGTGGAATAGGACACACTTCACTTAAATAACTGACTCGCAACACTTTTGACATTTATCCCATCCATCTCTTTAAAAACATATCTAATTAGTTGAACTTGATCCAGACAACTTTAAAAAATTGCAATAAAAATAAATAAATCCCCTGGTATCCCCATTTTACTAGCAATAAATAGAGGAAAGTCTGAATTTAAATGCTAACTTTGACCCCTGCTCCTGGCACAAAGTTAATGTGTAGGGGGAAAAAAAAAAGAGAGAGAGAATCCAGTATGTCTTTTATCAAAAGTCAATTCAAAGCTCAACATAAAGTTCAAAGCTTTTGCAGAACACATTATCATTAAGATGAAATATTTAGTGGCTCTGTATTCCGGTCACCTTTTGACAATAACCTACAACGTCTCAGAGGAGGCGGGTGCTAGAGAATTCAGTCAATTTTTAAAGAATATCTCATTTTTCAGGAAGAAGGGTTGAAAACTGTTAATTTGTATTAGCATGCCATCGATTAAATTCCACCTACCATTTTAAAGTCCTGAACAAATTCTATAAGCATTAAAAATTTTAGCTGCTTTGAATCTTTTACAGTAGCTTTATAAAACTTTGAAACATTGCTATTTAATAGCCATCTCCATCTCTTGCCCCACTGAATCAGTATAACTCTTTGTCCTGTGGACAATAGGAAGTCACATTTTTTGACTTCATGTAATGTTCTTCAGAGATAAGCTTGTCACAAATTATAGCTACTAATAATATTTCAGGCTTCCCTATGTGATAGTTGCAAGGTGAACACAAGGTTGGAGTAAAATTAAAGTAGAACTGCTCTTACACTTTTGTCAGATTAAAACCTCACTAATATTTAATATTTGAATTTAAGCAAATGTTTAAAAAGGAAAGCTCTTGTGATTATTAAACAAGCATTAAAGCAAAATGGAAATTGGATTGCTTAACATCCCATTGCATTCACATGGATATGCACACAGGAGATGTCACATTTTGGAAAGCATTTGCAAAGAAAAAAGCTTTTAAACACTTATTTTTGTTTGAAACTCTGCTCATGGAGTTATTTCACACCACGCACAGGGCAGGAAAAAAAATACTTCTCCACGGGGTTTCAGAACAGCACTCCAAGGGAAAACCACTCTGAGACCCTCAGTATCATTGTCATCATACATTGTGTTACACTTCCATGAGACTTTACCAATCAAAGGGGATTAGGCTGATCTGGTACCAAGGGGTAAGATCTTTGAGGAACACTACCACATCTCGCATCCACTGTTACCAGCCGTGCTTACAAAGAGTGTCTTCTCCACGAGCGGTCCCACTCCAGTCGGCAGGCTCAGCTGTGACAGCCAGCCGTAACGGGGGTGGGTGACGGTGCAGTCATGCCATTGCAGGAGACAGCAGTGGGGAAACCTCTGCCTCCGAGAAGTACAGCCCAGGTCTCTCTGGCGGTGGAGAAGATAACCTTGGACACCTTCACCAGACCTTCTGATGAGCGTTAACGGCTTGGGCTGAGCATGGCTCTGTCCTCTCATTCGTTTCCTTCATCTTTCTTTTCTGTGATGCCACAGAGAACAAAACAGCAGCTATTTTCCACCTGCCTGAATGGAGAGTTCTGGATAACACTTACATAAGCCACACTTGAGAAGATAACCATAAATCTTAAGAAAATATCATTTCTATAAACATTTCCACCTGAATATATGCACAGCAAAACATTAACGGAAAACGATGGGGATGCAGCTGAAGTAAACTTACAAACCCAGCTGCATTAACAATGGAAAGCTGCTTTTTTTCTTTTAATTTTCTCTCCTCTGGCAATATGGTTCCAGAGACACCAGCTTGCAGAAAATGAGCAAGTGAACAAGTGCCCAGTGACTAGACCCCACTGGAAATAGGGACTGCCCAGGTGAGATATAATGCCATTTTGAGGCTGACTTCACAGAGGAAATGAATCCTTTGTTTAATTTTTGACTGACTCCATTTCCTTGTCTTTAGTGATATTTTTTAGTCTGGGAGAGTAAAATCCAGATTGTTGTGACAATTGTGAGAACAAATTAGTCAGTATTTATAAATCACTTGGAAGAAAAAGTGCTATTGCTGATAATTATGAAACTGGATGAAATCAGCAAAACATGTTGCCTGCAAAACCAGTTGTTTCCTCCTCCTTTATGTCTCAAAGTTGGAAACACAGAACTGCAATAACCTATTGGTGATGCGGTGATGTAGACTGTGGACTCCATACTCCTGAGTATTCACATCACTTTGCCTTTCCAGTTTTGTAGGAATGTGAAGACAACCGACTCATTTGCACAAAATGTCAGCAGTCTGAAAACTTTAATAGGTTTCCCTTTTGCTCACAACCACCTAAACTGTGCAAGAAATAACCCTGTATGCTTTGGTCCTGAAAAAATACATCAGATGACTCCTGGCTTCTTAAATGTGTAATTCACACCTCAGCCAACCCATATTCCCTTGAAAATACCGGCACTTGATTGTGTGGAATTGAGGGTAAGAAACTATTGGGGAAGGGAAGCCGCAGGGATCACCTTCCCCTGGGGCCAGCCAGCCACACCTGCACACATACACGTACATGCGTAAGCTTCTCACAGCGGAGCTGCATTTTGTTTGCATTTCATTTTGTTTTGTTTTGACAGTTAAACTGAGATTTGCATGCACAAAATTACAAAAGTTCGTTCTTAGCTGCACAATGAGTAAGGGCCACTAGTTGTATGTTTGGTCTTGAGTGACAAAACATTGGTGCTAAAACATTGAAGAATAAACACGGTAAAGAAGGGGTAAGCTTTTGGTTTTAAACATCTGTTTTAAAGTGATATATGAGGGAGTGAAATTAAATTTAATAATCTCTCTTCCTTCCTCTGCTTTTGAAATTGTAAGACAATGTGGTAGGACATGTGTTTCAGATCTAGTGTGGTATTTTCAGATGTAGACAATTCATTATCCGTGGTTCTCCTTTTCTGCATAAACCATGATTTTTCTAAGTACAACATTGTCTGCTAAATTGTCCCCAGGTTACACAACACAAAACAGCATTTGTCTATAATAAGGCACTACCTCCACCTGCTATAGATGGTGTTTATTCTGCACATTTTGTTTTCTCTGTTGGATTGCGGCCAATGAACTCAATAGTTTGTTGGAAAGCAAAGGATCTTACATGTCAAATTGTCCAATTTATTTAAGTTTAATCAACTGTCAGCCGTTTTTCAAGTGAGTAGAAGGGAGGTTCTTCCATGCTTTTTAATGGATATTTCTCCAGTGAAAAATTCATTTTTCATATCTTTGTTATATCCTAACTCACATATGTGTGTGCTTAAATCAGGCCACAGAGCCGACTTAGACATCCAGCTACAGGACTTCTGCACCCACGTTAATCACACATTTGAAAATGCTCATTAGTTGTGCCAACAGCCTGCTCATTCTGATTTACACGATGTTTTCTGGACGGCTTTGATTATACCTGTGCCCATCTTTATGCCTACAGCTGTATGCCTCAGGGCATCACTCCTTCTTGGACCAGTAGATCAGCCTAATCAGAAGGAGAACTTTACCACACAGAAGCTAAATCTTCTGACTGACCGTCCAGTCAAATCAGTCAGTAGAGTACAAAGCAGCAAGTGACATAACATTTTTTCTCTCCGCCAGGACAGAACTGTGCTTAATTAGGCATTTAAGAGAGACTTAACTTCTACAGTTCTCACCACACATGTTATTTTCAAGCAGCTCAGGGATCTGAAACACCAATTAGTTTCAATTCACACCTATTATCCTCCTTTAGTTCACTGTTAATTCAAAGTCCAAATTCCCCTCCTTGTCAAAAAGTGGTGATTTTCTCTTTTTGTGTTTCCTCTGAAGTTCTGAAAACTATAGTGCCAAATGCCATTACTTAAAACTTCATACCTTTGAGGCCCTATACCATTTGCCAAGTTTCCTATTTTCATGTTTTTATGCCCAGCATATTCTCTTGCTTTCCCTCCGCTAATGAACGTATTGTTTCAGCTCCCTTGAAACATATTCTCTCTTCAACATTCTTCTTCCTAAACCAGTTAAAGATTTTTACAGGACACCATAGTGACACCGCCAAAGGGGACTAAAATGACTGCAGTCTCATAAAACAGTGTAAATAAACATGCAATAGAAGTTAAAGCAGAAAGGCTGAAATATCAGATCTTCCTCTTTCTCACCCATCACAAGCTATTCTGCAGTAACATCAGAAAAACACTCAATGCTTAAAATGAAAAAAAAACAGAGGCCTTCAAAACCTGCATTAGTTAAGGATGCCTACAAAAAAAAAATCTCCATTATTTATCAGTTAATTTTCAGATCACTCATATTCACCAGTCAATAGTCCAAAGGGTGAGGAATATTCTTAGCCAGGTTTTTACCATATATGCTTATCAGCCCATAAAATCAGTGATATCTACAGCTCTGTAGGCATAGCTTATGGCAGCCCCTTGTTTGTTCCAAATATTACTATTATTTAATAGCTGAAAGTAATGGGGGGGGAATAATTCATTCCTTAAATATGCCTTTGTCTGAATGTCTTTTCTGCAACTTCAATCAGGTTCACACTTAGAAGAATCAGAAAAAACAATCAAGTATCAACATAAGCACTTTAAAAATGCATGTTATAACCCATTATTTCTTCCTTTTGAAAGCTAATGCTTGTGAATTCTGATGACTGATTATCTTAATTGCCCTTATTAACTTTTTAATAGCTTATTCTACATAACCGTAAAATTGTTCGGCTGTTCCTTACTTTGAGAAAGCTTACTTCGAATTTTGTGAGAGATATAAGAGGTGGGATGACATTTCGAATCTCCTGCTGATGAGCTGACAGTACAGAATTACCTGTCACTACCAAATAACTTACGCAGTACATACACAGTACAAAGTTACTTACCTGTGCACCTGCTGATGTTTTCATACGCACTGCCTATACAAATTAGCATGTTGCATATACTGCTTCCAGCCACTGCAAAACAAAAAACCAGTTAAACATTAATCTTTCAGTTAAGCTGCCATTGTTGCTCAAAATCTGTTGGTGTGCTTTCTCAGTCCAGCCCACCATCAAATCTCTACACATTTTACGTCTATCTGACAAGTTTTACATGTGATTCTCTTTATTAAGGTGACAGACTGCATAAAAATTTGTGTTCGTATTTTAAAAAAAAAAAAAGAAAATAGGTTTTTGTCCAAAAAGTGGAGAGAGTTCTACACTTGATGGTGGGATTTTCAGAAAAATATGACGTGAATCTGTTGGTTTGGCTGGAAGTCTGCAACTACCTCTGATATGAACTATGAACGTCTTATTTTGGCACAAATGTAAACCTCAGTTTATATGTATGCATGCTATATGCTACTGCCAAACAAAATATCTCCAAGCTCAGTCTTATAAGTCTCCTACAGACTTGCAGTCAAATGTACATATGAAAATCACTCAAAGTAAAAACTGAA
Organism: Sagittarius serpentarius; assembly: GCA_034782735.1. Classification (NCBI taxonomy): domain Eukaryota; kingdom Metazoa; phylum Chordata; class Aves; order Accipitriformes; family Sagittariidae; genus Sagittarius; species Sagittarius serpentarius. The sequence goes on from JAVKLA010000008.1 coordinate 902,100, forward strand.
TTTTCCCTCATATCAGAAGCTGAGAGATCTAGCATATATACACGGGTCAAAATGTGCAGGTGACTGTGTTAGAGACACAAATAACCTCAACGCCAGATGAAATCTAAAAGCCAGACTAGAATCCATCCAAGATGGACTATCCACTTGAGGCAAGTTTCATTTAGATTTATAGAACTGCCTTCTCATACTCTTTTTCCAAAATGGAAAGGCTAGGCAGTGCAGAGTAACAGCAAAGCATTTAAGTCCCAAAAACCTGTTAAACAAAATGGTCCTTCTCTATGTGTAAATTTGCACAGATCCTCCACAGCATTGGAAGACATCAAAACAAAGCAAGGACAGATCTTACCCACAAATGTAATTAATGAACTTCATATTTGTATAAGGGCAGTGAACAAGGATTAACAAAAACCAAGCAAAGCTCTTCTACAAGCCACAAGCATGTCCCCAAACCAACGAGGAATATAACTGCACTTGGTTTGCCAAGGGTTAATTCTGGATATCTCAACAGCACATTTTCTAGAGATTTTTGTTCCAGATTGCAGTTAAATCTGGCCTATCACCAGGGATTCAGCCTCTCAAAATTGAGGATGTTCAGCCTCTAAACATCCACAAATGCTTGGCTTTTCATCTAAAGTTCCTCTCTAATATAGAAACATCTTTCATGTGTTTAGTTTTTACACAGATTTCAGTACTCCTCAAACTTATTTTAAACCATTTCATAGATATCCTTCCTGCCTGTTAAACACATCAAGTGCTTCAGTGCCAGCTGGTGTCAGAAAAGCAAGTCTAAAAACAAAAACCATACTGCTGGCTGTCTTCTATCCTTGCTGGCACCCACTGCTTGAAGACAGATTAAAACACTACTTGTAGCTCTTCCAGCTTTCCTCAGACACCAGAATTTTATAGTGGGAGAGGCAATTAACAATACCGCACTTCGGCAAGGGGTATTTTCTGAGTTCCTTTCCTCAGTTCTATTACGACCTGCGAATCCAATTCCCTTTTGTTTGCAGAACAGCTTGCTATGTAGCAAACTTTTTTTTAAAAACAAACAAAAAAAAAAGGCAACTGACAGGGAAATGCAAGGTGGCTCTAATGGATTTCATTTATTCATTCTATTCTGGTATGACCAGCCACAGAAGCACACCCCAAAAAAATGCCTTTATATTGTGTGCATTCAAAACTTTCAGAGATTTATGCATTCGATCCAGTGCTGTCTCCACCGTCCCTTCCAGCTCCCCCACACTCTTTGTTCCCTCAGAAAGACCAGGCTCCAACCACCTTATTTCCCTCCGTGCTCACCACAAGCGTTGGAAGAGATGCTAAACTCCACCACCACATCAGATGAGACAGAGGCATACAACTCGATGTGTATAAGGTTATGATGATACTGTGAGAAAAAGAGAGACTACATAAATATTTTCAAACTAACATCCCTGAATTAAGCCCTGCTTAGGCATTTAGCAAAAAAGATAACTAGGAGATGTCTCATTTACTCCATACATTGAATTTGTTTCTTTTGTCGAAACCATAATTTCTTACAGTCAGTGTGACAATTTTCCTACAGGCAGGAGGTTTTGTACATAAAAGCATTTCAAAAACACTCAGATTTGCAGTTCCATTGGCTTTAATCAGATCCATTTTGTAGAGCACTTTTAAATGAAGACTATGCATTTTAAAATAAAGTCCTACAGGACTGGGCTGTTAAGCAGTAGCTGTATGAAGATTTTAATAAAGTAATTATTTTTTATTTTCAGTGATGATTTTCATAATACAATTTTATTATTAAAAACAAATAATAAAATAGATGAGAAGTGGATGCCAGCTCTCCCCTCATTAGAAATTTTAAAAATACCTGCAATGCTAATTGGATTAGAAGAACAAGGTTTGATTCAGTCAATGTTAATCAAATTTGTGGAAAAATATCAACAGATTAGAAATTACAGTATGCGAGTGTCCTAATTTTAGGAGTAAAATTGAAAGATCTGCAGCTAATGTAGTAATTATTTTTAATACAAGTAATGTGCTCTTTTCTTCCAGTAAAATGTTTACTGTCAGAATTAAAATATTTTCATCCCTATTGCTGCTACTTTTAAGCAATACCTTATATTTTTCACCAAATGCTCTGCAAATAAGTGTATGAATAAGTGTATAAACAACATTGCTAAAATTAGTTGGAGCTGAATAGAAACATTGGTTCATGAAACCCTGGTGTTCATGACTACTACTTTTATGAGACACAGAAGCAGTTTTACCTATAAATAAATGCTTTAAATGAAAAATTCAACCCAAAGCATTATTAAAACTTTAAATTCAATGTCTTTGGTTACTATTCATTGTTGGAACAAAAAGAAACAATAGTAAAAACTTCCATTGGCTATGCCCATTCTGGCAGACAGTTTACGAACCAAACTAATAACTACTTTGCAAGCAATAAATTTTGAACTTATGGAATAACAGCCGCTTTGGCATTGCTCTAGTCACCCTGGTAGAACTGCAGTTGCTTCCCGTCTCAAAATTTCTGGGCAGAGCAGAATACTTCTACACTTTATGGCTCTAAACTAACTAACTTTAGCTAACTCTAAATAAAATATCCAAATTAAGAGAGTTAGTATAATTGTGTCATGGAGATACTCCAGCCAGACTAACTTATCTTTCAGAGAAACCAGTTCCACTATTTCTGTAGGCCAATTTACTGTGCTTTGTAGACAAAACTAAGAGTAAGGTCCAAGTGAGGATGCAGGCGTCTAAAGCAAAACACAGGCCAAGGCCTAGGTACAAAATAGCAATTTCATATTGAGTTGCCATCTAACTGTCAGGACAGTTAAAACTTATCTAGGCAAGAAAGAGCACTCTCAAACTTCTCAGCCTGTTTTGGAGCAGAAATCCTGAAGTTCAGACTACCAGAAAAAGAGCCAAGAGGGACGGATCTATATCCTGGAAGTGAAAGCCAGTGGGCGGAACAGGGGAGTTCTGCTGCTCAGTCACTGCTTCGGGGAGTCTTCAAGGACTCCTATAGTTCTGGCTACAATATAAAAGGTCATTAAAAACCTATAAACTTAAGAAAATATGGTGTAAATTCTTTTCTTCTGTTTCCAGTAGTCATACATGGACATCTCTTAGCAGTGGCTTCTGAACTCCGGATCCCAAGTCAATGGAGGTGCCTACCTACAGCCCAGAAACAGGCAATAGACGAGAAAGGTTTTTAAATATATCACGGTACTCACTGTCTTCTAATTTATGGCTCTGGAAGTCCTCTGCAAAGAAAGCCATGTGGACTTTCAGAGGCTATGTCTAAACAACTAAATTGAGGAGAATTCCTGAGCTCCAAAGTCCACTTACGTTCTTTAAGGCGGCCTTTCACGTAGATGATGATTCTCCCTCTTCCCTCCTGCTCCCATTTCCTAGTTACCAGTGATGGAAACCATACTGCATAAGCACAGTTATCTTCCTAAGGCACTTGGATCTCCTTGCACGTTGCATAGGAACACTTGGTGTCCAATTCTGGCCCACCACATATCTGGGCACCCAAAATGGAAGAGTTTCAGTGCCTAATTTATGTATGCCTCAGTACTGCATCTAGACCTGCAAGTGGTTATATTGCATACATAGCTATATATAGTTGCAGCCAACTTCACAATCTTGCTGCATCTAAAAGAAACACTATAAATGTACCACACTCTGTAAAAATCAGCCTGAATGCCAATCTCAATCTGGTCACGTAAGCAAAGATTAGAGTGCCTATTTCCGAGCCAGATAAAATAAAGCAAAGGCACGCTCCACAATTAGAGAGTAAGATAACGCCAGTCCTGCAGATATAAATCAGGAGTTTAAATTCAAATTTGTTCTGATCCAAGTTCCAAAAATCATTATTAGCAAGTCTAAAAATTAATAAATAAATATTTCAAATTGTAACTCAGGTCAAGAATGCTCAAGTAAGTACACCTCAATGAAAGCGGCACTGGCAAACTTTTATCAGCATGGTCTTTCATAAAACCTGTCTCAAAGTACATAGAGCAAAGAAATTCCAAACCAGGAATGATGCATTGCTTTTTCCTCCCCTCTCTTTTCAAGTAACGCTTTCAACAGTTTGAAAAGGAAAACACGTCTTATAGCAATAGCTGCTCATAGTTACTCATATTTGCTGTTGCTAAAAATATCCAGCTTTGACAGAATAACTTGGGACAGAATGTCAGATACTGCTGTATTTTGAACTAATCTTAAGGAAAATAAAGATATTTCATCCCAAAATATTCAAGCAATTTATGAATATGATGCATAGGCAATTCATTATGACCCTGATATTACTGGCTACACCAATAAAAACAATAATTCAAGACTTCAAACCCTTTTGAGACTAGCCCAAAAACCCTTATGAAACTTTTCTGAAAGAGATGTTCAAAACCAAAAGTGTTGATCTGCAATAGTATTTTAAAGATTTGGTACAAAATCCAAACATGTACCCAAATACAGGTTGATGCTTAGCAAAATCACTTTTTAAACCGTAAGTATTTATAATAGATGCAAAATGCCTATTTCTTACAGTAGTCCCTTAGAATTATTAACTTGTTATTTTTGGCTTGGCAATGCTGTATTTTGTGAGAATTAAGAAAATGTGCCTCTTCTATATAATTTAATATTTTTCCATTGGTTTTAAATATTAATATTCCTCTTTTGCAGAAGATTTCAGATAAGGTTCTAGAAAAATATACTTGATTTTATGATCAACTGTAAAGTTCCAGCTTCTCAGAGACTGTTCATTATAGAGTATATGTAAGAATAACTTAACCCAGCCAGACTTAAAAACAAAACAAAGCCACTCAACTTCTGTGAACCAGACTAATGACATAGGTCTAGGATGTTTTTGTCTCCGTTTCTAGGCACTACATGATGCCAATGAGAATACAGTTTATGCCAATCTTAATCTGGCCATGGCAAAGAAAAAGCCAAAGATATATAGCCAGAACTGTTTACGAGATAAATAAAAAGTTTACTGCTTCCCACAAACTAGGGAAACAGTTGGATTACACATCAGGATCTGGTTGCTCCAGACAATACTACCAGGAAGTTAATGAAATTGGAACAAGGAAATTACTATGACTCGGCACTCCATAAAAAAGTGTAATTTATCATCAGTAAAAAAACAATGGGAGCTTTGCTGATAAATTAACAAAAGAAAATATAAAGGCCGTATTGCTGTAAAACAATAAATCAGTTTTTTCCTGGATCAGTTAGTTCTGTTCCAAAAGCTGATGTCACCTAAAATTAGAAAAATGGTAACCTCACTCTGATGAGAAACGGTGATCTTTTTGGATTACAAGTAAGGTGTGCGGCAAGACATTTATCTGAAGTTTCAAGGTACTCATGACATCATCTTCAAATTAAAACTCGGTTAGTTTTATTCTAAAGGGGTTTGATTCCACCAAGACTAGGAAACCAGAATACTACTTTCAGCATTTAGGAAAGTTGCTTCCTCTCACAAAAGGCAAAATAAGTGTTTCTGTTAAAAGACTCATTTCTCAGGAATCGAACCTGGGCTGTCAGTTTGGTGACCAGCCAGGTGAAATATTCTGAAAGTCTGGAATTTGGTTGCCCGAAACTTCTCCACTGGGCAGCCTTCACTCAGTCCACACTGACTGTGGAGTGTTACAAGATGTCTCGTATGAAAGTTTCTAAGAAACGCTTTCCTTCAAAGCCAGAAAATTTCTGTTTCAGGAATGTACTTTTCATTCTCTTTGGCCATTTCCATGGTAGATTTATTCCTGAAAAGGGTCTCAGGTATGGCACTACAATGGAGTGGTCTATTTCCACTTCAGGCTCTTGGAGTGCCTTCTGACCACCATGGGCAGAGCGTACCCAGGTTGGCAGACCCTGAGGGACAGTACTTACCCACTAGTCCTCTCCCAGCAAGATTTTCCTAGGCTGGTCCCATCCCCATGTCACCACCGGTGTGCCAGCAACCTGGCATGCCCATGCCCTAAACAAAAATCCCTGTCTGACTCATATCAGTAACTGCCAGCACCTCTCAACAAAAGGAGGAAACTTCAGCCATGCTCTGGCCTCCTTATTCATACGGCATTATTTGTTCATGTGCCAACACAGGAGTGGGCAGCAAGAGGACAGCCTACAGGCTCAGTCTTCTCCCGCTTGCAAATTCAGCTTGCCTAAAGACCGCTTGAAGAGGATGGTCCTACACAGCATGCCTTCTCTAATAATTTCTCATGCACATGTCCAAAGACACAGATGCCCCATACCTAGCAGGACCCTCCACTGGATAGGTACGAATAGATCACAGCAGCAGGCAGAAACATAGCTCTTTATTCTGGAGGGAATAAGGGATAGGGCTGTATGTATATATGCTGGGGGCATGAAAATTGAGTTCATGATGGCAAATCCCAGTTCTCTGGGAGTGTCTATGTGAAGAGAAATAGAAAATTAAGTATGTTATTCCCTTCAAAATAATAATAAAAAAATCCTATTGTGTTTGGGTTCTTTTCTGGAGCATATACATTGCTCTCCTTATCCTTGTTACTGCTGAAGAACAGGCATTCGCTCCCAGCCCCCAAACTATATCCTCAATGTCCTTAGTCATCTCAAAATCATTCAGTAGCACTAGACAGGACAGTCTCTTCCTCCAAGCAACCTCTACTCTAAAATTAGGCCCACGTAGAGTCAGGCCTAAGTTGCTTCACGCTACACCAGATTCCAGGAAAGACAGGCAACACTGCAAAAAGCCTCTTCTGTAAAGACCTTCCAAAGATATTCCCTAAATTAACGGTGGGGTAGCACCTACAGTCCTTGGCTCTAAGCAGCACAGAAATGCACTAAAGACAGACACACACACAACAGGAGTCTCTCGGGGCTGACCTTCAAATCAAGATGAATGAGATCTCTTTTTCTATTATCCAACTGCCCAAAGTAAGTGATTTCACTCCACAAGGGAAATTCCAGTGGGGAAACGGCACTCTCAAACCAAGGATCTTGCAGACCAGTGTTTGGCCTCTACTTACATCCAGCATGTGTTTCCCAAAATTTAGCTCATGGGCTCTTGGGGAGAAGTTGGGCTGCGGGGAAGCTTGCTTCAGAGATGGTGTACAGTTTGTCTGCAGAGCTCTTTTCTCAGACAGTTGTCAATATGGAAAGTAAGCTGTCATCAGATCCCTTGGCAAGTCAATGCATTTTACTAATCTGGCAGAAAAATACAGCAGAAGAAAACATGAATAGCTTCCTGCCAGACTAGTAAGACGAATTGTCTTACTGCAAAAGCTGACACAAGGGAAGGGGTGGAACCATATGGCTAGAAACTGGCACAGGGGTACAAAAGAATAAGGAGAAAGGATTGGAACTGCCAGTTTTCTAGGCAAAAATTACATTGGCCACTTACCCAAACCCTGGGTGCTCACCTGGTTCACAGCAGAAGACTGTAAGTACTTTGGAGAACGTGCAGTTGATAACTGCAAAAGGCAGGGGTATGCAGCAGCATTTCATGGAGCCACTAAAGTTCAGAGGCTCGCTCCTGGCCCTCCTGAAGTCAGTGGCATAACTACGGTCTTCTCCATCTGGTTAGGCTTACCACCCATCTATCTCACCAGAAACCCACTGCAGTGTTTCAAAAGCAATAGCCACTCAGAGGAGTATTCGTATATTGGATTAAAAATATACAACTGCAGATAAAGGAAAAAACAAAACAAAACAAAACAGAGTAGAGTAGAAGTGCCTCTAGTATTTAAAGCCACAGCTCTCCAGAAATATATTGTCTCATTATCAAAAATGCTGCTTATTGGTAAACGTTTACCAACATTTTGTCGCTCCATAAAATTAGTACCCTGTGACTGTTCCCACTGAGACTGCAAGAATTTCCACTGTATAAAAGGCATGTATAACTCATTACATGATTTAAGCCACAGATACGAAGCTCTCCAGCCTGGAAAATACAAACAGTAGCACTGTAACAACCCAGGAACTGTACTAAAAATTAAACAATGCCTTTGGACATTAAAGATAAGACATAGAATAGGCTAACAAACTACACAGCTGATGAAAACAGTAGTGAACTGAAGACTTGAACAAAAAGCATGAAAAGGAAGAACATCTGCAAAACTGAAGGAAAGTACTGAAGGAAACAGAGGACAAATATCCCTGTTTCTTTAGCTGCAGTCTATATCCCCACAACAGTTAAAACTGAATGCATCTAGGAGGTAGTACAGCCCAGCAGGAAAGTGTACAGAAGCCAAGGATAATCATATGCAATTTTATCACCCCATAGACAAAACACTAACGCTATAGCTACATGGAAGAGAGCAGAACAGTTGGGGTTTTTTATTCCAAGTAGTCAAAAATATCTGTGAAATACAGGAATCAATCTTTCAGAAAGAATTATAAAGTATCCTTATTATTGAGAAAGCTTTGCTGACAACTCAGTCTTTACACATAAACTCACGCATGTTAAAGCCAGGAAGGACCACAGCATCTATACAGACTGATTTCATGCATAAATCATTTCAAAGTTTCTTAACAGCTATCTTTTCAGCAAATTCATAACTTTTACTTCATCTGTAAGAGATCTTCTAGAAAGACATTCATCATACTGTAAACACTTCAAGGGATGGAGGTATAGTGCTAAATAAAGGAGAGCTAGGGAGGGAGCCCAGGCATTAGACCTGATCATTTATGTTGTGTAACTATAATTTCAGTCCCTGGCTCTGTTTTGGGCTGTTTCAATTAATCATCTCCAGTACGATACCCCAAAACCATATGCAGTACCACTCAGAGGATAGTTTACTCCAATGACAACTCACAAAAGCAAAATAGAAGCAAAAAAGTTGAGAAAAGCATGTCAGAATTTAAGTAAATTCTTTTTGCCATCAAGAAGAAAGAAAAAGTAATACAGCAAGCATTATTTCAAAATGGCAATTTTAATACAGCTTTTAGTCCTAGCCAAATTTGAAGAACCTGACTCAAAATGACATGAGGAGGAAAAACGTCTGATTTGAAGGCAATTCGACAACGGGCAGTTAGGTATTGAAGGCAAGTAGGAAGTTAGTAGGTACTGAAGAGTCTCGAAAGAAAGTGCTGCTGGATGTTGTATACCACATAAAACCACCTTAAATCCTGATTAAAGCCACAGGATATATTCTCCATGTTAAAGCAGAAGAAAATGGACCAAAATTAAAAGAATAACCAAGCCTCATAATGACACTATTGAGATCTTTTTGTGAGACAGTTAAAAAGGACACGATATAGACAAATGTAGGGTTGTGACCAAGTTGTTAATTACTAATGGATGGGGAGAACCCAAAATACAAGAGACCGAAACATACATTAGGCCAATTAAAATAAAGCAGACCTTCTCCTGTACTGCTAGGTAAGGAAGGCTCCAAAGTCTCTATTTATCCAGATGATGTTAAAGTAATATGAAACCTAGTGAAGGACGCTGCAAGTCCAACATCTCAATCTTGCGTACTGTACGCTCTGAAGCCTAAAACATGGGTTGGAAAGTCTAAGGCTCCAATTCCCAAGTTAGTTCATTTGGCTAACTCAGGATTAATAAAGGGCACAGTTTGCTGATCACCATAATGAAACTGCTCCATGCAGGACGCTCAGCCAAGGTAATTAATGAGCTTACGAGAATTTCTGGACCATGAATGCCAGCGAGACATTTGACTCATGAGCATTTTTTTTCTGCAAAGGTTTTAGAGGAATGCAGATGTGGATGGATCTACATACTGTATAGAAGACCAGTGCACCCATGTGGATAATTAATCTGTAATTAGATCAATAAGGCTAAACAGATGGATAAACCAGGAATGTTATGTGTCCTGTACTACTTAACCAAGCTATTGCATTTTTATCTTTATTAAACTAAGAGATTACTGCTGTAGAAGGCATACAGACATCAGAACAGGGGAAAAAGAGATCATTTTCCCTCCTGATGATGTAAGTGTCTTTGTTAAGGATTTATAAAAGGTCTGGTTATGTTTATGCAGGCTTAAGGAACAGTTTGGGATTGTGGTAGTACAACGTGAAGTACGCCAAACCTGAAGTAACAAAAAAAGACCTCAAGCAGCAGCCTAATTTGTCCGGTGCCTTCTGAGTGGAATGAAAGAAAGAAAAAAAAACATTAAAAAAAAAAATCAAACGAAAAAACTACTTAGGGCTTTGTCATTCTCATTCTCATTCTATCATTCTATTAATGCAGAACCTCTGACCAACAAAATATATTGTGATCTAAGAAAGAGATACTCAGTCTCATATAATGCAATCTGGTTTAGGTGAACACATGTATATGTGAGGGTGAAAAAAAAAAATATTCTTACATGTATTTACCAAATTCTACTCAGGTTCTTGGTGTGCATATCTGTACATGCATAGGCTTTACGAGTGTTTCAGAAGATACATAGTTATAAAATACCTTATGTTAGGAAAAGCGTGCAAAAAATTGCAGTATCACCTAATCCTATTAAAATGGAGAAAAGAAAAAAAAGGCATAATGAGTTTAGAGTCCTAATCAATATTTTACAGCTCGCTATCTCTCCTACTCTGTGTAAAACACGCAGAACTTCTTGTGCAACTTCTGGTAACATTCTCATATATCTGTTTTGGAGACTAAATCTCCTTCCACGATCAACTACCATCGCCTAAACTCTGCGATTAACTGGGAAGCATTTTCCCTCATTGGGAAAAGGTGACTAATTGAGAAGAATTTTTGCTCCAAATTCAGGGCCTCAGAGGCACAGCAGTTTCCACCGTGTCCTTGTACAGAATGGGAAATGACCTGGCAACACCGCTCCCCGAGAAAACAAGACTGTACCTAATATTTGGGAGAATAAAATGTCACAACTGTATAATTCTTCTGTGTCGTTGTCGCACTCAAAGATTTTATTCCTAATGCTGCCCACGAGAACAGTGTGAGAAGGGGTATCTCTGAATTCCAGCATGTATTCCATTGATGAGAACTACATCTCCTGAGCATATGTAACAACCACCTGCTTTTGTACAAAAGGCACAGAAGACTATAAGGACTCACAAATTATATATGATTGCATATCTAAATGTAAATGAATTACATAATTACTTTTACGTTTTTAGGAAGATAGACTTCACCTTCAGAACTTAATGTGTTTGTTAATGTAACAAACCTCAAAGTCCTCCGCAGTAAATGCTTTTATGAACGGCAAGAAAGAAATATGAGATACTTCAAATGACAGCCTGAATGCTGCTTTAGTACCAGGGATAATTCAGTGGTCTCCCTCAGCTTCGGTTGCTGTTTAGGTCAGCTAAAGTTGTGAATCCTTAAAAAGAGAACTGTGATCGAATGAAATATAATTGTCTAATAAAACCTAAGTTGTTGCAAAGCTGTATTTTATACACTAATTCAACCCAGCAGTTAAAACTCAGCTCCCTGAACAATAAAAACAGTTTTGCTGAGCACATTCCTCCCAGCTTCTAAGCCGCTCCTTCCCCCACTGTCGTCTATGTAACTAGGCGAATACAAAAGAGACCAATCAAACAAGATTTTTGTTTACCTTTCACCGAGAGATAGAAAGTGGTGAGCCTGAATATGCTCCTTTGTCCACTGAGAACATACACTAGATGTTGTTTGATACACGTTTTAAAAGTTCCTTTTAAGTTTTCACTTCTTAGAGAATGGTTGCGTTGCTATAGCTTTTGGCCCCTTGCTAACAGCAGCTTTTTCCCCCTCACCAGAATTTGAAGCTTTTGATCTCTTTTATCTTCTGCTTGCTCATAGCCTAAGAATTGCATCTGTGGCAAAGCTTGTCCTCTTAAGAGTCCATTGACTTATTGCTAGAAAACAAGGCAATACCTTTCTTTTCTACTCTGAGTCCCTGTTGAGATAATACATTCTGAAGGGACACAGCCGGCATGGAGTAATCAAAGCTATTGTTCACCACTGTCTGAAACGCACAATGAAAACACACTACTGGGGTGGGGAGAATCAAAAAGAGCTTCTACCTATGAGAAATACACAGCTAGCAACCCAAAGCAGACTTTTCTTAAATATCATGTGTCAGGTAGCAGCAAGCTATGATGCAACTTGGACAACAGCACATACTGGACATATAAAAGCAAATAAATGCATATATTTTATTTCATTTCTGTGCCGCAGGAAAGGCAAGGCCTTAGCAGCACTCATCTTGCCAATTGAGAATGGCACAGCACAGCCTACTAGACTGTCCCATGGTAAAACTGGACCACTTTTTCAGACTGATTTCCTGAGCACTGGTGAAAGAGGGTAGATTGAGATTGGATATAAGGAAGAAATTTTTTACAACAAGGGTGGTGAAACCCTGGCCCAGGTTGCCCAGAGAGGCGGTAGAAACCCCATCCCTGGGAACATTCCAGGCCAGGCTGGACGGGGCTCTGAGCAACCTGGTCTAGTTGAAGGTGTCCCTGCTCACCGCAGGGGGGTTGGACTAGATGGCCTTTGATGGCCCCTTCCAACCCAAGCCATTCTGTGATTCTATGACTCTCCCATAGCATCCTTACCAAAAAAAAGCAGTGCTGGCCTCCACTGTACTACTGTCCTCAGAGTTCAGTGGCATAGAAGCTTCCACACCAGCTTGGCCAAAGGATCGACATTTCCCAGCTCTAGCTGGAAAAGGCGTTCTTCACTTCTCTCTTACACTGCTGCAGGCTGCCAACTGAGCAGCTAGACAAGGAAGCAATTGCAGTACTCTGAACAGTTGAGACCAAACATCTTCCTAGAAAAAGGCAGCTGTAAAGGTGCTCTAAATACGACCTCCTGGCTCCTGAGCAGGTCCTCACCACACAAGAAGATCTGCGGTGGTGCGAAATGCTTCTGATGCTGCCAGTCTATTGTACCGCAACAGTGCAAGGACTGTGGTCATGCAGCTCGTTATTCTGCAGCTTTCTCCTAAGGAACTGGCTTGCCCAGAACAATTTCATTATTTCCACTCAATAAGAGTGGAAAGGTGGGCTGAAACTGTATTTACGTAGCTCCTCAGCTGTGATGCACACTCCTCGCAACTGAAAATTTGTGTATTTTTAAAATTATTTGAGAAGAACTGTGCTCTACAAAAGTAGGATATCATTGTTTTAAAAGCTCTTTTTTTTTTCTCGTCCTTTTCTCTTGTTCACATGCTGTAGAGACTCTGCACAAATGAAAAGAAATTACAAACACCTAACGGGAAGAAATTATTTACATTTAACAGAAAAATTCTTAATTATTAACTCCATTACCATGTAAAGCAGGCCATGCACTCATGTCGTAAAGTTAATAAATAAGGGTGGAAATTGTGTGTGTTCATATTTAACATCCCCCTCTGTTTTCTGCAAACAGATGAAGGAAAACAATTTCATTTTCATTCAGGGGAACAGCAAATTTCAACCCTGAAAGTAGAGAAACCCTCTGCAAAATTCTGCCAATGTAAATCTACAAGAGAATTAAACATTACAGGGTAAAAAACATTAATTTTATTTGTTTCTGAGTGCAATGGCAAAAAGAGGATATAGAAGCATATGAAGTCATGAATTTCATGTTTCACATACAGTACCATAGGGAATAAAGATTTAAAGGTTAGCACAGCAAGAAAGACAACCATAGCAGTATTAAAGAAAAGAGCAATCTTGCCTTCATCTCCAGAAATAAACAAAAATTAGTGTAGCACAACCAGCACCAAATGAGCCCTTCACACCTTCCATAAGGAACTGTAAAAAAGGATAACAAGAGCCTTCTGGTCTTCCATCCCCTCCCAATTACTAAATATTTCTTGGCGAAAGCCGCATTTCCTTCTGAGTAGGGACAGGAAAACTACACAAAGAAAAGTCATATATATGGCCCCCTTTTTTTTTTTTTTTTTTATTTTGCACAACCATGACGCCATTTGATTTCATTTTGCTTGCCAACTCTCTTTTCACAGTTCAAGTCATCCATCACTAGGGTTATTTGGGGGGCGGGGGGGGAAGGCAGAGATATACCACATTTGGACTTGCATTACCCTTTCCCCTCATAAAATCTACAGGATGAGAGTTATTGTAGCTCCTGTGTGAAAATTTTCCTACAAAGCCTTGCCTCTGGAGATAAGTAATTTTGAGGAAAATCCCTCAACACAGTCCCACAAGTGTTCGAACTTTGGTGGCTTCCTCAAGGTACAACTCAAGTGAAATCGTGCCACAGGGCATTCCCACTCTGAACAGCTCCGTCTCCAGTATGCACCATCCACCACAGGAAGGAATCAATGACAAATACAGTATCACCTGAAGTCGCACACATCCAGAACAAGGACACTAGACGTTTCCTCTACCAGTTCTGATCATAAATGAGAGTCAAAACTGACCCAGCCACATAGGCTTTGTCATAGTTTTCCACAAGAATAGAGGAAACAGTAAAGAGCCGCATTGGTAAGGACATCAAGATAAAGCTCTATTCCCTGCAGATCGCCTCCTATGAGTAGAAGTTAACCTAGGCTAGACCTTCAGCTCTGGTGACACCACTGGATGTGAACTTTTACTGCATTTCTTTGGTTTTGTTTTTAAAGAGTTAGCTTTTCCAAGATGTGCGCTTAGAAAGAGTATGTCACAAAATACAAATTAATTGTGTAATATACAGTTCGGCAACAGTGACATAATTTCTCAGCAGTAATACTCAATACCTCCTTACAATACTTTTGAAGTCCAAAAATACCTTCAGAGATGTTTCAGCAATCTTTTCAGCCAGGCTTTCAAGCTGCATATCAGTTGGTTTAACTGTTTTGCATACCATACTGCAAATGTATTTAATGTACTTATTCATTGCCTAATTCCCTTTAGATTCTGTTACGAATGGACAAGAGGCCACATTTTTTATACAGCCAGCCTGACAAAAAAACTTAAATGCTCTTAACTTGTAACATTACAGCTCTACTGAGCTTTCAAAGGTTGCAAAACAGATACTTTCTGGGCCTGACAGAAGGCTTGACCACAAAAAAAACAATTCCCCAATCAGCTAAGAAACAAACAAAAACCTTATCGCATAAAGGGCATCTTTTTTCACAACAAGAGATCTTTTCTTGCAGAATCAGTCACAAAAAAAGGGAAGTCCAACTGCCCTTGAACTTAATAAGGTCTGCAATGATGCGTTACTACTACCAATGAGACCACCACTAGTATCAGTAAGAATGATAACAGTGAGGACAAAAATAACTTCACAGTTATATGGTCAATCAAAAAAGCTATCTCTGCCTACCAGTATGGACAGACTTCACAATTTCAACATGATTCATGGGATATTTAATATCTTTTTCTTAAAAACTTAGCCCCCGCTGTTTATGATGATACTACACCCCTCAGGTTTAATTTTGAAAAGTCTCTATCCCATAAAACTTCTAAGAAAGTCTATGCATTCAGGGAAAAAAAAACAAATCAAAACAACCCCAAACAACAAAAAAACAGAGCCAAATTATTTATTTTTTTTTAAATCCGCACTTTTTAAACTGGTCCCCTGATTTCTGTACATTTGAAGAGGGATTCAAACCTCAACTTAAGATGATGCTCAAGGCAGTTGTGCAGACACTAACCCCCCCCCTCCACCCCCTCCCCCAGGGAAAAGAAAGACAGGCAGCTGCCAGGGATAACGGTTCCCACTTACACTGCCATACCTTTCCTAAGCTAGGACCTCAGCAGGTCACCATCTCTTCTCATCAGCTATTTAGGGGACTTAATTGACCCCTAAAGTTAGATGAGAATTCCTCCACTCCAAGTTCTAAACTAAGAATAAAGTAAGTTAAATCTCCTAAGCTACACATCAATTAACTAATATTAAAACCAACAACAAAACCAAACAAAAAACCAACAAAAACAACCCAAAAAATTCTTCAGAAAGATTTGAATTTTAAGGGACATTTTTAGTTCTATTACAGTGCATTAATCACATAGGATACATGCAGTAGGATATATCCCAATAAAACAAAACCAATTAATTAATCTTCGATTCTAAAGCAGGGCTATGAAATCACTGTAATTTTGTATTATTACAAAACCAGAATTATTTCAGGAAAAATACTTCATCATTTTTACCACCAGCAGTCCAATAGTAGCTACAACAGCCAAGCCACAAAAAGGTTTCATTTCTCGTGCAGGTTATCACATTGCAATAAACATCTCTAAAATGGCATCCTCAGAAACAACGAACTCCCTTAATTGAGACAACTGCCAAGAACCAAGTTCTGTGACACGAACTTGCCCACTCTGTGACGTTTCGTATGCTCCTGTTCTTACACGACTTCACAAGAAATCAGCATGACTAATACAAATTTTTAAAAAGTTACATGCTTTACATTACAATTGTTATTAAAGGAAATCATTACATAAAATACTGAATCTCTCCAGTCACATTGTATTCTTCTAACATTTTTTTTTTTACAAACGAGGGAATCACTTCACTGGAATAATTCCATTTCCACCAGGGTTTGCCAGTTCAGAGATACTACTGGAAGGTTACTCAAGAAAATCTAAAACCCCCGTGGGCTTGACCCAAGTAACACACTGCCAGAAAGTCTCCCCCCTCACGGAGCTCTATTATTATACATATCTGCAGTCCAGCAGGGAAGGGTAACCATCAGTCACCCACAGTCACTGCCCCAGGGAGACAATCCCTTCTTGATGTCAATCACAGTGAAGATTCTCTCACTCTTTCATTTGCAGGCAGGCTGCAATGGCCAAAGGAGAGTTCAGGAACGGTTATCACAGAGTCGGAAGAAGTCCTGCTTAAATGATGTTATAATGATGCTACCAAGACAAGGTACTACAAACCCAAATATTTCACTTAAAAGAAAATTTTACTAAACTTTATAAAAGACCAAGGCAAAAGTTCTAGGGTTCTAGGATGAGTGGGGAACCCCTCTGCTGCTACGCAAAATATATTCTCTGGGTCTGAATTAGTGAAAACGGTCTCTGCCTCTCCTAAATCCAAGATAGTTAGCTTCATTTTCTACTACGGCAGCTTAACCTAATTGTATATACAAGGAAAAAGTGGGTGGTTGAAGGAGTGGGAGAGGGAACATTGATACCCACAGCTGCAGAACTGTAAGACAGACATTCACCTGCAACATCTTCCCTGGAACTGCACAGGATGGCTCAGTCTGAGGCCCGACTTTGAACTCTTCGTAATGATAATGATGATAATAGCAATAATGATTTCAGAACAGTCAAATCCGGCATCTTAAGTACTAATGCTGGAGTCACCATTAAATATACCCCAAGTGTTTCCCTGACATTAGATCAGAGCAGAATCACCTTGGATTGATGGTAAACTCTGGTCTCTGCAAGAATCTGCTCCGTAAGGGCATTCAAAATGCTGTTCTTTTTGGTCTTTGTACCTACAGAGCCTATGTACATCAGCTACAAAGACAGGCGCCCAGCCAATCATCATACCTGTCTTTCTGAGACCCATCCTCTGTTGAAGTTCCCCAATTTCATGAGGATTCAGGTGTGTTTAAAAGACATGTACTATAAAACGGAGTATCAGACTGCATTTGTTCGCTGAATACACTTGCTTTCAAATGTTTTTGTGAAGCAAGGCATTGTATTTCTATGAGGATGCGTTATTATTTTCTTTGTCCTTGCTGCTACCATTGTCACTCATTATGAAAATGAAGCACAGAAATCAGATGGGCAAAGAAAACGCTCCGATCAGGAAAAAGTCTACAGACCTACCTGCCATTACAAATACACTTTGCTCCTATAAATAAAAATTACTTTAACCCAATGATGAAGTTATTTCTTCATCAAGGAAGTTAATATGCTTTTCAGAGAATCGTGGATTCAAATGTGTGGACAATAAAGGGAAAAGTGCTTATTTCTGTGAATTGTTAACTCCCCGGTGGTTCCGCTCTAACATTAATGCTGTGGAGGTATTGCTTAAGACGGGGTTTTATCATACAAAGAACCATGGCCAGCCAGTAGGATGACACTCCGTTTTACTTATCAATTTCTAGGCTTTATATGGAATATAAGGTTTTAGATCTTTTTACCTCATTAACGTCTTCAAATATTTCGTGTCCAACTACCACAGATTATAAAGCTGGCATACTCAAGTACACAGAATTATGGTATTTTTTTATTTACGAGGATCTAATCTTGAACCACTGTTCAGTGACAGAAAGCACCTTAAAAACATACTTTCTCCTGAAACAACAGAGTTTTAAAGAAATTTAGAGATATTAAAGCAATTTCTACTACATTCTGTTACTGTCTATTAAAAAGAAAGAGTTTATCTAGATGAAGAAAATGATTCAAGACTAGTTGCAAGTTGGTCCACACATGAGCTAACCTCACTTTTTTCCCCCCTTGTGAAGGTGTGGGTTAATATTCTTTAACGTGGCTTAACTAGGCAAGTTTAATTTTGATAGGCACCGAGAATGGATGCCAGCTAGGTAAATCAAGGGTGGTGGAGGGGGAAATATCCTGGATTTTAGCTTGGAAAAAGGTCTAAGTTACATAACACTGCAATGCATTATCTGAGCTTAGCCTACCTTCAAAGGCATTTCCTGCCATAGGCCTAATTGAAGACTTATTCTCACATACTTAACACTTAGTATAGTCCTTCATTTACAGATCATTGACAGGAGAGTGCCAAGCAGTCCATAATAAGCCTATCTGTTTCTGTGAAATAATATTATATGCTAAATAAGACGAGGTACACAGTAGCTACTGATTTAAAAAAAAAAAACAAAACAAAAATCACAGGTTAACAGTATGCATGGAAAACTTTCCTTTTAATGAAGAACTCCTGCACTGTTACAGAAATGTAATAAAGCATCTGAAGCCCTAAAAAAAAAATTTGTGATCTCCCATAAAACTTAAAAACGGACAAACTGATTTGTCTCAAAATTTACACAAAAATAATTGGACTGAGAATTTACATGCCAAGTTTCCACTTGAAAAGAAATTTTAGGGACTGTTACTACTACAAAACACTGGAAATGAAGGTTCATAATGGAAATGCTGACCGACTACTTCACCAGTGTTAGCTAGACACATAAATGCTCACAGACACTCTGTAAATATGTGAAGCTTTCTTTGATAAACTCTGCTTCCGTAACCAAAAATGAATGACCACCTTTCCCAGCTTTTCAGCTCAGCACAAATATAAGCACAGAAATCCCTATCTTGCAAATTTCCGGACTTCCCAGAATAGTTTTGAAGCAGGAATTATTGTAAATCATGAGTGAAGATGTATTATAAGAAGTGCTAATGAGGCATGAATTACACTCTTTACGTTTTCTGTTGAGAGACCATTCTTTAAAGAGGCCAAAATATCATTGCAAAGTTAACTTTCTCTTTTCCAGGCAAATTGAAGGCATTTGTTTCAGATTGTCTATCTGATACAAGCTGGAGAAATAGCAATCTAATCAAATCACGCATGGTTTTCATTACAGTTTAGCAAAAAGTACTACCTGACACTCTCAGAAATTAATCAGATACTTGGGTACAGTAATTTCTGTACAGCAGTAGGACAAGGCCAAACATGAAATGAAACTCATGGTTAATGTAAAATACCTTTAAACTATGCTGTTCATAAGACTTTTTCACTAGATCCTTCCCACACGGAATCAAACTGCATATTTCTGATTCACGTTTTTTCCTTTTCTGGGAGTGGTTCCCAGTATAGTAATCTTCACCAGTGGGACCAAACCATGGTCTTTTTAGGACTGCGTTCCAGATTTAGTCCCATGATTCAAGCCACCATCTGGTTTTAAAGGGGAAAACCCTTCTCTGTGGAAATATTAACCTGACATGTCTCCCGTCTAGACTAATAATTACATTAAGGACAGAGTGAGTCCATTATCCACATGGAATGGGTGGAGGCTTTGATAAACCAGTAATAATAGGCGTCAGACTAGTCACCAAGGATTGTTCTTACTTACTTGCTTTCTTATAAAAGGGAACTTTAGGCTCATTCAAGAATTCTGCTTCCACTGGGACTGACAAACAGTGCATTTCTTTCCATCAAAGGCAAAGGACTGCCTTTAGTGTAGTGCCCATAAAACAGGAAATGGAATGTTGTTCAACAAAGGTTGACCTGCTCCTGTAGATTTTTGTCGACACTGCTTTTGTTCAGAATGGGAAGCAGGGTTCCTCTAATTGTACCATTCCAATTCTTCTCATTGCAGCCTTTTCTATATTCAAATGGATGCATTCATTTACAATCGTCTATGCTTTGAAAAAAATTGCACAAGCAAAGAAGTCTTCAGAACTGGAACGAAAGCTGGTGACCTTCAGCAGAAAAATAAACGTACAATTCACATTCACAGGCTAACATTTTTCAAACACCAGTTCCCTAGGCCCCGTTTTAGTAGTGGGCTTAAAATAGGCTTAGCTTTCACTAAGAACACCATGCAAAGAACTTCAGCTAGAAATCAGTCGTGCCAACCCATGACGGTTATGGATCCTAGAAACCCGGACCTCTGCAACTGGGGGATGTGCTCTCCAGTGCCATCTGCTGGCACCCAAACCATTAACTGACCGTGCGAGCATCTCCTCCTCTACCAAGGACTCCGGTCAGAGCTCTCAGCACCCATGCAAAGACGTAATTATTTAGGCTATTCCTATTTTAGTCGTACTTGCTTATGAATTCTAGAGCAGGGCAATCCTAGGGTGTCTTGCAGACTGTTTTTAGAAGGGCATGCTAATGCAATATTTATACAATCACACTGCCATTCATCTTTAACGCACACAGTTAGACCACCACCCAAATCCACAAGCGTGAGTGCAAATCCTTTTCCCAACCTCCGTGAGTCTATCTGGAGCTCTTAAAAAGGTCTCTTCAATTCAAAAGTGTTAACCAGAGTACCTAGTTATAAGGAAAATTCTTTATCCCATCTTGAAACAGGCAAGAAGAAAACAGATTTTCAAGCATACTTTATGGACAAAGGAAAATAAACTGCATATAGCACTGTTATAAAATATTTGAATCATTTGCTTGCATTTTCCTTCCACATACCTCAAAGAATTGTAAAGAGACTGAGAAGCACTGTTATCACCATTTTGCACAGAGGGAAACCAAAACATGAAACTAAAATGCTGCTGGTTTTTTTCTTACAAGCAAAGTAGTTACTGAAAAGGGAAAGAAAACATTTCAGGAATTCTCACTTCTACATGCTGTTTTTCAGATCACTGTTTAAAACAGCGTATTTGAACTGATTGCTTTCATACTAATTCAGGAGGTTGACATTTTTAAATAAGCTGCATACAAATGGCTAATGAAAGATAAATTTACAACCTCTTTGGAAAATACATATTGCTGGTATCTAACTCTGCAGAGCTATGTCAGAAATAAGAAGTTTCTTTCATTCACAGTATAAATTCCTGTCATAAATTAACACTACAAAACGAAGCACAGTCAGTTTCATCGACAGCCATATGAAAGGGTCCCTGCACAATGACCACTATCAGTCTTCAGCTATCAGCTTAGTTTTATGTTTGGCTTTCTTTCAATAAGGAAAATATATTTAATATTAAAATACCTAAAAAGCTACAGGCATAATAAAAATATTATTAGTAACACCTATTTGCATGCTCTGTTTTTTGCTCCTATGACGCAACTAAGTTCTAAAAGATGATGCTGCTTGTAACCACTATTGTTTTATAATGTTTTTGCAAGAAAAAATCTCGAGAGTTCAAAGTGATGTTTTTCTTTCTCTTCTCCAAGGTAAGTAACAGGAAGCAACAATCCTAAAAGACTGATCTCATTTAGGGGGTAGTGTAGTGATGCCCAACATAGATGCAAAGGAGAGAGATGAAAAACTCAAAAGATGCAGTAAAAAAAAAGCAAAGATGACCCTGAAGCTCTCGAAGACCTGCCCTAATGTTAACAGCTGAAGAAACTGAAACAAAAAAAGTAATTGGGAAAGAAGATCTAGCCAAATGGCTTTGTCTTCCTGCAGATGAAAAGCAGCATGCTACAGCCCTTACAAAAGGGCAGTAATTGGTGTGTTGGGAACACCCAACACCCTTCCATTCTCTAGCCAAAAGAGGACAGAGCTTATGTTAGACAATCTAACCCTTCCCGACAGCATTACCTTGGGCTCCTGTCAAGAGTCCTGCCTCTCAATCACTTTCAGCATGCACTCAGGCTTGAGAAAGGGATGCTTGCCACAGCACAGTGTTTCCTCTGTAACCCCCGGTGAACTAGGAACAAACCACCCTGCAACTCATCTATACACTGCTAGTAAAGATAAGATCACCAGGAACGTGCAACAACTGTTTGCACTGTGACAAAGCTAAACTAGATGGTGCCATTCGGTGAGGCTACCTCCGAGGAGGTGCAGTTAGGGCTGTGACGGCACTGTCAGGGAGACTGGAAACGTGACCAGGGCACTGCGCAGCTTCCTTCTGCCTAGCTTACTGCACACATCTGCATTAAGAAATAGTAATGCCTGTTACAATTTGGCCTTAACAGGCTTTGCAGTTTGAACTTAGATTTAAATAGGGTCTCGCTGCTGTACATAAATATTTCATTATTGATGTATTTTTCAAGACTATATGGACCTCTTCTTGAAATTGCTGGTCATGATTTGGGGGTACCTTTTTTGCAATAGCAAGCTTTGCTCATTTATTTCCTGGTAGGTAAACTGCACTGTTCAAGAAAAACATTATACATGCCTTCCCAGTACTAATATTCCATTACTGTTTCTGCCACCGCAGAAAGCGAGCAAAGAAGAGTTACTGGCCTGTGATTTGGAAACTCCCTTGCCTACCATAAGCTGTGCGGCTGTAAGCCCAGCTCTCCTGCAGGCTACTGTTCCTCATTTGTGAAGCAAAGATAATAGCAACTCCTTGCTTGATTCACAATAGTGTTGCGAAGTTAAACACAATAAACCCTCAGGAACACTGTGGTCATAAGAACAGTAAAGCAGCAAAGGCAAAATGTCAGGGCATATTTATTTTGCTGGCAAAGCACTGCTCTCAGAGCAGCAGTAAGGCAAACACAGCCTTGGTGTAATGACAGGTAGGGTTGCAAGTGAGATGCATTTGGCCTGTTGCTTTTAACTGGTATTGTTCCTGTTGCTAGCTTTTCAGGACACTGCAATCAAATAATTATTGTTTCCTTGGTTGCCAACTATTTTTTTTATTAGTAATACCAACCTTTGTTTATTCCTCTTCCTCCCATGGGAAATTTCAACACGCCTCCAGAAGGGATGTTGTATGACTCTCATTTATAATGGATCACTCCCTTTCTTCCCAGGGGAGGCTTTCTCTTTCCATTACCCCACCCCCCCGTATTTGTAGACGGGGACACCAAGTCAAATCTTTGCTGTGTTCGCATTCATGTGATCTGAACAAGACGAACAGATCAGCAGTTCTCACACATTTGCCTAGGAGACGTACAGCTGAAGAGAATTCATCTCAGACACCATTCCATTTAAACTGTTTAACATTCATCTTGGCAGCATTAGCAACAGACCATATAGAAAAGTAGTGTCAAAAATACATTTTATTGTAGTTTTCTTTCTTTAATGCAGCGAGTGTTTTCTGGGGGTTTGCATCCTTCATGTCTTTGCTTTTTTGCTCTTCTCTTCCTACTTTTTTTCTCACCACGCTCATTCCTTTCTCAGCAATGTATGCATTTTATTATCTGTCCCCAATCTTACTCACAGATTATTTCTTGGTGTGGTTTTGTCCTCTTTACTTACGCCTCGACCTCCCCACCTGATTGTCCTCTTTCAGGTATGTAGTTCATTTTGCCTTATCATGAACTACTACCCTTTGTCCTAGAAAATCCTCTTCTTTCACTAGGTCATCATGTACTTCTGCCACTCTCATTTGTAGCCCCCAGCTCCACTACTGGCAACTCCTGCTGATGACAGATGTCTCACAATCAGCTACAAGCCTGCTCTTGGCTCCAAGCCTGAGGGCAGCTCCAGACTTTCTTCACGTTTGCTCTTTGCAGCAGCACTTTCATACAGATGCAGCAAAGTCACCTTTCCCTGAAGCACAGCTTCTAGAGAATTTCAGGTCCCTCTGCACCACCAAGACTGAATATCTGTAGAAGCAGCTTGAGAAAAATTGCAGACAATGCTATCCAGCAGGGTGAGTAAGCATGGATGGCATTTTGCCCTGGGAGCCCTGTTTTGAGCAGTCAGAGCATGTCAGTGCATTATTTCATTGCCTAATATACACAGCAGGAGCTCCGGACTTGAGTGTGCAGACAAACCTTCATCATACCAGCCCTAAACTACATCCTCCCCCACCATCTAGCACAATACTTTCATCTCTTCCCATGCTTCCTGTGCCATTCAACCTCAGTATTCCCTTCCCCCACTTGTTTCTTCTACTTACCTTTGGCAAGCCAGAAAGAATACATAATTGTCCAAGGAGGAGCTAAATGAAGAGAGTCTAGGGTGTGCTAACTCATCAACCAACTAGCAGGAAAGTCTACAAATTCAGATTGGCTAGATATTCCAATGCTATATACACATTCAGATTGGCCTGCTGCTTATGTGCCAGATGCTGGCAGCCAAATACCAGTGTCTTCTAGCCTGCAAAAAAATGGCTCAAGGGGCTATGTCTGTATAGATCCAATATACAAAGTAATTGTGTCAACTTTTGGCCTGCGCTTTCTGCAATATCTATGTGCTCCTGAGCAAAGAAGCCAACACTAAAGGACCTGCTAACTCAGCTCTACGTGATGTTAGTGGCTATGTCCGCAATAGCAAGTAGCACTTTGCAACAGAAAGTCCATGAACTAAGACAGTGACTGCTGAGAACCCAATGCCCACGCCACATGCTTTTGGGAAGCACTTTACTTTCCACTAGCTCTAGACCAGTCCTGCAGTGAAACCCCAACAGCAGTTTCACAGAAACACAGAACGGTTCACGCTGGAAGGGATGTCTGGAGACCATCTTGTCCAACCTGCCCTGCTCAAGCAGGGGCATCTAGCACTGCTTGCCCAGGACCATGTCCAGAGTATCTCCAAGGATGGAGACTCCACAAGCCCTCCGGACAACCTGTACCAGTGCTGGGTCACCCTCACAGTAAAAAAAGTGTTTCTTTATGTTCAAACACAAACTATCATGTTTCATTTTTTACTTTAGACTTAGTCTTATCCAAAAAGAATCCAGTTTACCCAGCCCAAGACCACTCCAATGCAATCAAATTGATGCTAAAGAGATTTGCTTTAACAGCAAAACCACAACCCTTTAGCAAAGCGGAAATGCTACTATAGATTAATTCACTGGGTCTTCTACTGCAATCATGTTCTGCCACCCTTATTCACAAGCAGCAGTGCCGACTTTAAAAAGTGATGTTTAATATAGTACTTCTTTAAATGTTTTAAGATGGTATGGGCAGGTTTTTTTCCTTCTTCCTCAGCTGCTTCCCCGTCTCCAAAAACAGGACACAAAGTAAAATACAGAGGACTGTCTAAACACAAATATACCACCACACTATGCATTGCAGTGGTTTAAGCCATAGAAGGATATGCCTCATCCATTCAAAACTTGGTAGTAATGAAAGTAAGAGATAAAGAAAGACTGGCACATTCCTTTCCACATTAGTGAGATTCTATGCCAAGAATTCATAAAGCTGCAATTCAGATCTGTGACAGAAACCCAAAAACAACTTTATCAACCTCGTATGCCAACACAGAACACTATCAATAACCCGTAACCACATACATGCTGATGCCAGCTACATCTCTGGAGAAGCACATATAGGCATTAGATATTCCATGCATTTAGAAGCCTCTCCTGCTCTAACACATTGCTGTCTTGGACACAGACCCAAACAAACCAGGCCGCAAGCCCATTTTGAAATCAATGCACAGCAGGGCTGATGGTAGATGAAATACGCTGTGCACAGACTCTACAGAGTGTATAGCTGTGTACAGCACACTACACTACGTAAGCAGTGGGTTAGATGCTGTGAATGTTGAGGGTGCCCAGCGTTCAGAGCTTCGTGATCGATCAAGACAGCCCTGTCCTAGCATTGCTGAAGTCATGGTTATAGCTCTGTGGCAGATCATCAGCTGGAACAACAAAGCCAGCCAGATCACTCATGAAAATACAATTCAGTTTGACCTGCACAATTGCTATCGTTGTATTTTAAAAGTTATCAAACCATCTGCAGACTAGTACTACTGACATAATTTAGGAATAAAAGACACAAGGAATAATAACAGTCAAACAACACATGTCAACACTTTCAATGCCTTCCAAAAAGAATGAAGACATTCTAATGAAAACTCCTAGAAGGATGGACTTCAAACCATTTTCTCTCTCATATTTTGCTTCTCTTCAGATCATTAGGAAAGCCCTCTACAAGTACAGTCTCTCAGCTTTTGCCATTTTAATGAGATTTTCACAAAAACTTAAAAAACGTTTAAAAGCTTCTGGTAAAATTAAACCTATAAAATAAAATTGCATCATGCCCAAATGCTTTTTTCCTTCAACCTTTAACCTAGCTAGTCAGGGAAATGAATTAATGAATCAACTTGCAAAATGAAGCTCTACTTTTGTGAATACAGAAGGCAGAATCTGGCACACGGAAGACTTCCTGCTAAACTGGCTTGCCCATAGACAGCATATTTGTCTTATACTTTTTAACAAAACATTTTAGGAAAGTAATAACTGCTATTTTCTACCCATTAATATGTGCAAATTTTAATTTTAAAGTTCAACTTGCATGGTGGCAAGAAAAAAAAAGTTTCACCTGACCTTTTTTGATAAAATTTTAACAGAATAGCTGTTCACATTCAAAAATGCTTCAGGGTCAATTTTCATTAATTGTGGTAGCACTGATTCAATTTATAAGTGTAGGTAGGATGCTTTTCCCATACCTGCAACCCTATTTTTATCATAAAGAAGTTGCTTCTTGACTACTTTTAAAAAAAAAATTAATCACTCCCAGTCATTTTCATATTCATACGGAAAAAGTGGTACTGCTAGACATATTAGTGTGTTTAAAAATATTGGGGGGAAAGAAACAGGAAAAATTCTGCTTACAAATAAAATACGCAAAATATTCTGGATATAAAATTTCCACAGCGAGTACTTCATCCAGATAGTTTTTTGAAATTAAACAAGGATTAGGAACTCATAAAATACACATGCTAACTAGGAGTCACCAAGCCAAGCGGAAATGCTGTACAGGGAGGCATGGCTGTCACTCCATTAAAGCCATGGTGTCTGAGTCAGCACCACAACAGTGGCATCTTCAACTATTTAGGAGCCAAAACCTGGAGTCCTCTCCTGAGGGCAGTGCCTACAGTAGCCTTTGAAGAACTGAGCATGGCTCACCCCTTTTGAAACACAGCTGCCGTGGGAGGGGGCATGTTATGCAACAGCCGGGCAGTTACAGCACCTGCCAGGTTTTGTGTTCTTGCTCTCCATTTTAGCCCTGTTTCTTTTCTCGTGATTATTTAACAAAATCCAAACCCAGCTTTTTGAATAGACTTAAATCCAGGGCAACTTGCTCTCCCCCTTCCAGAGTACCACAGTCATCACATTACAACCATGTTGCCTCCTGCATCTGAGCATGTCTATTTTGTATTTTGTGAAATCCACTTGGTTACAACAGCAGAAGGGGACTTTGCCCCCAACTCCCTTCTCACCTTCCTCTGGCCTGGTGATTAACATACTGTCATGGAAAGGAAGAGACACTGATATGAATGAGGACACACCTGAAAATTTTCTTGCTTGTCCAACTAGTCTAACCACTATGCTAACCACTGGATCATGAGCAACCTGGTTTTGAATAACAGTGTCCATTGCTACTCTGGTTTGTTTTGCTGTTGGTTTTTTTTAAAGGCATTATCCAAGTATTCACATTGGATCAGTCCCTCATGAGGCTTAGATGACACTTCAACTCATTTCTGACTGGCTTTAGTCCCTAGTTCCACACACCAAACACTACAATTGCTATGAAGCCTTTCAGGTAAATCAGATATGCCTACACAGTTAAAGTAGCTCTGTGATTATGCAGCTGCTGAAGAAGGTTGGTTGGATTTTATTACTGTCAGTCTTCAATGAACCAGTCCTGTGTCCAGATATAAATATTTGTATGTGATATTACATCTGCATACTCCATGTAATATCAATGATTTTTAAAATGTATTCACTATGAGAAAAAGGCATATCACCATGGATACACAGCCTGCAGATCAGTGTCGCAAGTTGTGATCAAAACTTATATTCACTACTTCTAATAGTATTCAAGAGCTTTTGTTTAGGACCTAAACGGACTAGGCAATGTGAACAAAGCAAGCGAATGAATGTTCTTTTTTTCCTTCTTCCATGTAGAAAGAAGAAAGCAGTCCAAACATTAAAAAACTGGTAAGTGGATTTACATAAAATAAGAATCATATAATGTCCTCTGACATTGATAATTAATGTCATTTTAAAATTCCCACTAAACTAAATCCACATGGGAATGAAAACAGATATTGTTTTAAATTAATCTGATGATCATATATCCACACACTAGTCCTGATTACGCAAGCTGTGCCTTTTTTCCTATCCAAATTACAAAACACTTTCAACAGCATTCTGTACAGTATTGCTCATTTTCCAATGATATGATTATCATCTGAACATACGGAAAAGAGGAGCATTTTAGCTAATAGCTATACTTATGTACACAATCTACCCAGCCTTTCTGTATAGGTACAATATGAAACCCTTTCCATTTATTTAATTTCTCATTGTACAGGGTTTCCTCTCCATTCTTTCAATTAAACTTTTTTTTCCCCCCTTTTCAAAGGAGTCCTTTGCAGCAGCAGTTTTAATGACTTACTGTCTCAAGATTTAGAAAAGACACTTCCCTTTCTGCCAACTGTTCTATGCTCCTGGCATGCCTTCCTCACAGCTGTTCTGCCGGTCTCCCAGATGCTTCATCTCCCTACCTCTGCAGCTTAGCAGCTCAGAACTCCATAGCACTGCTAAAAGAAAAACAAAGCAGCTAACAGAAATTGCATAAGTAAAACAAGCAACTTTGGCATTAGGTGTAAAAAAAAAAGTGATTAAGTAATACAACGTCTACACCTGCCTAGCTTCTGTGATCTGTGTGACATGAATCAGAGCACTGACTCACACTTAAAAAAAAACACCAACAAAACAAACACTGTATACATAGTTTCCGACCTTGTAATAAACTCAGGCTGAAATAGCTACTTTGAAAGAACCAACAGGCATTTAAACCACTTTTTTTTTTCCTCCCAAGAGTTTAGCTCCTCTGTGCTACTCCTGCCCTCTTACTATTGTGAGCCAGACTACACCAGATGACAGTAAATTATATACCAAACACCTTAACCTAATATGCTCTTGCTTTCTTTCTCTGCTTACCCTCCAGAGTTCTTCCATTTTAGACCTATTACAAAGATATTGCATCTGGCTGTGCTACACTAGCAGAAACCAAAGTAATCGGCCTTTAATCTCACAAGATTCCTCTTGACCCAGCTAATGACAAAAGCGATGGTGTGAGAGCAGGTATGATCTGCAGATTATCAGAACACAGAATCTCCATAGGGGTACTCTCAAATGCCTATGGGTTGAGAGACTTCATGTGATGATAGTAGCCAAGGTAAAGAAGGGTGAGGTGCTTTAATTATGCCACCATTTGGCTGTCAAATAAGGTGTTTTCCAACTCTAAGGCAACCAGTTTAAGAAACTAATTATGCATTTTAACATACTGAAATATATTAAAATGGAGAAAAATGCAAAAACACAAGAGTGCATAGAAATGAAGTATGGCTACCAAAGCATGAATAATACACAGATTTACATGTGATTCAAAACTCAAATTCTTGTATTATTTAATCCAGAAAGCATCAGTTTAATCAAATATTGAAAATTCTGAAAGGGAACTGACATGGGAAATGACCATCATCTTTTCCAATTAACTGAAAACAAGAAATGAAATTATTTAATGAAACAAGGTTCTTAAATTTAGAATTTATTAGAACTTCCTTTTGGTACTATAATTCCATACCAGTTGTAATTACATGGGGGGGGGATAACTAAATATTAATACTTTGTTACTATTAAGCTGGGAAAAATAAGGTGATAGAGTAAAAAAAAGAACCACCAAACTTCAAAGTAAGAAAGAAACCACAGATAGGAATGTTCTTCTACCTATTTGTCAGCTCGCAGGAACACATTTTTTAAGAGGAAAAGGAGCTTTTTCCAGAAGTACCAGAATTTAATTATCATAAATAACAAAGTAAATGGACTAGTGACCGTAACCTACTATAGGTAATAAAAATCTCATGCTCTTATTAATTCAGGAGTTTTAAAAAAAAAAATGAGATGGAGCAATACAATAATGGATTGGGGAAAATTATTTCATTATAACATATTACATAATTTCTTAATTCCACACAACCTATCATCATGAATTGTTCTCATAAAATATTGTATACTGCATTTTATAGCTCTGATGAATCAAGATTAATAAATAGGAACAGAGTTCTGCTGTTCAAATTCATATTTCTTCAGACAACCAAGCTGCTAAATATATCTTCTGTTAGTAGTGACTTACCAAGGAGAAAACTCAGCTTATAGTGAACATTTTAAAAACTCATTTATACTTACAACTGACTGTAAAACAGTTAACTATGTCCCTTCTCCCCCCCCCCCCCCATTCCATGTCAGGTTTGGTACATCCAATACAGAATGTAGTACTAATAAAATTATGATAGAACTTTTAACCAGAACCTGTTGCATCATACGAATTTAAAAGCTCCAGTACTCAATTGTTGTCAAGTTGCTGTAGAAATTATGCCAGCTGGAAACTCACCTACCCAGTCCAGAGCTAAAAGGTCTGATTGTCAACTTCCTTAGTTACCTGTTGCATGAACTTCCCCAGGGCTAGAGACAAACAAGTGTGCCCGGGGTCTGTGACTCTAATTCCTGCCATGCAAGTTTCAGAATGTCCATTACTCCACTGTTACTTGCCAAGTGGTCTGTCAGAAAGATGCTTCAATTTTATTTATTTTTGGTACTAATTAGAGTAAGTCTGAATTTCAAAATAAGAAGTCTTCCCTTCAAGAAAAAAAATGAGACATGTCAGTCAGACAAAAGTATTAGATGACAACACCTTAAGATGAGACTGGATTCTGCCCAGTGACTAAAGGAACGTTTTGCAAAGTGTACTTAAAACTTACTAAAAATGTAGACCTATTTAAAAAAAAAAAACCACCAATTGTGAAAAATATCAAGGAGCTAATTTGCACTGAAAGTAAAGAGCAGGCTTAACTATCTATACATTGCATTAATTCACCTGAAATCAAGAGTAACATCAGTTGCAAATTTTGTTACGGCAGAAAAGACTAACAATTATGTGGCAGAACTGGGACAAAACACTCGTACAGAGATGCCTACTGAAGCACTAGTTCATACTCTCCGCTTGACCTGAAGCTGCTTCCTTTGCCTACACACCTGTTGTTAACAGAGGACAATAACGTGTACAGGCAAACTCACCCTAAATACAGTCCAAACAGCAACTCACTGTGCCACGTTAGAGATTAGCTACAACGAAACAGATCCCAGTGGTTACGTGGTTCAACAGAGGACTCAGAAAATTTAATGCTCGCAACTTATTGGGGGCTTTCTTTTTCATAACTTCCTTAATCTGCAGTGACAGATTCCCTCTGTCCCCTACGTCAAAAGAAAATTAAAAAAAACCCAAACAAAAAAATTAAAGCTTGAAAAAACTGCAGGTAAAGAAAAATATGGTTAACTCCTCCTCTGTGGAGCACCGCGGCACTGGGCGCGGGATTGCTCACGCAGGCTGCGGCTCGCCGGACCGCGCACCGCAGGGAAACCGGCCGGGGCGGTGGGGCGGGCGGACGGTCGGACCCCGCGGGCAGCCCTTGCTCAGCAAACGGGGAGACCGGGGAAACACCCACAGGCGGCACCGCACTCACTTCCCGAGGCGGCCTTCCGGGCTGGCGGGACCTCCAAATGCCCGAAGACCCCCCTCACCTCTCTCGCTCCACCCCTTCCCGGGGCCCTTCACGAGACTGCCCTCACTGCGGCCGGGCCGAAGCACGACCGGCCCCCACCGCCCTAACGGCAAAGGGGACTACGGCGCGGCAAGAACAGCACCGCTGCTGGGGAGAGCGGCGGGCGGGACAGCTCCCCAAGCACCGGCGGACCCCCGAGCGCCCACCCGCCCTTCACCGCCCCGGCCCCCAGCAACCTCCCCGAAACGCCTCCGCCGGCGGCGCGCCGAGCGAAGCCTACGCGCCTGCGCGGGGTAGAAGCGCTGCCTGACGGGGGTTTCCTCCTCGAGCGACGCTTGCCATTGGCTGCCGAACATTACCGAGTGATTTCGTGCTCCTCCGGCGCGACGCCGAAGGCCGGGTGGGGGGGAGGCGATGGGCTTGAACGCCGTGCAGTGCATTGTGGGGCGGAAGAGGAGAGTCACCGCTCTGCTAGGGCCGCCATCTTGCCTGCGTCCGGATTTGCTCCCGCTTTCGGGGCCTCCTCCTTCTCCTCGCAGCGGAAAGCGGTGGAAAGGGAGAGGACGAGGGGCCCGCTCGAGCGGTGCTGATGTGCGCGGAGCCTCCTCGCACCTCTCTCAGGCGCTGCTAGCGGAAGGGAACGAGGGTGGTCGGGTGGTCGCCAGCGCGGCCTCTCCTCTGCCGGGATGGGCCGGTCTCGCAGCCGGAGCTCATCCCGCTCCAAGCACACCAAGAGCTCCAAGCACAACAAGAAGAACCGGAGCCGATCGCGGTCCCGCTCCCGGGAGAAAGAGCGGGCGCGGAAGCGCTCCAAGTCCCGGGAGAGCAAGCGGAACCGGCGCCGGGAGTCCCGCTCCCGCTCCCGCTCCAACACGGCCCCCTCCTCCCGCCGCGACCGGGAGCGAGAGCGCGATCGCGCCTCCTCCCCGCCCGACCGCATCGACATCTTCGGGCGCACGGTGAGCAAGCGCAGCAGCCTGGACGAGAAGCAGAAGCGGGAGGAGGAGGAGAAAAAAGCGGAGTTCGAGCGGCAGCGGAAAATGTGAGCCCTGGGCTGGGGGCGTCCGCGGGAGGGGGGCGGGGGGCGGAGGCGGTCTGTGCCCTGGTGCCCTTCTTTCCGCGCCTTCCTTCTCCGGCCTGGGGCCGGCTGCGGCGAAGGCTTTGAGGCCGTCGCCGAGGCCTAGTTCCTGCCTGTTTTCCCGCCATCCGTCCCGCCCCCCCCCCGTGTCC